>JAUEPU010000012.1:600000-1200000 GCA_030435615.1 Armillaria luteobubalina
CATCCAACATCATGACCCAAGCAACTACAGGTGGACCCGACACTGGACTAGCAGCGGCCGCTGCCTCAATGGGCACGACAGGATGGGCGATGGGCGGCTGGCGGGTTGGCGACGAGGTCTGAGCAGGGGGGGGCGTAGTGGACGGGGATGGTGTGGAGATGGTGCTTTGGAGCACCGCACGAACCAACTCGGTCGCCTGGGAGTCCGAAAGCGATACCCCCTCGATGAGACGAACCAGGACTATTGCACATTTTTAGTGGGCGGTATCTGAAAATTGTATAGAAAACATACTATCAACATCAGACATTGTGTTGCGCTCGACGGTGGGCTTTGGGGTGATCATGGAGGCAGAATCTGTCTGGGTCGCTACAGTGGGGGATTAGCTTTTTATACGCGGATCCCAGAAGCTTACAGCGACGCCGTCATTGGCAGGTAAACAGCACGTATTAGTCACACCGCGAGAGAACATGTTAGACAGTTATTTCAGAATAATTATTTGAGGATGAAATTGTTGGAGGGCCATGGATGAAACACCTCTTCTGGATCTGTTGAAGAATGGGAGGGAGGACCAACGGTGAAAGTACAGAGGAAATAGCAACAAACGTACACCACCCATGTGCCTCTCCAGTCGGTCCGACAGTGTCCGATGCATCAGCAACTAGGCAACAAAGCTCGAATGCGTGACAGAGGGATCGCCGGGCATGAAAATTTTTTCGAGTGGGTCAACACAGACGACCACTTACCGGTATGCCAGAGATGACAGCCAGCAGTGAGCAGACTCCCGAATCAGCTCCAACCGTTGAGCAAGGTGTATGGCCGCTTTTGGCAGAATTGTAAGTGACATCATAATGATATCATTTCCCGGAAAAACTAACGGATCATTCTGGACATTCCAGACCATCACTGCCATTGCCGAACCTCAGAAAGGGCTGGGCAAAGGGCGCCCGGGCCACGTTCCTTGAGCAATGTGTCGTCCGGCTGCGAGAGAAAAAAGGGCTCAATCCTAAACGAGCGGCCGAATTCGCCAACACTACTGCCGTCAACGAATACTTCCGAGAATTCTTCTGGGCTCTCCCTCTCCATCAAGACCCCCATAACGATGACCCACCTCCAGTCGCAGACGAAGAGCTCTCCAACACCCAACGTGGGGCGAAGGCTGCTATTGTCAAACAGATGAGTAATGTATGTGTAATTGTGAAACGATGGTCGCGTTGCCTCTGACAAGTCACTTAGGCTAGTCCCAAATGGCTGGAGTATCACGTTGGAAAGGTTACCACGGTGGCAGCAATGACCAAAAAGGCTAGGGAACACGACCCTATCCTTGCATTCTTGTTGTGCCTCACAGGAACAGAACCCTTGCGTTACTGATCTCTAATGCCAAAGCAGTGGTTTGGAAAGGACAACAACGACCTCAGTCTACGTTTCGATGCGTTTTGGAATGCGCAAGGAGGACTGGGCAAGGATCGTGCTGCCGCATGCGCGACATTTGTAGCGGCTGAGTTCGACAAGCTGTCCAGCAACGACCAGGACAGGTGGGGAGCGTTTGCAGAGAGGATGGCAGCAGAGAACAAGAGGCCGAAGGGTGGGGCCTGGGCAGCGCCCGCGTTGCTGCCACCTGCAGACGTACAAAGGTAAGGTTGTGCAATCGTTTATTCCTCTATCTGTTAGACCCGAACCTCACGTGATCCAAACAAGAGTAAACTCAGGCTGTCTCGTGTTCGGACAGTCACCTGAGAGTCTCGGATAGTTCGGATATGAGTGCAGGAGTCGGACTAAGTTCTTAGTCGAGCGAGTTAAGAGGGAAGTTCGGTATTAATAAACTTTAGCTCGAAGCTGGGGTATTACAGCGAAGAGCTACCTACTTATATACGAAAACTGTAGTACTAATAATAGCTACAACACACGAAGACAATACGGTTGTCGTGCTGGAAGCGCGAGCCATAGTCAATGAGTACTTGGGCCAAGTCGTCCGGTTCTGGTATGGTCACGTGGGGTTGGGGATGACTCGGTCTTCTGATAATTAGGAAAGGAAAATGAATAAGTGCGAGAAATCGTAACATTACCCTCTCGTTAAGGCAGTCGTCCCGACTGCCATTAGGGCTCTTCCATTTCCTCTAGTTCTTCTTTCAGTGCTCTCCAATATTCCTGAATATATTCTATCCATGCTTCTCCATCCGGGTTTTGGACTTGAATTCTTTTTCCATCGTTTTGTTCGACTGTGTAAAAGTAATTCCATGTCCCGTCTCCGATTTCCTTGTATTCGTGTCCTACGATCTCCTTTATCGCTTTAGGGTTTACGATGACCTCGGCTGTTATTGCTCTTCCGTGTTCTGCTTGACTCTGTTGGTATTCTTCGATTGCTTCTTGAGCGTTCTCCATGTCTTCTTTGGTTACCCAGTCGTTGTGTTCCCTTGTCCAGCCTGTCCATTTTACGAAGTAGTCGGTTACTAGTCGAGAAGGTTGGCCCTTCTTCCCTCTTACCCTTCGGGTTCGAGTGTCGAGGACTTCTTCGACTTCGTACTGTTCTTCGTCTTCAATAAGATCCAGTGGTGGTGGCGGTGGTAGTTCTTGGTTTGGGAATGCCGGGGGTGTATATGGTGTTAGGAGTTTCTCGTTGAAGCGGGGATGAATGCGCCAGTGAGGGGGAAGTTTGAGCTTATAGGCGGAGGCGCCTGCTTTCTCGAGAATTCGGAATGGGCCTACTCGTTTGTCATCGAGTTTCTTCTTTGGCCGTGGGAGGTGGAGGTTTGTGGTGTCAAGCCAAACCAAGTCGTCCTTCTTGTAGTTGACTGCCTTGCCCTTTCGTTTGTCATACTGGGTCTTCATTTTAGCGGCAGCTTCCTGAAGGGCTTGTTCACATAGCTTGTGGATCTTCTGCATCTGCGATGCGAAGGTTCCGGCTGCAGGGTTGGTGAAGGGGCTTCGGCGTTCCGTTTCGGGGACGACTCGGGGATTGAGTCCATAAACAGTGAAGAAGGGGCTTTGACCTGTGGCGGAGTGTTTTCAGTTGTTGTGGGCGAATGCTGCTAAGGTGAGCCATTCATGCCAGTCGTCTTGTTGGTACCTGGTGAATATTCTTAGGTACTTTTCGATTTCTTGGTTAACCCTTTCGGTTTGTCCGTCTGTCTGTGGGTGGAAAGCGGTGGAGGCATTGGGAGTGATTTGGAGAATTCGGTAAAGGTCTGTCATGAACTTGGATATGAATTGAGGACCTCTGTCCGATATTATGGTTCTTGGCATTCCGTGGATTGCAAAGACTTTGTCGTGGAATATTTTGGCGGTTCCTTCTGATGTGAGAGTTCCGTTGCAGGCTACTGGGATGATTTCTTTTGAAAATCTATCTACTATGACTAATATGGCGTCGTACCCGCCAGATTCTTTGAGGCCGGTGATTAGATCGACCGAGATGTGGGTCCATGGCTTGGATGGAATGGCGTTGGGATGAAGGGGGTTTTTTCGTGCTTGAGTGTTGGACTTGACTTGTTGACAGGTCTCGCATCCTTTTACATATCTTTCGACAGTCTGCTTGATCTTTGGCCACCAATACTCTCTTTGAACGAGTTCATTGGTCTTGTCAATGCCTGGATGTCCGGCGGTGAGGTGGTCGTGAGACATGGCAATAATTTCCCCTCTGAGTTTCTCGTCTCGAGGTACGTAGATTCTGCCAGTGAGCATCAGGAGTCCTTTCTCCATTGTGATGCCTCGTTCGTGGTTTAAGGAATCGGAGATTCCTCGATCCCACTTGTCGGTGCTCTCGGTAGCACGCTTGATTTTCGAGTGAATGCTGGATGCGGTGGGCATGATCATTGCTCGGAAATGCTCTGGCTTTAAGACTACGATTTCATCGTTGTCTTCTTTTCCCTGGTCGTGATCATCCCGTCTGGATAGGAGGTCGGCTTTTCGGTTTGCTGTGCCGGGTTTGTGATGAAGGGAGAAATGGTATTCAGCGAGTTCGGTGACCCAACGGGCTTGTCGGCGGTTGAGTTTCTGGGGTTTTCGGAAATATTGAAGATTTTGATGATCGGTCCATACTTCAAAGTCAACGGCAGCTCCCATCAGGTAATGTCTCCATTCGGCGAGGGCGAGCATTATGGCGAGGAGTTCCTTGTCGTATATTTCATAGTTCCTTTCCGTCGTTGTCAACGATTTTGAAAGGAATGCTACGGGTCTCCATTTGCCGTCTTGCTGCTGGCTTAGTACTGCGCCTATGGCTCCTTCACTGGAGTCTGCTTCTACTCTGAACTTTCCGTCTTCTTTTGGTAAGGCTAGGATAACGTCCTCTGCCATCTGTTTCTTCAACTGTTGGAACGCTTGATTTTGGGCGGCGCCCCAGTTCCAAGGGGCATTCCCGGTGAGTTGTGTCATTGGTTGTACAATTTTGGAGTAGTTCTTGATGAATTTCCTGTAGAAATTCGTAAAGCCTAGGAAGCTTTGTAGCTCCTTTTTCTTGGTGGGCGTTGGCCATTCTGTGATTCCTTTGACTTTGACCGGGTCCATTCGGACTGATCCTTCGCTGATGATGACTCCCAAATACTCTGTTTCTAAGACTTCAAACTCGCACTTTTCGGCCTTTAGGAACAACTTGTGTTCTCGTAGGTGTCGAAGTACTCGTCGGACTATCTGTCGGTGTTCTTGGAGGTTCTTGGAAAAGATGAGGATGTCGTCGAGGTATATGGTTACTTTTCCTTCGGCAATTAGGTCATGGAAGATGTCGTTCATCATCCATTGGAATGTGGCGGGTGAATTGGTGAGTCCAAAGAACATGACTGTCGGTTCGAACAGTCCCCGGTTGGTGCGGAAGGCGGCTTTGTATTCATCACCTTCTTTGATGCGTACATTGTTGTATCCCCAGCGTACGTCTAGCTTGGTGAAATATTTGGCTCCCCGGAGTTTGTCCATGAGCTCCGAGATGAGTGGTAGTGGGTATCGGTTCTTGATGGTCATCTCATTGAGCTTCCGATAGTCTTGGACAGGTTGAAGGGTGCCGTCTTTCTTTTTTACGAAGAAAAAGGGGGAAGCGAATGGGGACTTTGAGGGGCGTATTCTTCCAGTGGATAAATTCTCGTCCAAGAATTTGTCAAGTTCTTCCTGTTCACTCCTATTCAGGGGGTATACTTTGCAGTCGAGGGTGTTGCTGGCGTTGGGGGTGAGCTCGATTGCATGGTCCCAGGGTTTTCAGTCAGGGAGTTCGTCGAAATTGTCCTTCGAGAACAAATCTTGGAAATCCCGGTAGTCAGGTGGTACCATTTCTTCGAAACTCTTCTTGGGTTTCCCTTCACTGGCCTTTGCGGCTAAATCATTGGCATGGTGAATCGCCCTGATTTCTATTTCCTCCGTCATATCTACTGCTAATATAGTGTCTCCTTCTTCCAACTCTTTGTCCCATCTGTCTTCCGGGTCCGCATCTGGTAGGGTGAATGGCTGTTTCTGGCATTGACATCGTCCGAATATGATCTTTTGCGTTTTCCAGTTGATGACTGGGTTGTGGCGGATTAGCCAGTCGTGTCCGAGGAATACTCTTCTCATGCCTAAGTCCGTGACTGCTAGGTCAATCCGTTCTGAGTGTCCTCCGATGGTCATTCGGAGTTCCACAAAGTGAGTGACTTCACCGGCTTTGTTGCGCGTGCCGTCGGCGTTGTAAACTGGGATTGGGGCGCTGGTTGCTCGGGTTGGTAAATCATGTTCTTCCACGTACTTGCGGTCGATAGAGCTTCCAGTGCACCCGCTGTCGATTAGGGTGGTGGTTTTAAGGGTCTGACGGTTGGTGAGAGTTTCGATGCGGATTTCAGTGGTCAAGTCTTTTGCACCGGCCCGGGCGCTCCTTCGGATGTATCGGACCGGTTTGCGTAGTTCCTCCAACTGTTCGAGCGCTTGGGTACGGGGGAGGGTGATGATGCGTAGTAGCATCTCTCGGTCTGCTTCCGCTTGTCGCATCTTGTGGGTCCAGTGCGCTAGTATGGCACGGGCTTCGTAACTGCCCGTCGCTTGCCTGATGGCGCGCCATGTCCATTCCGTTTCGAATGGAATCATGTATCCGGATTCCTCTTTCTCGATCGTCTTCAGTTCCTCCCAGTCGTGGTCCTTCTTTACCTGTGTCCACCATCTGTTGTATGCCTTCATGTCAGTGGTGTCGGGGTCTCCCTCTTTTCGATAGCGGTGTCCCTTGAGATATGCTTGCCACTCAGGGTCGTCATCTTCGTCGTATTCTTCTTCGGCCTTCTTCTTTGTCCGTCTAGAACCGCTAGGGTTCATGGGTGTCTCCACCAGGACGTTGCCGCCATTGGTAGCCATTCTTTTGGCTCCGCGGGTTGGGCGTCTCGCCTCCGAAGGAGGGCTTTTTCGCATTGGGGATGGCCCGCATGCGTCTGCATTTTTGGCTGCAGCAGCCATTCGGTAAGACATGTTGTCTTCATCGTCCGGTACTTCTTCTAGAGAAACCTTGCGTGAGTGAGGATGAAGCGGAGGGGGACTTATCGGGTTTTGGGCGCGCCTACCACCCGTCTCGTGTGGCGGACGAGGCGTTTGTGCCCCGTCGGTTGAGAACTGTTCTGATCTGGGGGAAGACTTGACCGTTCTGTCCTGTCCGCCCTTAGTCGGATTGTCTCCAGCATTCGGGTGTGTATCTACAGGAGGCGCAGTTAGTTTTTTCCCGAGGGATCGCTCCTTTGGTTTTGCCGCCCGGGGCTATTGCCACTCCGTGCTCCCTCTGCTGCAGCTGTTTGCGGTCAGGGATTCTTCTTTTTGGGGAAGCCGCACGCTTCTGCTTGCTGTCGATCCTGGATCTGAAAACCTTGGGCCGTCCCGGGAGAACCCCCTCAGGTGTGCGATGCGACTTGTCCTGTGGGATCCCGGGCAAAGATCCCGAATGGGACTCGGTCCTAGGGGGAAGTATCGTCCCGCTTCCCGTCGGGGTTCGTTCCATTTTGGCGAGATATTCCTCGTCTTCCTGATCCATCATATTAGTTAAGATACTATACCGGTTCTGCGATTCCTTGGGTGCTTTGCTGGGGACGATAGAGATGGGTATATTCGAATGCGCATATGAATGTCCTACAGAAGAAGTACTATGAGTCCGTCCAGCAGTATGTAATGCACCTTTAGAAAGTCCGGCCGACCGAGTAGAATCGCTTACTCGTCGGCCCCGTCTTTTACCTCCTCGACCCCTGAGGACAAAGGCGTCTTCTCTTCGTCCGATTCCACCTCCTGCTCTACTGCCTGATTGTCGCGTCGAGTATTATTATTGCGGGTGAATCTTCCTCCGCCGTCCCTGGGCTTCCTCAGCTGTCGGCAGTCAGTGGTGAAGTGCCCCTTCTGATGGCAGTTGAAGCAACGCCGCTCCCGTCGGATTCGGTCTATATCCATTGGCTGTCCCTGGCCTCCGTAGACGGGTCTGGTTCCAGTGTTGGTACTGGAGGGGCCGGGTTCTTTAGGCTGTTGCTGGGGAGCGTTCTGGTTCTTGTGTGGCGGGGCTCGGTTGTCGTACCGGGGTGGGGTGCGATTATCGTTGCGAGGGACATTCTGGCGGTTTCGGGGATCCTGAGGGCGATAGCCTTTGTGGGTTCGGTCGAAGGCTCGTTTGACCGCTCATTGGTCATTGATCTGTATAATTCGTCGCTTCCACTGGGAGTAAGTGATGGGAATATTTTCTCTGGATGCGACAGCCATGGTGTACTCATCTGGCACTCCGGCTCGTACTGCTGCGACGATATGGCTCTTCTCCCCTTGATCCTCCCATCTGCCGGCCAACTGTGCCTGTTGCTCTAGTTCTTGGAAGTATCGGTTAGCGCCTCCATCCTGCATCCGCAGTCCATACATGCGCTGTTCATGCACTTCTTCTACTGCTGGGTCAGCGAATTCCTTTTGGACTACTTCCACGAAGTCTCTCCACGTGGGTAGTCGGTATCTAGCCTCGGTCTTGCTGAAGTATTTTTCTGCGTGGTGTACCCACCAGGTGAGTGCCTTGCCGCCGAAATGGGATGTGGCAAATGTGATTTGCTGCGACTCTTCGTAGTAGCCTCTGTGCACTTCGAAGTAGAGGGCACATTGGAGGAAGAATCTCTGGATGTCGTCATGCTTCCCGTAGAACATCTCGGGCATTCGCATCATCGTGGGTTTGACTCCGAGGAAAGGGGCGTCGGCGTCGGCGTGTCCTCTGGCATGTCCCGGGTTCGGGGCTGGCGGCATACGGTCTGGCGGCGGTCTGGGTAAAGACCATAGGTCTCCGCGGCCTCCGGGTGAGTCTGGATCTGGGGCCGGCGGTGGTGGTCCCCCGGGAAATGGGATGTTGTCGAGGTCCGGTGGCGCATTGTTGGGGTTAGGGGGGAGACAGTGCTTCTTCCGCAGTGCGTCCAGTTCGTTTAGCTTCTGGGTCGTCTCATGTCTGGCGGTTTCTAGCTTTGATTCCTTGGCTAGAATGTCGTTGTAAAGGTTTCGGCGGGCCTGGGCCGTGGCTTCTCGTTCTTCCGCAGTTTCTTCTGGTGCTCCGGCGAATAGTCGGGATTTTCCTGGGATTGGGGGTCCGCCTTGTTGCCGGATTGACCGTTTTGGTTTTGGGGGGGAGTCGGGCATTGGTTTGGGAGGAGGCGGGTATAGCTCGTCGTAACTGGGTATTAGCGGCTTCGCGTAGAGGGGAAAATCTTTATTAAACATGAAAACTGCCTGCTCGTGGGCAGCGTGTACCCGTATCCTTCTCATCTCTTCGTCGTCCTGCTCTCGTTCTGCTGTCATATATCGGACTCCCACCGTACTTGCCAACCATGAAATCTCCTCTACTATATGCACATGTCTCTCTTTAACTCTGAGGTTGTACTCTTCTTCCACCTCCTCCTCAGTTAGAAACGTCTTGATTTCCGGATAGTCGTCGTCGACCTCCGGCCAGTCCGGTTCTCTGGCTGAGCCACTCGGCTCCGCTGTCGACTCCGTCTCCCGAGTTTCGTCGTCCTCTTCCTCTTCCAGTATACGTAGGTTCCCTAGGAATGAGGTCGAGGGGGATGCGGTTCTGGGTGATTCGGAGGGTCGGGGGGTATACGACTCCGGCTGGGATTCGAATGGTGGCGTGGCGGAGTGGGGGAACGTGATGGGTACAATGCCACCAGTCGCTTGGAGTTTCTCCCTCTGCTCAGGGCTCAAGTTGTTCGATTCTTCCGGGAGTATAACTCGGTGGTTGGGGCCAAGGGTCGGTGAGCGGGCTGAAGGACTGCTGGTAGATTCTCCTGAGCTCGATGGCGGCGCGGGCTTCAGAGATGTGGACCAGGCTGGGGGAACGGGGCTCTTCGGAGGAGGGGCGGGCGGGGAATTCCTCGGTGCTCTCTGTGTCGACCCTGATGACCTGGGCGACAGAGGCGGTGTATTCCGAGGCATCCTCGTCGTAGAATGGGGCAGGGGTGCGGGCTCGGTAGGGGTGGTTAGGGAAATGCGGGAGGTTCCAAGGGCGAGTGCGCCCACACTGTCTTTCAGCTTCCCTGTCACTGTCTGCCAGGTACTCTTCGGCCTCTGGCTGGGGTACGGGCTGCTCCTGCTGCTCGACGGTTTCGAGCTCATACGTCTGTGGCTCGACATGGTGTTGGCGACGTAGGTTTGGGATTAGGACTGCTAGTCCTATGCCTATGATGAAGATGGTAAACGGGACCAAGATGGCCACTAGGGCAATATGGAACTCAGCGATGTTCAGGTCTCTGGTTACTTGCATGGGTCTTTGCTTGCGTCGTGCACGAGGAAAGAAGGGAAGCTTCGAGCTAATTGTTAGACCTGAACCTCACGTGATCCAAACAAGAGTAAACTCAGGCTGTCTCATGTTCGGACAGTCACCTGAGAGTCTCGGATAGTTCGGATATGAGTGCAGGAGTCGGACTAAGTTCTTAGTCGAGCGAGTTAAGAGGGAAGTTCGGTATTAATAAACTTTAGCTCGAAGCTGGGGTATTACAGCGAAGAGCTACCTACTTATATACGAAAACTGTAGTACTAATAATAGCTACAACACACGAAGACAATACGGTTGTCGTGCTGGAAGCACGAGCCGTAGTCGATGAGTACTTGGGCCAAGTCGTCCAGTTCTGGTATGGTCATGTGGGGTCGGGGATGACTTGGTCTTCTGATAATTAGGAAAGGAAAATGAATAAGTGCGAGAAATTGTAACACTATCTGATCGCTTTCCAGAGTCTGGGATACACTGGCGTCGACACTGCAGCCACTTATCGAAGGGTTGTCTGTTATGCTCGGATCACACATGTCTTTGGCTATTGCGGGTCCTGAGCCTCATAGAGGTGGGCAAGTGAATGTGATTACGTGAGTGGAATGACTATCTAATGACGAGGATACTCTCTGAAATCTCCTAGCATTCACGAAGGTCTCGATAAGTCGGCCATGCCTTTACGCTTTCATGAGGTCGGAGGAGAGCCTTATCGGCTATGGTTAGCTGCAATAGGGGAGTTCGCTCTATCCTGCTACAGCGAGTACGGCATTTTCCGGACTTGCTGTCAAAACTAATGTGCCGCTGCAGCTCCCGAGGAACAGAGAGCTCACGCCCTGCCCGGAGTCGCCCAGCCATCTGGGCCCCCTCCCTTCTGGATGTCCAACGCTCCATGGTGATCGTCTACTCAGCCGACAGTGAGGTTAGGTCCCGCCGTCGTTGATGAGGAGGAGGAGTCGGATCCGTCCAAGATTGATTCCGGATCCGAGGGCAAGAAGCAGAAGAAGAAAAAGAAGACGAGCAAGAAGCGCGCGCGCAAGAGTTCAGCCACCGAGGAGGGCGAGGGCGCGCGTATCAGTAAAAGGTCGAAAGCCATGAACACGGTGACTGTGACACGAGCTTCGTCCGGTCAGCCACCACTGCCTAGCGTCCGTATGTCAGCTGCGAGCGTTAGTGCGCACGAGGACCTGTCAGATATCATGAATACTGTGACGATGATTCATCCTGTCACGGACGATGATGCAAACACTATCGATCTGTCGCTTCTCGCCACTGGCTTATATCCTGGCTCTCTGATCCCTAACTGTGGGCCTAATGACTGTCCCAACCCCTTCACTCCACATTCTGCTGCTGCATCATGGAACACGTCCATTGAGAGGTTCGTGGAAGCGTCGCCTACTGCAAGATCCCCTTATCCCGCACGGCCACCACCGCCTGAAGCACCCATTGATCAAACTCCACCCACGAAAGTCGCAACGAACCACGCTGAGAGTTGGCCACCTTGGTTCATGGAAGCGCGCACCTACTTGGGTCGCTTCAACCTGGGGCCAGAGTGGGATCGTCTGGTCGATCTACTGACCGATGTCGAACGAAAATCCGGGTTTATCAAGAGCGGCAAACCCTTGAAATGGACGTTCCGTCCCAGTCAGGTCAGCCTATGGATCCAGAACGCTCGTTCGCGGGATCCAACGCCTCTGGACGATAGAGACACCTTTGTGGCTGCTTGGTGGCTGTGGTGGAGAGATGTACAGCCGAAATTGCGGGGTCTTGCAGGCGGGGAAGGACCAGTACCAGCCAGTACGCGCTCGGATGACGGAGATTGGGAGGATATGAGATGGCCAGGACAGAATGGCCTTTACAGCGTCGTTGCCGCTCTCAGTTGGTGGGGGGAGAGCATCCACCAAAGTCCTGTAGCACGAAAAGAATGGCTCCTCACTGTCGACGACACTTGCTGGGCCTTTGGACGAGTGGCGGCTGTCTAGGGTAGGTAGCGCGGGGCGGTATTCTTGAATGTAACGTAGTTTAGTGCTAAATGAGTTTCGCTTATGATGTGGTTCACCCTGCTTTCGAAGCGTACAAGTTAAGTAGAATAGTTCTTTATTACATGAGGTCTCAATACAAGGTGTTCAACATCATGTCTATTTAGTAAGTGTACAACAACGTGCCCAAGGAGAAAATCAACAAAAAAATCAACACACTTTGCCCAGGCTTCGCTTGTGGCCCTCCCCTCCGAAAAAAAAGCTCCGCCCTACTAAACACTCCCAATGATGAAGTATTCAAAGATCGCCAGCACAAGCGGAAGACTGGTCTGCATTGAGCAATTTGTTCGAGGGCTTCTTGCATGCTGGACGACTGATGGCATAGATGGCGATTTCGGAGGCTGGTACAGTGTTCAAACGTATGATGGAGTGGATAGAGGGTAGGTGGCGGCAAATCGAGCCAAAGAGCATGAAGTGGTGGGAACGGTAAAGTGGTCCTGAAACAGTCCGTTTAGAACATATTTTGGAGCAAAACCTACCAAAAAATTTGGCACTGCCGTGCCAGCTTTTTGGCCTGTTTCTCTGGCACTGCCACTGAGTTGTGGCTGTGAATAGATCCCAGGATATGACAATCTATAGAGTGGTTATATCCACTTTTTTTCCCCTCATTCTTACAGCATGGCCTGACTGTTCCTCAAAGCTGAGAAGTGCGAATTTGAAGTCCTAGAGACCGAGTATTTAGGAGTAATCATCAGTGAAGGATCGGTCCAGATGGACCCCATCAAAGTCAAAGGAATCATGGAGTGGCCAACCCCCACCAAGAAGAAGGAGCTACAGAGTTTCCTGGGCTTTACGAATTTCTACCGAAAATTCATAAAGAACTACTCAAAGATTGTACGACCAATGACCCAACTCACCGGAAATGCCCCTTGGAACTGGGGCGCCGCCCAAAATCAAGCGTTCCAACAGCTGAAGAAGCAGATGGCAGAAGATGTCATCCTAGCTCTCCCAAAAGAAGATGGAAGGTTCAGAGTAGAAGCAGACTCCAGCGAAGGAGCCACCGGCACAGTACTAAGCCAACAACAGGACAGCAAATGGAGACCCGTAGCATTCCTTTCAAAGTTGTTGACAACGACAGAACGGAACTACGAGATATACGACAAGGAACTCCTCGCCATAATGCTCGCCCTCGCCGAATGGAGACATTACCTTATGGGAGCCGCCGTCGACTTTGAAGTATGAACGGATCATCAGAACCTTCAATATTTTCACAAGCCCCAGAAACTCAATTGCCAACAAGCCCGGTGGGTTACTGAACTCGCTGAGTACCATTTCTCCCTCCACCACAAACCCGGCACCGCAAATCAAAAAGCAGACCTCTTATCCAGACGAGATGATCACGACCAGGGAAAGGAAGACAACGATGAAATCGTAGTCCTCAAACCCGAACATTTCTGAGCAATGATCATGCCCACGACGTCTAGTATTCACTCGAAAATTAAGCGTGCTACCGAGAACACCGACAAATGGGACCGAGGAATCTCCAATTCCTTGAACCATGAACAAGGCATCACAATGGAAAAAGGACTCCTGATGCTCACCGGAAGGATCTATGTACCACGAGATGAAAAGCTCAGAGGAGAGATCATCGCCATGTCCCACGACCATCTCACTGCCGGACACCCAGGCATTGACAAGACCAATGAACTCGTTCAAAGAGAGTATTGGTGGCCAAAGATCAAGCAGACTGTCGAAAGATATGTAAAAGGATGCGAGACCTGTCAACGAGTCAAGTCCAACACTCAGGCACGAAAAAACCCCCTCCATCCCAATGCCATTCCATCTGAACCATGGACCCACATCTCTGTTGACCTGATCACTGGTCTCAAAGAATCTGGCGGATACGATGCCATCTTAGTTATAGTAGATAGATTTTCAAAAGAAATCATCCCAGTAGCCTGCAACGGAACGCTCACATCAGAAGGAACCGCCAAAATATTCCGCGACAAAGTCTTCGCTATCCATGGTATGCCAAGAACTGTAATATCGGACAGAGGTCCTCAATTCGTATCAAAGTTCATGACGGATCTCTACTGAATCCTCCAAATCACTCCCAACGCCTCTACTGCTTTCCACCCTCAGACAGACGGACAAACCGAAAGAGTTAACCAGGAAATCGAGAAGTACCTAAGGATATTCACCAGGTACCAACAAGACGACTGGCACGAATGGCTTGCGCTAGCAGCATTCGCCCACAACAACCGAAAACACTCCGCCACGGGTCAAAGCCCCTTCTTCACCGTCTATGGACTCAATCCCCGAGTCGTCCCTGAAACTGAACGCCGAAGCCCCTTCACCAACCCCGCAGCCAGGAACTTCGCATCACAGATGCAAAAGACCCACAAGCTATGTGAACAAGCCCTTCAGGAAGCTGCCGCCAAAATGAAGACCCAATACGACAAACGAAAAGGCAAAGCGATCGCATACAAAAAGGATGACCTAGTATGGCTCAACACCACCAACCTCCACCTCCCACGGCCAAAAAAGAAACTCGATGACAAACGAGTAGGCCCATTCCGAATCCTCGAAAAGGCAGGAGCCTCTGCTTATAAACTCAAACTTCCCCCTCACTGGCGCATTCATCCCCGTTTCAACGAAAAACTCCTAACACCGTACACACCCCCGGCGTTCCCGAACCAAGAATTACCACCGCCACCACCACCAGACCTCATCGAAGATGAAGAACAGTACGAAGTTGAAGAAGTCCTCGACACTCGAACCCGAAGGGTAAGAGGAAAGAAGGGTCAACCTTCTCGACTGGTAACCAACTACTTCGTAAAATGGACAGGCTGGACAAGGGAACACAATGACTGGGTAACTGAAGAAGACATGGAGAACGCTCAAGAAGCGATAGAAGACTATCAGCAGAGCCAAGCAGAACATGGAAGAGCAGTAACAGCCGAGGTAATCGTAAACCCCAAAGCGATAAAAGAAATCGTGGGACACGAGTACAAGGAAATCAGAGATGGAACATGGAATTACTTTTACACAGTCAAACGAAACGATGGAAAAAGGATTCAAGTTCAAAACCCGGACAGAGAAGCATGGATAGAATATATCCAGGACTATTGGAGAGCACTGAAAGAAGAACTAGAGGAGATAGAAGAGCCCTAATGGCAGTCGGGACGACTGCCTTAACAAGAGGGTAATGTTACGATTTCTCGCCCTTATTCATTTTCTTTCTTAATTATCAGAAGACTGAGTTATCCCCGACCCCATGTGACCATATAAAACCAGAACTGGATGGCTTAGGCCAAGTAGTTGATAACTACGGCTCGCACTTCCAGCACGACAACCATATTGTCTTCGTGTGTTGTAGCTATTATTAGTACTACAGTTTTCGTATATAAGTAGGTAGCTCTTTGCTGTAATACCCCAGCTTCGAGCTAAAGTTTATTAATACTGAACTTCTCTCTTAACTCGCTCGACTAAGACCTTAGTCTGATTCCCCCACTTATATCCGAACTCCATGAGACTCTTGGGTGACTGTCCGAACACGAGACAGCCCGAGTTTACTCTTGTTTGGATCATGTGAGGTTCGGGTCTAACAAAAATAGGGTGGTATACACACCTTAGTCAGTCATGTAGTCATTGTGAACAGCTGAGGTGCAGTAAGGGGAATATACGTAGATATAGGTAGATACTATGTATAGGAGAAATAATCTAAATATAGTAAGTATGTTCAGTCAACTATATGAAACATTGGTACAGTGGGGTATGCGATAGGCTGAATATCTGACAGAACACTATGTAATATTCACAATAAGGCTTTGCACCATTTATGTATGGTACTATTATCTATCTATACTACTGTCAGAGGGTTCCATTGATTTGGATCATGCCAGTCTTTTACAACTACTTTAAAATAGACAAATATATGTACTTCAGCTGGCACAAGAGAGGTATAAAAGACTAAGGTATCTGGGTAACTACAGTGATGCTATATAATGATGGACTGGAGGTATGATAAGACAGAATGAGCATTGATAAGTAAAGGAACAGTATAGTATATGGATAATATCTCTTTGAATATATTGCTTTTTCATGTCATCAATTTAGTACAAAGAGAATATAATCGGTAAACATGGTTGGACACAATATGGGAAAAACAACTGTATTGAGTCAATGGTACCTAATCATACAAGGAGAATATAATCAGTAAACTAAGGAGTGATGTAAGTAATGAGTAGGACAATAAGTGTAAGGTATATGTACCTCAGTCAGGCACACTGAGTGAAATGACTGAGCAACAATAGTATCTACAGCTGACTTATATATGATCAAAACAAAGGAGTGTGTTACTGTATGGATATATGACATGAGCTATACATCTCTTTCAACACAATTCCAGTCAGGCTGACATTTTCAATAACAACAAGTCTCAAGGCCAGTCAGTCACCTATGTGGATTTAGAACATGTTCTTCTGAGACCTGTTTTTTTCATATGGATGACTCTATGCAGCACTTAGCCACTGCACTTTTGGACATGATTGAATTTTAGTTTTCTTTCCAGATGTAAAAAGGTGCAAATACTTTAAATATTGTATATTTTGAAGATTCATCAAGAGTAATAAGCTGGGTTTGGGGCAGGCCCCAACAAGCTGAAGTCCCATGTCGCAGTCAGGTTGCTGGGTCCCAAGGTACGAGGGCCCAGCAATTGTGATGAAGACATGGGACAGAAGCTTGTATCATTATAACTGAAAGAAGCCGTGACAATGAGTGTGACGATAGTAGCTCATCATTGACATAAGAATGTAGCATGATTGTCCGAATCCCAGAGGGAAGGAATTGTGGAACACTGAACCTCATGATAGATCCTTGTGCCGTTAAAAGTTGATTACATGAGAACCAAGTTCGAACCGTTATATAATCTGGTTATCACTAGCGGTTGTCGGTCGATGCCTCCGACAATACCTTGCTTAGCGGTTGGCAACCCTCTGGGACTTAGTGATCAATGCCAAACTCTTTACTAACTGACAAAGCCATTACCGACACATCCCAAGAATAACATTATTTCAGGCATGTCCAGTTGGCATCCCTACGAACCTTAGTATTGAATGCAGTACTCTTTCCTTGACTAATGAAGACCCCACCGACTTTCTATGAATAAGATTCTATTTCCGGCTTGTCTTACTTTGTAAGTACGTCAAGTCTACTATCACGGGAGTATTTGGTCCTTCACGCCTTCAGTCCGGGTTTCTTCGCTACCGATCCATTATGAGAATTCGCCAGTTCACGCTTAAGACGTAACTCAGACTCTTTGCTTAGGAGGCGAAAAAGTTTGCGCCATTCACGTGAATATCACAAGTTAGTTATGGCGCACAGTTTCGACCCTGAGGACCCTGAGTAAAACTGTCTTTGTGTACTGGTGCCATCTCGAAAGGACATCACATCGAGGTTGGTTGTCTCTTTTGCTCAGGAGGCGAAATTGCACCATCACGTGAATATCACGAGTTAGGTCTGGCGCACAGTTTCGACCCAGAGAGACCTTGACAAGTAAGGTAACTGTCTTCTTTGTTGATTGTGATGCTGATCTAAGAGCCATAGGTTGAAGAAGTCTCTTCTCGAAGTTCCAGTGGCAGTATTACTCCCAGCGATCGTATGCTCTCAGATGACGAATCCTCCAACTCTGGGTGCTATCTCCTCAAGGCCTCAGTTACAGTGCTGTAATGATCATCCAATGTTGTCTACTTGCGACCAGATCGATGAACAGGCCATGCTGTAAGAATGAGGGGAAAAAAAGTGGATATAACCACTCTATAGATTGTCATATCCTGGGATCTATTCACAGCCACAACTCAGTGGCAGTGCCAGAGAAACAGGCCAAAAAGCTGGCACGGCAGCGCCAAATTTTTTGGTAGGTTTTGCTCCAAAATATGTTCTAAACGGACTGTTTCAGGACCACTTTACCGTTCCCACCACTTCACGCTCTTTGTTAGACCCGAACCTCACGTGATCCAAACAAGAGTAAACTCAGGCTGTCTCGTGTTCGGACAGTCACCTGAGAGTCTCGGATAGTTCAGATATAAGTGAAGGAGTCGGACTAAGTTCTTAGTCGAGCGAGTTAAGAGAGAAGTTCAGTATTAATAAACTTTAGCTCGAAGCTGGGGTATTACAGCGAGAGCTACCTACTTATATACAAAAACTGTAGTACTAATAATAGTCGCAACATGCGAAGACAATACGGTTGTCGTGCTGCATCCGCGAGCCGTAGTTACTGGCTACTTGGCTTAAGCCGTCCGGTTATGGGTTTCAATGGTCACGTGGGGTCGGGGATGACTCAGTCTTCTGATAATTAAGAAAGAAAATGAATAAGTGGGGAAAATCGTAACATTACCCTCTCGTTAAGGCAGTCGTCCCGACTGCCATTAGGGTTCCTCCATCTCCTCTAGTTCTTCTTTCAGTGCTGTCCAATAATCTTGGATATATTCTATCCATGCTTCTCCGTCTGGGTTTTGGACTTGAATTCTTTTTCCATCGTTTCGTTCGACTGTGTAAAAGTAATTCCAAGCTCCGTCTCCGATTTCTTTGTACTCGTGTCCCACGATTTCTTTTATCGCCTTAGGGTTAACTATGGCCTCGGCTGTTATGACTCTTCCGTGTTCTGCTTGGCTTTGCTGGTACTCTTCGATTGCTTCTTGAGCGTCTCCATGTCTTCTTCTGTTACCCAATCATTGTGCTCCCTTGTCCAGCCCGTCCATTTTACGAAGTAGTCGGTTACCAGTCGAGAAGGTTGGCCCTTCTTTCCTCTTACCCTTTGGGTTCGAGTGTCGAGGACTTCTTCGACTTCATACTGCTCTTTGTCTTCGATGAGGTCTGGTGGTGGTGGCGGTGGAAGTTCTTGATTAGGGAATGCTGGTGGTGTGTATGGAGTTAGGAGTTTTTCATTGAAGCGGGGGTGAATGCGTCAATGGGGAGGGAGTTTAAGTTTGTAGGCGGAGGCGCCTGCTTTTTCGAGAATTCGGAATGGGCTTACTTGTTTGTCGTCGAGCTTCTTCTTTGGCCGTGGAAGGTGGAGGTTCGTGGTGTCGAGCCAAACTAGGTCATCCTTTTGTATGCTATGGCCTTGCCCTTTCGCTTGTCATACTGGGTTTTCATCTTGGCGGCAGCTTCTTGGAGGGCTTGTTCGCATTTCTTGTGGATGTTCTGCATTTGCGACGCAAAGTTTCCAGCTGCGGGATTGGTGAAGGGGCTTCGGCGTTCCGTTTTGGGATGACTTGAGGATTGAGTCCATAGACAGTGAAGAAGGGGCTTTGACCCATGGCAGAGTGTTTCTGATTGTTTGTGAGCGAATGCTGCCAGAGCAAGCCATTCGTGCCAGTCATCTTGCTGATATCTGGTGAATATCCTCAGATATTTCTCGATTTCTTGGTTGACTCTTTCGGTTTGTCCGTCAGTTGGGGGTGGAAAGCGGTGGAAGTGTTTGGAGTGATTTGGAGGATCCGATAGAGGTCCGTCATGAATTTGGAAACGAATTGAGGGCCTCTGTCCGAGATTACAGTTCTTGGCATCCCATGAATAGCGAAGACCTTGTTGCGGAATATTTTGGCCGTCCCTTCGGACGTGAGAGTTCCGTTACATGCTACTGGGATAATTTCTTTGGAAAATCTATCTACTATAACTAGAATGGCATCGTATCCGCCAGACTCTTTGAGGCCGGTGATTAGGTCGACAGAGATATGGGTCCATGGTTCAGATGGGACCGCATTAGGATGGAGGGGTGCTTTTCGTGCCTGAGTATTGGACTTAACTCGTTGGCATGTTTCGCATCCTTTTACGTATCTTTCCACGGTTTGTTTGATCTTTGGCCACCAATATTCTCTTTGGACAAGTTCATTGGTCTTGTTGATGCCTGGGTGTCCGGCAGTGAGATGGTCGTGGGACATGGCAATAATCTCTCCTCTGAGTTTCTCGTCTCGGGGCACGTAGATTCTTCCAGTGAGCATCAGGAGTCCTTTCTCCATTGTGATGCCTCGTTCATGGTTTAAGGAATCAGAGATTCCTCGGTCCCACTTGTCGGTGCTCTCGGTAGCACACTTGATTTTCGAGTGGATGCTTGATGATGTGGGCATGATCATTACTCGGAAGTGTTCGGGTTTGAGGATGACAATTTCATCGTTGTCTTCTTTTCCCTGGTTGTGATCATCCCGTCGGGATAGGAGGTCGGCTTTTCGGTTTGCGGTGCCGGGCTTGTGATGGAGGGAGAAATGGTATTCAGCGAGTTTGGTGACCCAACGGGCTTGTCGGCGATTGAGTTTCTGGGGCTTGCGGAAATACTGAAGGTTTTGGTGGTCTGTCCACACTTCAAAGTCGACCGCAGCTCCCATTAGGTAGTGTCTCCATTCAGCAAGTGCGAGCATTATGGCGAGGAGTTCCTTGTCGTATATTTCATAATTCCTTTCCGTCGTCGTCAACGATTTTGAAAGGAATGCTACGGGTCTCCATTTACCGTCTTGTTGCTGGCTCAATACTGCGCCAATGGCTCCCTCACTGGAGTCTGCTTCTACTCTGAACTTTCCATCTTCTTTTGGCAAAGCTAGGATGACATCTTCTGCCATTTGCTTCTTCAGCTGCTGGAACACTTGATTTTGGGCGGCGCCCCAGTTCCAAGGGGCGTTCCCGGTGAGTTGGGTCATTGGTCGTACTATTTTGGAATAGTTCTTTATGAATTTTCGGTAAAAATTTGTGAAGCCCAGGAAACTCTGCAGCTCCTTCTTCTTGGTGGGAGTGGGCCACTCCGTGATTCCCTTGACTTTAACCGGATCCATCCTGACTGCTCCTTCGCTTATGATGACGCCCAAATACTCGGTTTCTAGGACTTCAAACTCGCACTTTTCGGCTTTGAGGAACAGCTTGTGTTCCCGTAGGCGTTGAAGTACTCATCGGACTATTTGTCGGTGTTCTTGGAGGTTCTTGGAGAAAATTAGGATGTCATCAAGGTATATGGTTACTTTCCCTTCAGCGATTAGGTCATGGAAGATATCATTCATCATCCATTGAAACGTGGCGGGGGAATTTGTGAGTCCAAAGAACATGACTGTTGGTTCAAACAGTCCTCGGTTGGTGCAGAAGGCGGCTTGTATTCATCGCCTTCTTTTATGCATACATTGTTATATCCCCAGCGTACGTCTAACTTGGTGAAGTACTTGGCACCTCTGAGTTTGTCCATCAGGTCCGAAATGAGCAGTAAGGGATACCGGTTCTTGATTGTCATTTCGTTGAGTTTTCGATAATCTTGGACAGGGTGAAGGGCGCCGTCTTTCTTTTTGACGAAGAAGAATGGTGATGTGAACGGGGACTTTGAGGGACGAATTCTTCCAGTGGATAGGTTCTCATTCAAGAATTTGTCAAGTTCTTCCTGTTCGTTGCGATTCAGCGGGTATACTTTGCAGTCGAGGGTAATGCTGGCGTTGGGAATGAGTTCGATAGCATGGTCCCAGGGCTTTCGGTCGGGTAGTTCGTCGAAATTGTCTTTCGAGAACAAATCTTGGAAATCCCGATAGTTGGGGGGTACCATCTCTTCGAAGCTTTTCTTTGGCTTTCCTTCACTTGCTTTCACGGCTAAATCATTGGCATGGTGAATCGCCCTGATTTCTATTTCCTCTGTCATGTCTACTGCTAATATGGTATCTCCTTCTTCCAACTCTTCATCCACCTGTCTTCTGGGTCTGTGTCTGGTAGGGTGAACGGCTGTTTCTGGCATTGACATTGCCCGAATATGATTTTTTGCGTCTTCCAGTTGATGACTGGGTTGTGGCGTATTAACCAGTCATGTCTGAGGAATACTCTTCTCGTGCCTAGGTCTGTGACTGCTAAGTCAATTCGTTCTGCGTGTCCTCCAATGGTCATTCGGAGTTCCACAAAGTGAGTGACTTCGCTGGCTTTGTTTCGTGTGCCATCGGCATTGTATACGGGGATTGGGGCGCTGGTTGCTCGGGTTGGTAGGTCGTGTTCTTCTACATATTTGCGGTCAATTGAACTGCCTGTGCATCCGCTGTCAATGAGGGCGGTGGTTTTGAGGGTTTGTCGGTTGGTGAGGGTTTCGAGGCGGATTTCGGTGGTTAAGTCTTTTGCCCCGTTCTGGGCGCTCCTTCGGATGTATCGGACCGGTTTGCGTAGTTCCTCCAACTGTTCGAGCGCTTGGGTGTGGGGAAGAGTGACGATGCGCATTAACATCTCTCGGTCTGCTTCTGCTTGTCGCATCTTGTGGGTCCAGTGTGCTAATATGGCGCAGGCTTCGTAGCTACCCATCGCTTGTCTGATTGCACGCCATGTCCATTCCGTTTCGAATGGAATCATGTAGCCGGATTCCTCTTTCTCAATGGTCTTCAGCTCGGTCCAGTCGTGATCTTTCAGCATTTGTGTCCACCACCTGTTGTACGCTTTCATGTTGGTGGCATCAGGATCTCCCTTTTTACGATAGCGGTGGCCCTTGAGGTATTCTTGCCACTCAGGGTCGTTGTCCTCATCGTATTCTTCTTCAGCCTTCTTCTTTGTCCGTCTAGAACCGCTAGGGTTCATGGGTGTTTCCACCAGGACGTTGCCGCCATTGGTAGCCGTTCTTTTGGCTCCGTGGGTTGGGTGTCTTGCCTCCGTAGGAGGACTTTTTCGTGTCAGGGATGACCTGCATGCGTCTGCATTTTTGGCTGCCAGCAGCCATTCGGTAAGACGTGTCGTCTTCGTCGTCTGGTACTTCCTCTAGAGAAACCTTGCGTGAGTGTGGAGACGGAGGAGGGGGACTTATCGGGTTTTGGGCGCGCCTACCACCCGTCTCGCGTGGCAGACGAGGTGCTTGTACCCCGTCGGTTGAGAACTGTTCTGATCCGGGGAGGGACTTTTCCGCTCTGTCCTGTCCGCCCTTAGTCGGGTTGTCCCCGGCATTTGGGTGCGTATCTACAGGAGTTGCAGTTAGTTTTCCTTGAGGGATCGCTCCTTTGGTCTTGCTGCCCGGGGCTATTGCCACTCCGTGCTCCCTCTGCTGCAGCTGTTTGCGGTCAGGGATTCTTCTTTTTGGGGAGGCCACACGCCTCTGCTTGCTGTCATTCCTGGATCTGTAAACCTTCGACCGTTCTGGGAGAACCTCCTTTGGTGCGCGGTGCGACTTATCCTGAGAGATCCCAGGCAAAGATCCCCAAGTGGGACTCGGCCGTAGGGGAAGTATCGTCCCGCTTCCCCGTCGGGGTTCGTTCCATGTCGGCGAGGTATTCTTCGTCCTCCTGATCCATCATGTTAGTTAGAATACTGTACTGGTTTTTGTGATTCTTTGGGTGCTTTGCTGGGATAGAAGTGGGGTATATTCGAATGCGCGTATGAATGTCCTACAGAAGTACTATGAGTCCGTCCAGCAAGTATGTAATGCACCTTTAGAGAGTCCGGCCGACCGAGTAGAATCGCTTACTCGTCGGCCCCGTCTTTTACCTCTTCGACTCCTGAGGACGAGGGCGTCTTCTCCTCGTCCGATTCCACTTCCTGTTCTACTACTCGATTGTCACGGCGATTGTTATTGTTGCGTGGGGTGAATCTTCCGCTCCGTCCCTTGGCTTTCTTGGTTGTCGGCAGTCGGCGGTGAAGTGACCTTTCTGGTGGCAGTTGAAGCAACGCCGCTCCCGTCAGATTCGGTCTATATCCATCGGCTGTCCCTGGCCTCCATAGACGGGTCCGGTTCCAGTGTTGGTACTGGAGGGGCCGGATTCTTAGGCTGTTGCGGGGAGCGTTCTGGTTCCTGGGTGGTGGAGCTCGGTTGTCATGCCGGGGCGGGGCGCGGTTATTGTTGCGAGGGCATTCTGGCGGTTTCGGGGATCCTGGGGGCGATAGCCTTTGTGAGTTCGGTCGAAGGCTCGTTTGACCGCTCGTTGGTCGTTGATCTGTATGATGCGACGCTTCCACTGAGTGTAAGTGCGGGGAATGTTCTCTCCGGATGCGACTGCCATTGTGTACTCATCTGGTACTCCGGCTCGTACGGCTGCGACTATATGACTTTTCTCCCCTTGGTCCTCCCATCTCCTGGCAAGTTGCGCCTGTTGTTCCAGTTCCTGGAAGTATCGGTTGGCGTTGCTGTCCTGCATCCGCAGTCCATACATGCGTTGCTCGTGCACTTCTTCTACTGCCGGGTCGGCAAAATTCTCTTCGGACTTCGTCGACAAAGTCCCTCCACGTGGGGAGTCGGTATCTTCCGTTTGTTTTGCTGAAGTATCGTTCTGCATGGTGCACCCACCAAGTAAGGGCCTTGCCGCCGAAATGGGATGTGGCGAATGTGATTTGTTGAGACTCCTCATAGTAGCCTCGGTGTACCTCGAAGTAAAGGGCGCATTGGAGGAAGAACCTCTGTATGTCGTCATGCTTCCATAGAACATTTCAGGCATTCGCATCATGGTGGTTTGACCCTGAGGAAAGGGGTGTTGGGATCGGCGTGTCCTCAGGGATTCCTGGGTTCGGGGCTGGGGCATTCGGTCCGGCGGGGGGTCTGGGTAAAGACCATAGGTATCCTCTGCCTCCAGGAGAGTCTGGGTCTGGTGCTGGCGGTGGTGGTGCTCTGGGAATATAGGGGTTATCGAGATCTGGCGGCGCATTGTTGGGATTGGGAGGGAGACAGTGCTTCTTCCACAGTGCGGTCCAGTTCATTTAGCTTCTGGGTTGTCTCGTCCCTGGCGGTTTCTAGCCTTGATTCTTTGGCTAGAATGTCGTGGTAAAGGTTCTGGCAGGCCTGGGCTGTGGCTTCTCGTTCTTCTGCGGTTTCTTCTGGTGCTCCGGCGAATAGTCGGGAATTTTCCCGGGATTGGGGGTCCGCCTTGTTGCCGAAGTGAACGTTTCAGCTTTGAGGAGAGTCGGGCATTGGTTTGGGAGTCGGTGGGTATAGCTCGTCGTAGCTGGGTATCAGCGCCTTTGCATAGAGGGGAAAAATCTTTATTAAACATGAAAACTGCCTGCTCGTGGGCGGTGTGGGCCCGTTATCCTTTCCATCTCCTCTGCGTCCTGTTCTCGTTCTGCTTTCATATATCGGACTCCCGCCGCACTTGCCAACCATGAGATCTCCTCAACTATATGCATATACCTTTCTTCCACTCTGAGGTCGTATTCTTCCTCTGCCTCCCCTTCAGTTAGGAACATCTTCACCTCGGGATAGTCGTCGTCGACCTCCGGCCATTCCGGTCTCTGGCTGATCCAACTCGGCTCCGCTGTCGACTCCATCTTCCTGAGTCCTCATCATCCTCGTCCTCTTCCAGTATACGTAGGTTCCCTAGGTACGAGGTTGCGGGGGAAGCGGTTTTGGCTGATTCGGAGGGTAGGGGGGTAGACGACTCCTGTGGGAATTCTAATGGTGGCATGTCGGAGTGGGGGAACATGATGGGTACGATGCCACTAGTTGCCTGGAGTTTCTCCCTCTGCTGCTGGCTCAGGTTGTTCCATTCTTCTGGGAGTATAACTCGGTGGTTGGGGCCAAGGGTCAGTGAGCGGGGCTGAAGGATTGCTGGTAGATCCTCCTAAGCTCAATGGTGGTGCGGGCTTCGGAGATGTGGGCTGGACTGGGGGACGGGGTTCTTCGGAGGAGGGGCGGGCGGGGAACTCCTCGGTGCTCTGTGTATCGATCCTGATGATCTGGGCGACAGAGGCAGTGTGTTCCGAGGCGTCCTCATCGTAGAATGGGGCAGGGGTGTGGGCTCAGTAGGGGTGGTTAGGGAGATGCGGGAGGTTCCAAGGGCGAGTGCGCCCACACTGTCTTTCAGCTTCCCTGTCACTGTCTGCCAGGTGCTCTTCGGCCTCTGGCTGGGGTAGGGGCTGTTCCTGCTCGAGGGTTTCAAGCTCGTACGTCTGTGGGTAGACATAGCGTTGTCGGCGTAGGTTTGGAATCAGGACTCCTAGTCCTATGCCTATGATGACGATGGTAAACGGGACCAAGATGGCCACTAGGGCGATGTGGAACTCAGCGGTTGTCAGGTCTCTGGTTACTTGCATGGGTCTTGCTTGCATCGTGCACGAGGAAAGAAGAGGAAGCTTCGAGCTAATTGTTAGACCCGAACCTCACATGATCCAACAAGAGTAAAACTCAGGCTGTCTCGTGTTCGGACAGTCACCTGAGAGTCTCGGATAGTTCGGATATAAGTGAAGGAGTCGGACTAAGTTCTTAGTCGAGCGAGTTAAGAGAGAAGTTCAGTATTAATAAAACTTTAGCTCGAAGCTGGGGTATTACAGCGAGAGCTACCTACTTATATACGAAAACTGTAGTACTAATAATAGTCGCAACATGTGAAGACAATACGGTTGTCGTGCTGCATCTGTGAGCCCGTAGTTACTGGCTACTTGGCTTAAGCCGTCCGGTTATGGGTTTCAATGATCACGTGGGGTCGGGGATGCTCGGTCTTCTGATAATTAAGAAAGAAAAATGAATAAGTGGGGAAAATCGTAACACTCTTTGGCTCGATTTTGCCGCCACCTACCCTCTATCCACTCCATCATACGTTTGAACACTGTAACCAGCCTCCGAAATCGCCATCTATGCCATCAGTCGTCCAGCATGCAAGAAGCCCTCGAACAAATTGCTCAATGCAGGACCAGTCTTCCGCTTGTGCTGGCGATCTTTGAATACTTCATCATTGGGAGCGTTTAGTAGGGCGGAGCTTTTTTTTGGAGGGGAGGGCCACAAGCGAAGCCTGGGCAAAGTGTGTTTGATTTTTTTGTTGATTTTCTCCTTGGGCACGTTGTTGTACACTTACTAAATAGACATGATGTTGAACACCTTGTATTGAGACCTCATGTAATAAAGAACTATTCTACTTAACTTGTACGCTTCGAAAGCAGGGGTGAACCACATCATAAGCGAAACTCATTTAGCACTAAACTACGTTACATTCAAGAATACCGCCCCGCGCTACCTACCCTAGACAGCCGCCACTCGTCCAAAGGCCCAGCAAGTGTCGTCGACAGTGAGGAGCCATTCTTTTCGTGCTACAGGACTTTGGTGGATGCTCTCCCCCCACCAACTGAGAGCGGCAACGACGCTGTAAAGGCCATTCTGTCCTGGCCATCTCATATCCTCCCAATCTCCGTCATCCGAGCGCGTACTGGCTGGTACTGGTCCTCCCCGCCTGCAAGACCCCGCAATTTCGGCTGTACATCTCTCCACCACAGCCACCAAGCAGCCACAAAGGTGTCTCTATCGTCCAGAGGCGTTGGATCCCGCGAACGAGCGTTCTGGATCCATAGGCTGACCTGACTGGGACGGAACGTCCATTTCAAGGGTTTGCCGCTCTTGATAAACCCGGATTTTCGTTCGACATCGGTCAGTAGATCGACCAGACGATCCCACTCTGGCCCCAGGTTGAAGCGACCCAAGTAGGTGCGCGCTTCCATGAAACCAAGGTGGCCAACTCTCAGCGTGGTTCGTTGCGACTTTCGTGGGTGGAGTTTGATCAATGGGTGCTTCAGGCGGTGGTGGCCGTGCGGGATAAGGGGATCTTGCAGTAGGCGACGCTTCCACGAACCTCTCAATGGACGTGTTCCATGATGCAGCAGCAGAATGTGGAGTGAAGGGGTTGGGACAGTCATTAGGCCCACAGTTAGGGATCAGAGAGCCAGGATATAAGCCAGTGGCGAGAAGCGACAGATCGATAGTGTTTGCATCATCGTCCGTGACAGGATGAATCATCGTCACAGTATTCATGATATCTGACAGGTCCTCGTGCGCACTAACGCTCGCAGCTGACATACGGACGCTAGGCAGTGGTGGCTGACCGGACGAAGCTCGTGTCACAGTCACCGTGTTCATGGCTTTCGACCTTTTACTGATACGCGCGCCCTCGCCCTCCTCGGTGGCTGAACTCTTGCGCGCGCGCTTCTTGCTCGTCTTCTTTTTCTTCTTCTGCTTCTTGCCCTCGGATCCGGAATCAATCTTGGACGGATCCGACTCCTCCTCCTCATCAACGACGGCGGGACCTAACCTCACTGTCGGCTGAGTAGACGATCACCATGGAGCGTTGGACATCCAGAAGGGAGGGGGCCCAGATGGCTGGGCGACTCCGGGCAGGGCGTGAGCTCTCTGTTCCTCGGGAGCTGCAGCGGCACATTAGTTTTGACAGCAAGTCCGGAAAATGCCGTACTCGCTGTAGCAGGATAGAGCGAACTCCCCTATTGCAGCTAACCATAGCCGATAAGGCTCTCCTCCGACCTCATGAAAGCGTAAAGGCATGGCCGACTTATCGAGACCTTCGTGAATGCTAGGAGATTTCAGAGAGTATCCTCGTCATTAGATAGTCATTCCACTCACGTAATCACATTCACTTGCCCACCTCTATGAGGCTCAGGACCCGCAATAGCCAAAGACATGTGTGATCCGAGCATAACAGACAACCCTTCGATAAGTGGCTGCAGTGTCGACGCCAGTGTATCCCAGACTCTGGAAAGCGATCAGATAGTGTTACAATTTCTCGCACTTATTCATTTTCCTTTCCTAATTATCAGAAGACCAAGTCATCCCCGACCCCACATGACCATACCAGAACTGGACGACTTGGCCCAAGTACTCATCGACTACGGCTCGTGCTTCCAGCACGACAACCGTATTGTCTTCGTGTGTTGTAGCTATTATTAGTACTACAGTTTTCGTATATAAGTAGGTAGCTCTTCGCTGTAATACCCCAGCTTCGAGCTAAAGTTTATTAATACCGAACTTCCCTCTTAACTCGCTCGACTAAGAACTTAGTCCGACTCCTGCACTCATATCCGAACTATCCGAGACTCTCAGGTGACTGTCCGAACACGAGACAGCCTGAGTTTACTCTTGTTTGGATCACGTGAGGTTCGGGTCTAACAGATAGAGGAATAAACGATTGCACAACCTTACCTTTGTACGTCTGCAGGTGGCAGCAACGCGGGCGCTGCCCAGGCCCCACCCTTCGGCCTCTTGTTCTCTGCTGCCATCCTCTCTGCAAACGCTCCCCACCTGTCCTGGTCGTTGCTGGACAGCTTGTCGAACTCAGCCGCTACAAATGTCGCGCATGCGGCAGCACGATCCTTGCCCAGTCCTCCTTGCGCATTCCAAAACGCATCGAAACGTAGACTGAGGTCGTTGTTGTCCTTTCCAAACCACTGCTTTGGCATTAGAGATCAGTAACGCAAGGGTTCTGTTCCTGTGAGGCACAACAAGAATGCAAGGATAGGGTCGTGTTCCCTAGCCTTTTTGGTCATTGCTGCCACCGTGGTAACCTTTCCAACGTGATACTCCAGCCATTTGGGACTAGCCTAAGTGACTTGTCAGAGGCAACGCGACCATCGTTTCACAATTACACATACATTACTCATCTGTTTGACAATAGCAGCCTTCGCCCCACGTTGGGTGTTGGAGAGCTCTTCGTCTGCGACTGGAGGTGGGTCATCGTTATGGGGGTCTTGATGGAGAGGGAGAGCCCAGAAGAATTCTCGGAAGTATTCGTTGACGGCAGTAGTGTTGGCGAATTCGGCCGCTCGTTTAGGATTGAGCCCTTTTTTCTCTCGCAGCCGGACGACACATTGCTCAAGGAACGTGGCCCGGGCGCCCTTTGCCCAGCCCTTTCTGAGGTTCGGCAATGGCAGTGATGGTCTGGAATGTCCAGAATGATCCGTTAGTTTTTCCGGGAAATGATATCATTATGATGTCACTTACAATTCTGCCAAAAGCGGCCATACACCTTGCTCAACGGTTGGAGCTGATTCGGGAGTCTGCTCACTGCTGGCTGTCATCTCTGGCATACCGGTAAGTGGTCGTCTGTGTTGACCCACTCGAAAAAATTTTCATGCCCGGCGATCCCTCTGTCACGCATTCGAGCTTTGTTGCCTAGTTGCTGATGCATCGGACACTGTCGGACCGACTGGAGAGGCACATGAGTGGTGTACGTTTGTTGCTATTTCCTCTGTACTTTCACCGTTGGTCCTCCCTCCCATTCTTCAACAGATCCAGAAGAGGTGTTTCATCCATGGCCCTCCAACAATTTCATCCTCAAATAATTATTCTGAAATAACTGTCTAACATGTTCTCCTCGCAGTGTGACTAATACGTGCTGTTTACCTGCCAATGACGGCGTCGCTGTAAGCTTCTGGGATCCGCGTATAAAAAGCTAATCCCCCACTGTAGCGACCCAGACAGATTCTGCCTCCATGATCACCCCAAAGCCCACCGTCGAGCGCAACACAATGTCTGATGTTGATAGTATGTTTTCTATACAATTTTCAGATACCGCCCACTAAAAATGTGCAATAGTCCTGGTTCGTCTCATCGAGGGGGTATCGCTTTCGGACTCCCAGGCGACCGAGTTGGTTCGTGCGGTGCTCCAAAGCACCATCTCCACACCATCCCCGTCCACTACGCCCCCCCCTGCTCAGACCTCGTCGCCAACCCGCCAGCCGCCCATCGCCCATCCTGTCGTGCCCGTTGAGGCAGCGGCCGCTGCTAGTCCAGTGTCGGGTCCACCTGTAGTCGCTTGGGTCATGACGTTGGATGCTAATTTCGGTTATCATGTCCCCTTAGTGGGGGAGGAAGGCCCGTTCTACATCGTGACACGTGGAACCGATGTGGGCATGTTCTCCGGATGGTACGTGCTCTGTCATATCTGACTAATTCAATTGAGTAACACCTTCTTTGACAGGGAAAATACATCCCCCCTCATAGATGGCATTTCGGGATGTGCATACCGCGCTGTTGCTACCTACGAAGAGGGCATCGAGCGTGTCAAAAGTGCGCTTGAGCACGGTAAGTGTGCCCTCCTTCCCCCTCTGAATCATAGACGTGGCCGGCAGGCTCTGGAAAATAATCTTCACCGAGGATTTCATGCTTGTAAGTTTATATCGTCTTACCTCGCCAATTTTACTAACAGCAATACCAGGATTCAGTTGGCCCTCACCCGAAATATATATCTCATATTCGTATTAAGCCCTACAAAAAATTAGTCTACCCTTTATGTAAACTTCGTCCCTGAAAAATGACAATTTTCATCCTTTTAAATCTCCTGAGTGCACTTAAGCCGCGGACTGAAACAAAAGCCATGGATTTGTTTGAATGCTGAGGCCACGCTACCAGGAAATAAGCCAATCGTATAACTGTAGGGTGCCGGTTCTGAATAGCCGAGAGAAACCGGAAGTGTCGGTCGGTCAACTATTCTCGCATTGCACTCCCACCCGTAGCCGTAGTGCTGTTTTTTTGGGCTGTACATAGTCCTAGGTAACCAGTCTTCAATCGTATAAACTTGCCCTGACCAATTTGCGCCCAGAACGAAAAAGTCCTATAAAAGTCCAAAGAAGTTGCCATCCGTGACTATATACCTTAGCGAAACTGGAATTGAAGTACCTTCCACCCATCCACTGGCCGTAACTGCCACCTCCCTCGCGCGCCACGCAACTCGAACACGCCAAACTCTTTCGATGGCCAGACCCAAGCTTTATCATACTGCAGAAGAAAAAAAAGAGGCAGCTCGAGCTCGCAGACTGGAATATTATTACCGGTGGGCCTTTTTATTCTCGTTTACTACCATATCGCAGAATTGATACTTTGGGCGCAGAAATCGGAAGCGAGTCCTCAAGAACATGAAGCGCAAATACGCAAGCAAAGCACGGCGAGAGAGGGAAGGGAAGCCGGCCAAGGCAAAGGCTAAGGGCGAGCAAGAGACGTACGCTCACGGTTCTCTTCTCTTTCTCTCTCTCCGGTACGATGACCACTCGGGCGTTCTCCAGGCATAAGGCGGACTTTCAGATCACTCTGCTAGTCCGAAACAATTCGCATGGAGGGTGGCAAACTCACCGCCCTCACAAGCAATTCTCTTCCATCATACGCCGCTCGCCTTTGTAAGGATGCCATGCTCACTGGAGAAGGGGGCGAGATAGAGAGAGCTTTGGAGCACTTGGAAGGGACGCGTACGGAGGTTCAGGCAGCTCACAACAGGATATATTCGGCGGCGGGGATCTGTAAGGAGTGGACTGACATGCAGGAGACGGTGAATAGGTTTGACGGTGCTATCAAAGTGCTACAGGATATACTTTGCCATATTCTCGAAGGGGATCTCAGGGAGGCTTGGCAGGGTCGTTCGCTCGCTTATCAGCAACATTAAATAGTATGGAAATAATATCATTCAGTTATATTCAAATCAATAGTTCCCATTATTTACGTGCCTGACAGATGCTCACTTGAGATTGCCGGAGTTTACCGTAGCAACTGTACAGTTGATGCTGCAGCCTCCAACTATGATTTTTTTTAGCCCAGCTAAGGCCCGCTGAACCGATATTTGCTCGTAGTCCCGTCTTGGAGAACGGTTGTGTGCTGATAGAAAGGAATGTCTGAGATTGCAGAGGTATGTCAGCAAATATTCTGGCAATGATCGGAATAAACTTACGCATATGTTCCTCACATGTCAGCTATTGGGTCCAGCCAAGGTCAAATTGATTAAGCGCTGGCTTACCCCATATCACGATGCCAGGGACGGCAAGGGACCCGTCTCAGTCGAGACCCTGTTGGAACAGCTGTTCCTCCAATTCGTCGACCATTATCCTTTTGAGTCTACTTTGGAGGATGCCGAAAAACATTACCCCCAAGAACGGCTGCTGAGGAGTGCATCGAGAGATGCAGAACTACGCCACGTAGGTTGTTCTGGTTTTATTTGGTAGCGCTCGCACTGACAATCTCGCTGATTAGATGCTCTATCAGACCCTGGATTGGCTGGACTCAGTCCCAGCCGCCACGAGTCCAGCCTCGGAGGAGTCCACCGAACACTTTTCCTCGCCACTCCCATCATCTTCGCCGCCACCGCCTTCTTCTCCTCTGCCAATGACACCACCTGGGCCGGTACGATCGTCGTGGTCTCGCGTCCGCGACAATTTGGGGGACGTTCTGAACCCTCTCCATGAGTGGATCGAAAGTATGTACGAGGAGCTGGAAAGCCAACCCGAGAGTGGTAGGGAGGATGGCTGCATCGCGGGCATGCTCACTGACTGGCAGGGATACGAGATGGGCCCTTAGATAGTTTTGATGGCTTACTCTAGTTACTGCCGCCTGCTAATACATATCATTCGACCTATTTTTACTATGCCATGACAAGACTAACAGACAAAATTCATTGCACCAATCACAACAAGCATGTCATTACAAAAAATTCTACCCAGACGATGTCTCTTCTAAGCTTCAACTTCACATCAATTGATATGCGTCGCATTGGCGAGATAAGATTGAATTTGCTATACGAACGCATTGAGCGTCGGAAGACCCAGGGCACGGAACACTCACTTCAACCAACAGGCATTTCATGTTTTTGACCAACTGTGGCTGGCCCACGAAAAAATCGTCGTCGTCCTCTTCTTTGATGGGAAATAGGCTGAACCAATGCGTGATGAGCTGAGGGAACACCGTGTTCAGGGTCTCGTTCCTAACTGCCACCGTGTACTGGGGTGTGACTGATAGTAACCACATCTGTTGCGCGATTGTAAACATTCTAAAAAAAACATCGTCATCAGATCTGACAGACAGGGAACATAGGCCCGCAGCTCACCTTGGCAGTTCAGGAAGGGTCTGGTGTGCTTAGTCAGGCACCCCGTGCACATGGGCTGGCTTTTGTTTATTCCGATCGGACCGAACAGGCGCCGTCTTGCTATGCCACCGAAACGGAAGCAATCGCATGTTTCACGAGCAGACGACAAGGACGGCACACTTCTCACTCAGATTTGTGCGTGCACAATCTCCGTGCAAAATGGACGTCGCCGCCGCCTCAAAGTAGCCCCCCAAGCGCTTCCCATTCATCGCAACCCAGTATTCTCCCAGGGAGATTGGGTCTATCAAGACCATGCCTACGACTATTATGATCCGCAAGTCGAGGCTCGTCTTTGCCAGCTCGAACAGCCGAAAACGAAGCGTAATGAGAAGTCGGTGAGTACCCTTTCTTGGATGGTTTGCTCGGGGTATTCATCCTGACAAAAAGCCTAGGATTGGCCATTGCGGTACTGGATGGACAACTATAGACAAGAAACCCTAGATGAATTCATCCGACTGGAGGGACGCGGAGATTCTGATGCCCAGGAATTCTGCCTTTCGTGTCGTAGCGAAAGCCCATGGCCACCATTATTTCGATGCAGGGATTGCCTAGGCACATCGCTCGAGTGCGGCGAATGTACAGTAGCCAAGCACCGCGACAATCCCTTTCATGTCCTCGAGGTGAGCGTTGTTCTTATAGTATGTTGCAAGCCTTCTAAGTCAGAGGACTAGTGCTGGAACAGGAGCTTTTTTGTGAAGGTCTTCCTGCGTGAACTTGGGTTGCGCATCCAACTGGGGCACCATTGGATGAGTCCCTGCGTGAACCCACGACCTGGCCCCTGCGATTTTACTGTTCTCCATGTCAATGGCATCCACAATGTTTGCGTCGATTTTTGTTGGTGCGATCATCGTGTGGTGCCCTGGAAACAGCTGTTACGTGCCGAGCTCTTTCCTGCCACTGTGGACCAACCGAAAACATGTGCAAGTTTCCGTTTACTGGAACAGTTCCACGCACTGTCTGGATCGGGAAAGATTTCTGTGTACGAGTACCATAACGCTCTAAAGCATCTGACAGATGCTACTGGTGTCTCCAAGCTGAAGGTAAGTTCTATCATCGTTTGACGAAGCTGCAAATGTTGACTCCATTCAGTGCAAGTACAAATCTTTGCTTCGATTGGTTCGCCAGTTTGCTCATATGAAGTTTACAAAACGTGCCAGGCGAGGAAGTGTCCCCAATGGCATCGAGACGACGATAGCAGGGGGATTGGCATTAAGATATCTGGCTTGTCCGCATCCTGGTATCAATCTGCCCGCCGACTGGGATTTGGCACCCCTTGAATATCAGTAAGTTGTGTCACTCCCCATCTGCCTATTCCCATGTGGCTGACCATGGGGAAGATTTTTATACATGTTGATCCTGGCTCTCGACGCCAATTTTCGACTCAAGAATCTATACCGGTCTAGCTGGGAGAAGGACCCCGGATTACATATGGGTCTGGCTCACTTCGTCGAGCCCACGAGGTATTTGGAACATGTGAGGCAGTATGCTACACAAAAGGACATCAGTTCTTGCAGTGGATTCAAGACACTATCACACGCTGAAACAAAGAGCGCTGTGGGATTGCGGGCGACGGGCGTCGGAATGGTTGTCTGTGCATGTCATGAAGTCATACGGCCCCTGGCCATTGCGGACCTGCAGCGGGGAGAGCGGTAAGTACGTGGCATCTTCCATTTTTATCTATATTCTAACTCCAGGTAGATATTGTAATATGGATTACATAGCATTGTCTGCTCTCAAGGATTCTACTGCCGAAGAATATCAAGTGAAAACCGTCTTCTTTTCTTATGATATCGTGTGTCAGTGGAAGAAGAAGTTTAGAGAACGAATGGCCACCTTTCCGCCTGAGATGCACATTCCGAGTCGGATCGACCTTCAGTACAGCGTGCCGAAGTGCCACTGTAAGGGCCACAAGCTTCGCTGCCAGTGTTCGTTCAGCATGAACATACATACGGTCGGCCGTACAGACGGCGAAGGAATTGAACGCTGCTGGGCGGAGATAAACGTAATGGCCAACAGTACGAAGGAAATGGGTCCGGGCAATCGCTACGATACCCTGGACGTCCAGTTTGCGTGGCATAACTGGAAGAAAATCGTGGGTTTAGGTTCGTCCGGTTCTTACTCCTCTTATCGGTACTCATTGTCGTTGCCTTTAGGGAAGTCTCTGGTGCGAAGACATGTCAAAGCCCGTCACAAGTCCTCTCGGCATGTGGGAGCGTTCCTAGCCCTTTCAGAGGTTCTGCCGGACAGCAGCTTGAAGCAGGACTGGACTGCGGAGATTGAGGCATGGGAGAGGGACAACAGCCTCCCCAGTCCGTACTTTATTGACATGAAACGTGAGTATCGTCTTCCTGGTTGGAATAGTTATTGAATATGCTTTCAGACCTTTCAGAAGCCCAGGTAGTGTTGACTCTCAAGGAAGAGGAATGTCAGGCGGCTCTCAGTGATGGCGTCGACATCGAAGATTCAAGTGCTATGGCGTGTATTGAGGTAGCACTCACAGTCGAGGATCTACAGTATGTAGCATGCCTAGTTAACCTGTCGATGCTCTACTAACTGTCAGTTTCGCAGACGACGCATTCGCCAGGATCTACAAGACGAAAAAGATGAAGTCAGTGTGGGCGCGGCGAAGGACATACAGAAGAAATGGATAATCCTTCAAAAGCATATGTTGCAGCTACGAAACCTCCAGGCCGAATATATGCCGTGTGTGAAGGCGAAGTTACGACAAACCGTCTTGGAGTACCGTGAGATCGAGCATCAAATGCTATGGCTACCTTCGGAGCTCGACCGCATGCTATGGGAGAAGGGGTGCTTCCTTGGTGTAGTGGTTATCGAGGCAACGCTTCGTGAGGCCCAATGCCGGGATGCCCTATCGTCACTTTGTTCAACTTTACGCGCGCGCCACAGTCTATTCAGCAAGCGCAACAAGAATTTTCAGGGACAAAAGCAGAATACAAGAGTGGCTGACACGGCTCGTCGGTTGGACAAACAGTGTCGTTTGGCAGGGGCGAAGTATAAAGCAGCACGAGCGGCACTGAAAACGTTGCGAGGCGCTGGTCCGTGGGAGGATGAGCTGCGTGAGCTGCATGTCTCGGACATGTCCTCCCTTCATGGCTCTGTGTTAGAGATCGACAACGAGGATGACCTGGAAGGTAGCGTGAGTGGGAGCTGTTCAAATCGAACTCGTAGAGAGGTCGGGGAGGGTCATAGGGAGATCTCGTGGATCTGGCTGCAAGAGGGTGCTCTGGGAGACAGCAGCGACGAAGGACTGACACAAGGTATCTGTCTAGTCATCTTGTATGTTCTCTCGTGCTTACGTTACCCCTTATTTGTGTAGCCGTCAAACTAGAATGGCTCAAGAGTCGTGCTCGGGCTCATCGTTGGAGGGAGGAGTGTCTCCTCCTCACTGAAGAGAAACGGCGGGTGCGGGAGACACTGCTGCACACAGCACATCTTTGGGACAGCCGTGGCAGCAGCTGGGAGGAATTGGAGCCATCCCAGGTGGAGGGTGTCCGCGCGCATGCAGCACGACAGGCGGCCGTGTTTCGCAGTGTTTCGGAGCATTTTAGGGTATTATGGAATCTACCAGAGGAAGAGGTAGTTGCAATGAACGACGACGAGGACTCGGAGGCTGACCCGGATGAATGCAGGGCAAATAACGTAGTAGAGCAGCATGTATAGACTACCTACAGTTAATACGATGTCAGCTTGAATTTTGTCAAGCAGTTGCCTTTTTGGGCTGTTCACCGAAATTTTGTTCAGTGCCGGGCCATTTTTGACTTGGCTGAGGCTTTTGGGTGCGAGGGTTGAGGCATTTTGAGTCCAATGTACTGTAAGAGGAAGGCACCAGCTTTGGGGGTTTGGACTGGATATAACCTATAGGTTATATCCCTGCTGGGTGTCATCTATAGAAGTGGTTATAACCAGAGTTAACCAGGTATTCAAGTGGAAACAGGTGCGATGAATTTCTAATGGTGCGGCATAATTGATTCAAAGTGTTTCCTAGAGTATGCTACAGAATAAGCTAGTTCGCCTAGGCTAGGGTAAATGATATACGGGTGTGATGTATGTGAGTAGGGCACTCAAATACTAATGTATTTGAGTGGTGTGTCGAAAGACAAGGACGTTTCGGAGCCACGAGTTTGGGTAAGCGTCGGGAAGGAGCAGACCAACCTGGATATAGGTTGATTAGTCTGCCGAGGATGCAGTCCGACAAAATGGGAATCCAAACGAAGTGGCAGGCCCAAGTCTTGAGCAGCTGGGAACCAGAAACAAGCCAGAAGCCGAATCTGGTACACCAAACACTGTAGGGAGTAAGTGGGTGGGACGAAAGAATAGTGAAGACGGCCATATACTGGCCAGGGAAAGCTTGCGAGGCGACGTGAGGGAAGGGAGCAACTTTCCGCTTTGTTTCCGCTGGATTGAATCCCCAAATAATTGTGTTATTTGGCTACGTATGGACCTAATGTCTACGCCTTGGCTTATCTTATCCTCCGATAAGCCTTGCGCTCATACCTCGCTCCAGGCCTTATAAAAAAACTATGTGGATTTTTTGCTTACTTCCAGGTGGTATATTATTAGGCATTACATACATAAATTTTAGATTATTAAACATATTTCAACTTTGAAGTGAGACATCACCATTATATCATCATTGATATAAGTATCCGAACCTCAAACAGGGCATAGAAATGATATGATAGCACTAAGTGTCCATGGGGGCAGCCGGCCTCTCTCCTTCCGGCAGGAGGAACCGGCTATATCGGGTAACTTGTTCTTACCGGGTGGCAGTGCGCTTACCAATACCGTATGTTATGCCCATAGGTAGTATGCTGTTCCCACGGATGTGGTCGGTCGGCCAGACAAGGGCTTAAAAAAAAATCGAGTGGATGTAGTTAAAGAAAACTCGGACCCCCTTGCTCCAGGCTTATCTCGGAATTTAGTAACGATACTTGAAACTTCAAGTTCCGAGTGGGTCGGTGCATACAGTGTACTGATCAGTACAGTTGCAATGATGATGCCGAAGTTACGTTGCAAGTTACCGCTCGATACGAACACGATGCCGCGAGAGGTTTGTACACTGAATAAAGTTCCTCGTACGTAAACGGTCGCACGTTGTTCATGCACACTCTAATAATGCGGTGACATTCTGACAATCTGCCCCTTTGGCCTACGTCCTGACAGAGTTGGCACCTGTTGCGCTCAATTGAGGATGTTGGTTCTCTTCGTGCCAGTGTAACATAATAGGGACCACCCAGACTGCAGCGGTACCAGATCGTGATGGCCGCGCACGTCCTATATATACCGTTTTCTGATCAGAGCGTCCGAGGAACAAACAAATCGCTAGTCGATTGAGATCTCTAAAGTAGGGAAAGTGCCCCTTCTTCGGAACAAATCGATGTAAATGGCGTGCTCACGAACCTTGACATATAGATGCATACATTGAATGTGCTCTCCAATACAAAACGTATGTGTGAAACTCTAGTAGTTCCTATTACCCTATGTGATTTAAAAGATCGAAAGTTTGGCATGAGCTCTGAGTCAGTTATCGGGTCCTAAAATGCGACAGCCTATCGAGAGATTAAAGGTGCAGGCATGGACTTTGTTCCTGTTCACTTACACAGACTACAAGACAATCTTCTTCCCCATCGTAAGTATCCATATAATTTCGATGGTGTCGCCTGACCATCCTTCCTTCGTAGACATTTTTTGCTTGTGCAGCTGCCCCCGTCCAGCATGTTATTTTGCTTCTATACAGCATGGTCTGGATATGGCTGCATCAGCTTCATATCGATGTCTCCAACCAGTATCGGAGCGTCGCTGAAGATTCTGTCAATCGCCCATGGCGGCCTCTTCCTTCAAACCGTTTAACAGATCAGCAAGCAAGGCGTTTGAGATACGCTCTGCCACCTTTATGCCTTCTCTTCTCAATTGCTGGAGGTCAAGACGTTGTGTTAGCTAGTACTGCCTTGTCCATCGCGTTCGTCTTGTACGATGATTTTGGACTGGCTGGACATTGGATCGGAAAGAATATCATGAATTGCATCGGCTACTTAGGATTCGAGTATGGGGCGACGAAAATCATGGGTATTTTGTTTCGTCTCCATATAATACGCAGAGTGACTTAATTTTATCGCCAGCTGGTTCTATGATGCTCAGACCTGAAGCTCGACGCTCTCTCTTGATGAGCAGTCTGATCATCCTGACTACCGTTCACGCGCAGGACTTTTCTGATGTTGAAGGCGACCAAGCAATGGGGCGAATAACGCTACCACTATACGCACCTTTGTTCTCTCGCTTCCTCGTCTGTATCGGCGTCCCGATGTGGTCAATTATTTTGAGCCTCATGTGGGATATCAGTCCTGGGAAACGAATTTTACTCATTTGTTTCGGTATTTTCGTTGCGTGGAGGTTTTACAATTACAAAAATGCATCGCGCGAAGCCACATCTTATGTGTTCTACAATGTGCGTATGACTATTTGCCGGATGTAATGGTAAATGTATTAATGCCTCACCATAGATATGGTTAATTGCGGTGCACGCATTACCGGCTTGTAATCAGCAGGAGGTATCGCAAAGTGATTTAAATGTCAGACTACTACCACGAGAGTCCCGTTATTAGAAACCTTTCATTCTTGCCTTTGAGTCCTGATCACTCCGAGGCCGGTCATGATGCTACTCTGCTCATGCTCGCAAAAGTGGTACTGCAATTGGAGTTTGATGATGCTCGCTCCCCGATGAGATTGCCATGTGGTACAACAATGAGGATGTTATGTCGATGCCCAGGGTGAGTGCAAAAGTAGATAACGTTTGTGTCTTCAGCATAGTGAGTAAGTATTGATTTTATTCAACGGCTGGTAAGTACGATAACAAAGGAGCGAGTTCAGCTCAGCTCACCTTGGCTCGCTGGAATGAAACGTACTTACCCTGGTTAGTCCTTCGTAGGTAGACGGCTGTATCAACCTAATGACGAATGGAGTGTACGGTTGATATGCGCCCCAATGATGCCATCTCTCAACTTTCAGGGTTGTTTTGAATTTCCTGTACGGCTGTTTGTCGGGGTACATCTTAATCGCCATGCGAATTTAGCTATCCAAAAGGGCTTATGAACCCACCTGGCCTGATCTTGTACACAATTGTCATCTTTCTCTTGGTGTCCGATCATGACTCGTGAGGGACTTGGAGAAAGGAAGGAAGTTTCATTAACCGACGGTGCTCCTCAACATCGGAAGCGTGCCGGTGTCCGTACTAGTCCCCCGCCAGTACATCCAAGCTAGTTACGTGTATATAAATCTGTACCTAGTGAGAAGTACCACTGCTATGGTACCGAACCATACCTACGTTCTGCCGCTATGGTCAAGCCCCCTCATGAGTACTCCCTCATAGCCTCAGTAGTAGGTTGGTGATGAAGCAAGGGGACAGAGTCCCAAAGTGAAAATATCTCGTAGACAAAACGGGTTACGCTCAGGCTAGCCACGAGATTGTCAGTCCCGGGATGGCGAGTTGATGTGGAAAACTGATTACCCGATGGTACTTCCTAGTAGTCCTCAGCGGAAAGATACCGACCTCCGTTCTACAGCCTTCCCCTACTACAGCGGCACCTTTGTCACCAGCTCCTTGTTCTTTATCATCACCTGTCTCGCTTATTCAGCCTTCTCGATCCAGGCCATGCTGGTGTGCCCATCCTATGCATCACAACAGATCTTGCGAGACGGGCGTTGATACAGCGCCTGTGGCAACTGAATGTTTAACCCAGTGGGCGCGCCGGCGACAAGCCAACTTTGATCGATCGATATTGACCCGGACATGAGATATCAGCGACACCCTCTTGTGCCCTCGAAACCAATTACGCCGCTTCTGTCAAACCGGGGTTGAGGACGAAGTTCACGCCATGTGGTACTGTGATACATCGCACCATAGGACGACGAGCGCGAGGACGATGGTCTTATTATGAAGATGTAAGCGTAGAATGTAACGATTGCTACAGCTGAGATATGCAACACAAGCAACTACAGATATTGCACGTAGAGTGTACTAAAGAGTCACACACTATTTTCAGAAAGTACCTTTTTCGAGTCGCCTCGCTCAAGTGCATCATCATGGTTCATTTCGACAAGTCGCGAGACATTCACGGTGACAGGTCCTGGATTTACGGGGTATCGCGCATCGGACGACTGTCCTCCCGATGTAGTGTTGGTGCTAGATCCGGGCTTGCGCACTTTTGTAAGTGCTACGCGTATTATAATCATGCTGAAAGTGATCCCCTACCGTGCCGCACTGGAGTCAGATAACATAGCAGATATGAATAATGTGGCTCTTACGATAATTGGAGCGGTCATATCGAGAGCCACGTACTGACCATTACTCCCAAGAGCATAAAGTGTGACTAGTGCTATGAGAGCACTTGAGTAAATGGCCGCTGACTCGACAATAATGATGAGTGTGGATATCAGCCTCTTGCTTTGACTGTATGGTGCCACGGAACGATGACTCTGAATGAGACGAAAAGCAATCAAGACTAAGATGCATGCAGATGAGTGTCACAGATAAGAACAACGAGCAACTAACAAGTACAGACAACATTTGTCACGAGGGAAAGGACGATAAAGCTCGAAACCCATGGGACAAGTTTGGGCAGAAAGATTTCGCTGCCCGGACTGACCACGGTGAATTTATGTGTTGCGACGAACCCTGTCACTACAGAGTGTCAGACTTCCTTCTAGACGAATAAGGAAATAGCAACAACCTGCTGTCCCAGTGACCAAGAACATGGGAAGAATCACAACTACGATCTTCTGGCTCCATACAATCCAGCATCTGTATGTCTTTTTCAAAGTTAGCGGTGAAGGTACGTATTGTCAGATATCACATACCACGAATGAATCCCCAACGAGGGTCAAAGCTACGTAAACAGCTGTTTTGGCTGCATAAAGGTCGACCGTTAGATCGGCGTAGTATGCCAGGGCACCATTGACTTCGCCCTGTCGATCCACGAATGCAATAGTTGCCCTGCATACATTAATAATCCAGTGCTAAGCTTTTCAGTAATTGGGACATGCAATTCAAGGTATGCATGCTTACGAGGGTCGTGAGGATCCACAGAAGACACGCGGCAATGAACAGTACTCGATTGGTATAAGCACGCAGGGCCCGTTTGTTCCACAACAGCCACCAGATTCCGATGAATAAAACATTGAAAACACCTATTTTAATATCAACGACATCATGCAAACTGAACTGTGAGTGAAATACCATAGTTCCTACACAAAACTGGTTAGTGCCTTTTCGGAGGGTAGAGTTGATGAGTACGCACAGAGTTTCTAACACTAAACCAATAAACTTTTGATTGTCAGTATTTCAAGAGAGGGCATGCACAGCTGACTCACAGAAGCTTTGTCGAGCGGTATTTCAGTTAGCATATCAAGAGCAACGACTACGGGGAGACCTGCGATACATTTTTATCGTACTTAACTTTATCTCTTGCGCCTAAAGATATCCGGGGGTAGTCCAGTTCAGCACGGAAGCTCAAGGAAAGCTCAAGGAAAACTTACCGGCTTCCATATGATGATCATAGTAGCATGATGACAGGATTACGATTGATCAAGTATTGCCAAGGAATCGCGCAGCTCGGAGAAGTGAAACTTCTCCCTTTTCAGGTTTGTGCTTACGTTCGTTATAAAAAGCTATTGAGTGTAGAAGCTGTTGGGCCAATCCGAATGAGGACCCGGGTATAGGGTAAATAAGCGCAAAGTTCAGAACCGCCTTCACTGGTATTCCAACTGTACCCATCTGTATCAAAACTGTATTCCATTGATTCACCTGACGAGGACAAGTAATCTACACTAACTTAGATCGCAGTTTTTCACTTCGCGGTCATGCGGCTGGATTCTACATCTGTCAAACATCTGTCCCTTTCTGATTCTTTCTCAGATCTATATAACGGTATGTTCCCACAGTGTAATGGACACTGCGGGCCGTTTACGTCGAATCAGATCATATCCATCTTTCCTCGGCGGCAAGGCTTTCCGAGAGAGGTAGTCACTGACTCAATTGGTGATACTTATATGAGAATTGGCTGCTGGCGTTTGGTATACTATTCAGTCATCACGACAACCTGGACTAACATGATGGCCACCACAGACCTTCCCACACCTCAAGGTTCTCCGAACTCAGCGTTCACTCCTCCTCCTACTGACGGTTCGTTAACTCTCACCCAAATATTTGATCACCACTATCTCAAAAGCCGAGACCACACACTCTTTCGTTACGAAGACGATGCGGGGAAGGTTATTGACATCAAATGGGGAAGGGCCGTTCCCGCTATGCACTTGGTTGCTCATACTGTCTTAAAAAGTGTCACTATGGTGCCCAGTGCACATTCGGTAGTTGCTATCCTAGCTGCTGCAGGTATGTGGCGGGATGTTCATTGCCTCACATTTGGCATTGATTAGAGTGTCTATAGACTCGGTGACATACTACACCACGATCGCGGGCATCATGCGTGCAGGCTGTATTGCTTTCCCAATATCTATCCGGAACTCAGATGCTGCAGTAGCCCATCTAATTCGATCCACAGGCGCTAAGTACATGTTTTTGAGCCAAGATCCTGGAATGCAGAAGCTTGCGAAGGCTGCCCTACAGAAATTAACAAACGAAGAACGTCAAGATTTTAAGATGATGCCTATGCCTTCGTTCGAAAGTCTTTATTCTGAATCAGCTTCGGAACCGTCGGACCTCCTACCTTCGATCGAGAACAGCAACTGTGAGGCTCAAGCTCTTATCATGCATTCGTCTGGTTCGTGGATTTATTCCAAAGTACCACTCGGACCGACCTATGTTTCTCTAGGTTCCACAGCGTTCCCAAAACCAATCCCTTTTACCTACAAGATCATGATGCAGTCTGGTCTTCTCCCTTGTGGGTCTAGCTGAGCAGCCAGGTGTCAGCCCTCACTAATCTAACACAGATTTTGGTGAGGTCAATATATGTGGAGACGTGCTTTCTGCGCATGCTGTTCCAATGTTTCGTGAGTGGATGAACTCGTTTTGATCTCAATTTACTCATTGGAACGCTCTTCCAGATCTTATGGGTGCTGTCCAAATTGCCTGGACCGTGAGTATGGCTGTGAACTTCTAGGTTGACGCTAACTTTCAATGGACCAAGGCTTATACTGGTGTTATCATGACCGTGTTTCGTCCTGGCTGGCCTCCAATCATACCGACGCCTGATAGAGTCTTTTCTGGGGCCATTGCAACGAAATGCAACTTGATGTTCTGTGTCCCGGCATTCCTGGAGGTAACCGTGGCTGCCGGGTTTGTCACTCGTGACTAACTTCCAAAATTTCGACAGAACTGGGAGAAGGATCCTCAACGAGTAGAAAAATTATCAAAGTTTAAAACGATCGTGAGTTGTTACAATAAAATGCATGCCCTACCCACATAGCTTCTTAGGTATTCGCTGGCGGCCCTCTGCAACCTACGGTGGGCGATAGGCTTACGCAACAGGGGGTCTGTTTGGTTCCTCTGTATGGGCAGTAAGTCCCCATTCGTGGATGGTGAGGATGTGGTACTCACGTTGTTACCAGGACCGAGACCGCGACCGTCACATTGTTCCTTCCAGGTATGTGTCTCCCGGTTCTCCGCGGGTCGGCCTAATCTGTTCGTCACAGAGCGTCCTCCCCAAGAAGGCTGGGACTACTGGAGGGTGAGGATCACGATGTACAGAAACCATGAATTCCATTAATCCCCTCTTTCCAGTTTTCTCCACATTGTACTCCAATCTTCGAGCCTTTTGAAGAAGAAAGTGGGGTTTATCGCCTCATGTTCAAGGCAAGTGGTTATCATTGAAAGAAGGGATGGCACTCTGATTCGTCAATAGACAACCCCAACGCATCAGCCTGCCATTCTAAACACTGAGATAGATGGTGTTCCAGCTTTGGATACCAACGATCTCATAGCTAGGCATCCCACAAACCCAGAGCTATGGCGAGTGCATGGGCGGGGAGACGACCAAATTATGCACTCATCTGGGGAGAAGGCAAGTGCGAGATGCATGTATCAGGTAGCCTGTGCTAATCGATGCTGTTGTTGGTGTAGACGAATCCAGTGCCTATCGGTGGGTCTGTTAGCCCCCCTGTCATACCGTGTGTTGACTGGTGACATCGGTATGTCTAGAGGATATATTGAGTAAAGATCCCAAAATATCTAGCGCCATAATGTTTGGGCGTGGTCGGTTCCATGGTGGCGTTATTGTTACGCCTGTTACAGAAGAGCTGGTCTTACCCAATGATGACGAATGGCTCTCCCGATATCGAAATGCAATTTGGTGCTTCCACTCGTTATATCAACGTCTAATGTCCTAAATTTTCGCTCAGGCCCACAGTAACAAAGGCAAATCAATTTGCGCCTCAGCATTCAAGAATTTTCAAAGAGGTAGAGGCGCTGTCTTTTATTTATAACTAGATTTGATTGTAATTTCAGATGATCCTCGTTGCGGATAAATCTAAACCGTTTGAATTTACTGCGAAGGGCACTCCGAGGCGACAGGCTGTGCTGAACGCCTACTCCGCTGAGATTGACACAGCCTATGAAGCTGTGAAGCAGTCATCTCAGACCCATCTGGTGGCGCCAGTTCAATGGGAGCTCCCAAACAGCTTGCACTTTGTCCGTGAAGCTGTAGAGAAGATCCTGACGACTAAAGTTGAAGAAAATGATGACTTCTTCCAAAACGGATGTGACAGGTGTGGATTCCGACTTGCTATCACCACCTTTTCTTTCTGATTTGGTACTAGCCTCCAAGCAACATGGATTCGCAACACGATTCTTCATGCTTTGCGCTCAACCTCTAAGATCAACACCCATGATATTCCACTCAATTTCGTCTATGCAAATCCCACAATCTATCTATTGAGTGAATACTTAGTAAAGGTGGCTACAGGGTCTCATTTGCAGGATATCAAACATCGGACACAGGTCATGTTGGATATGGCCAGGAAGTACAGCACCGATTTCCCAATTGTAGCGAGCAACTTGATCCCTGACAGCTCCCAGGAAGTCGTCTTGCTCACAGGTTCAACGGGTGCCTTCGGCAGCTATATTCTAGATGCACTCCTCCATTCGGATGATGTCGTGAAAATTTATGCATTGAATCGTTCAGGGAACTCTGGTTCTCTTCAGCGGCAGACTGACGCTTTCGTTGAACGCGGATTGGACCCAGATATTCTCACAAGCTCGAAGGTTGTATTTGTGGATAGTGATCTGTCTGCCAACTTGTTTGGTTTAGACTATTCAGTCTACCACGAGCTCATCGGGGAAGTGACATGCATTATACACAATGGTCAGTCCTGCAATGGCTGTCAAGGAAATTTCTCTACTGAACCTGGTTCACAGCCTGGCAAGTTGACTTCAATGTTTCACTTGCATCTCTGGAGCCTCTAGTCCGTGGTACTAGACGTCTAATCGATTTTGCTCTCTCGTGTCGCGTTGCACCACGTTTTGTCTTCACGAGCTCAGCCGGTGTTTTCAGGAGTACGTTTGTTTGTCTGTTGTGCACGGACAACTCATTATTTGGCGTTGCATTACAATAGATACAAATGGCTTTGACTATATAGCAGCAGAGGAGCCTCTTGCCGATCCTACCGTTTCTGCCGGCTGGGGCTACGGGGAGTCTAAGTGGGTCGCCGAGTACATTTTGGAAGAAGCGGTAAAATCCACGACACTAAAGCCTATCATCGTGCGCACGGGACAGCTGACCGGGGGCATTAATGGTGCATGGAATATAAAGGAATGGTTTCCGTCCCTGGTGAAGTCTAGCCAGGACCTGAAATGTCTCCCCGACGTTCCAGGCGTGCGTTTTCTCTTTAATGACATCTTTCTTGTATCTTTGCTAATAGAATCCTTTCTAGTCAGCGCCATGGATCCCCATTGACATGGCTGCCAAAACCCTTGTAGAACTGCGCTTAAGCAAATATCGCTACATTCATCTTCTGCATCCTAGACCTGTGGCAGCATCGATCCTTCTCCAACGTGTCTCTTCTACGTTGCGTATTCCCCTCGTACCATACTCTCAATGGATTGGTGCTATAGAGAAAACTTATCAAAACCAAGAGTCCGATCGTGCTGCGTCTGAGACTCCAGCCCTTCGGCTCCTGGAGTTCTTCCGCTCTCAGGGTGGCAGCGATACAAACAACGGGGAAGCCTTTGGTTTTCCGAGTCTGCAGACGACGAACCTGGAACAATCCGTCACTTTGGAGAACCTGCGTCAACTCGGGATAGAGGATGTTGATAAGTGGTTGAATTACTGGCGAGGCGCAGATTTCATTGTTTGAACGAGACAACTCGACTGTGGTACTAGAGTCTGTCTCTTTCTGAAGTAGTAAAGATTCAAGTGTATAAAATATATTGACAAGCCATAGGTGAAATTGACAGTTGAGTATTAGGCTGGTACATACGGAATAACTACTGCGCCACTTTACTACTGTAACTCTGGCGACAGAGCGTTGTAATCTGGGCACAGCGCTTCCCAATCCTGAGGCGTGACTTGGGCATGCGGGCCCTCGATGTTGTCTGCTGGACTCTCCGCAAAAACTATAGCCAATCCAGCTTCCAGATGCCAGTCGATGTGGCTGCCAGATACTCATCAGATGAATAGCGGGGTTTGGGTGAGCGTCCGTAACTCACCAGTGTAAGAACCAAGCTCCCGGATTGTCCTGTATAGACAGTTAGTACATTGTTTAATTTGCTTTCTACTTTGACTTGCGCTGAAGAACCGAAATGTCGTGTTTCCGCCGTTGACTGTGCAAGTACGTCGATATCAAAGAAATGATATTTTAAAAAAGGTAACGCACTGGGAACAACATCACGCCTTGGTGGATTAACGTAGTTGGTCACGTCGGAGTTGGAAGTGCGAACGATGTCGAAGTTATGCCCATGTACTGTCCACACTGCTTGAGATATGCACGACCAGATATTCAAAACCGAACGCACAATGAAAGGGATGAGCTGCCAAAAAATAAGTATGAAGATAGGAGAGGTAGACGAGACTGACCCCCAGCTCCTGGAATCGAAATCTCTATCGTTTTGTTGGGTGGGAGAAGGAAGACCTTATCAATGGCTTTAGAACAATAAGCACATAGCCAGGACGTGTGAGGCTTACTTGTTCCTGAAAACGTAGCAATACCGATCAATACACAATTAAAAGGAACTACAAAGCACCTACCGAAGGAAGGAAATCTTGTGGCTTCGCAGCTCCACTTAGGATCTGCAGAAGGACAGGAACGGAAGGCGAAATGTAGGAAATACCATTGATGTCAAAGAACGGCGGATTTGGCTAGGATTTGGCGCGTTCAGAGGCAGAAATGCTATAAGAGAACAACGTTGCGGACCTGCGTGATACTTAAAGTATAAGCAACATCTGGAGGACCGTCTCCCAGCTAGGAAGGGATAAGCTTATACTCGATAAATTTGCATTATGCGCACCTTTCCAGGCCCTTCTTGAGCAATGGGCTGCGTGAAGACATAGTCAGCGTGTATTTAGATGATGTCGGGTAGTAGAACGAACATGCATGTCGGCGTCATTTAGCTTAACACCAGGTGTATTGTTTGTGGTCGGCTCTATGTCCGGTGCACCCTCATAGCGTAAAATTGCGCGTGTCAAGTCGGGGTTGACTGGTGTGCAACGAGTTAGAGAAAAGAATACAGGAAACATTCTGAGAACTCCTACAGTTGGGGTTTCCAGCTGGGTTTCCACCAGTTGGACTAAATCGATAAGTCCGATGTGCGATACGATACAAATGGAGACTTACGGCGCGCGAATCCAATAATTATCAACAGGCTGGTTCGCTTCGAGAATGACCGAGACGCGTTGTGCTACATGCACGAGTCTATGTTAATAGATGCATTGAATAACATCAAGATGAGAACCAACCGGCATAGATGTCAATGTTCTGCACCGTAACCGGGTCGTGCTCCACCCCATCGAACTCCATTGCACTAATGTTGTGGTTGTCAATTGAGAAAGTGAAGAAGGGGCGACAGGAGATCGATATGAGACGCAGACGATAGCGTTTGCCTCTTTGAACCTTGATCACAGAGTAGGGTACTAAGGGCTATTGACACAGTGAGGCCCAAGGATGACAAGTAAAAAGTTAAACTTACACCACCATTGTAACGTCCGACGCCGTTAATAAGACCTAGTATGCATAGTAAATGATGATGAGAGGTGGCCGACAGTATGCAAACTCGTACCGGAGTCAGGAATCCTAACGGTCGGAAAATGTCAGGTAAACCACAAATCTAGAACAACTATGACTTACGGGACAGTCCCAGTTTGGAAGAACCTATTCTGCGCGTTCGGTGCGAGGTCGTGATACCAGTCTGCAAGAGTAATAATAGTGCTGTCTATGGATCCCTCAGTACACTGCACGCGAGCAAAATTCGACCATGGCATACCATCATCCACGTCATACAGATGAGCAAGAGGGTCTTGCGGGTCTGTACGTAGGGTTGGGAATCTCCACAATAGGACACAAGTTTTGTACCCACCATAAACGATGAACGCCCCTCTTAAACCGTCACAATACTGCGTTGAGAGATGAGAATGGTACCAGTAACTAACCATATTCATGAGATCATAGGTACTTTGAGTATATCGGAATTATACATACTTGCCGCTTTGTCCAACGGTACTGAAAGCATAGTCGAAAGTAGATTTTGGCGGAATCGGGCACTGGTTAACGAAGCTGGGGTCGGTAAGCATTGGTCGATAACTGATACGCGAGACGTAGTTCTCACGAAGGTCCGTCCATGACAGACGTACGAGCTTGGAAGAAGCCATGCCAGTGCTAGAGAACAAAAACAGTCAATCCGTATTTATTTTGGCTGCATGAAACCGTACAATTGAGGTACTTCTTCGCATTCCAGGATCAGCAAGATTATTTGTAGTCACAATATGGACATCGTCGCCCTTGTTTACTTTAAATGTCGGGCCAGGGAAGGTTCCGTTTGGCGTTATAGCACTGTAACATAACACTATCAGTAAAGCGGAGGGCAGCGATGTAGTCGAGTCCTACGCTCGAGCAAAACCGTCAGGAGCGATGACTTTAGTGTCAATACTGAGGGGGAATCGATGAGTCTCGCTATAGACAGACGAAAGGAAGGAGAGAAGTAAGAAGACCACTGTGATGCCCATCTTGAAGTGAGAAGCAAAAACGAGGATGAGGTTTTATTGAACCAACATATCAAGTTATATAGACGAGGCATTTATTTCCAAGACCGACGGGTGAGAAGCGGGCGGTGTAATAGCCGAACGCTGGGAAACAGACAACGTGGATTTCTCTCTTCTATGGGAAGCCCGACGTCGATATTTGCGAGCCGTATGGAAGTCATGGCGAGATGATCGGCGGCGTGTAACTCCCAGATATTGAATATTAAGGACCATTGCTTCATTTTTCGGGTGAAGCGCTCTATCCGTGGCAAAAATCCCACCACGGCGAGAAAGGTTACTAGGAAAGATCAGTTCTGATGCACCCGAGAGACGGACTTGCGTCTCTCCCCTGCTTGGCTGAAATGAAGAACTGAACAAACCATGTCAGCAGTGCCTCGCTTGGCGGTATAAAATGATGAGTCTCAATTCAATACGTCATATATTCACAGGCGATTTGCTCTTGACTTGCTATGATTTGCGACCATGACTTGTAAAACTTGCGGACATTAGCTTGGTTCCATGTCGGTATTCAGTTCCCCGACTACAAAACGGCCCTTGTCATTCATTTCGGGAAGAGTTGAGTCCCATGTACAGTCTCGCAGTGCCAAACGGGGGATTTGCTTTCAAGTGATATTAATCAAAGCGTGTAGCAGTGAGTGTTCTGCAATTCTGGTAGAATCGTAAGTTTACAAAAAAAAACAGTCCGCTGTTACTGACGCACATAGCCATCCTGCTTTACTATCAGATGATTTGCATAAGTTTCGATAGGCCAAGTTACATATGACATCGACGTTGAGGTTGAAGGAGCGGCATGGCTCAACATGGAAAACAGTTACCACGCCATCGCTTGCCCTTGAACCATCACCACGCGCTCAATTTTCGCATGTCGCCCTTTCAATAACATGGAATTCCCTAGCCCGGCCTAACCAATCCGAAAAGCACTGAGCTTACTACTGCGCGTAGACTTCGACGGATCTCTCTTTGTTAGCGGCTAGCTGATATTGATAAGCCCTGTGACCGAAATGTTTCAGAAATATCAAGTTCCATCTCCCACACATTCCTCTCGCCGCGTGTGCGCGTCATAATACAGCCAATAGTCTAACCTGTTTGCTATCTCCCATCTAACATCAACCTCGTACCGATTTTAATCATACCGGTTCTCCGCCGAGGATGTTTATGAGGGAGGCCAGGCGACAATAGGTCGGACACCGTTCCTCCTTTCGATACGATATCCCTTTGGGGTTATCCGCTGTTCATACCGGTATGTCAATATTTCTGACAATGCACGTAGTGAGAGCTTTATACTAACATCTTTTGCAGAACTACGTCTCATTAAGCGCCAAATATAAGTACCGGATCACTCATGACATCCGTGAATGATACATTGATACCATCTTGTCGTTCATATGGATGTACTTCAATATGCCCCCGAATTTATTCTTGGTCCTTTGAACGAGCGCTACTGATATTGTACAGCCATCTTCTTGAACTCGACTCCTTCCAGCGGACCTTTTTTCAATAGCATAAAGACCTTCCGAATTACCAGAGATATCAAGAAACACACCCATTGTATCCCCCATCAATATTGCTCGCTATACTTTCAGTCCACCCATGCAATCATTGTGGTTCTATTTATTCGCTCTCATCTTCGTTCCGTATCACAGAGCTCAGGCGCACCAGCCAGCTGAGCTCTTCGACACCTTCGAGGCTTTCCTGACAAGGTATCTAACTCAGATATCGAAAGACTCTATTCTAAGCTTCTGTGAAAGGATCATCGATCATACATCTGGCGAACATACTTCTGTATTTGCCCCTGATTGCATTGGACGGATCAACGCAATGACCGGTTAGTCGTCCACAATAGCTATGAGAACGTTCTGAAATATCGTCGCAGTTTTGAGGGGTGCAGATAATAATACGGGTCAGTCATATCTTGCCAGTACCGGGATTTACCACTCAATGCCTTTTTATTAGAGTTCATCTACGGAATACCCGCAGCCCTGGCCAAAGCCAATTCTACTCAATTAATTGGATATCCTACGAATGTCGTCGTCGAAGCACTTGCCCTCCAGCTCTCTGTAGTATCGGCTACTGCCCTTTTCTCTATGTACTATGCCACTGTTTCCCAGGTCGTTCCACTTCAGGTCGATATGTGGCTGCACTTCAATGAAAACTTACAAATCGACGCCTACGATTTCATGCCCCGCAGCTTGGACAGATTTCTTGCCAGCGCTGCGCTGATGTTATCGGACCAGATATCTCTGGAAATCCCTTTGGACGACACAGACAATGCTACAAGTATCATTTCACAAAAAGTCGCCGAAGATGTCTGTACAGCAGCTTTGGAATATTGTTCTGGCAATAACCAACAATATGATTCGTATGTTGGCCCTGTTAGTTCTTTCCCAGACACTGAAGTCCTTGTATAGCAAAAACGCATGTGTAGAATCATCCAGTAGCTGGGACACCGATACAAATATCTGCCGGCACGTCCGATATTCAATACAAGTGTGCCTCGATAGCTTAAAACTGTTGATTCAGATATATGTTCAAGAATATGGTGCAGTCCCAGCCCGATGCATACTGTGCAAGCCTTGGCCTGAATGGAGGCGACTGTGGTAAGCCTTGTCGAGGTCGATCTCAGATGTGCCCTAATGAGTGTTTAGCGGTCCAGGCTTACGCCGAAGCTACAGTCGAATATCCCTTTGTACCCAGTCTCTTCGCGCCGAATGTTTCTATACCAAGCACCGCAGGCTTATCAGACAAGACTTTCGAAGAAATAATGAAGATCAACATGGCAATAGTCTATCCCACTACCATTGCGTTTGTATGTTCGCCTCCGCATCTTTCGTTCTTGATCGATTAAAGCGCCATCTCTAGTATCCCATACCAGCCTTCATCTACATGCTCATTCTTTACATCTGTGCGAATTGCGTTGAGTTTGTACTGCTTCGCTACTCTAAAGTGTTTGCGCAATTATCTTTCGAGAACCAGAGGAACACAGTCACGTGTGAGCCATTTTCTTATATTCTTTCTATTACATGGGAACCAGGAACTGTTATAAAGATGTTTTGAATACTTTCTGGACATCCGTCGCGTTGGCCTTGCAATTAATTGCATCGCCGACCTTGGGAGAGCGTTATACCTCTGAACGCGTTGATGAGATAAGAGTGGCCGCCATGGTTATTTCTGGACTGTGTGAGTCTGCTCTATGTCTTGTTTATACCTCGCACTGATTGTCGGACGTAGATATCTTTGAGCTGGCGTATCGTAAACAAATGCGTCGCCCTTTGCTCATACATCACTTCAGTGTAAGCTCCTCATCATATCCTGGCCTGCGAAATTCCCAATGTTGCTTTCTAGGCCTTGTTCTCTATAATTTTCTTGCAAGTCATGCTTCAGGTTTCCATGCATATTGAGATCATCTGCGCCGGGCTGCTCTGGCTCTTCCAAGCAACAACTGAACAATCTATATTCATCGGCCTTCTTTTATACCGGCTAAAGTATCCCAAGCGAATAGTACAGTCCGTGTTGAAGTTCGCCGCGGTACAGTCTTTGTATGTTATCTTTGAAGCCCTTCCCTTGCAAGATTCTGATCGTTACCTTGGAAAGCATCTGCAAAATGGGATTTCTCGTGTGGTTATTGGTGTGGTGGGGCCTGAAGTTGGCGAAATATCACAAGGACTTCGACACCGCATTCAGCGTCATACTGGTACTCTCTTGTGCTGTTCTTATGGCGACACAAGTGTGCGTGTCTCTGCTTCTTTCACCAAATTACATTTCATATACGCAACTTTTTCATAGCCAAGGATCTTACGCAGTATGGGCCATTGCGCGGAATATGTCGCGTGAATGTCAACGACCAGCCGTATTACAGGAGTCTCCCGTAGATATGGACAAGACATTCCTGTTGAAGCGAGAGTCTGGTTCCTCTTCCATGTGGAGTCATAGTAAGCGGGAGTCGGAGTGGTCGCTCGCGTCCGACATGTTGAAACCAAGGGACACCGCAGTTAACGTTCAAGTCTAGTTTCAGTCTCGATGTGATTCCTCCGCCAACCTGACGGACTGGGTGATGATCGGCCCATGTACGATCTAACAATAGAGCCTCCTGTATGTATTTTATAATGCAGATCACGAACAGCAATTACAAGCCGACATTTTGGTGGAAGAGTGCACGACCACGTTGAGTGCTTATTGGCTCGTATATCTACGCTAAATACCCAGATCCATAACATGAAGCAAGAGTCTGGTTACTCTTCATGTAAACACATGGTAGGCGGGAGTCGGAGTGGTCACCCACGTTTGATAGTCAGGCGAATATCTCTTGACCATGTACAGTCTCACACTGTCCAGCGAGGATTCAGTTTCAAGCAGATTGCAAAGCGGGTAGCAGTAAGTGTTCTACAAATGTGGCGGAACCATAAGTTTACAGAGGAAGTATTACATTGCTATTGACGCACATGTCCATCCTGCTTTACCCATCAAATGATTTGCATAAGTTTCGATAGGTCAAGTTGCATACAACATGGAGTTGAGATTGAAGAAGCGGCATGACTCAACATGGAAAGTAATTACCACGCCATCACTTGCCCTTAAACCATCATCACGCGCTCGATTTTCGCATGTCACCCTTTCAATAGCACAGAATTCTCTGTCCCGGCTTAACCGATCCGAAAAGTATTGAGCTTACTACTGGGCATAGACCTCAACGGATCTCTCTTTGTTTGCGGCTAGCTGATATTGATAAGCCCTGTGACCAAAGTGTTTCAAAAACATCAAGTTCCATCTCCCACACGTACTCTCTTGCCGCGTGTGTGCGTAACAGTACAACCAATAGCCTAACCTGCTATCTTCTAACACCAACCTCGTACCGATGTCGACCATGCCGGTTCTCCACTGAGACTCATCCAAGTTTTTTGGGGAAGCTTGATATCTCTTCTGAGGTATTCATACCGGTACGTCAATATTTCCAGCAATGCGTGTAGTGCAAGCTTCATACTAACAGCTCCCGTAGAACTACTTCTCATTGAGCGCCAAATATAAGTACCGGATCACTCATGACATCTGTGAATGATACCCTGATACCATCTTGTCGTTCATGTGTATGTATGTGAACATACCCCCAATTCCAATCTGGGTCCTTTGAACGAACGCTATTGTACAGTCAGTTTCTTGGATTAGATTTCTTTCAGCGGACCTTTTTATAATGGCATAAAGACCTTCAAAATACCAGAGATATCAAGGAACACACTCATTGCACCCCCCATCACTATTAGTCGCCATCCTTTCAATCTATCCATGCAATCAATGTGGTTATATCTATTCGTCCTTATCCTCGTTCCATATCTAGCTCAAGCGCACCAGCCAGCTGAGCTCTTCAACACCTTCGAGGCTTTCCTGACAAGGTACTTAACCCAGATATCCGAAGGCTCTATTCTAAGCTTGTGCGAAAGGACCATCGATCATACAACTGGGGAACACGTTTCCGTGTTTTCCCCTAATTGCATCGGACGGATCAACGCAATGACCAGTTAGTCGTCCACAATACCTATGGGAATGTTCTGACATACCATCGCAGTTTTAAAGGGTGCAGATAATAATACGGGTCAGTCATATCTTGCCAGTACCGGGATTTATCGCTTGATGCCTTTTCATTAGAATTCATCTACGGAATACCCGCAGCCCTGGCCAAAGCCAATTCTACTCAATTAATTGGATATCCTACGAATGTCGTCGTCGAAGCACTTGCCCTCCAGCTCTCTGTAGTATCGGCTACTGCCCTTTTCTCTATGTACTATGCCACTGTTTCCCAGGTCGTTCCACTTCAGGTCGATATGTGGCTGCACTTCAACGAAGATTTGCAAATCGACGCCTACGATTTCATGCCCCGCAGGCTAGACAGATTCCTTGCCAGTGCTGCGCTGATGTTATCGGGACAGATATCTTTGGAAATTCCATTAGACGACACGTATAATGCTACAAGTATCATTTCACAAAAAGTTGCGGAAGATGTGTGTATGGCAGCTTTAGAATATTGCTCTGGCAATAACCAACAATATGATTCGTACTTATGTTGACCTTTGTAGTTCTTTCTCGGATAATGAAGACTTTGTGTAGGAAAATTTCATGTGTAGAATCATCCAGTAGCTGGGACACCGATACAAATATCTGCCGGTACGTTTCGATCTTCAGTATAGTTTGTCTCAATGACTTATAATTGTTTATTCAGATATATGTTCAAAAATATGGTGCAGGCCCAACCCAACGCATATTGTGCAAGCCTTGGCCCGAATGGAGGCAACTGCGGTAAGGCTTGTCGAGGTCGATCTCAGATATGCCCCAATGAGTGTTTAGCGGTCCAGGCTTACGCCGAAGCTACAGTCGAATATCCCTTTGTACCCAGTCTCTTCGCGCCGAATGTTTCTATGCTAAGCACCGCAGGCTTGTCAGACAAGACTTTCGAAGAACTGATGAAGATCAACATGGCAATAGTCTATCCCACTACCGTTGCATTTGTATGTTCGCTTCTTCGTAAATTATTGATCAAAGCGCCATCTCTAGTATCCCATACCGGCCTTCATCTATATGCTCATTCTTTACATCTGTGCGATTTGCGTTGAGGTCGTGCTACTTCGTTATTCAAAAGTGTTTGTACAACTGTCCTTCGAGAATCAGAGGAACACAGTCACTTGTGAGCCATTTTCTTGTATTCATTTTATCAGACGAGAACCAAGAACTGTCGTAAAGATGTTTTGAACGCTTTCTGGACGTCCGTCGCATTGGTCTTGCAATTAATCGCATTGCCGATGTTGGGACAGCGTTATACCTCTGAACGCGTTGGTGAGATACGAGTGGCACTTATGGTCATCTCTGGACTGTGTGAGTCTGCATTATGTCTCGTTTATACCCGGAGCTGATTTTCGGACGTAGATGTCTTTGAGCTGGCGTATCGTAAACAAATGCGGCGTCCTTTGCTTATATATCACTTCAGTGTAAGCTCCTCATCATATCCTGGCGTGCGAAACATACCCGAGGTTGCTTTCTAGGCCTTGTTCTCTATAATTTTCTTGCAAGTCATGCTTCAGGTTTCCATGCATATTGAGATCATCTGCGCCGGACTACTCTGGCTCTTCCAAGCAACGACTGAACAATCCATATTCATCGGCCTTCTTTTATACCGGCTAAAGTATCCCAAGCGAATAGTACAGTCCGTGTTGAAGTTCGCCGCGGTACAGTCTTTGTATGTTATCTTTGAAACCCCTCCCTTGCAAGATTCTGATCGTTACCTTGGAAAGCATCTGCAAAATGGGATTTCTCGTGTGGTTATTGATGTGGTGGGGCTTGAAATTGGCGAAATATCACAGGGACTTCGACATCGCATTAAGTGTCATGCTAGTGCTCACTTGCGCTGTTCTTATGGCGACACAGATGTGCGTGTCTACGCCTCTTTCACCAAATTATATCGTAATACTCCTTTTGATAGCCAAGGGTCTTACGTAGTATGGGCCATTGCGCGGAATATGTCGCGTGAACGTCAACGGCCAGCCGTACTGCAGGAGTCTCCCGTAGATATGGACAAGACATTCCTGTTGAAACGAGAGTCTGGTTCCTCTTCCATGTGGAGCCATAGCAGGCGGGATTCGGAGTGGTCACTCGCGTCCGACATGTCGAAGCCTAGGGACACCGCAGTTAACGTTCAAGTCTAGCTTCAGTTTCGAGGCAAATTTCTGACGGTAACTAACCGCCGTGCGCCCTGACGGACTGGATGACGATCGGCTCAGGTACGATGGTCTAACAATAGGGCCTCCTGTATGTTTTTTATGATGCAGATCATGAAAAGAAATTTCAAACCGACATTTTGGTGGAAGAGTGCATGACCGCGTTGAGTGCTTCCCAAGCTCCAAGCGTTATTTCTGCCGTCATAGTGGAGGCGGTTGCTTTTATATGGCCGACCTGATGGTCGGCCCGAGTTATCTACACTAGTGCCCCAAGGCTTGTGCCCTTTACACGCTTATCTATCCCATTCGGACAAGCAAAGATAGGCGTGATATTTATGGACCCCGAACAATGTGAGTTACCCCGATGATTCTATTCCTTATCTTACCGCCGTGCATGCCTTTTTTCGACTGCCGCGGCGTTGCAGGTATATCACTAGAGCATGCCGTCATTAGGCTTCTGATACTTTTCGCCCAGGACTTTCGCCATGAGTACGACTCGGGAGGCTGTGCAACGAGCTGATGAAGAGCTCCTAGCATCGCTGGGGTACAAGCAAGAGTTCCGACGTGCTTTTACACCCATTGAAGTGCGTGTTATGATCCCCTACTCGAGGTGTTTGGAGTTCAAACAATAATGTCTAGGTATTCGGCATCGCGTTCTCTATCATCGGTCTCCTACCATCAATATCGTCGGTTCTATTCTACGCGATACCGAATGGAGGCGGGCCTGCTATGACATGGGGGGTGCGTTGTAATCTCCAAGTTTTGTGGAACGTGACTGATTCAGTGTTGCAGTGGGCCGTCGCTAGTGTCTTCATTCTCTTCGTGGGCATGTCAATGGCGGAGCTTGCCAGTGCTGCCCCCACGTCGGGAGGTCTTTACTTTTGGACACACTCCCTTTCGTCGCCCCGCTGGCGCAATTTGCTATCGTGGATAGTGGGATGTCAGTTTTTCAGGCTATGATTTCCCCTGCTCATCAAATTTACGCGGTCTTCATGACAGACATGAACACCATTGGATCGATAGCATCCGTGGCCTCCATCGACTGGGGTTGTGCTGTTCAAGTCATGGCCGCCGCCAGGATTGGTTCAAAGGACCAGAGTTTCGAAGCTACGAATGGCCAGCTTTTGTCCGTGATTTACTTTATCCTTCAGGTGCTATGCATTGAATGTGCCTTCATAACAGCGGTGTCTATGCGGCGGTTGTTCTCAGCCACGCGGTCGTTTGCTGCCTGGGCACAACAGTTCTGGCACGATTACAATCGGCATACGTAGTGCTCAATATATTGTACGTCCTTTTAACTCTCAAGGCTCCTCCCTAAAAATGTTACAGATTATGCCTCGCTGTCATCATTGCCTTGCCCATCGTAACTCCGGCCGAGTTTAAGAATACCGCTCGCTTTGCTTTATGGGAATTCGTGAATCGTTAGTCCCTTTAATTTTAATTCGGCGTTCAGTAGTTCTCATCAACCCCGTGACAGTTGATGGCTGGCCCAAGGGCTACGCATTTATTCTGAGTTTCTTGGCACCCCTTTGGACCATCTGTACGCTCGCAGTTTTCCCACGCGCCTCATCCCTTAAATAACCACGGACCAGGCTCTTTCGATTCAAGTGTTCACATCAGTGAAGAGGCCGCAAATGCTGCCACTGCTGTTCCTTGGGCAATCGTCATGGCCATTGCGATAGCTGGCGTTCTTGGCTGGGGTGGGTCTGGTGATCCTTTCTTTGTGGCCACAAGAGCTAACATTACTCCCAGCGATCAATGTGGCGTTGGCATTCTGCATGGGCACGGATCTACAAGCGCTGTATGACAGTGATCAGCCCATGGCTCAGATTTTCCTCAACGGCTTCGGGCAAAAGGGAACATTGGGTATCTGGGCTATTGTCGTTCTGGTGCAGTGAGTGGATTGCTATGGAAGTATGCCGCACCCTTATTTACGAGTTTTTAGGTATATGATGGGATCCAGCATGGTGAGTTTATCCCAGGTACCGCCCGCTCTATTCTGAGATCGCCTTACCAGTTATTGGCTGCAAGTAGACAGACCTACGCCTTCAGCAGAGATAAAGGTACGATCCGTATCACCTATTTTGCTGCGAGCCTCTGATGTACTTATGCTTCAATACAGCCTTACCCCTCTCAAACTGGCTCTACCGAATGAACACGTTTACCGGAACTCCCGTAAACACCGTTTGGTTCGACGCTGGCTGGGCCTTAATGCTCGGACTTCTAGCATTTGCTGGAACAGAAGCTATCAACGCCGTATTCTCTATATCAGTCATCGCGTTGTACGTTGCTTACAGTATCCCCATTGTCGCCCGCTTCCTAGGCGACAACGACTTTGAGCCGGGTCCGTTCACTCTGGGTGTTTTCGTCAGTGCATTTCGCTTCGAATTATGTACTGTCTAACAATATCTGTAGAGTCTACCGGTTGCCATCATAGCTGTCTCCTTTATGACATTTATGAGTGTTGTGTTCATGTTCCCCTCGACGCCGGTAACGAGTGTTCAAGATATGAACTACGCCGTGGTGGTCCTCGGCGGAATCTTTATACTTTCGCTGGCCTGGTATTATTTCCCAAAGTACGGCGGTGTTCACTGGTTTACGGGTCCTGTTGCTACTATCTCCGATATTCCCGGAATCGACTCACAAGGTTCAAATCCGGATGATTTGAAAAAGGTCCAGTCGCGGGTGCACACAGAACCAGTACTGGATGATGATTAGATTGGATGACTTACCTATGAAAACCAAGGAAAATAACTTGGCCTGTGCGTGTAATAATGTAGGCGTTTAGTAATAGAAACGTGTTATCAAAATTTTAAGGATCGGTTTACCTGACGAGTATAAAAGGGCGTTATGCTCCGATCGCTTCTCATCCCTTCTTGTCTCCTTTCCCAATTCTCATCCTAATCACAACGCGCCAATGTCACCCTCCTTATCATCTCTATCTGATCTCCGAGTCAATGTGACGAATTTTTGTGTTGCAGTTCAATCTGCGGAGTCTTTTCATTTGAAGTGAAATGACCTAGTACGCCTAGCTCGCATCACACTTCGATGCAAGGACCGGAGACGGGGTTTCATAAGTGAGTTAATTGGTCCCTGAGATCGGTGATATTAGCGGACGCGACCAAGTCATAGATAAGTGGACGTTCCCCAACACATATTCTCACTATCCCGGAACCTTCTGTGATCGCTGGCTTTTGAGACGAGCCACACGCATAGCTTAGTACTTGTGTTGAATTCTCGTCTCATCACAGAATAGCTGCCAATTTCGTCCGTTCCTTCTTCGCCCCCACCCCCCTTCACAACCCGGGCCTTGGCGGGAGGGTGTTGCTGGGGTCATCGCTGCTGCTCGAACTGTGTATGAAGCAGGCATCTATGAAACCTTGATCATCAAAGTTGGTGATGTGCTCGATGGACTGATGGGAAGCTACACCTTTGCTGGGTGCTTGCTACTGCAACGGTCAGCGTGGCGTACGCGAACAGGTTTGGGTTCATTAATTGCATCTCACAGGACGACTGGTCCCTGAGGCCTTGAGGCATGAAGGTAGAGACATTGGCGGACGATCAAGTCCACCGTCACGCGTGAAATATTGGATCCACTACGTGTTCCCGGATACCACTATTCTGGAACGTTCTAGCTTTTACTTCCGTGACGGAACGCTGAGGCCCTTACGCGTAGACCATTCTCCAACTGTTCTCCATCGTTTCACTGTGAGCTGCACGACAATCTTCGCGCCAACGTCGACAGGCTAAACTTTCTGCTAGAGAAGCGACGAGTCGGAAGTACTTTGATGACCGGGAGCAATCATTGCTCAAGCAGGCAATCGACATGCGATCAGCAGGATATATACATGATGCACACCGTGACTAAAGGTGTCAGTGTAGCGAAGGCGATGGTGGCCAGCATCAAGACGATGCAAATTACAACATGTGAAGAATGTGAAGGACGGATTCCCATACTAGCGGTGGGGCCTAGGACTGAGGGAGCCTGTTCCGTACTTATTATCGCAGTCGGAGAGAGCGGAAGTTGCGAAGGTGATCAGGTTGAATGATGGTGACCTTTGGGCCTATTTGGTCAAAAATAGGTTGCCAAGCCTCTTGCCTAGAATTTCAATCATGGCTGCCCCACAGCATGCGGCCAGTAATATTATTTCTCTCTTTCTTTCTTCCACGACCTTGCATGTATTTGCATTACTGAGCTGGTCTAATTACGCCCTGGGTGCGTTTTCTGACGACGTCGTGCTGCCACTCTTTTCTTCATCATTACGACTGGTTCGTCTTCGTTGAGCGATGCTGAGAAAGTCCTCTCGTAAACTTGTGAAAAGTACTCTTTGGTGGTCGAGGTTGAAGCTGGTGGTGCGTTTATGTTATCCACTACCTTCATCATTTTCTAATTCTATTCTAGTATACTAGGATCACCTTGACCAGATTCACCTTGCTCTACACCATCGTCGCTCTCCTGACTTGTATTGTTCTGGCTAGTCTCCAAGGCCTGGCTTACCACGATAATTCCGAGGCCGCCAACCTCATTTCTGACATCCTGGACGTGGCTGGTAATGTGACTAACGGTTTGACGATCCTATCTGGCAACGTACTACAATACTGCCACGACATCCCAAGCGAGTCCGATGCCAACTGTGTTCCTATACGACCTGGTAACTCGACCTTTGCTGCCGGTGCTGGGAATACAACAGATGACGACGACTTTGTGCAGCATCATGTTTCGGCACATTCTTTTTCCAAGGTGCGCAGTAATTTGCTACGGCCTGTTATTGTTCTCAAATGGACTTGCTTACCAGCGCGATGGTCCTGCACTGGTCTTCGATCCCTCCGGGGCTACGGTCGGCGTCAAGGTTGGGGACAACATATTGCCTGTGCCATGTTTGAGGTCTTTTCATTGGCTTGGAGATGTGTGAGTGTCAGTGCTCTGTTGTTGTCACGTATACCTGAACTTGACTGTCAAAGCCTTCAAGACTCATGTAGAGAAGACGTCGTTACCCTGCTATACCAGATATGGATGCTGAGCCTCTCAATCGTCGCAGTTAGTGATTATCCTCGGCCTATTGTTCTTATTCTTGTGACACAGTTTTCTTCAGATCCTGAACGAGTCTCTTCCCCATCTCGGGCGTCTCTCGCTGGTCACCTTCTCGGGACCGCTTGGGCGGGTTTCCGCGTCTCTAGTTCAAAACATTTACAGGAGCGATATAACGAGTTCATCGTGCACGGCACCTGTGATGGTATCGATCTTTTGCAAAATTGGTGGAGTCTTCGAACGAGACATACGGTATGCATCTATTATTCTGCCATCCAGGCATCGATCCGAGAATTTGACAGGTTCCTGTTGTCGTCCTCAACGTTGTTGCGTTTCTGACTCTGCTTTTCCTGTCCGTCAATCTCTACAAGGTAGGAATCGTAACATCATAAAGCAATGTTCCCTTGCTTATTGTCTTAGGTCTACGCGAACCAATCATTCAGTCGTGTCGGCGGTTCACCTGAAATCAACAGAGTATACAAGGCATGCTGCGTTTGTGTACATCCCGACTTGTCTGATGTTACTCCAGTTCGTTCTTCTACTTTCCGTAATGCTCCAATTGGCCGGGTTTTTCGCCCTTGCTGCTACTGGGATGTGGATAGACAAGATTTCTGTGGGCACCATCCGACGTATTCAAGCTCGACATCGTCATTTGTATCTTGCTGCTTTCGGCGTGACGGCAGCAGTAAGTACGTGTATATGCGCTTTATACATCGCTAATAAAGTCTCGCTTGTAGTGTGACCTTCCATGGGTGGTTCTGGTTTGTTTACAACCTTTCTTTCTGTTCAGATTTCAACTTATAAACCTCTAGGGGTGGATTTCTGTCCGGCGGGAATACCGTCGCCTATTCATCGTCTTCGGCGCTCTTTCTATCTTTCTTCTAGGCATTTCGACCTTCATGTTTGCCTAGTAATCGTGCGTCTGCCCAAATTATCCCTGTTACCTTTATGACATTATGATTTAGTGTATCGTTTCATTTTCATGTCTTGGCCCTTTTTCGCCACTATGACTGTGACGACCTATATTCTCCTGGTCGCCACCTCAGCTTTGGGAGTTGTCTGCCGTCTTCACTTCAACAAAGGCCTGGCACAGTTTTGTACGATACCTTTCTTTCTCGATATCTACTCGGATGCTGATATTTTTGCTCCAGTGAGAGTTAGTGATGCCCTCGAAGGCATGGATTTCACACCAGCGTACTTTTCCAAGAACCTCAATGACGTCGATAACATCGTCGGACTCAAGCGTTCCACATCCGAAAAGTCATACGCATCGTCGAAGAAAGTACCGCTCGATGAGAGAATGCCTAATATCCAGGAACCGTCGGAGGCGCACTTTCAGGCGAGAGCAGGCTACTCCCTTTCCGTAGTATTCTGACGCCAATCGTCCTACCATGAAATTCACCTCCACTCCTAAGGTCGCACGGAGCCAGCGCACATCTACTGTGTCGACGGCTACGGCGCTTACGACTTCCACGACATCGACGTATAGTAAGCCGCCACGATCAACGACCAAGGCTGTGTGGAAGGAGCATTCCAACAGACCTGCAACACCGCTGGTCCCCATTCCACAGCGAGAGGACGAAGAGGACCGCGTCCCTGGGAAGTTCCATCGTTACCGTCGTTCGCAAAGAGACGCCCATCATCATCAGCACCCCCAAGAGGATGAAGTCTTCACAGGCCAAAGACACCAGCGCTAAGCCTGCTTTCCCCTTTGCCTGTCTCTAAGGATGTGACTCCACAATCATTTCCGTCTTCTGCTCCCACCGTTGTTCGTCAGATGTCCCCCGATAGTCTGCGTGGTCCGAGATTGCCGGCGTCTCCTCGCCCGTCGAAGCGCTCGTAGTTAAGAAAGGCTGCTATTCATCGTCGTGCCAACATTTCTTTTTATAGTTGATCTCGTCATTGTGTTCTGGTAACACTGTCAGTATGGTACAAGATAAAGTCTTGTATGATATATATCTCTGTCAACATCACATCGCTATACTGCCCAAAGCCCGGACTGTCCCTAACAGTAGGTGTGATTCTTCAAACCCAGGAGTGGTAATCATCCAAAGTGAGGTTTGGAGTTGGGCGCTTACTAGCCGAATATCATCGAATCCAAGACAACGACCATATAGTCACCTGCTGCTATCCATTAGAAAAAGTAAATCGACCCAAAGGAAAGGATACCAACTCAAAAAAAGGATAGTGATACACTACTCCAAGACGACTTCCATCTCGTTAACACCAGATGCGGATGTGAACACCTCGGCGCCCGAGGCCAAAGAATCGATGAGTAGAGAGAAACGAGCAGTCCCCAAGTTGGGTTCCTACTGCAGGGTAAGCGCAACTCTCGAAAGACGCCAAAGCAAAAAACGTGCCTTTCGTATTTCCTCCAAATCATCCCGGAAACCATCAGCTACAGAGGCCATCCAGAATTTCCGGAACCTATCCTTCAAATCTTGTTCGTTGGCTGCAGCAGGGAGGTATGAAGGAAGGGATTTCAGTCCGAGGTGGGGAGGGCGAAGGTGATTGTTTCCTCCGTACGGGTACGACGGCTTCAGGACGTCCCCTAGTAGGGACGTCACTCTCAGAGTCAGAGTCGGATTCTGAGGACGATTCTGAAGATGAAGAAGATTCCGACGAGTCCTGGGGTGCCGGGATGGATTTTTCGGGCTCAGCCTCGTCCTCTGAGCTCGACGAAGAGGAAGAGGATGACGATGAAGAGGAGGACGCTGCCCGTCTTTTTCTTTTTCTGTTGCGCTTTTTCGGAGCTGGTGGTTTGGCCGCAGCTGGTGCCATAGTGGTGGAGGAACACGATACACACCAAGAATAAATTTCCGATCTGTGTGTTCCCGGACGAGGTCCCTTATATAGTACTCATTCCGGGAGATATCCCAATTATGGATACTCACCGGAGGCAGGACAAAGCAGTTCCCAGTCCCTCTGGTCGGATGCCAGACACTCTTGACCAGATGCCTTCATCTTCGTCTGTCGAAGCGGATATCTATACCGTCGTTCTTCACCTTCTCGCATCCGACTTCCAGCCCAGCACACAAAAGACCTTCGAGGACTACATCGAAGCCTGCCAGCGAGCCACCAAGACCGTTTCCCTCCTCGACTTCCAAGCCCTTTCCTACGAGGTCCAAAATCTAGTCAGTTCGCGTCTGTGTTCCATATTCCATGCTCATACCTCCTTACAGGTCGTCGATGTTCTGGAGGTACGTCGACGTGTCTCGCGTTCTCACCTGTCGAACAACTCTGCCTACTTAGACCGCTGTCATCAACTTGGACGCCTCTGCCGCGTCGGTCGAATGCTGGGACGCCATTTTCGAACTTTTTCGGACTGTCGAAAATTTACTTGGGGAGTATTCTCATTACTCACTCTATCGTGCGTTGTATTCCTCCTCTTTCAAAAGCACCAACTTCATATGGACCTAGTCCGAATCGCCGCCATCGAAGTCGTCATGCTGGAGAAACCTCTCGATTGGATGTCTGATTCGATCCTAGAAACAGAGTACTCTTTCCGGAACCTCAATATCTCAAGGTCGCCTTCGCCGCTTTCAACTCTCGCCAGTCTTTCCTCTCTGCGCAACTTTACGCCTTCGCCTTCGGAAATGATTCTGGATCCTGATAATGAACCGCCTTTGACTGAAGAACCTGAAGAAACCTTGCATGCCTTGGACAAATCCTCGTCACGAGCGGATACGGACTTGTTGTCTACGTCGGATACAACAATGCCCTGTTCAAATTCTCTCGGTCTCACTCTCATGCCCACTCAAAATGTCCTTGTCAACGATGTCACTTCCTTGGATAACTCTCAGTCTTCTGCTGCTAATGATGATGATCTGGAAAAGAAGGGACAGAAGATTCGGTTTCGGTCACGGAAGCGTTCTCGTACGATGGGTAGCAGGAAGAGGACTGCTTCAATGCGAGAAGACAAAGAGAACTTGGATATAGACATTGCTTTGTAAACGGTGTCTATATATGCTGAATCCTGTAACTCTGCCGTATCCTTAGAATCTTGTTGTATACTGCAATCCACTTCGCGTTTGTAAAGTTTCAAAGCTTTTGCAGTGGTTACAGGTGACCGGTGAAAATTCTGTCTTGCAAAAACATGGGCTTCAAGGCCTCACGCCCAGTCAAGGAAACTAAAGACGGCAGGTAGAATATCACATGCCAGTATCGCGATCCCAGCGTACACGATAACTTTTGTGAGAACTGTGTTTTCATTTTTGAGTCCAACCCATGATCAAGGATCTCGGCACAAAATGACATACCATAACTTTTGCAGCGATTGATTCGCGCTGTACTCGTCCCCGCCTCTTGTCCCAGCACTAGCCCCAGCACCGGCGGTAACGCCGCCTTGGCAAGTAAACGCCATGAGAGGATTACAGACATGCCTTTTCGTACAAAGATCAGCTGAGACGAAGCCCAGATAGAAGCTAATATAAACCAACCTATGAACACCTTCAAAGCGGCAATCACCCACCAGCTTCCTACGAGTGTGATGGCGGGGGCCCTCAACACACCAACCATCCCAAAGTAATTGACGCCCCATCTCCCAAGCAGAGCACCCAGCGCGACGCTCCCAGAAGCAATAGAATCTTCGAAGCAAGGACAAGGATCTACAGGATCTGCAATAGCATATGGTTAGACCGGTTCTAATAGAGCGGGGAATGACGAACAGGGGTGCATTTCCAGGACAAATAAGAATAGAGGAATGAGGACTAGTGGGACGACCAAGCCATTGGTGAACACCCAGGATTCAAAATGCTGAAATATTGAAAGACTATGCACCCAAACGGCCAACGTTCCAAGGATGCCGCCGACAATACAGTCGGTGAAAGTGTGCATGCCTGTGTACAATCGGCCGAATATGATACTAAACGCGTATATGCCTAAGTGGGGGTAATGTGCAGGCGAGATACGGAGTAGAAAGTAGAGAGCTATTGAAGAGCTCTGCGTGGTATGCGTTGATGGGAAGCCGTACTCCATATGATGGTCTCGGAGAGCTGACGGTTTCTGTGAATAGTAAGCAGGAAGAAGAGACGCTTATCACGTACTAAGACGCATCACAGGCGGGAGAAAACGGCCTAGGCGAGCAGAACAGATCCTTGCACGACGAAGAGGCGTAGCCCCCGAGAGCCAGAATCATCAGCAATCTTCGAGAAATGATGAGAACGACTCTTCCGTGATGTACAAGGAACGTACCCTCTACCAAAGTCATCGTACCCAAGGAAAAAGAATGCAGGAAGGACGACGAGGAAGAACGAGTCGGTGCCGAGGTAGGAAGTATAGACAAAGTACGTGTCCAGCCAAGGCATGCGTACTGCTCTCTACTGCAGTCATTAGCAGCCGTTTACACAAAGTCGTGCTCGGAGACTTACCTGGAGACGGGCTATTGCCTTTGATTCCAACTTGACGCGCTGGACGAGCTTGGTTCTGATGGCATACCGCCAGGGAGCCAAGGCCTTTGCGTAGTCCTTGTCCTTCAAAGGGCTGATGTCGACCTGCGTTGCATGTCCATCTGCTTCCACGGCTACTGGGTGCATCTGACGACCATTGGCGTGTTCACGTAGAGTCGCTGTCGCTGTGTTGGGCATATGTATGATACACGCTGCATTCGACGATGGCGAGAAGAAAGAAATTGATGGTCAGCGGCATCATGGTCAAGGTGTATGTCAAGGACCTTCCAAATCGGTCGAAGTTCTGATGTGGGTCCATACTAAACTCTAAAGTCTAAGTAATCTGGTCCAAGAAGTTAAACCCACCCGCAATTTTGGTGTCGCGCTCGCCAAATTGAGATACTTACATCCGGGAAATTCTCCGAGGAGATTATCTTCACTGATTTCGACCGTCACCCAACCAAAAGCCAGTAGAGTTTTGAAGATGAATTTTGGCAACCTTAGCAATTCCCCTACCTAAAATATGAGATCTGTACGCTCAGCAAGGTGATACGTTTCATATCTCGTACGGAAAGGCGTTCTTCACGCTCTCTATATGTTGCAACGCAACACATCCATCACCCCTCATAGATTCCACCATATTAGTAGCCACCTTCAACCCTTCGTCGTAGGCACCTTGCAAAAAGCCTGGAAATAACTCCACATCAACTGTCTGCTCCGGAGCTACCACCAGACCCTAGCTCACCGAAATATTTTTGGCTCGTTGCTTCACCAGCAAAGTACAACCGGCCAATGTTTGACCGGAGGTTGTCGTGATGTTGGCTGAAAAACGAAGGAGGCCAATTAGAATACGATCCTCGATAAAGAGGGTCGGAATTCCATCGCGGGAAGAAGAAATCGGTCGGCTCTGGGATGGTCACATTCGGGTACATCTTCCGGAGGACCTCCATTGCTTCGTCCTGTACCTGCTTATCTGACAATGCCTCTACTCTTATCGACCAATCTCCCTACAGATAAAACTATGAGGCAAACACAAACATCCAGGGTGCGTACTGACCGTCACAGTAGCGAATATCAGTCCAGGACCCTGGAAAGAAATTTGGGTGGTCTAACGATTGCCAAACTGGATAAGTACCACGCGTTGGATCCGCATACAAGGCCAGCTACTACGACATTAGCAGTCCAGTTCTATGTTGGGACAGGAGAAACCAATTCACCTCCGTATCAAACCAGAACTTTTCGGGAAACTTCAAGAATATTTTTGTGTAAGTAGCCATTGTCATACTCTGGATCGCTTCCATTTTGTAGTCCGGGAGGGAAGGCTCAAATGTCACATAGTCGTCCTGCAACACCCCAAGGCTAAACGTGCAAAGCGCGTAATCCCCTTCAATCGTTTCGCCGCTGGTCAGCGTCACCTTGACTCCATGCCCGGAATACGAAACCGTCTTCACCGTCGAATTCAGCAGGAGTTGTTCGGGCTGCAAAAATTCTTGCGCTTCTAGTTGGATCAGGGCTTTGAACCCTCGTTGATCAATAGCGAGAAGGTTGTCCTCGGAGAAGCCGCCTTCGTCAGGGTCAAAGGTGAAGTTGTTGGCCTACATAAAAGTATTCAGCTTTCGAGCAGTTCCAGATAATATTCTTACGTGCCCAAGACGAAGCAATCCACGAGGTCTGATCAGGTTTTTGAGCATATTCCCAATCAAACTACGCCCCAGGGTCATCCCAAGCCCACATGTAATGGTTATGGAAATACGTGCCTGATAGTATTCTGCTGCCATCTCATACGCGTCCCGTGGCTTGGCTCCATTCAGTGCGTAACCCGTTTTTGAAGTCAAATCCACTAATGACCCAGCGACACGCGCACCTACAAACTGCCGTAAGTATGAACACGAATTCTGTGAGCGTACAACCCACCTCCAGTCACGGTCAAAGCGGAATACGCGTCAACAGCATCGTCAAACACGTCCAGATAATCTACTTCGCCAGTAGTATCAAAAGTCGCTTAGTACGACCGGTTAGCCAGAGTAAAAGTCAACAGCCACGGCCACCTACTCATGCTTCCATAGAAATCATTGTACTGTAGCGTCACATTGTGCTTCAGGGCCAGTTCGAAGATCGGGTTGGCCGGGCCTGTTCCCGTTTGCGTCCCTTGCACCCTTCGGTCATCAGCCTGCTGGACGAAATGCTAAGAACTATTGCTGAACACACACCAGTTAGCACCAAGCTCAATCGTGTAACCGGCAAAGGTATGGCTCTTCATGCGTCCGCCAAGCTCATCGCAAGCTTCGACAATTACGAAGTTGTCGATACCGCGTTCATGCAAGGTCCGGGCAGCGATGACGCCCGTAACGCCTCCACCGAGAATGAGCACTCGGGAGTTACTGGATCCATTGATCCTAGGGAAAGCCGAGCCTGACACGCTTAGCTGCTAGGGCGAGCAAGATGACCACAAGTGACATCCTAACCAGGAGATAAGAAACAAATGATGTACTTGTCTTTTATATGCATTTCGCTGCCGGTAATGCGGCAAGCGTAAGATCTACGGTATTCATATCAGTGTGCTGAGCATGCGCTTCTCAACAGAAGCTTCCTTAATACGGGTCGACGGGATTCACATTTGAATTGATTAGAACAAAATGATACACAGACAAAACACGCATGGATGCAGTCATCTAAGATGACTTCTCCTCGAAGGATATCAAGGCATACCTGGAAGGGAACCAATAAGAGACAGTAGACGTCACGGAAACCAAGACTTACCGTCCATTGACTCGCCAGCGCTTATCAGTTTTATCAAGCTGCGCCGCTACCTCATCACTGACTCCCGCGACAACATCTGCCTTGCTAGTTCGAAGACTCAACAGAGGGAATGATCCCGCCAAAGGCCCTATTACAGTATGAAGAGAATGCTCGCATGATTCAGAGTCACCTTACCTATGGCTACCCGAAATGGGGTTGATGTTGGCCAGCTTATATCCCCCGTCAACCTGAGGTACGATCAGCTTCCCGCGGCGCTTTAGATAAGGAAGTCACTTGCTTCCGGTAACTAAGTGGATCAGATAAGCGGATTACCACTAGCACCAGGTTAGATTGTACTTACTTTAGGTCTCCCTGAATGATGTACTCCGTCAGTCTATGGATCAAATCGCTAGATCAAATAACGACTAACCTTGAATATAACCAGGCTGCTGTTAAGATGCAAGTCTGTCCACAAAGGCTCATCATGGATCTTCATGTACCAGTAGGGCAAATGAGTTGTCCAAAATTCAGCCGTGGAACCCCTTCCTTCTCCAAGAGGAGTACTTATCGGAACAGGCAACGAGAAAATACTCCGTTCTACATAATCTTTCCACCTGGTTACCATATACCGAAGGTTCCTTCTCTCTGCTTCGGTTGGAGATGATGAAGCCAGAAACGCGTCGTCAAGAAGGAGATCCAAAGTTTGCGAAAAGTCGGATGGGGTTACATCGGACACATACCAAGGGATTAACTTGGGGCTGCATTCAGATCAGATGCAAGGCTAGGTACACATTATTGGGATCACGCACTGCATAACGACCTTAGACACATATGGCGTATGTGTGACCAGGAAGTCGGCAAAGACCAGATCCGTGAAGAGCTGAACAGATCGGTATTTGGTGTAAGCCCGAAAAGCTATTTCGACGAACTCTTACCTCAAAGCCGGCTGTAACGGTGTCATGATGTCTGTCAACAAAATCAAGAAGAAGGCCTTCAGCTAACCGTTATCAAGCACAAAATCTATTCTCTCGCCCTTGAGAGACTTGAGATGGTTCCATACAGGTCCCTGGTCGTCTTTCAGAATGAACGCCTCTCTAGCTGCTTGAGCGTCCTTGCCAACGGCTTGAAGATGCTCAATGTCTGATGAAGATAAATCTGTCAACAAAGATAAATCCTATGATCTGTCAGTAAGAAACCCCAAGGCGTTAAACATTCCACAAACGATGGAGTTTCCCCTGAAAACAAGTATGTTGTTATGTATTACGAAATGGATAGAAGATTTAACTTGCCATAAGCACATCTGCACCATCTCTTGAAATAAAATCTTGAGGGTATCGACGTTTTGCTCTACGTTTTTTTTCTCGTGGTCTAATTCATAGACAATGGTTGCGATCTCTGTATTCGATTCAGTGACTCAACCTTATAACCTGAGCTTACGTCCCAACAATCACTCACTATATATCGCAACACCAGATTTCTGAAACGCGTCGGTCTTCTGTGCACGGAAGGGATCAAACTGACGCCAGTGGGTTGTTTGCAAGAGGAAAGACCAAAGTAGACTGTAACTAGCTGTGCGTTAGGCATATTGGAAGAGATGGAGATGTTGTACAAACAGATAACATCTAGAAGGGGGTGAGATCGTCATTCACGTAGAGAAATACCAAAGAATACTCTGCAAACAGCCATGGGGCAGTAAACCACGTATTCTTTGAGATGGCTGCCAGTCGTTCTAACTCGGCGTTATATGTCTCTATGTGTGAACCGCCGTCTGGAGAGAGAGGTCTGAAATGCGGTTGAGGGCACCGAAGGTAGGTTGACAAGCAAACCTACTCTAATACATGATCCCGCGCCATCTCGTACTTGAGTTTGCTAACTCTCTCTATGAGTGCTTTCCCTTCGGCAAGCTTGGCTTCTTGCAGATCCTTGCCATCGGTTTGTTGCAAATTAACAAACAGGTCGTGGTTCTCAAGATGAAGCTGGTTCACGATCCCAGTGAGGATGACCGGCCATCGCTTTTGTACAGTTTCGTAGCTACGATTGTTGGACTGATCGTTCAAGATACAATTGATGACGGACTCACGAAAATCTGTTTTTCTTAGTCAAATGCTGCCGTAAATAACGTATTGTCACCTACCCTTCCTTGTCAGTGGGGTCGTACGATGGATACGGTGCTTGAAAACCCATTGCAATATGGAAGATTGGGTCCAAGATATAGCCGGTACTTCCGGCCCGATTTCCCCACACTTAATAAGAGTTCAGCGCAATTTGAGCTCGGCTCATAAGGTATTGACTAAGCGGTGAGAGATCGTTTCACGGTATGTTTCTTGAGAATACTTATGTACAAAGGTTCGCATTTACATTTACTGGTAATAAAAGTCGAATAAAAGAGGGTATCGTGTCCCAGATCTGAACTCTATTTATAATTAAGCGAGCCCACCTCGCTGCTGTCGTACTTCAGCTGCGAGTGGTAGCCTTGAAGGCAGTCGATGGCTTTGTCGTGCTCTTCCTTAGAGTCAACACGGTATTCGATGTCATTTTCGAAGACTGCAGGAGAGAATTCCAATGACTCCAGAATAGAGTCTGCATGCACTGTAACAATATCAGTACCATGTTCCTCAGAATCGCAGATGAACAAACGTACGATAATGGGAAAGGCCTTTGCCGAAATTACGAAGGCAAATGACACCCAGAATAATGCAAGCAAGCATCAGAAGCATGGAGGCTACAAGAAAGCACGCTAAATTTGGCCAACTGACAAACGTCCTACGTGGAGGAGAATGGTGAGATTGTCCACCTGGCTCGCAAACAAACATCACTCACCATCGGAAGACTTGTGAATAAAACATGATGCTCATGGTGAATAAGAAGAGGAAAGAAGCGAAAATGAAAAGTGCCATCAAGACCCTTCTCTCGTGTCGGATTGCATACCAACCCTACAACGGATGTCAGGTGCAGTATAGAAGGGAGAAGAGCGGCCTGACCAAAACAAGCCACGGAATGACAAGCTTCAAGAACCGATACATTAGGACATAGCAGAGCTGGGAAGTCAAACGACGTACAACGGTGTAGAATATGAATACGCCCTCATAGACAAAGGTATGTTCCGATATTGCTCCGATGTACGTATTAAATAGTTGATCAATCCAGAGCCCCATGCCCGCCATGAGAACGTAAAGTGCCAGTTGCAAGCACGCTTGAACTGCCATAAAATACTGATGTTACATATGTCAGCAATAGAAAACAGATGATAGATTGTATGATAGCCGTGCCTTGTAAAGAACTGCTATGTGCTTTGGAGCGCCAACGCATTTGAAAGATCGTTTGTTATAGTCCTAAGGCAATGAGCTCATAAGCAAACGGAAGCACAATGAATCTGGACCCCTACCCTGAAAAGAATCAAGGACAAGTAACATGCAATAGCCAAGGCAGTCAAATTGAGGATCAGATCTGGAATCTGGTGCATAAATGTGTGAGAATCTTGACGAGATGCGGGCCCCGAAACCGGCAGGATGTCCTGACCTCGTAACCATTTCTCACTCGGAAGTAATCCTCATTGAATAGATCAACTGAGCAGGGCGTGTCGGAATTACCGATAAGCTCTTGATAGACGGATTTCTTTGAATGGGTTCGCCAAAGAACGTAAGCAGACCAAGCACTTAGAAGTGTCCGAGCGCAAAATCCAGCAACGCTAAACTCATATGTTAATAAAAAGTAAACCATTCAAGACTCAGTCTTACTTACATATGGGGCACAGAATCATATAACATGGCGATTACAGACATTACGAAAAGCCAGAATTGAATGAAGACCATTCTAATGCCAAGATATCAGTAAGGCTGCAACCATGGAGACGTTTGGAGTGAAAAAACCCACGCAAGGTCCTCCCTCTCGTTGTTCCGTAAGCTGCATAAGAGCCATTAGCTACGAATGAGAGGAGTGTGACGGAAAGAAGCACTCTTGCGAAGGAAAAACGAGAATTTGGACACACTGTGTGTCTAATAACACACTCTCTTTACGGTCATGAGACTCAATCGTGATACCTCTTTCATTACGAGACAGCACTGGTTGCGCCTTGCTTTCGATATTGGCACGCAGCTGAGGACAATAAGCTAAGTGAGTGCCGTCTTCAGGCGGGAAGTATCAGACGCACCAATTCACCGCGTGTCACAGACTGTTGACAGGGAATAATGTAAGTGCGAAGGAATGAAGGATAATCGTAGACCACGCACGTCTTCCAAAGATATATTCGAGGCGCGAGTGTCACGATGAGACTCAAAGACGTCTGTACAGCTGTTGTCGAAATGGGGAATATAGTTGCACATCCTTAATCGATAATTTCCGCTCGACCCTTCGAGGAAAGTGTGATTTTTCGGAGGGACATCGGCTGCATGGACGACATTGGCGAGAAAGGAACTGTACTCTAGAATCAATCGAGAAGAGAAATGACTGTATGATTCCCTGAGCGAAACAGTGGAGGAGGACCAAAAAGAAAGAATGTGAAGGTTAAGCGATTGCGCGTGACGCGTGTGTGCTGTCTGTCTGTAAGTGCCCGGAAATAATAACGGAACCAGACACAGACCAATGACTTGACTTTCCTCTTGAAAATCCCAAATTTCCCCGTCGAAAACATGGCGGACTGTCACCGGAGAGGTAAGCGTAGAACGAGTCAGAAGAGATTCACCGGAATCAGTAGAAGTGGGGGAGGAATAAGCAGTGGGGGAAGGAACGCGGGAAGGTCATCGGTACATCAACTGGAACATTATCGCCTCGACGTCTTCCATTGGACGGGTGATGATCAAACTGCTAATGATCTTTGCAACCGGCACTTTTCGATGGTTGAATGGTAACTGTTCAGCTGGCTGTGATGCTGCAAGCTTCCAACGTTGGCCCAGAGTAAGGTAGTCTAGTTTCCTAACAGACGAGGTAGACCATCTCAAGATACTGCCAGCATCACATCGTAACCGATTCCACATAAGATTGAGATTTGTTCCGCCGAATTCGTTTCCTGTTCGCCCCCCAGAATGATCCGAGTGCATCCAATTTGGATGGTTAAGGTTCAACAAAAGTTGAGAGCGGCTGGCTGTACATGTGTTACAGGTAGGGTGGGTGATAAGCATTGGTAAGTTTCGAGTCATAGTAATTAGCGCTGAGGCCTGAGGCCGTGGCCGGGCCGCCTGCGCAAAGTAGCCGGATTGCTTTTTCCGGTCACCTTTTTGTGGATTAACCCATCTCCGATTCTTGCCCCCATGTTCCAAGCGTGCTCTAGACAGGGCCGACAGGCAGTTCGTAACAGAAGGCTTTTCTCTGTCCTTCCTACTCTCAGGGATTCTAAGTCAACCCTACCACGTTCCGTAGTTGAAGAAACACAGGATGTAACTGCAATGGACGAATTATTGAAAGTGGTTAGTGAGTAATATTCAACTGTTCCTCCTTCAATACAACGATAATTCACCCAGGGACCCGCTCGGATCCCGCCTATCACTCGTATCTGCTGTTTCATCTTTCAAAGGTCTGTCAGTGCTAACTACGATAACTTATAGGATAATGCCCATGCGAACCCCAGTCAAATGGTCGGAGACATTGCTCAATACAGCGCCAAAGCCCGGAGAGGAGCCTATCGTTCAATCAACACCTATAGATCTGACACCCAGATATATGCACGACTCTTACTCAGAACTTATACTTCCATTTGGGTCTTCACCGGAATTATTAGAACAGTACACAAACGCCCATGGCACAATAAGGACCGGCAAGTGAGTATGAGCTGTAATTTACTGCAGAGATTCTAAGATTAAAATTTAGGCTTATGGAACACCTCGATTCGCTAGCTGGGTCGATTTCTTACAAGCATTCTCTTGGGCCAGGCGTTCAGACCCTTGGTCGCATTAAAGAAAGGGGTTTCTATATCGTTACAGCATCTGTGGACAGGTCGGTACTCATGTGTATTGCGTATTGCATACCCAGCTCCCTTACCAGGAATATCTAGACTCGATATGCTCGCTACCTTAGATCCCACTAGAGACCTTCGTCTGAGTGGCCAAGTCATATATACCGGTAAAAGCTCTATGGAAGTAGCCGTGCAAATGGAGAGCATCGGTGGCAGCAAGCCCGAAGAAACAGTACTTCTTGGTAAGTTCAATTATTTCTCTGTTCCCATAGCTAACCCCTTCCCTAGGCCGTTTCTCCATGGTATGCCGTGACGCCAACACCCACAAAGCGCGAAAAGTGAATCCTCTCGTAATTAGTACTCCAGAAGAAAAGGCATTGCATGCTATGGGCGAAGGTGGATGCACTTAATTTACTTTAGTGCTCCTTCTGACAAAGCCCTGCAGATATGAAGCGGCGACGTCAATCAGTGGCCTTGCGCTCCCTAGACCGTGTGCCCCCAAGCTCAGAGGAAGCCGAAGCATTGCATTCATTCTACCTCAACTATGGTCTGGAAGAAGCCAAGGATATCGACCGTGTATGGATGGGAGACACTCGCGCAGAGAAGTGCATGCTCATGTTCCCCCAGGAACGAAAGTACGTACCTAGTGCGCCTTCCATCACCTATCCCCGCCGAACGTCTCTACATAGTGTTCATCAAAAGGTCTTCGGTGGGTACCTAATGAGATTGGCATATGAGGTGAGCCGGGAGCCCGCACAGTATTGCGTCTGATTGACGTGACACGTAGCTTGGCTTCGCCAACAGTAGCATGTTCGTCCGAGGCCCAATCCGTTTCCTGTCGCTGGATGGCATATCTTTTGCCCAACCCGTTCCCATCGGGTCGATCCTCCGTCTGACATCATACATCCTGCACTCGACCTCGTCGGCACAGTTTCCCATGATTGTCGTAAGCGCTACGATCAGTGTTTCAAGCATTGTAATCATTGTTTTAAATTGCATCACGTAGCATGTCGGAGTCACAGCCAACGTCGTAGACGCGAAGACCGGTTCGGAGCACACGACGAACGAATTTAGATTTACCTGGGCCAAAGAAGGTGGACACCATCTCTCTCGAAAAGTTGTGCCAAAGACCTACAAAGGTTGGTTCCTATTAGTATTGGCTCACTGATATCCCGATACTGAAACATATTTTTCCAGAGGCGATGCTCTGGCTCGAGGGAAAGCGAGCGCTAGAGCTCGGAGACCAGATCCGGGGCATGCGGAATCATATCAAGATATAACCCAGAGAAGGATACAAATTACTATCTAAATCACATCACTGGAATGTTTCATGATACAACACAGCTACGGGAAACTAGATGAATCTTATCGTATAATATAACCACATACAAGACGTTGATGTTTGTACTAATGGCAAGCTGAAAATATAATGCTGGGAGTCCGAGTATGAAATAATGCCTTATAATAATCATCTGTCCATGCGTGGTCGTGATGGAAAAGAAGTCGTATGTAGCTGGAAACGTCGTAAAAGGTCATTAATGATCATCATGAAAATGAAGATTAGAAGCGCGATCATCTAGTCGGGCTCCCCTTGCCGCCTTGCTTTACTTTAGACACCGGAGACATGCCTGTGGCGTGGTCATGGTAAGAGGGCCGAAGACCACAGTCGCACGGAGCAATCTCTCCACACTTGATGTGGGCCCTATTTCAGCATGCTTCAGTGATACTGCAACAATGGAAGTAGTTTAGAAATCGTACTTCAGTCCACAGTCATCGCACTCCAACACGGGTTTCCATCCTAGACGCTTCGTACACACGTCGCACTTGGCCACAAATAGGCCGCTGGAGTAAATCAAGTCAAGCGGGTTCCATCTGGCAGCTTCGCCGGGGGGTGATATGGTACCGCTGATACTGTTCTTCTTGGGCTTGGCGCCAGGTTTAAGAAGGGTGAAGCGGTGGACAAGAGGTGCAACATAATTGCCATGCAGAGAGCGGATCGTAGAGCCTCCTTCTGTCGCCAATGCACTGGATATTGCAGATAAGCCGGCCGCAGTGTGGTATGAGTCGAGTGAGTCGATGGACATAATGGATGAAGTACCTAAAAGGTCCTCGCCTTCGGTACGCTGGGCCACGATGGTGGAACGAGATGAGGGTGAGGGGTTTGACGCTGGTAGCACTTGGTCTGGTGTCTCGTTTGGATTTGGGGATGCACGAATGGTTAAGATAGAAGACAGAGAAGGAGGCACTGTTTGCTGCGAAGGATGCGAACGGATGACGGTGGTGCTGTACTCGGATGACCCGGTGTTTAGGAGAGGTTGATTACCACCTAAATTAATATAGATAAGTAGCTGATAATTAAAGCGAGAAGCAAGCTTACCGCCAGTCGAGTCACTCCAACCACTGTTGACTCCAACACTGGATAGACCCATGACGGCCTCCATCAGCTCGTCATCACTATCATCAGTGGACGACCCGCTGGACCGAATGTCCTTTCCGACTCCCATTCCGAAGCTGGGAATGCGCGGACCAGCGGACGGTCGCTTGCCGCCGGTCATGAACTTGATACTACCTACGTGAGCATCTTCATTCTCGCTCGGACGTGCCAGCACCTCCACTTCGATGAGCCGAAGACGTTCAAGGATGTCACGGGTAACAGGTCGCGCGGCAGGATCTGTTGCAAGGCAGTCCAGACACAGGGCGATCATGTCTGGGGGACAGCCCGGACTTGCGAGTTTGCGAATCTCGTCTTCATCGATGTTGAATGTGGGAGGACACCTCTTGAAATGCCTGTCATCCGCGAGCTGGCGTGACACAATCTCGCAAAATATGATTCCAAGGGAAAAGATGTCGGTGGGCAGGTCGAACTCGTCTCCGAGTAAGACCTCAGGGGACATATACGAGTCCGTACCACAGAAGGTTAAGCGTTTAAGCTCTTCGTCATTTCGGGCGGCGATGCGAGCGAAGCCAAAATCGGTGATCTTGAGACGCCCGTTGGAAGTGACTAGTAGATTTTCACCTTTGAGGTCGCGATGGATACATTTGCGAGCGTGCAGGTAGGCGAGAGCACGGGCGATATCGGTAGCAAAGGAGAGACGAAGGCGCCATGGAAATGGCTTGGGCTTGTTGTGGATGTAGAGACGAAGATTTCCATTGTCGATATATTCCGAGATGATGAATATTCGATTGTCAGGCTCCGGTGCCCGCGAAAGACCCAAGAAGAGCACAATATTGGGATGTCGTGACTCCTTCATCAACCGCCATTCTCGCTCAAAGTACTTGCCAACGTCGTACTCGGTGGATGGAAGTACTTCCTTGATAGCTACGTCGATGCCCAGGTATTTCCCTGCAATCACCGTTACAGAGGTCGCTGTTAATCCGTTGGGATATACGGGGCACACCTTTGTATACATTCCCAAACGACCCGGATCCCAGTCTGACCCAATCCCCCTTGATGTCCTGATGAATGCAATAATGAGCAATGGATGCTGGGGGTCAAGCAGCGTCGACAGACCTCATAAGGAATCACATCGAAGGCATCCGAGTGCATCGTAAGTAAAGACAGAAAATTGTAGAAACAAAGACAGCGAGACCGACCAGGGATGGGGATGAGGATGTGACGAACGTTGAAACGCTAAGTAGTCAGCGCCTCCGGATCGTCATGCACGTGATTTGCCGCGGCCATTTCGAGGTAACGGCGGCTGCCTTCTTTGATGCAAATGTGATTGATTCTCTTCTTTCAATTTGGATTTCTTTCCTTCTAACACTACAACCGTTTCTCGCTTCACTCTTCGAAGCTGTTGTTAGTGAATCTCCATGTGCCTCCGCTGCCGCCTCTTCTGGGCTGCCTGGGATGCTGTAGAATGAATAGCAAATTTGTCGTTCACGTTAACGTGCCATATACAGTCAGTCGGATTTGCTTTGATTACTCCTTCAGTTGCAGTCCTACGCTGTCATTGAAGTTGAAGACATCTAGTCACGAGCGACTCCTGCAACGAACTGATGGCCATTGGATGCCTCGAATAGCGTCAACATCTCCAACGACAGGTCCTCCAAATTTTTCGCTATTCTTGCTATCCGCCTTTTCGTAAAGACCGGTTGGAGTTGAATTTCCGTTTGAGTAAAGTTTTGATTATTTGTCATAGCTATCGCTGACAGGAACCGTCGCACGAACCTTGGCAGGGTCCAATGTAAGTCTTGCCCGCTGCAGCAATCGTAGACAAATCGTTGTCTACTGTTTGTTTGTCAATTACTACTCTGATCACGATAACCGTCGTATATCTAGCCCGTACTGGCCCCTTTGTAGGCCGCGCCCTATTATCGCCCTTATCAGTACGACAGAAGCATATGGTCACTCCCGGAACCGGATGTAGTTAAAAAGCTCTATCTTTCCCGCGGCTTTCTTTGCTTTGTATCATCAACGTTCATTGATCAAGAATGTGGTACAAACCTTCACACTGGGCGTTGGAGCCGGCAGCTTCGTCGTTGGCACCTCCCGGGAAAGAGAGATGGAGCAACAAGGATATGGATCCGGTTCCCCCACATCTACGAACATGGTCAACCCGAAACTATGTGGCTTATTGGATATCTGACGCGACGAATACTGCCGTCTGGGAACTTGCTAGCTCTATGTTAGCTGTCGGTCTCTCGTGGTACGTTTCTGATGCACCTCCCCGTGAGATAGAACAGAACTCATCGAATCTTGTTTCTTTAGGCGTCAAGCTCTTCCGGCCATTGCTGTTGGTCATGTCATTATCGCGATAGTGACTGTATTGAATGGAACTATTGGCGCACGCCTACACATTGCATTTCCAGGTGTGCAAGGTTCTATCATGACGCGTCTCGTGCTGATTCTCGCTAGTCATAAATCGATCGTCCTTTGGGTTTTGGTTCAGCTACTTCAGCGTAGTCAGTAGGGTTATTCTTGCTATGTTTTGGTATGGGATACAGGTGCGTACTGGATGACTTTTCCCATTTACTTATTGACGACACTATGCTAGACGTACACCGGCTCCGAATGTGTATACCAAATGTTGAAAGCCATATGGCCAGGGACCGCTCACATACCCAACCATCTTCCCGAAGGCGCCAACATAACCACCGTCGGAATGATGACCTACTTCCTCTACTGGCTTTTCCAATTCCCCTTCATGCTCGTGTCCCCACAAAAGATCCGGCATCTCTTCATAGGTCAAAGCCTTCATCGTTCCATGTGCATGGCTCGCCATTCTGATCTGGGCGATGGTCAAGGCACCACCGAGCGTGTCCCTCCAACCCAAACATGCGGAAGTTAGCGGCAGTGCCTTGAGTTGGGCGTGGCTGAGCGCTTTGAATAGTGCTCTTGGCATATATGCAACTCTTGCAGTTAACGTTAGCGATTTTACGAGGTATGGAACTCATCTAGGGATTCCTCATGACATGTTGATTAATGTTCGTCTGTTATAGATACTCAACTACGGTACAAGCGTAAGTCTAGAATCATTTGCGACCTTCCTTTCAGGCTGGGTCTACATTAAGAAATGCGTTTCCGTTGCGATGTCCGGATACATTATTGGCTTCCATGGACCAGCACATTTTCCACTCATTTTGCATGCCCAGCGGCAGAACTTGGGCATCACTAACAGCATTACTGACTGCTTTATTTTAGACAATATGTGCAACTCTTCATTATCCCTACCGTATTCACTCTTATCGGGTTTGTCGGTATTGCAGTAACGTCCGCCGGAGAGGTCCTCTATGGCGAAACCCTTTGGGATCCCCTCAAACTCATCGATAGATGGGATAATCGCGCCGCGGCATTTTTTGCGGCCTTCAGTTTCTTTGTGGCGACTCTCGGCACCAACATCTCGGCCAACAGTCTCAGTGCAGCTAATGATATGACTGTCCTCTTTCCGAGATATATCAACATTCGTAGAGGTCAGATTATCTGCGCTATCTTGGGAGGATGGGCGCTTTGTCCCTGGGAGATCCTTGCTACTGCGCCGGGTTTCTTGTCATTTATGAATGGGTATGCATTTTCCCACAAGCTTCGATTTTTCTTAACCCATATTCAAATATAGATACACCGTGTTCCTTGGTCCATTTGCCGGAATGTGAGTGTAGTATTGACCTTTTTCTCTCCTCCTTTTGACCGATTTATACAGAATGGTTACCGACGTTGGTCTTTCGTTTTTATTGTGTAAGCATACTCTAACTTATAAGTGCAGTACTGGTTCGTGCACAGATGTAAAGTGGATCTGAGAGCTATGTATGATCCTCATGGCCGGTATCGTTATTGGAACGGGATTGTATGGTGATTCTATCAATCAAAACCTCAAAGCTAATGCAGTTTATCTAGAACTGGAGGGCTGTAGTCGCGCTTCTATGTGCCGTCCCACCCAGTTTCCCCGGACTCATATATAGTGTCAATAAGTCTATCTATCCTGGCAACATTGCTCACGTCTTTGACATTGCCTGGCTGTACGGCGTACGTGTAGTCTCTTTATTCCCGAACAAGCGCTAATATTCACATGCCCTAGTTCTTCACGGCATCGACCGTATATTGGACGCTCAGCAAGGTCTTCCCCCCTCTCGAAACGTTCGTTGACGACGATCACGAGAATTTGGAGGCGACTTCTGCTACGGCGTCTTTCGATCTTAAAAATGGAACCGGAGATGAAAAAGTCGGGGTCAATAGCGTAAATCATGTATAATTATAATATTTTTACGAGGCACTGCTTGTCCATCCTATTATCACTACTTATGAGACTGTGTTTACTTACCGTCGTAATTCTCAGCACATTGTCAGATCATCTGTTCCACAACTGCACGTTTTCTAGAACAGGCTTCGAGATGAAGTCTTGCATGTTATTTTTATGATGAGGGTTCGCGAGCGGAAGAAGGATGATGCCCCACTGCTTTAATGTGTGGCTCGAACGTGTTGTGTGCCTTTGATTAAAGCCTAAAATAGTTTAGAGGTCTTCTCACTGCTACCGAGGTCTGCTTGTGGTGCACGTACCCTCATTAATATCGCCCATCCAGTGGGACGCCATCGTTCTTCGATAAATCCGTACTAGTCTAGTGTACTAACGACAACGCCCCCCTTTCACACCGACCCTTATTAGGGGTGAATGGGGTCGGGTGCCACTCTGACGATCTTCGACTGTGCGGAAAAAGCGGAAGCAAATCTTAAATTGACGTGCTATAATTGATTTACGTAAGTACCTCGTGGCTGGTCGATCACATGACCGGTACCGGAGCTCATCGTTTTGGGCGACGAAGGGGAGGGGGTCTCATAAACGACCATCACGACGAGCACGACCTCCTTCCGTCCTGGCGACACCATCACTTGAATGTCCCGACAGGATGCAGATACAAGCACACGATCTCGGCCACGGGCAAACACTAACTTTGCTCCCTTCAACTGGCGGCGGCAACGCACAGAACCGTCGACTCCGGCTCAGACATCGACAACACCGCCGTCACTGCCTCTTGACGCTCTCATCGCGGCATTGACGCCGCCATCACCACCCAACACAGAATATGCTCGTGCTCTGGCAGCCATGCTGCCAACGCAGTCTCCACTTCCTCCATATACGCTTCTGAATCCTGTTTTAGCTTCCCTTTGTAGTGCCGAGTCTTCTTCTGAGGCAAACCAGGTCGCGGGATTCGACATCCTCTCGGCGTACTGGGAAAACCACGAAGCCCCCACTCTTGGGACCGCGGACAGAATATCCTTCTTCTCGTTCTTTCTGAGTCCCGGCGTTGCATGGAGTATCGATCTATGGGAACCCAGATTCAAAGCTTTGAGAGCTTTGACAAAATACGGAGTGGAGATTGTCGGGATTGAAACGATGTTTCTCAAAGTTCTCAAGTCGTGGATCATGGGCGCTTTCGAAGGACTGGGTACGGAGTCCATTTCTCATCGCGAAGAGTTGGAGCGGGAACGAAGCATCAGCATCTTATCTGAATTTCTTACATCGATTGCCGACAAACCGGAAATAGTTGCGAGGATTTCTGAGTCAGAATTGCAAGGCGTGGTGGAATTTTATGCTGTGCTCGTGGATCGTGTTATTGACACTCCGGGAGACTCGTCTATAATTTCACCACTGCCGGCTTCAGACCAGGTGTCGCGTACTAACACGCCATCGCGGTCCCCAAATGCGCACAGGCGACACGCTTCCTCAATCTCAATATCCTCTCTACCGTCACCTACTTTTTCAATGTCACCGTCGTTACCGCCTACACCTCACCCCTCAAAACAGCCTGCAGACATCGCGATTGGTCTGTATCTGAAACATCTCGACTCACAAATGAGGTCTCTTTCTCCTTCGTCATTGACCTCTATTCTTCCGCTCCTCTTCCGTGCCTTGGCCTTTTGTGCGACTCCTCTGCCAAGGTTAACGGTCTACTCCCAGACTCTCAAAAAACACCCTTCGGAGGAGAAAATCGAAGGGATGCTTGATTCCCTGCTCGCTGGACCATACTCGTCGTCCTGCATCATAATCTTGAAGCAGCATCTGTACCCCTCGCTGGCCCTATCGAAAGCAAGTCGCTTGGAAGAGGCTCAAAATGGTTCTCCCCATCGTAAGGATATTCAGATCGACCACCGTGAGATATCTAAGGCCATCCAGACGTCCTTTGGTGCTCAGCGCGCCTTGCGGAACCATATTCGTCGAGCCCTCATTACCCGACTTGCGCGTGCGTATATATCTCGACAGAGCTCGTTGAGTTATTCTCATACCGGTGCACCAGGGAATATGGATATTGAGAAGGACCTTTTAGAGCGGGCGTGGCCAAAAGACGATGTGGCTCTAAACGGATGGGATGCGTCCCGGGTGGGAAGGGCTATGGCGGGCAGCGTGGAATCTTGGATCACATTCTATGCGGGGTGCGACTTACAGGGGCTGGAGGTCGGTAAGGAGAAGGTGCTAGCTGAAGCAGCAGGTACTTTGAAGGATGTCCTCCAGGAGCTTGATGAGCGAGATCCTGGGAGCGGCTCGTTCGAAGAGGAAGAAGCTATTGCTGTAGGAGAAACCTTGTATAGTCTCGCGGGATATATTAATCCCCTTGTGTGAGTTCGCATGGGCCGGAACGTACAAGGTAGCTCACCTTTTTGTCCACAGAAACACGGACGGTACACCATTTGTGGTTCCACTCTCTCAGCCTAACACGGCGCCGACGCCTTTCCTCCAAATCCTGAGCTCTCTGTTGGCGCGTGATCATTCTACGCATCTCCGACCTCTCCTTTCCTCGACTCTCCTCCACATTTCTGATCATCTTACTGATCTTGACGCATCGAGGCTTCCCACTGTCATGTTGGAGCAGCACGACATATCTCCGACGTCTCCTGATTGGCTTGACAATTGGAAAGCGATGCTGAACAATCCCGTTATGGTCAGTGCCCGACGACCGATAACGACCACGTCGGTGATGGCTGCGTTAGCCAATGTGTATGACAGCGTCAGGGATATGCGGAGCTATAGACGAGCATTGGCAGACGTCGTGTTTGAGTACCGTCAGAAACGTGGGAACGAAAGCGAGACGGAGGAATGTGATGCCATGTGGAAGATCCTCGGAGATGAAGTCGTTCTGCGGATCGTTGAAGAGTTGGAACAGGACGAGAGCGTGGGGAAATTCCTTGATCTGCTTTTCAGTGTGGCAGCGGACGAGGATGAGGATGAGGACGATGCAGATACGGTTTCTGTGGCTACTACTGACACACATTCGCCCTCACCCCAGATTGGGGCGTCTTCAATACCGACTCGGCTACACAGCGAGTATCGGGACAAGGACATTGGGATCATGTCGATAATATCTTCGCTGACTACAGCCTCCGTCTCTCGCGCGCAGTCTATTCATCCGCAGACCATCGAAGAGACGCCTGTTGATCCTCGCCCTGTGCCCCACGAAAATACAGCGTCACGAGCTGTCGGGGCCGTTACTGCTCTGATAAGTATCTTCAGTCAACTATCATTCACTCCCTTTTCCCTCGTACGCAAGAACCTCGATCACGCGCTTTCTGTATATGATACTCTGATTGATACACTCGGGAGTGTTAAGTATGCGAAGGTACGGCTGACGATACTGCAATTCTTTATGCGACTACGGGCAGACCGGGACCACCGGGTGTATTTTATGAAGGCGGGGTATGATTCAGAGGGACAGGTGGTTACGCTGGCGGGATCTATAGCTCGCCTACGGGAGGGGTCGGAGCACGGTGCGCGAGCGGGCCCGTATGTGGCTGATGCCGTGTCGGAGCTGCGCAAAGCACGAGCACGTAGGCCTCACGAGAGGCGGGGGCGCGGAGCGTCTACTAATACTGGGAGTCGATCTCGATCTCGAGTTCCTACTCTCGCGCCACCGGTGAAGCCCCGGGACCCTTTGTGGCACGTTCCTGAAGACGTGCCATTCGATTTTGCGGAGGTGGATACGCCGAGTGAAGCACTCATTACTTATGATCCCCTTGGTCCGGACCGGGTGCCAGTCCTACCTATTTCAAAGTACCTCTCTGCCATTTGCGACATACTGGAGCACGAGAGGAACTGGGAGATTTTGTCCTATGTGCTGTGTCATTTGCCCCTGCAACAAGCGAATAAGCACCTGTTTTGTGGGCCAAAGTCGCGGGCTGTGTTTTCGAGGATGCTAACCATCTTGTGCAACGGCATTATTGAGGGTGATTTTGCGACGCAGATTGATCGTTGGCCTGTGGGGTTGAAGATTCGGGATGCACATGGGCTAGCGTACCATGTCCTTTCTGTGCTTATCAGTTATCGACGGTGTTTTGATCTTAGGCAGAAGCATACGTTGGTGGAGGTTTTCCTTGGGGGACTTGATGGGCAGCCGATGACGGTGAAGACTTGCTTGCACTCTTTGTCGATTACAGCATTTGAGCTGCAGTCTTCGACGACCAAGTACATGTCGAGTATCCTAGAGAAGCTATCCCAGATCATGTCCAACCCGGAAATGGCCGTTCATATCCTTGGATTCCTGTCGATTATTGGATCCTACCCTGCTTTGTACTCCAACTTCACCGAAGGGGATTTCAAGATGGTGTTCGGGGTGGCGTTGCAGTATTTGCAGCATTACAACGAACAGAGCAAGTCTCCTACCGTGTCGTGGGCGCTGTCGCAACACGTGCGGATACTGTCATACTATCTTGTCTACGTGTGGTTCTTGGCTGTGAAGCTTCCAGACCGACCGCAGCATATCCCTTATATCACACGGCAGCTCTTGCTGGCGAATGAAGGGCGGCACGATGTGAACAATGCAACGGAGGTGTGTTTCGACTGGTTGGCACGGTACACGTTTGCGAGTGCCGACCCGCGACCGGCGAATTCGCTGCTGAGCGAGATGATCATGAACCCGACACGGAAATCGGAGGAGGCGGCGGTGAGTGAGAAGACGTGGATTGTGGGGAACGCGATTGTCACGGTACGGAGCCTGACAAGGCTGGGGTGGGTTGAGGTGATGTCGAGAAGGCCGTCTGGGTACACCAAGTTTTTGTGCCGGTTGGAGAATTCGCCGTTGGTGGGTCCTGGGGATGTGGATCCCGATATGTTCTCGGTGCCGGCAGTGTTGTTGGCGGAACGGAATCCTCCCCAAGTGGGAACTGAGGTTGGCGAGGTGAGAGTGGATTTATTCTGCTGTCCTTTTCTTGCTCATCATCTGTAGTATGATGACGTCCGTGAGTTGTTGTCGATGGAAGAGGAATCGGACGATGATTCGACGCCTCGACCGGACCCGGTAACTGGTTATGTGTGGAGTCGGACTGCACCGTCGCAGCGACGAAAAGAGGTAGTTATCGACCCTGCATTCTTTGCACTGCAGCTGTCTGGATATCCTCGAGTTCCGTTGTCGTCGCGTTTAATCTCTGATCATGCGGCCCTTCGGAGATTTCTGTCCGCGTTTGATAGGATGCCGGTGATTGACACGCACAAGGTGGGGATCCTGTATGTGGCGCCAGGGCAGGTGAACGAGGTTGATATTCTGAAGAACACTCACGGGTCGCCGGCGTATACGCGTTTCTTGGAGGGAATCGGTCGGCTTATTGAGCTGCGAGGCCAGATTGATGTATATGCTGGTGGATTGAACGCAGACGATGACGGCGAGTACGCGTACGCATGGTGGGACGACATTGGTCAGATCCTGTACCACACGGCGACGATGATGCCGACACGGTCGACAGACCCGGCGTGCAACAACAAAAAGGCGCACATTGGCAACGATTTTGTGCGGATTGTGTGGAACGACGGGGGCCGGCCATATCGGTTCGACACATTATCGACGGAGTTCCAGTTTGTGAACATTGTCGTGGAACCTCATTCTCTGGGCGCCATTGCTGCATTTTCGAACAATCTGCACGAGAATGAGTATTTCAAGGTTACCGTGCAGCGTGCGGAGGGGATGATGGAGTTTGCCCCGGTGGGAGAGTACCGGCTGGTGTCGGCGGAGAATCTACCCTTGCTGGTCCGACAGCTGAGTCTGCTCGCTGACTGGTACGCGTCTGTGTTCTCCAAAACTGGCCGGGATACGGAGCGGTTGGAGATGAAGACGAACTGGCAGGAACGGTTGGAGGCGATTGGGCGATTCAAGGACAAGGTGGGCGACGAGGAGAGCATGATTATGGAACAGCAGGCATCCAGGGACTTTACTACTTCATTCTAATGTATCCGTTACCATGTATTACAAGTGCTGGGGTGTGTACGACCTTGCTGATTGTACAATCCGCCTACTCTTTCACATAATTCAATATGGATTTGACGAAAAAACCTACGCTGTATGGCGATCTCGATAATTGAGCTTGAAATACTGAATTTACATGTCGTTAGCTAATGAAGATTCTAGTCGGCGCACCGACACAAGCTACCTGCATTAAAGTGAATCTAGCGGTAACGCGATCAGTCCAACAAAACGCGAAGAATGCGTCAAACGACGCGGTATATGTCGGATAAATTACGTCTTTCGGGGGCAACGATGGGATTTCCTCATCAAATTCACTGATTTGTCTGTGAAGGCCGCGACGCAATCCACAGCCTGAATACTGTACCATAAATTTCTGGGTCAATGCTGCAAAAATGTAAGCACAGAAGAGCATACACAAGCAAAACACAAATGTCGAACAGCGTTGAGTGAGCATGCGAGGCATTCCGCACATTTTGCCACGCCTTCAGTGGTTTGTCAGAGTCAAACGTTATTCCCAAATCCCAATGGGACAATCTCCATGTCGCCGTCCAAATTGACAGGTATTGGCTGAGGGACGGAGGAAGCCACAGGAATTGCCAGGCTGAAACATCTGACATAAAGTCATTCATGGAGATATTCGCTTGCCGAATATCATGATCGTCGATGGTACAGGGTATGAAGGGGAGAGGATGAGGATCATCGATTTCGATTGGGCAGGTGAGGAAGCGGGAGACCCAGGTGTTCGGGAAGTTTTTGAGTGGCCGGCAGCGAGATGCGTGAAGCAATAAGCAAACGAACCTGAACAACTATCCAGTATCAAGGCCTGCAAGGTGGATGTGAGGACGAGAAATGGGGCGATTCTTTTGGTACTGCAAAGCACGGCGAGTGACAATGTAGAACTAGTCCAAAACACGGCACCCCACTTCTCTCTGCTTATAGCTTGGTCCGGCACAAGAGCTTATGATCCGGAAATTTACCTTCGGTTTGCCACCAGACTTGGAGCCCGGAAGAATTTCCGACGAAGAACTTTCATTAGAAAAGGGCGCTAGAATATAGTGACGATCCCCATGCAGCACCATGAAACAATGTTTGTGCTTGTCACAACGATACAGCTTGGACGTGGTCTCGATGATGCCTTTGCGATTGAGATGGGTGATGAATCATCGACGCTGTAGGAAATTTCCTAGTAAAGTTGTGGGTACATGAACAAAATGAGACTTTACACCTTCTCCGTCCACGGAGCGAGCAGCATATGAAGTCGGCATTGAAAGAGAGCGATCGAAGTTTCTCAAAGAGGTGCCTGGTAGCGATAATATACGAAATAAATATATTCTGCTCAATCAAAATGTATACCGCGCTTCGGATCAGCCTTTCTCTTCTGCACAGCTTTCTTGACCTTGCGCTCGGGTCTGACGACAATAATGGGAACAGGTGAATGTATGAGGACATATCTGGACACAGAGCCCATGGGACCCTTGCCTATATTCTGCCATGCCCTAGAAAGGATAAGCACAGGTCCACCGTGACGAGAGCTCAGGTAAACTCACTTTCTACCACGAGTACCGACAACAACTGAATCAGGACGGTAGAGGGCAATGAGGCGGTCGAGGGTGTCAGTGATCCTGCCGGGGACGTACTCAAGGATCAACGAGACCTTCCGCTCCGGGTCGACCTCTGACGCTTTGTCTTGGATCCGCCGCATGAGCTTCCGGGCCTCGTCCCGCAGGACGTCATGGTCCTTGGCACCCAACTCATCCTCGTCCACCCCCCGACACACGACAAACTCGTCTCCGTCCTGCACGAGCGACTCGAGGGCCCAGTCGAGGGCCTCGTTGCCCGTCTCGTCCGGCGAGGCTGCGCAGAGGAAGACACGGGTGCTCCTTGTGCGTCGATACGAGGCCGACTTTGCGGAGAGGGTGAAGGAGAACATGGATGCGACGGGGTTCTCAAAGGTGTCGAAGGAGACTTTGGGTGTGTACGGGGAGGGGGACGGCGGTGAGGACGGGAGGGGCGACGGGGACAATGCCGGGGATGGCGACGTCGACGGCTGTCTCATAGCGGAGCGAAGCATGGTGGTGGTGGTGGTAAGGTTAGTCTCGTAAATCTGATGAAGGTAGGATGTAGGGCTTCGGCTTAGAAGTTTCCTGTTCTATCCAAGTTCCGTCATCTCCCAAATTATGTACAAATAGGTGGCTGTGCTCATTCCAGCCCGGTCCGTGGACCGAGACCTGTAGCCGATCGTCTTGCAGATCGGTCACACTCCGACAAGGATGGAGATGAATGGGATCTTGCTCCCCTCCCAGGATGAATTTAGAGAGCACTACCGCACGAATAATAATATGTTCATCCTGCGAACGGCGACCGACCAATCCAGAGTGAATGACACCTGGCAGCTTTACGTCGCATTTGTGGATCTGGTGAATGCGTTCCCTTCTATGAACCAGCCTACTACCCTATGGGCGAAGATGACGGACTTGGGTGCTGGTGGCCCCATTATGGATTGGCTTCATATGATGTACCGCAAAATAGAATATGTCGTCAAATTGGGACCTTATCATTCTGACGCTTTCCAATTGATTATGGGTATCCTCGCAGGAGACAGCTCATCCCCTGATTTATGGAACATATACTTCTCTGACTTCTCCATGCCACGTCACAGAGACGACTTTTTTTCTGTGATTGTCATGTCTCGCACATTGAGCAAGCTGACGACATTGCGCTCTTTTCCATATCGGTGGAGAGTCTGCAGTCAAAGTTGGACGCGCTGTTTGACTGGTGTCGGCAGAACTCTATGACAATTTCCAAAGGGAAAACAAAGGTCTGGATCGCAGGAAGGTTGCACCGTGTCTTGCCCACATTGACAGTAGGGGGTCGGCCTCTGAAGTGTGTCGCGAGACATAAGTATGTTGGTATCACGTTGTCATCTACAGACAGGTGCTGACCTCGTTTTCAAGATTCATGAAAGCTATCTCTTCATCGTCTGCATTAGAGTGATTTCCAAAGAACACTACTACATTAAAGCCTCCAAGGCTCGGAAGTCAGTCAACGCTCTCTTTGGTGCTAAGACATTCGTTGGTACCATCCCTCCTCAAAATGGCATATTCGTTTACACCGTTCCTCATTGGGACCTGGCGCCGGTAACACCACTACCGCTGGGTAATAGCTCGCGTCGTTACGCTAATTCGTGACAAGCAAGGCGCGAGGAACGAGCGGCGATGTTTAAGTATCTAAGGTACCGAAAGAATATCTGCCTTCGCCGATTTGCTATGCCGGAGCAGCCGACGCAGGTTGCATATAATTCATTGAAGACACAAATCTGGTATGTCTGTATCAGTGAGGCTCAACGTTCGTTCGCCGTACCGTGGGTTGTAAAGTAGCGCAACACGTAGTACGGACTCTGGCCAGTTACCTTCTTATGGACAGCGATCAGAATGATAAAACATCTTTCTCATCCTAAGACTATGATTTTATTACAATTCAGTATATCATGCAGGTGGTAAATGCGATCCAAGGCTGATGAAAGGCTAAGTGGGGCGATCAGAGGGTGACTTCCCTTCTCTCTCATCTCCTTTCGTCGATTCTGACGGATATTTTTGTAAACATAGATCGGATGCTTTGCATTTAACTTGACGAGAAAATCTCTTGGCACGAAAACATTGCCTTGCTGCTTTAGGGAAAGAGATGAATCTCTGTTCCCGTACTGGCACATATCCACTGAGCTGTTATCACCGGTTGCGTCATTCTCGTTGTAGCCGACGGACAGATATCTCATGGCCAAGTCCATCCCCACCGCACTACTCGAACTACCGACTGTCCCGGCAGTTTTTGAGGGATTGCATGATCACTCATCCCACGGAAACAGCTTTCCCGTACAGGTCGTCCAACGGATGCACAATCTAAATGCTGCCGCAGTACGGGACTCCGATATCAACCTTCGAAATACTTGGGGGTATCAAGCCGGCTGTCGCTTCTGGTTCGAAAATATTCATTTTCCCAGTGCATTCTGCTGCGTACACCAAGTCTTCAACTACTATGTGCTGGTTGTTGATACAAGGTGACCTCGTTCTATATAAAGTGAACAGCTCAGGAAGAAGAACTATTCAGTTGGCCCATACCCACGATTTGCTGTTGAACGAGAAAATCCGATGACCGAGTTGAATTAATGGTTCTGTAAGGTCTGACGTATGTACAATACGAAAGTCGGTCGCGAAGTTTCGAGGACTTGAAATTCACCATTAGTACCGGTAAGCACAACCTGGAGGACAGGATATCGTAGATTGAATGTCGTCTTCACGAACGACTGTCTCGAAGAAATCGAAAGTAGTGTTGGTGTAGTGTGCTTATGAACTGGGAAAGTAACGTGCGCATATCGGAGGATGCCGTGATGTCGCGACCTATGCCGGCCCCCCCGGTCCGTCACCACTTCGAAGCCAACGACGACTTCCTTCTCCCACCTCTCTCACCAAGGAGGTCTCTTTATTCGCACGGTATTTTGCGGATCGATCCTCAGCTTTATTCCAGCGTCATTTATTCAATCACCAAAATATGAACGTTACATTCAACTGTGCGCCTCATGTTTCCTCCTGCAACGAAGTTTGATAGCAGTTAAGGCAATGGGATCCGACGCACGACTTCTCCAAGTCCATCGTACAGCCTCAGAATAGTTCGGAGCCCATGTCAGCACCCCCCGGGATATACCATTCCAAAAACAGATGATCTCAATATATCCGACTCGGAGGACCCCAATCTCCTCGAGAAGCTCCAAAAAAATATACGTGTACACGGGCCCAATTGCCGGCTATAAAGCAACTCGAACATTGTTACCGCCCTAGCTGTTCCCAACGAACCCCTGTGAGGGCCTGCCAAATCTTCAATTTGGTGATATTACCCTCCGAGTCGCACCGGCTGACGGTGGCATATATAAAGGACGAACGGACACTTTAATTTACCCTGAGCCGTCCTTCATGTCTCCCATTGACGGCCCAGCCCTCCCGCCAGAAATTATTGATGCTATCATCGACCAAGTGCATCTCCTTGGTCCCGTTTCGCGAGTCAAGGACCAGGAAAGATACCACGACCGAAGGGATACCCTGGGAGCTTGCTCTCTTGCCTCCCGATCCTGGCTTGCCCGTAGCCGCTTCTATCTCTTCGAGACCGTCTTCCTCCCCCCGAACGATTTCCCCCGATGCAATGCCTTTATCGCCATGCTGGTCCACCCGTTGTGCACCATCACGCCGTACGTCCGGACCCTTATCATCCGCGAAGCATACAGCCTAAGTGGGCTGGGAACATTATGGCTCAACGATGCTCTGCCCCATCTCTCGCTCTTCACCAACGTCAAAACGCTCTCAATCACCGGGGCGCGTTTCGACCGAATGCGCCCGGACGCCTGGTCCGAGTCGGGCATCCCGTTCTTCGTGCACATGAAGGGCATGAAGCAGCTCCAGCTCTTGTCGTGCCAGTTCCGGACTCCAGATCAGTGCCTTGATGCGCTGTCTGTGTGTGACGGCCTCGAGGAACTCACCCTGCGCCGCACGTCGCTGGATATGGACTTGCTGTTAGGTCTGCACATCCGTTTGAGCCCGCTACCCGTGCCTCCGCCCCGTCTTACCAAACTCAAACTTGACAGCCACCGTTTGGGGAACTATGATGCTGTTTTGAGGTGGCTAGCAACTACCCCGACGATAACGGACCTTGTTCTTGAACGTATCACCGATACGGAGACTCTAGCCGTTGCAGATTTCGTGGAGAAGCTGGGTCCTTGCCTCGAGGCGCTGGATCTGAATGTCGTTGATGTCAATGAGGAAACAGCCACACAAGGTGACTAACATTGCTCAGGTATTTAGAAGCATCACTGAACGAGATGTAGATGCTTTTTGTCGATATCTTAATCTGTGCAACAACACGCGTCTGCGTTCCCTCGCGTTCGACCAGCTTATCCTAGCCGAGCCATATCAGGCCCGTCTCACCGCCGCGAAACATGTACCCGATATTATCAGCAAGGTCTCATCCGAGATCAAAGAACTCACTCTCCGTGTGCAGATCAACAGCACAGACGACCTTGATCTCATCGATTGGGATATTATCATCCACATTGTCAATTCTCAGCGCAATTGGGAATCTTTGGAGAGCGTCGTAGTTTCCGGTCCAAGAAAGGAGATTCTGGCAGAGTCGGAACGCTGGATGAAGAAGAGGCTGCAGGGGCTGAAGAGAAAAGTCAACGTACGGTGCACCCTTCTCCCTACGGTCATGGTAGGAACACTAGCGTTCGTCTGGGAGTCGCCACAGCTGATGCGCATGCGTTTTTCTTAGGTCATGGGGGCGTAGGTTGTGCAAATGTATTCTAGACGTCAATATAGTAATGCGTATATATACTCACTATTTAGGGAAATTTTCATCTCGAAGGGCTCGATACCGACTTTCACCATCCTTTATTCAAAGAGGCCCGATGCGATTTGTCGGCAAGCTATTAGTTCAATTTAACGCAAACTTTCTACCTTGTCTTGCGGCTGCATCTGGGTACGCAGGGTGTGAGGAAGCTAGAGGGCTAGATCGATTATCTACCTCCAGCAATTTCTGCTACTCATGAAGAGTGTAAGCTCATCGATGGTAGCCCACAGTCAAAGGACGCTGGCCAAGCGATGATCGATCCCGGGCCGAAATCTGCCGCAGTCGCGAAAGCCAGATCACGTGCCTTCGTTGATGCATGAGAAATTGAGTCAACAATCAACAACACGCTTCTTTCTTTGGAACCACCACGGTGCAGCCACTTTCGCGTTTTCAAAGGTTCGTGCCGCCCTCATTTTTCCACTTCCCCAGGTTCTGATTTAGGTTGTCACCAGATACGTCTCGGGCGCGACATTTGCGATATCATTTCCGGTGCATTTTTCTTGTGGCTCCTAAGCAATTGCCCAAGCTGTGAGACTGTTTATGATATTCCAATGAAATGTGCTGACAGGAGATATGTTCTTTGGAGGGGACTAGTTGCCATTGTGTCAATCTTCATCTGTAACCGTTAAATTATGGCCCCTGCCGCAAAGTCTGGTGGAAAGTCAAGGTCTGGTGGAGGTGGAGCTCCAGGAGCACCCAACCAGCCAAAGAATGTACAGACTAGGAGTCAGAGAGCTGGGTTGCAGGTGTGTATATATCGCCTTTTAATGAGCTTTATGACGTCGCTTATGCTTGTATCAGTTCCCCGTAGGCCGAATCCATCGTTACCTAAAACAACGCACCCAACACAATGTCCGTATCGGCGCCAAGGCTGCGGTTTACACTTCTGCTATCTTGGAGTACCTTACTGCTGAAGTTCTAGAACTTGCGGGTACGAGTCTAATTCTTTGACGTCGGCTTTTTTTTTCAATATGGATGAAACATTAATTCATTGTAGGTAATGCATCAAAAGATTTGCGGGTGAAGCGAATTACTCCTCGTCATCTGCAGCTCGCCATTCGTGGCGATGAAGAGCTGGATACGCTTGTGAAGGCTACTATTGCTGGAGGAGGTGTTCTGCCGTTCATTCACAAGAGTCTTACTTCAAATCCGAAGGCTATCAAGAAGGGTATGGAACCGCCGCCTGCTGCCTAGGGCTGGACTTCAGTTGTTCGCTATTGGATTCTTATCGTATGTGTGTTCTTGTGTTTCCGTGGCACCAGTACTTAGTATGTAGTTTGTGTACTCATTTATATATGCTGTTATGTATGTAGCATTAAAACAATTTGGTTCGCGATGCGGTGTGATGTGATATGCATGAGTCTCGGAGCCTTGACGAGGAGCATTCATTTGGCGACATTCAGCGAGATCTTGCGCTGTGGCGTTCCGCGATGGATTGAATATGTCAAAGTATTAAATCACCGGGTGATAAGCTGTTTTTGAACGGCGAACAAAGAATATTGAACGTGAAGAAATTTCCGATGCGAGTAAAGAAGACGGCAACGAACAACGAATTGTAATAAATTACTGTTGATGCTTTTCAAACGTCCATGATGGTACAAGCTGTGGTGCAGCATGCAACTCCGCTGGTCATAAGAAAGTAGTTGACAACAAGAATGACACGTTGATACAGAGAGAGGACTCTTCGGGATGTTTAGACACATGATTCCGGACCCTTGCTACTGGCACCGTGCCTCAAGTCGCAATGTGCACTGGAATATATTCGGGCGCGCAACAAAAAAAAACATGAGGAGCCAGTCGGGCTTCGGGCCAAGTAAAAAAAATGGCCAGCGTTGAAGTGAACGAATAAAAATAGTCCCAGAGTTAACGTTCGAAAGTCATGCAGCTGCCATCTAAAAGAAAGAGAACGTTATTGCTCGGATGGAAGGCTGATAAGTACCTCTCACGGTTCGGACCCGGGGCGGGTATATGGTCGTTAGGCCGCCTCGAAGAAAACTTCAGAAGCTGAGCGTAATACAGTCCAGCGCGTCAGCCGAGATGGTGTACCTCGCTCGATAGGGTCATCAGTTATCCCGGGCTCAAGGAGCAGTGTTGAACTTGAACCTGAAACAAGAAATAATCTATAAACGGGGCCGCAGTCGAATAGAACCGCGGTCAGAAGTTAGATAGAGTTCCCTTCCCAGAGTAAGCCGTCGTAGCCATAAAACACAGAACAAGTACAGGACAACAAGGAAAATCCTTATTGATGAAACCATATGATGCGTTTGGCGGTATTAGCAACGCTGACGTTATGCAACGCCTGGGCTTCACAATGGACTGATTGTATAGAAAAGATACAGCTTGCCAGCCGAAAAAGTGGATGCTTTGAATGATTGCGGCCCCCGCCACCGTCGTGTAGAATGTAACCAGAGTGATTCTATAGAGTGAAATTTCAAGTGATTCCCTGTTGATTTTTAAAAGCAAAAAGAAGGGGGGAAAATGAGAGCATTCGGGAGAGAAGGACTTTGAGCCCTGTGAAGGTACACAAGTGAGCCGGTTGTCAAGCAGGCACAAGCACGTGTCTGGTTCGAAGCTCTTTCTGTTCGACTGCCACCACTTGCCTTCTTCGTCATCGTACCCAGCGTCGACGACGTTCTCTCCAACGATGGCGCCGTCGTCGAGCCTCAAAATTCCTGCCATGGACGCCACTGCGGGCCCTTCACGCCAGCAGTACCCCGCCGGAAGCTCCCGCCCTGTATCGGTAAACGTCCAATCTTCAGCCTCGGCAGCGGCACCATCATCAGCGGCCAGAAAACAGCGAGCGTCACACTCTGTCGTCTCTTCCTCCTCTGCCCAGACCCACCAGGCGTCGTCCAGTGGCCACCACCCCAACGGCGGGCATGCCCAGGACGACGGCCAGCCTCCTTACACCGACGTTTATTCTCATCCGGCAGCAGTGGCTTATGCGGCGGCACATCCACGGCGAACTATTCCAAAGTTTGGCCCGTACCTGCTCCTACAGACTCTCGGCGAGGGTGAGTTTGGTAAAGTCAAACTTGGCCTTCACAGCCAGTGGGGAGAGGAAGTGGCTGTAAAGCTCATTCGACGCGGCAATGTTGACACCGCTGTCCGCATGTCCAAGGTAGAACGTGAAATAGAGGTCCTAAGGGTAAGTCTATGCATTTCTCTCTCCCCTTTCAGCCACTTATCGACCTCTCGTAGACCCTCAAGCACCCCAACATTGTGCGCTTGTACGATGTTATCGAAACTGACAAATACATCGGTATCATTATTGAATATGCTTCCGGAGGTGAACTTTTCGACCACATCCTTGCCCACCGCTACCTGCGTGAAAGAGACGCCGCCAAACTCTTTTCCCAGCTCATATCTGGCGTCTGGTACATCCATCAGAAAAAAAATCGTTCATCGAGACCTCAAGCTCGAGAATCTCCTGCTCGACAGGCATCGCAATGTGATCATCACCGACTTTGGTTTTGCAAACCGTTTTGAGCATCGTTCGGATGATCTCATGCAGACGTCCTGCGGGTCACCGTGTTATGCCGCTCCTGAACTGGTCATTAGTGAAGGGCTTTATGTCGGTAGCGCCGTGGACATTTGGAGCTGCGGTGTTATTCTATATGCAATGCTTGCTGGGTACCTCCCTTTCGACGATGACCCCGCGAATCCCGATGGCGACAACATCAACCTTTTGTACAAATATATCGTTAACACTCCCTTATCTTTTCCCGACTATGTTTCCCAAGAAGCTCGTAGCCTCCTTGCCCTCATGCTGGTGCCGGACCCCATTTACCGGGCTAGTCTTGATCAAGTTATGGCTCACCCATGGTTAGCTGCATACAATAACACACCGACCGACCCGAGCTTATCTGTTCCCCGTGCGTTTGGCCGAACCGTAGAAGAATTGGAGCGTGCCGCGATGGAGCAACATCACCAAAAACGACTTGCTTACCAACGGCAGATGAAAGCTGCTGCGGTCACCTCCGGTTCGGGCCCTCCGGATAGGATAGGCAGAAGCCATAGTCATCGTCCCGCAGGCTACGAAAATGGGAACACCTCCGCGTCAGCCAGCAAACCCTCCCGGAGCCACTCGATACAGCCTGGCCTCGTCTATGAGACGCCTGTGGATCAGAGTACTGGATACTCGGGTCCGTCATCACCACCGATGTCGGCGCCCGTTTCAGGAAACGGCGGACGTTATGAGGGTATGGACAGTGAAGATCCGTTTGCCGCCCCCAGCGCCGTTCCGGTCGAAAATGTTAGCAAGCCCACTGGCAGCGGAAGAAAGAACTCTGCGAGGCCTCACACTGTTCAAGTTGAGTATGATGGTCCTCGAGATCGGCCTACGAGGAAGGAGCGAGGTAGGGAGCCTCAAGAAGAGAGCACCCGAGAACGTGACAGGGGGAAGCAGAGAGAGCGTTCGACTTCCCGTGGCCAGGCTCAGATGCAGCCTTCCTCGTCCAACGGTCAGACTTCAGAGAAACGGCGACCTTCTCAGACCAGTGGAGTGAAGCCTTTACCTCCATCGCCTCCTGCGCCTTCACCTCCTCGTCGTGAACGTACAGGCAGCAAGGCTGCGCCGGTACGCGATCATGCGGAGCCAGAACATCCGAATATCGCCGTGGCCAGTCCTCCTGACACGCCTCTTGCCTTTGCTTCTATAGAAGGCGGCGCTGATGATCAGGACGAGGAATCTTCGAGAGGAAGTGGCAAGCACAAGCGTGGTGTGTCAACTGTCGGCGGTCTAACCAAGATATTTGGCAACGACCACAATGCCAATGGAGCATCCGCCTCCAACGCCTCCAACACTTCCGGCTCGCTACTCACCCCCGCTCCCAGCTATAAGGAAAAGGACAACGTATCTCCCGTCGCCGGGACAGATAAGAAGAGTCGAAGGAGTTCCCTCACAGTCATTATTAACCGGACGATAAAGAGCCGCAAAGGCAAAATGGCAGCAACGCCAATCTCCGCTGTGGACGATGCTCAGAATGCTGCTTTGACTCCTCAGGCTCACCTGGCCAATGCCCCCATCCCTGCTACGCAGGAGTTCAACGAGGTGACGTCCAGACCGGCTAACGATGTGTACGACACGCCTAGTCCCGGTAGAGACTCGGGTATGCCAGCTTCGACGAGCAAGGCTAGGAAGGTCATGCACTGGTTCAGGAGCAAGAGCAAAGGACGTGACCCAGTGGGTCTGGAGGAGGAGGAGGAAGAAAAGTCGGCCGCACCCGATAATACTCCAAAGAATGAATCAAGATATCGGACATCGAATGCGGTCAACCAGACCCTGTCATCGCCCCGCGTAGCATCGGCACAAGTGACGCTTACTGCCCCTTCGAGGACTCCTTCCGGTCATCAAGCGCCCGTACACCCCCAGCGAACGCCTTCTTCAGCGACAGATGCATCGTTGATAACGCCAAGCTTTGTGACTCGCATCAGGAATTCTGTGACTGTCGGTGGTGGTGGTGGTGGAGGAGCCGGTTCGCATTCGAAGAATGTTGCAGGTGTCCTTCGTATCCATCATGGTGCAGTGGATCAGGACATGGTGACGACGCGACCACCGCCTGAGGTAATCAAGCATATGAAGGAGGTGTTGATCGGGATGGGGATCGAGGTGCAGGTGGAGAGCGAGTATAAGTATCGCTGCATCAGGGTGAAACGAAAAAAGGTTCCAGGGGCGCCCAATGTGATTGCCGGTCCTAGCGGTGGTGGGTTAGCCGCCGTTTCGATGATGGGTAGCGCTGCGTCGAATGGAGTAAGGCATTCTATTGTTTCTTGAGCGCGCTTTTGACTGATTGTTTTGGATAGGTCGATAGGCGCGGTCTACCTGTACCGTCGCATGCATCGTTCTCTTCCGGAGGAATGTTGCGTGGTCTTTTGATGCGTCGACAGTCGTCGCACGTCTCTCAATCTGGCAATATGTCTGTCTCCTTTGAGGAAGAGCCGAGCGTGATGGTTCTGGAGCCTGGTTCGATGCTGGAACCTGTGTATGGTGATTCTACTGAAGACGTTGGGGACGAAGTCCGGTTCTCCGTGGAGCTCACTAAAATGGATCGCCTCAATGACACGTACAGTCTCGACATTCGGCGTCTGAAGGGCAACTTGCGAAGCTACAAGTTCTTGTATGATACTATTAGACAGTGAGTACTTTCCGTTTTTCGTTTTCATACCCTTCACTGACTTGGATGACTTGATAGACGCGCAGATTTGCAGCGGTAGACATTTTCCAGCCGTACACTCCTTTTTTATCACTCAAAAAACCCTTCTATGCTGTACTACTTTGCCCAGTCTCTCGTTTAGTTTCCGGTTCTCGTCTGCGTTCCCCGTTATACTTACAGCCATACCCTAATACATCTCTATGTTCCGTTTCATTCCGGGCTTTCCTCGCTTATCTACAATGTCGAAATGACATTTTGTGCCATATCCATTTCCTCTCAATCCCGCTTTCACTTGTGTTATCCTTGTTTAAATGTCCATATATTTCCTTTCCTTGTTGGTATTATCAGCTTACAACATACGATATTTATTCCTTCATTTGTTCCATTATCAGTCACCGAGTCTGAATCACTGTTCTGACTTGTCTGATGTCCAACACTGCAACACCAGGCTTAGTTCAAGACACCTCGACACAATTAAAGTGCACTTGCTAGTGCGGAGGGTAACAAATGTTGAATTGAACAGTTTCATACTACGTAAGGCCTAAGGTCCTGGCGCTTCATTCCAGGCAGATGGAAGAATTCTACGCGCGCAAGCTGACCAAAAAAAGGATTAAGGTGATCCAATTGTTTGCTGCAACCCAAAGACCGCCAACTGGAAGTCCTCGCAAGTATACAGCAAAGAAAAAGGGATCCCCCGACGACACAAGCCAGTACTGCAGTAGCAAGGTCATCGCGCCTCCATGTTGCAAGCAGAGCACAGAGGACAAGGGCGGCAAAAATTAGATAACCAATACGGGAGGCGGTGCCTCCGTAATAGTGGTTAAACTATTAAGAACAGATACTACACTTGATCTAAGCCAAAAGGCCAGAGTGGTAACGTCTTCGGATGTCGGGACGCGCTTTTTGTATCGTACAATTTTGAGCGCACAGACCATGTCTGCTTTGAGAGACTGGATCATCGGGCCGCCGGCCCTATGACGCCGACTCAGGGATTCATTTTTTTCTTGTTAAGGCAGCGATCGTGACCGTCACGCTCCGTATTGCACTAACAATACCAATTTCCAGGGCACCTACTTCAGCTGCACTGCAAGTTGAGATTCTTTATTTTGTCACCGAATTATCAGTGAGTGTGCCATTCGTTTAGATGTTCAATATTGGTTCACAACTTGAACAGTCCCAGGATCGTAGAATCTGATTCCCCAATAATACCCTTGCCTCGCGAATGGCGTGTCGCTTTCTCCGCCGTCCCGTGCTTCACAGCCGCACGCTGACATCTCCACATTTCATTCAATATCGCAGCCTTCAATTTGCACCTATCCAAACACTGAATCACAAAGCTCTGACGGAGTCCGACTTCCGCGACCTCTCTGAAAAAAATTCCTTCTCGTCCTCAGGGCATCGTTTCCGCTATCTTCGTACGAAGTTTAGGACATACATATCTTTTCCTGATAAAACTATGGGGTTTCTTTATTATTGGACCCATCCTGATTTGCCCCCGACGGCAGGCCAGGTTCGGTTCCGTCTCACCTCTGCAAACGATCCATCGCTGTTCGAATCGGGATCAGACCTGCTTAGACCAGATGGTACACCTTGGGCTATACCATTGGCTAGGGTACTCAGGGCACGCGGCAGTGGCAGCGGCTACAAACAGATGCTATTGGATGATGGATTGATCAGCAAGGATTTGGTCCATTCCAAATATTTCCGCCTATATGAGAAATTTCACCTCCGTACCGGTTCTGTGTTCATCGAATCCCCAGACGATGTGTTCCCTGTGTCTTTCCCTCGCTCGACTTTGAAAATTTCTGCACTTTTATCTCATGGGGTAGCGAAGGTACGAATTCGATTGAAGGATCTCCCATCGATAGAAGATCTAAAATTGACTGAGCCTGGGAAACGAGGTCAGTCTTTCAATTTGGTACGGTCTTTTAAATGCTAAATAATATTATTCAGTCTATGCCCATGCCCGTCTCCAAGTTTCTGAAAACTCAAAGCCTGCACTACAAGTCGTGCGGATTTTCACTCCCAGCGGAGCTCAGCTCGATCCGAACTTGCCGTTGATCCAGACAGTTGCCTGCTGGGGACATACCGAGGCCTTCCGGTCGTGGTTTCTACGAACCACAAAGGAATAATAGATGGGAGATATCACTCAGGCGCTTCGCTGATTGAATTTCTCCAGGCAGGAGTGCCCGCGAATTTGGCTGTGTTCGTAAGTTACGCTCAATTTTCTACTGGGCACTGATCTTATCCATGGCAGACCTGGTTCCCAGTACTCCTCAATGCCTGCTTTCCGTCCTGTCTGTCGGGTAATTATCTAGTAAATTGCTTTGCAGCCTGTGCATAACTTAGCCTAGAAATCCATGCAGAAATGGCCTTTTCAATGGCAATGCTATGCACCTCAAGCTAAAGATAGGTTGCATCTGGTTCTCGGTGAGTTTGGACATAATCTGTATCGGTCCTGAGGACCGTGCATCATCATCCAGGCCCTCATCCCGGTCTTTACCTCACGCTTCCCCGAATACCTACGGTGTCCGATAGCAACTAGACCTGGACAGGGAAAGGGAAACGGGCTTGAAGCGTGTTTCTCTCGCAAGTTTCGGTGCACTCAAGTTTTTGTCGCGAACAGGAATTTTCTGTAGTCCTTTCTACCATTTTTTTAAATCATGGGCCACGCACCGCGACCAGTGGTCAACTCTCAAACTTATACCATGGTATCTTGTAAGGCTCCAAGTGAGGCCTCCATGTGTTGGATCTTCTAGCGTACTTTCCGCCATCGGCGTAAAACAGATAAGACAGCGCCAGATCTTGCACAGACAATGAATGGCGTTCCCTTCTTGTGTTGAGACAAAGTAACACTACCTGGTCACCAGATAACTCTACTCATCGGGCCTCTATTTAAATCCTAAGGAGTATGATAGCTAGTATACATGAGATATGATACAATAATTCTGCATAATACACTGGTCCCAGACAAAATAAATGCACCGGCTACTGGCTCAGAAAACCTACCTCTTTCCAGTATCGTACCCAGCCTTCTACCTCTTCTGATCCAATCGACTTGACGTTGAACATCGTGGAGCTGTGCTTTTCCGCTTTCGAAGTAGAAAACCTGGGCAGTCCGCCACTTTCCTGGTCATCGTCATTGCCGTCGTCTCCCTGTATCATCTCACGAAAGAAGGCCAACAATTTCAGGGCGGGCTATATGATCATTTAGACACGACAAAATACACAACACGGGAAGGCGCACAATGCGGTGTATGTCTTCCGAAGAAGTCATTTGTGACTGGCTCTCAAGGATCTCGAACCACTCGGCAGCGGGCTTCACTGGGATATCTTTCTTCAATGCACGTTGCAATTGGGTAACGATAGACACCCATGACACCGGCTTTGGATGAACAAGATTGATCACAGGCTCCGCCTCCGAACTGAATGCTATATCCAGAATTATCTGGGCTACCGATTGGACAGTCATCCACGATACCACCTGAGTAGAACGTCAGCATATAACAACCTCCCCTGTATGTGGAACTTACCCCAGAGAATGAGGGCATTGCATTGATCGCTATACTAGACTTAACGAGGATAGGGAACCACTCGGTAGTCGACCATGCGCCTACATCTGGACCACCGCATAGCTGGCCAAGGCGAAGGCTTGTCCCCCGAAGACCGCTTCGACTAAGCAGCTGTTCACGCAGGGTGAGCTAACGATGCGAATAGCAGTCTTTACACGTACTTGTTCGGCGACGTATTTGCCCTCACCGTATCCCCTTCCGATGGCTACCTTCCAGTTGTCAATCGTAGATTCAGGGACGATACCAGCTTTTCCCGTCCAGGATTGTACGGAGGTTATCGAAGAAACGAAGACAAATCTAGTCGCCCTTGAATTCTTACTGTCAAGAGCGAAGTTGATAAGGTTTTGAGTCGCCTCGATGTTGGGCTCGAACGATGACAATGTCAAATTGAAGTCGACTCTCCACGCTGCATGGATAATAATGTTGACCGATGTAAGCATCTATATGGGCATATCAGTGAAGGATCTAGTGTGGTTGTGTGGCAGAAGGCTTACTCTCCGGAAAAGATGATCTTCCAAGCCAAATCTTTCCTCCGTCATATTTCCCTCGACTAAAAGGACTTTAGGTGAATCCAGTAACGTTACATCAAGACCTTGAGTCTTGAACATGCTCTGTTGCCGCTGCTTCAACGTGGTCTGGGTCGATGCTCGATTTAGACAATATACCGCCTGAACATTAGAGGAAGAGATGAGCCGAGCCAGAACATGCGTGCCAAGTGAACCAGTGGAACCCGTCAGCAAGACCACAGAGGCCTCCAGACCTCGGTCTTCCTCTTCCGACCCCATGGATATTGCACTATCGACGGGAGAAGCTCTATCGGCTGAAAATGCACTGTATCTGTCGATCATGGATTCCAAGACGTTTTCAGAGGCATGCGATACTGGAATCGAACCCTGGAGCAGTGCATCAAAGGACGCGGAAAGTTGTCGGACCGAAGGATATTTATATATGCAGTCCAATGTGAAGCATTCCGCCTCTTGGCGAACTGCATTGATCGGTGAAACACGCATTGCAGAAGTAATGTGATGCCGCAAGATGGAAGCACTCAGGCTAGGAAGGATGTGACTATGGGGTTAACCTTGAAAAAATGCTACCTACCTGTCGAAGCCCTGCTGGAAGAGATCGATTTCAGGTGAAATTGGCAACCCCATGACCTCAGTGGCCTGATCCAGTATCCAGGCATAAACCTTGGAGGAGGACCACTCTAATGGTAACTTCACTGATGATGAATGGCCGATGTTGGATTTGATACTCAAATATCTGATCCAAAATAAGTCCGGAACTGTAGCCGGGCCAGACCAGGTACTTACAGGTCGGAAATCTCAGTGCTGAAAGCATTTAGGGATGATTTTCTGTGAATGGATCCTTTCGAAGACCTAGGAAGGGACTTCGTTGGTGGCGCAAGTATGATCATATCCCTGTAAATTTTGCTGAAGGCCGGGGCTTGGTGATTTGCTTCTTCCACTACCGGCCTGAATAGGTATATAAAAATCAGGTTCATATCAGAGGCCAGAAGCACGGATAATTACCAAATGGCGTCTATGAACGCAGCAGCCTCGTCGGGTACGGCGTCCTTCGGCTGCACGATAATTCCAACCTGAGGTTGTTCACGACCAAACATGACCGACCCCACTACCAATGGGCTTGAGTTGATTATGTCTTCCATTGGCCCCGGGATAGCCTTCTCGCCAGATGAAAGAACAATAACGTCATCCATCCTCGCGGCTCTAGAGCAGGGACGTCAGAACGGAACATCAATTCAAAGCGATAACGTTCACATCTTCCACAAGTCCTTGGTAGGGTGCTTTTGAAATAAGTCGGCCGTAGCAAAGCCAAGGCCGTCAGTCAAGTTGTGCACTGAAACATGATGCTTTTCTGTGCTCTGATGATATCAATGAGTCTTTGATTGAGCATCACGGCGAGTTCGGGAACCCACCATAAAATGTGCCTCAAATAGACTATCGCCGTGCGGTATCATCTGAATGGTCGCCCGAGAATCAAAACGTATCCACGACCATTCACCGGCCTTAACATCAGCGGCAAGAGGGATAGTATGCGCAGGTGCTCCGAACTCGGTGGCTCCATACACTGACGACAGGGTAACGCCGCTTGCTTGAAGCTTGTTGCCAACTTTCACAGACAACGTTCCTCCCGAATACCACTGTAGATAAATTTACTGAACCATCTCGTACATTGCGAACGCAGGACGCACCACAATTTGCAAATTGCGAAGAACATCAACTGCGGCAGGGATAGAAGCCCATACTTCAATTATTGCAGGGATGGCGACCACAGAGTTGCACTGAGTGCGGGTAATGTGCTCCAGAACGCTTCCGGGCGAAGGGGTGAATGGTTGGGACGCGGGGGTTTTACACAGCGGTGGATAAACGGCGACAGTCCGTAAGCCAACCAGCGGCGTCAAAATCTGAAAGTATATCCCAAGCGTGTGAAAGGACGGCAACATGAAACCACCGATTTGAAGACTTGGCTGATATATCAGATCACGTATAGACTCTGGTTCAGAATGTTCAATGGAGGGAACAGCGGTGAAAGAAGATGACGCACGAAACGAGCACCAGTGCAAGATCGATGTTTGAGTTTGTGGGATAGTCTTGGGGAGTCCTGTGCTACCGGAAGAATGCAGATAGAAGGCAACATCGGTCAATAGAGACCGTGTGGTAGACACGTAGGGTATAAATGGATCTCCTCGTGCCTCTGAACCTAGTTTTGGGAAGATGCTATCGAGAGACGGCACTTCAGAGACCGAGATATTGACAGACGAGTCCAATTCAAGCTCGAGTTGAATTTCTTCGACAAGAGTTTTGAATACTGACGAAGCCATGAGGTGGCGACTGCCAACATCCTGTAGAAGTTTGGCTGTGGCGGCAGCGGAATTTCTCGGTGACAGGAGATATGGCTCGAGGCATATCAGAAGTTAGACTGGGTATAAGGTGCTCGCGACTCACCGTATGACCCGCTTTCATCAAGCCAAAGAATAAAGCATGATATAGGATTGTGTCTGTCACCACAAGAACCCCGACGGGGGTCGTTCGAGGAATAGGGTGAACAGCATGAGCGACTCGGTGAACAGCGCGGCAGAACTCGAGATGGGAGATTTTCTGTAAGAGTTCCTTGTCATCCTCGGCGTATACAAACAGCGGATGAGAGGCATTGTGATGGAGATGAAAATCAGGGAATTCGTGGAGTAGGAGGGTCCCATCGAGAGGAGGATATGCGAGGGCTGAGTGGGCTGGATGGGTCTCCATGGTCCCGCAACAAGAACCCCATGTGGTGCCGTTTTTGTAGTCCGGTCATTTTGTATAAGGGATTCGTAGACATGGCTATATCGGTGTTTGAGACTAAAACACATTCAAATCGGGTTACCTCTTCATATCAATCTTTCCACTCTTCGGCGTCCTTCTGTTAGAATTTCCCCGGGAGCACTCGCGGTCACGAGGCCGGACGTCTGTAAAAAGAACGTTCGGTTTGTGCTTTCATTTTTTAAAACCCCGAACAAATGTAAACCGAACCTGAGGATAATATTCTCGTGCCTTGTACCGCGCGCCCAGAGGAAAAGGACACAATGCCTGATTTTGATGAGAGTTCGGGTGAAATGATGCTTTATTGATATGAGCATGACCATCAATTTTTTGCGCGAGAACTCAAGGGCTCATGATGAGATGATCTCGGTCATGATTAGAGCACATGCCGAGCCGGCCTGCAACAATTTCGTTCCGTCCGATTGGCGTTAGGCGCATGGCGGGATGGAATATTAAAGACTGTTGGCTCAGATAGCCATCTGAGAATGCTAAAGATTATTGCAGCCTCTCTAGCTGTAGCGTGGGGATTCCTGTTCACCGCGCTATACAGTATACATTATAGGGAGACTATTTCCATGATGCGGCCAAATTCGCTTTCGGAATTGGGCGAGTCCCTTGATGCTTCAAATCCGCGATCGGGGACTCGAAATGTCTTGTAAAATTACAGAGATTACCGGAGACGAAAACGGGATTCCTGTCGTGTACGGAGGCGTTGTGATGATCCAAATTTTCACCTGTAGGGTCCTTTGACCGTAACGTGCATGAAGGTGTACAGTGTACACACCGCATCACAGGAACAGAAACGGGGACCGCCTCAATTGAGGTGATGTCTGTTTTGATCCTGAGGGACGTCTGCATGCACATCGAAACCTTTGTCAGCTGATTATGACACTAGAAGATACACCTACTGTCCCGAGTGTGCACTCCGGCATAATTCGTGCGAACGACAGATAGTTCCCTCCGGTGGCCCGAGGTCATCATAGCCTAGCTGAACAAGACTGGCAAAAGCACATGCAGCTGGGCACCATCATCATCTTCTGTCTGTCTTAAAATGATACAGACGTCCATTGAGTATACTTGAGCCGTGCTGAGCATACAGCTATAGACAGCACGGAGGATATAGATAATTTAGATCCGAAATTGACGTGGAGCAAGGCCTCGCAATGATAGTTTCTCCTGAACTGTTAAATCGTACTGTCATAATCCTTCGAGTTAACTGACAGAATATCCCAGAGACCGAGCCAAATAATACAAATTGGAGAGTTCCAAACCTGACGCCTGTAGTAGATAGTAAGAGATAGTACATTCCCTTCTTAGAATGTGGGGTAGGACAATTGAATCAGGCTTATCTGAGAGCTGGAGATCCCATTTACCGTATAACGGCATCGGGGGATCGGGGAGAAGCGTCTTGAAAACCGATGACCTTGATAGACAGGTTACTCAAGATGTTTTGTGTTCGTTTTCAACCCAACGGTAGGTGGCACGGTGGCAATGTGGCATGACCGATCATGAGTGTACGTTGCGTTTACTGGCGGTATCAGTGGATCAGTGTCAGCAGAATGTTGATGCAGAGTGAGAGTAATGATAACCTAGTTGTCCTTGATTAATATCATAAATAATCATACCTCACAGTTGCCCGATAGTCAACCTGCAGAACTTGTAAGTTGTCCCGGAAGTTCAGCGTTGTGCGAGCGGAGCTGAGATTAGTAGGTGGCGGAGAGTGGGGCCTAGTGAGGTTACGTTGTGGAGAAACCAGTGTATAAAATTTACGATTTGCATACATCGAATGCGTCAGCTGGACTTGAAAAGTCTGCACCACTGCAATCGATCCAGTTCAAGAGAGTCCACGTGGCAGCTGTCAAATGCCACCGGGAAATTGCCGAGTTCGCTCACTGGTCACGGTGACCTTCAACAACTTGCAATGGTGGTAACAAAAATTTTAGACGTCTGTGAAGCGATAATCATCACAGCTATGTATGTGAGGCAAACATACAACAGATATAAATTAAACGTAGTACTAAGTACATCTGACTCCCTTCTTGGGCTCCCGGGCCAATTTCACACTGGTAGATGCACACGACGTCCACCGTATTTTCCTTCGTCATTATCACCATCAGAACCTATTTCTAATCCATCGCCAGCTGCCCGCTTCAGATCCTATTGTATGTCAGATGGCTATAAGAGTCAAAAGAGTAAACGCCCACCGATACCACAATCATTTCGTGAGAATCGTCATCATGAACTTCAGTAGTCCTGGTGACATGAACTGTCTGCGATCGCGTGCCGATAGAGTGGGTTTGACTTTTCGCCCCCTCGTCCCAGAACGGGTTCGAAGTGTGAGGACCAGCGGATCCGGATGAGCTGGTGTAAGCGCCAGTATGTACAGATCCAAAGATGAGCGCTCTGGAATTCAAGGTGGCGACTAAAGCGTTGGAGTATCTGTAAATAAAAGAGGTCAAGATGTGAGGATAGTTGAATGAGAGCTGGGACGAACAATTTTCCCAGAACGAGGAAACTAGCAGTACACAACGATTAGACGATCGATCGATGAAGGTCAGAAAAGACTGCATACCCAATAAAATGTATATTGTACTCGGATTGAGCCAACCACAGAGTCAACTCTACCACAGCAGCAGCAGCGGTAAGGAGGCCGGTTTCTACTGTGAAACGTATGATCTTTGTGACAGCATTCGTCGTTTGACTGAAGTTGGACCGCGAATTTGCGCGATATAACTGCTCGCCAGCTCTTTAATAGGAAGAGATGGGTTCAACCGATTCACGCACCACGAGGACTATCGTTGTTGTGATCATCACATCACAGGCAGCACTTCCTGCAAGCCATGCCTAGAGTCTAGTTTAAAAAACGCTCGAATCGAAATTACGACAGATACGCACGCTGACTTCGGGTTTCAAAGCGACGAGCTTGTCTACGCCAAGGCCTTGAACTGATACCTGCCTGGATTGAGCTATGGCGAAGGTGATATATGAGGGGTACCACATACAGAGATTCCAAAATACCAAGCGAAAACGCATTGCATAATGGCGACCTGGAGGATGAAATTCGAAAATGAGCATAAGTGAATGCATTCGGGTATCCAGATACGCACCAATTCAATAAAAACAGAAATCCAGATATTTTTTGTCAGATTATATATTCTCCAGACGTAAAAAGTCTGGACCATGGCCGAAACTGTTAAAATACCATGAGACTGTCGTTACTGCAATCAGGTCGAGCGAAAACTGACTCGTTCCGTTCAGGGATGGAAGTGGTTCCCAAGCCCAGTCAATGAGAAGAATAGAGTTGACGTCACCCCACCCCGGACCATACTGATCCCATGCAGCAATGGTTGAAAAGATGGTGAATATAAGCTCGAGAAGGAATATAAACCAGACTGTATTTCAATTAGCATGATAGCAGGAGAGCAGCAGCAGTAAAACGAACCGTATAGCCTCATCTTCCAATCGTCTTTAGAATTGAAATGAATGTAATAGATGTCTGTACAATCCGTCAGGACTGTATTTCAAACAACAGATGGCTTGAGATGGTACGGACACATCTGCACTGTGAGAACGCCAAAGAGGCCATACCCCCACATATACCCCAGGACCTAGAAAGCTTTTCAGAGTCTTCCGGATCCTGAAGCTATATCCGACATACCAATGGGCCGGTGCTAGTACGTGATTCGTTAGTGTCTTTGTCGACGAAACTCTACTAAGTGAGAACTCACAGGAGGGGAACGTTGACACCGGGAATCTCTACGGGAGCCATGGTATGTCCTGAGGATACTAGATACGGTTTACCGCGTTTCCTCAGACCTTTATGGAATTCACCGCGCCCCTCGGCAGCTTTACATTGCCACAACAAAGCCCACAAGTGTATCAGAATTTGATTACTGATACAATCATTCACTATACCACAACGTCTTGAGGTTGGTATGTGAGTTCCTGTAAGATACGATCAGCGGGTTACATCAGAATCGTCGATCCAGGAAGACTGGGTCTTTGTTACAGTATAGAATTGCAGAGAGGACATTATTACCAGAAGACCGCATTCGGACGATTATCGTAGTGTATTGTTTCGGTGATGCACCAACGGAGCGAAGATACGCCTCCTAAAACACATTGCCCGCAAGTGCCGGCGCCCTGATCTCATTCATTCTTGTAGCTTCTGGGGCAGTCGACAGGACGCTCTAGGCATCCAGCCACTTGATGGACATCTACAACTGTGCAATCAGTTGAGATAAGTCACGGTTGTACGACGTAGTTCTAAATGATACAACAGCACTTACATTTGGGAGGTTGAGAGTAATTGCCGTACAGTTTCCCATGACCACGTTGTTCAGCGCTTACCGGTCTGCCCGACATTTGAAGGGTGACATTAGCACTCAGCTTCTTTGATCCTTCATCGGGTTCAAGCCATCACTGTTGGCATCATCGTCATCAGTTCCGGTTTGGGTCGAATTCCTTGACATTTGGGGGTATTATACTGCCAGCGACTCTCTCACATTCCAAGAGCGTATGCGACGCTTCGGCAGTGCAGCGTGGATACGAATTTAAGTCTGAACAGCCAATAATCGATTTTATTCTTGCACAGAAAAATACATATATTCAACACGCTGTAAGGCACAGGGGAACCAACTTCAAGGGGCGGTGAGGTGTAAACTTTAAACACCTTCAATTCCAAGATCTTTAGCGATAATGAGGGCCGCTTTCTCGCCAATCCCCAGGGTAGCGGAGTAAGTGTTCTGTGCAGAACCGAGTCAAAATCAGATGCTAAGGTGATACTACCCCGACTTACGCAGTTGACATTAGCGGGCGGAATGGAGAGATCTACAGGAAACGTAAGCGTCAAATGAATGAATGATAGACGATGCCAAGTGCTGACCAGCAATTTTCAAACCTGTAACGCCATAAACGTTGAGGTCCTTGTCGACGACTCCACCTTGCTCTCTTGGCTTCATGGGACAAGTACCGAGCTACCATACGACGTCAACATTACATTGAAAAAAAACAACGATGTTACCCACGGAATGCCAAGTTGTTGCGACTGAACGCATGGTTTTTTAAATGATGAGAATAAGATCGGTGAGCCAGAACCCGAACTCACCAAAGTTCCTGACGTTCGCGGCAATGGCCTCATCGTCTTCCTTGCTATAAGTAATTTTCGGCGCATCCAACGCAACGGGGCTGTTCTCAGCGAGGGCGGCAGCTGCAGGGCTACCCGCAGCAAACTGGGGGTGTGCCGGAGCAAGTGGGCCGCGATACACACCCAATCGGCGAATTAACTCCCGACCTTTCTTGTAGCCCCATCGAAGGGCGGCAACATCTGCCGGACTGAAAAGTAAAACATCAGAGGAAAGCGGTGAACTTTTCTTCTCGTTACTCACTGGTTCAAAAATCCGGAGTCGAAGTCCGGGTGAGCGTAGATATCATCTGAAGCGATGTGGAGATGTCCACGGGAGGCAGGATATCCCTGCACAACAGACTCAGCATGGTAGAAGCCGTTTAGGAACAGAAACCCTACGAGGAAGCACCCGGACGCCATGAACTTGATCGGAGGCAATGCAGACTGGTCCGCAGGAAGGCTAATCAGACCATAAGATTTGGTTCAGAGATGCGAGAAACATCCGGCGTACCCAGCCAAGGCGCTTAGCCAAAACAAAGGCTTGTCCGGTTTGTCGGCGAAGCACTTTTTCCAGTATTCTTGGAAATCAGGACCTAATTCCTCGAGTTCGTCTTCCCGAGGACGCATTTTGATGGCCGCGTCCACACCGCTGAGAGGACAATCAATGCTCAGAGATATGTGTGTGAAAGGCGGACCCGCTTACTTTCCTCCCATTAGTCCAGAACCATCAACGGCCCATCGAGTCAAAAGTTCTGGGTAATAAGTTGGGTCAGCATGCGTGATTCCCGTAGTTAGCGTCAACATTTCAACTTACTACCCCATTCCTCAGGCTCTCCGCGGAAAAGAGGATCATATGTTTCGGTGTTCCCATCCGTAATATACGGTGTTACGAGGAACGGATGATCTAAGGATCTTGATATAGCGACAAGTGTTTCCAGAGCATGCTAACCACTTACCGTCGTAGTCCTTGCCTACCCCGGGGAGATCTACAATCTGCTCGATACCAAACTTTTCCAAGATCGTCGCAGCACCGATACCCGATCGCTCAAGTATCAGGGAGCTACCCATAGCACCCGCAGAGACAACCACAAGGCGACTTGCATGGACCGTATGCACAGTCTGTTCTGCATCAGGATACACCTGCTTGTCGAAAACATATTCTACGCCGACTGCTCGGGTTCCCCTACAATTTGTCAGCTGGCGTTCTAAAAGGGAACTAGACAACCCACTCAAAGATCACACGTTTTACTCGTGTTCCGTCGAACACGGACAAATTCTTGCTCTCAGAATTATAGAGATAATGATGCTGACAACTGTGATAAGCATGCTGTAGAAGACCATTGTGATCGACATACCGCAGCATCGGACCGGCGTCCAGTACTCGAGATGAATCTGATCAAGATGAGGATCAACTCAAATTCAGCGATTATAACGTCGATTGGCATACTTTGGCATTCTCTGTCAAGTGGTCAGTGCGTCCTAGATGATAATCAACTGAGCCGTACTCACGAAAAATACATTGACTGATTCAGGGTCGAGGTTGTTTCCCTCCTCAGATTCCGGTCGGTCCTTTTCGAATTTGGGACCAATTTCAAGGAACTGTTTGGGGATCTCCATCATTTCAGTGTTCCCTCCGAAAGATGCCTTGATGGGACCTGAGGAACCATGGGTCTTCCTATCGGGGTCCACCTCGTAGGTTTCGGCCTGCCACATGAACAGTTTTCATCAAGTTAGTTGGTATATGTCCTATTTTCAGCGCACCTTCTGGAGCAGAGGGATAATATCCTTAGATCCCCAGCCTTCATTGCCAAAATCTGTCTCCCAGGAGTCAAAGTCAGACGCAGCGGGACGGTTGTATAACATAAAGTTGACGGAAGAGCCTTGATCGCGTCAATTCAATGTGTTTTTATGATCATCACGGCTGCAAAGCTCACCTCCGCCAATGCAGCGTCCAGAAGGGACGACAACAGCCCTTCCCGCGACGTGTTCGCTAGGTTTAGACTCGTAGAACTGCATTGTCTTGCTGGTTGGAGCCAAGTGGGTGATGTATTGACCGGGCTGGATGTGTTCTAACTTGTCCTTGGTAGTAGGTCCGGCCTCGAGAATGAGGATCTTGAGGTTGGGGTCTGCTTTGGACAAACGACCAGCAATAATGCACGCGGCAGTTCCTCCTACACATCATCAGTAAGGGCATAGACGATGCTGGCAAGAGACGCGGACCGCCGGCGAAGATAAGATCATAGTTCGATTCAATAGTATGAGGGGCCATTGCAGATGATGCTTGAGAGGGAGCAGAGATTCTGGGGGATAGAGACGAAGACTGAAAGATGATATACGCGCTCTTGAATGAGGAACTTGATAGGAGACTGTTTGAATCAGGAATTAGGACCGAAGACCGAACGTGAGAGTAGGCGCCAAAACACGGAGATCCAAAAACAAGAAACCCACGGAAGACCGAATAGTCATGATTCTGGACTTGATACAGCACTGTGATAGTATCAGGCGAGACTGATGGAAAACGTGGTTACTGAAAATGCTACTTGACCAATGAACAACAGCTTTCATGATAATGCTGTGCAGATTGTGCGGCTGAAAACATTTTGCCAAATTGTCAGCTGGGAATGAAACAACAGAGGAAATACATCAAACATACCTAACCATCATCACAGGACTATGATAGATGGCTCCATCAGGTGATAATTAATGACTCGCGCACTTGATCTTCGAACCCCCGGTGACGAACACTCTTATTTGTGCCATCCCATATGGAACGGTGGAAGTTACTCGCTTGACTGTCCCAACAATCAGATGTCGCAAAAAGGCTGATTCCTGGGCGGAAATGATGATCATTCAGGGCTCAAGAGTTACTTGTCATCAAGCCACCCGCTAGAACAGCTCGGCTTGAATAGTACCAAACACTGACATTGAATCTCTTTAAAATTGAGAGCCGGATCCCACGTCAAGGATCACGTCAGCATCGATGACATTGCAGGCTGGAGACGGCCCAGAGGACTCGCAGCCGCACAATATCGCTGAGTCCTGCCATCCCTCGCGAGGTCAAATCCCTTCGCGACATAGCCAGTACAGTTCATTCCGTCGATAACTAACCTACTAAGGGCGGATCAAGAGCGCTCAAGAAATTAGTCGATCGTCGATCGCAGGGTCTTCAAATTTAACAGACGAGATATCGACAGGGTTAGATTGTCAAAGTATTATCTGACCCCAGATCTTACTTGCAGAGACGGTCTTGAAGGGACACAAACAATTCGCATATCATTCCGTTCAATGATTCTGAATGAAAACACGCAAAAGACAAAAACACGTTGTGCGCATGTAATGACCGGGCCTTCGCGCAGAAACAACGGAGGATCTAGAATAGATGGCAGTTCTGAATGAGGAGGTCAATTGCACCAGGATAAAAGATGACATACGATCAAGGCAAACACGACAGAATCCCGCTAATACGATTCAACACAAACGCCTGCGTATCGGCACCTACGTCCGCTTTGTTCGATGCATTGAAGACGCTTACGCTCGCGAAACATCCTTGAGTCACAACACTGGACTCTGCAGGAAGGTGTGTTGTCTCGCACTGTTCAACGTCCGTCGCAGTGTCGTCCTCAAGTACCCTGGAAAGTATGAAACTGAAATCCGAAGGCTCCGGATTCGGACACAGGGAAACAGACGCGTAGTTGACGTTGATGCTGATATTGGGAGGGAGGATGGGGCCGTCTGCCGCCGTTAGAGCTTGCACGAACTTGACACTCAACTGGGCATATGCCAAAGCCGCAAGCGTGTTGGTGGAGTTAGGGTCAGAGTCGAGGGTAGTGAAGGAAATTTGCGAAGCCGTAGATGCCGAAAATGCGACGGACGGGATACCTTCCCGAGCAGCTTCACACGCAGCGCCTCTGCAAGCGACCATAAGATAGGGCGAAGTGAATTATTACGAGATAAGCTTACACTGTGCCGGAACCCTGGATGCCTGATCCCAAATTGTCTGCATACCAGTAGTCAAGCAACGAAAAGTGATGAACTCAGGATGTCCTTACTTCCCACATTCGGACCGCTGACGATGAAATCAGGTGCACTACCATCGAAGAATTGTGGTGCAAGTGTATTGATTCCAAACCTGACAGCATCAACAGGGAAGGAGTTGACATAGTTTAGGCGCGCTAAAATCTATTCAGCTTGGAGGGAATGTCAAGGAGAGATGAACACATACAGTCAGATGCATTGAATCCTTCGGGGGGAGAGAAGATCGGACACGTATTGAATTCGCAGGGGATGAGGAGTATCGTCGGCGGCGCGCTAGATGAGCCTGTGCCAGATTCGTTTTCGGCAGGACAAGAAAGAACGACCTGTCCTCGCTCAGACACATCAACTTCAAGTAAAGAGTGACACGTACATCAAATCCCGCCCCCTTCAAAGCGTTATTCTGCGCCCGGACTATTGCTACTGCCCAGCCGTCATCGTTGGTCAAGACGACTTTATTTCGCACCGTTGCCGAAGAGGTTTGGAAGCCAAAGAGGATCAGGAGGATCACAGTGAACCCAATATTCCTAAGCATTCTCGCTTTGGAGGAAAGTAAGAGGTCTGCGGCGTTTCTTTATATGTTCCCGTTGATGATGGTGTGATGGTATGATGACCTCGTGCGTCGATAGATTCATCTTTGTCTCTCACGAAAGAGACATGTGCCACTGGATACTTCGAACGTGCATAGATATGATTCGTTGACCTCCACCCCTTGTGATGTTGAACATCGAACAAAGACTCTGAGTAAAGCTGGAACCGTGTGGGTGAGGGAGTGGGTGATGGAGTAGATGAGCGTCACAATCTTGAGGTTGACCTCAAATCCGGACCCGAACCCAAAGCCATGAGCTGGGGCTTCCCGTTCTTCGAGTGGACCTCAGGTTGTTGGAAGGCAATGCGCCTTATTGGGCACGTAGAAACCGTCTGGCTAGTAGAAACACCGAAGAACGTTCTGCAGAAGACAATGATCAGGTTTCATGATATGTACATCATACGAAGTTCACACCTGGGCCTGAATCCTGATGCATAAAAGAGATAATCTTTTTGCGCTCCTATGCTTCGTGTCAAGACATAAACGATAAGCCTGCAGGATAAGATAACGAAGAGTAATCCTATTTTGTTATCAATGGAGGACAGGAGAGGGAAAGAGAATGTTACAAGAAGAGGAAGGTCACATCCATTATCATGATGGTGGTAGGAAATCAAACAAGCAAACAAACGTCGGAGGAACGGGCCGACGGATACCTTGTCCTTTTTCCGTCCCTTCAGTCACGGTCACGCCCAAGTTTTTGCATGAAGAAAACGTGCAAAGGTTTTCATATAATGTTTCGACAAGTAGAAAACAAGATTCCCTCGGCCAAAATTGTGCCAAAATCTGGTTCCTGGCAGATAAAACGTATCTGAGGAAACTTCATCGAGTCAGCTCCGTGGATGATTTCCGCCTGGTAAGTTTCAACTTTACGCTGAAATATCGGGGAACATACGAGGAGGTTCAACAGTCAATGGTGCGAGATTTCCACAGTCTTCAAATGAGATCCGTCTACTTAGCCTGGATCAGAGTCTTCAGAGTCCCAAGGGACACATTTGTGCTTCTGTGACACATCGAGGTCCAGCGGGTAGGGATGGTGGGGTACCACTATTGGAAGCGTCGCATACGGTCTCTGTGGTGGGACAGAGGTTGTCATATATCCATTTCCTTCCGCAATCTTTGGAATGGCTAATTTTGCTCGACGAAGGGCAACAAGGTCCAACCTAACTCTCACGTGCAAGGAAATGGACATTATATGCACAAGATAAGGCCCAACCTCATTGCTTCCTCGTGTCTTTTCTGGAATATTGCTTGTCCACGAATCGATAACGAGTCATCAAAATCATCGATCCGCAGTGCTTTCCCTTTTGTAATTGCCTCGCAACTACTAAGTATCTTCAATGTCATGACTTCGACAGAAATCTGAATCGATCATAGTACTTGTCCATAAATGAGGAGATCTATCTGGCCGACCTACAACCTTGCGGTGGACAGCCCGAGTGGCCGCCGGGCACCAAAATTCTTAGTCCGGAGTTTACGCATGACATCCCTATCGATGATACCAACGAAGCCTACCCTAGGGTTGCGTTACGGAAATCTCCATCTACATAGATTTCGCAAAAGCTTTGGTGACCTCCTTTTCCCCCCACTCTTTCCTTTAACTCGTTCTTCATATCTGAGTGGTCCGATATGGTTTTTGTTACCCCTCACACCCCCATGGACCACCTTCTTCGAGGCTCTCATCGCATGCAACAAAGCGGACGGGTTCTATCCGTACTTCATTCGACGATTAAATACACCGAGTTTAAAGAAAACGTCAACATTTATGAGAGGCAGGTTATGAATCATTGTCTTTACATTTGACTATATCTCCTTGGAAGATGTAGAGGTCTTCGTGCCGATCTTGAGAAGCTGATAGACGCGACTTTCCTCTCAGGAAAGCTCAGCCCAACGGTGAATCGCCTCGCCATACTGTTTCATAGTACAAGCAAAACACTTCTTGAAAACATGAAGGTAGGCTAGTTCCTAAACTAAGAAAATTACTAATAATTACGTTGATATCTCCGGGTACATGTAGTTGGAGTCCGAGGCCGCACAACTCGCGGACAAATTCCGTGTCGCAAACGTTTCTAGTGAGCTCAGCAGTGTGCTTTGAGCCATGATTTACATTACTGATGTGTGCCAGGCGTACGCATCGTCTCTACAAAAGTTCTGCTGTATGTTCCTTTTTGTTGTCGTTGTTTTTGTGAGGCTGATACAGACCCGAGAGGGCCTGCTTATCGAGATTTTGTAAGAACAATTGACCAATCTTAAAGCCATGAAGCTATACTCGTGTCAATACTCCAGGTCGACCGAGACAAAGCGCTTATACACGAATTGAGAAAGATTTGTGGTGGGAACTATTTTCTTCAATTGGAAAGTGGCCGTATTGATGTGCAATGGCGACACAGAAATGAAAAGCAAAGAACCCCCACCGTACGTGCCTGAAAAATTCGGAGTCATGCTCGAAGTCATAAATGAATTGCAGGGAAAGAGTTCCTGTAAGGCGTTTTGCACCATCGACCGACAACGAAGGGTGAGAATCAATACTAAACATTTAATGATATGGGCTTGAATGTCGGCGCCTTCTGCAGCCGTTCCATTTCTATCGTCAGCAGCGACGTTGACAGTGAGGTGCCAACGTCACTTGAGGCGACCGCCAACAATTTGGCTGAACGGAGTAGCACTGCGAATGCGGAAGACGGCGCATCAAGTCTGAACGGTCCTGAACGCGGGTACGTAGCCTTAGCTCCCCTGATTTTCCTTCTACTGAATGAACAACATTGATAGGAAACATATAACCAAACTAGATGACCTCGCAAGGTCAAATCATCGCGATGATTCTGATGATCCCGAGCCGATGACCGCGAAGAAACGTTCTAAAATGCAAGACCCGAGCAGATTCTCGATCATCGCAAACTACTCCGGCTCCAATGAATCCCTTTCGATGTCGCCTGAGCAATTGGTAGCCCAAAGACAGACACACGGGGTTCGAGGAGCAACTCGGCATGTGATGCCTGCCCAAGATAGCCCTCTGGATCAAAAAATGCCGTGGGAGGTGGTTGCAGGATTGCTAGGCCTTCGGCTTTTGAATGAGGAGAATGAGGATTGGGCTAGGTTACGTTCCGCCAACTGGGAGGCGAGTTGAATACCTCTGTAAGAAGAGCCTGACAGTATGTTGTACACGTACCTTTCTTTTCCACTACTACTTCGATACGTGTTCACTCCTACGATGGTATCAAAAATACGGCATTATGCCTTAACTCCCTGCTCAAGAAGGGATGAACAGACGCGAGTTCTGGGAGAAATTATGGCATACAGGCGATCGCGGGCCGGATCGTTGTGTACAACACGTGGCGACGGTTTGAAAGCACCACCACTACCATGGAGGAATCCAAGCGCCCTCGATCAAGCGAACCGGATGAATTCTACTCTCCCATTATCGACCCAGTTCTTGACCAATTTTGGGTCGATTCGAGACTGTTTCTAGAGGAGGCAGGTTACAGGCTACCACAAAAGTTCGATCCCTCTTGGTCCCCTGCAGATAGAATGGAAGAATTAGATGCTCGGGCCCGGTTCCCGGTACGTGTATGTGGTACAAGATACAACTCTGCTTATGGCTATCCTAGCGACGAGTTCTCATGTCGGCAGTGAAGTTGAGCGATGGTTCACAAGTCCTCTTGAAGAAACTTGATTTAAATTCCACCGAATTCGAACTATCAGTCTTATTCTCGTCGCCACCTCTTTCTCTTGATCCCAAGAACCATTGCATTCCTGTTTTCCAAGTTCTCAAATATGAACAGTTCGGAATTCTTGTCCTACCATTATTACGGAAATTTGATGATCCTCCGTTCGATACGGTGGGGGAAGTAGTTGAATGTTTTAGACAAATCTTTGAGGTATGCTCTCCAGTGAATATACGATGCTTTTCTGAATCAGACAATAACAGGGTATCCAATTCATGCACCAGAACTTCGTCGCCCATCGGTCAGTTCGACATTTCTGATATATATTGAAGCTTGACCTTCACCCTCATTAGTGACTGTACAAAATTAAATATCATGATGGATCCGACAAAACTGTATCCAAAAGGGTTTCTTCCCGAAGAACCTTACAGGACGATTGACAGAAAGGGTTTCGTTTCGCCAAGTTGCACCCGCACCGCGTGTTGGCCGCGTTACTTCCTCATTGACTTTGGTCATTCTCGCCGGTACGATCCAGCGGACGGCATACCTCACGAATCTGTCCTCCGAGGAGGGGACAAATCGGCACCTGAGCATCGCAACTTTGATGCATTGCCGTGTAATCCATTCCCTACTGATATATACTACCTCGGGAATTTACTCAGGGAGTATTTCTTAGATGTAAGTGCTCGAAATCGTGTCATTCTGATACTAAGATTTACTTTCAGACTAAAAAATACTGCAATCCGACCAGAATTGGTCTCGACTTTTTACGGCCGCTAGTCGAAGACATGGTGAAGGAGAATCCTTGTGATCGTCCTACTATCGATGACGTGGTGATGCGATTTGACACGATCGTCAACTCTCTTTCCTGGTGTCGTCTCCGAGCTTTGCCCCAGCTAGGGAATCAGCCACTCTTCTTTCCTTTCACCTACGCCGCCCGGCGCCTCAAGTTTACTTTAATGTTGAAGTCTGCCTTACCCAAGACTACTGCATCCCCCTCCCGAGTTTTGCCTGCCTCACGGGACTTTTACACAAGTAAACGACAGTAAACCGACGTTCCTAGTATCACACTGTGATGCGCATCTCACACAGCTTGGATCAATAGCGTAATAACTCGTTGCGGTGGCCCTCGTATCTTCGTTTGGGCTGAAACGATGAGTCATTCTCTACACAGACGGTCACACTTGACAAAGCAGTGAGGAGAAAGACTTGCCACGGTAAAGCGTATATCACGGCGAGATTTCAAATTGAGAGGAGTGAAGGTGAAGGTCCTTTCAAGTTTCGTGTATTCATGACCATGGCCCGGCTCGCTAGGTAGCTGCGGAACATGCATTTCCTGATTACGACTGTGTGCCCGTAATCGGCAACACGAACACCATCCGATGCACCACTTAACAAGAAAGGAGCAAGCCAATCATTTAGGTGACCTTCCAGAAAAACCATCGGCCGTTCGGATCAGAAGAGTTGGAATGTACATGGTCTTTAGTACGTTCGAGTCAGTTTGGCTTCGCATCACATTTCTTGGGTGCAGAGGTGTTTTCTTCATCAGAAAATATTAATTTCGACTAGCTCAAGCTCAGGGAATGACACTTTATTTCTACTGTCTTTGGTGACTGACCCACGGTGGAGACATGATCCCACGATTTCATAGCGCCAGGAAAGAACTCAACACCACACTTAAATGGTGTGAAATCCCCCCAAACACTTCCAGGAGTATTTGCGGCCAGCGGATTAAGTCGAAAATATACCTGTGGGAGGGACTTAGTCGCGTCGCAATGAAGGAAGTGACTGGCATTTACATCCCTATTCACGTCTCCGTAAAGATGGGCAAGCCATGCGTATTGAGACGAGTCTATGGCGGTGGTGACTGCCATATAATGAAAGGTCAACAGGACATCCTCGATGTTGAGAACATTTACCGATGTCCAAGCCCTTTCGGATATAAGGGTGATTGTCTTCGAACATATCCAGAATTGTCTCCTTATGCTCGAGAAACCAGCTGTCAAAATTAGATCCTATAAGGTATCGGGCAACAGCGTGTCCTAAAGTAAGAAAGAGTCTTGCTGGAAAGCCCCCACAGCCAGCAGGGATATCGTATAGCCTGGGTCCGTCAAGAGAAAGTGATTAGAAGACAAAGGCGTACATACGATCTCTGTTCTATCAAAGCTCCAAGAGCATCGCTATTGAGAAGTGTACGCTTGTATTCCCACCCAAGGACAGGAGAATAATTTGGATCCACGATCAGTTTTGTCGTTTGCCCTTCAAGGAGTGAGGCTACACCATGAAGTCGTGGCTCCGTAGACGATGTTGGATCAATGGCGTTGAAGAGGATAATAAACTTCCTTGAAAGAGGATCGATGTATCCTACAGAGCCCACTGGAATGACTTGTTCGAACATTGGAATATAATGATCAAGACCTTTTCACAAACAAAGTAACCATCAGTACAAATCGGTAAGGGTAGGGAATAACGGACTGAAACGTGGACAGAAGTACCAGCGCAAGTAGAACACCTCAGACTTCCTTCGTTCACCAAACATACAATGATGGACAAAGTCAATCCCAATCTCCTGACCCGGGAAATCGTACGACTTCTTGATGTAAGAGATCGAAGAGAAAACGGCAAGCATGTCTGCATCGGTAGTCAACGAACATAGGCTTCGCCACCTTTTGATAGGGTTTATCAAACACTTCACAATCACAGGTGTGGCCCCCATGATGGTAAGATGTTGGACTCGTGGTTGAATGATACGATTTCTACAGAGGCAATAGCGAGGGTACTGTTCACGGAAATTCATGCCCACGCAATGGCGATAGTGGTAAATTATAGTTAGCCGTGTAATTTGTCGGGGAACCCGGAAGCAGGGGATGTGGATTTGCGAATCATCAACATACTCAACATAGATGTGTGTTGCATGCATAGGTGGGTTGGGATTATGAAATATCCTTCGAAGCATAGAAGCTATCCCCCGGTTCGCTTCAATAGAAGGTCCACACTCGTATGCGTCGTAAAGCAGTTTTGGCCCAATCACATAGTCTATTTTGAATGTTATGGTGCGGCAGAGCATTGGATGAGAGATCGAGGATAGCGACTGGATACGATATAGCCGTCCACCATTATAGGAGAAGGGGATGAACGAATGCACAGAATTCACCGTCTTGATTACGGAAGACCATTGTTTGGATACAAGAGAGCAAGCCGAGAAATTTTTAACTTTCTCATCGACAGTGCATCTGCTAGCCCAGAGTTCGGTAAGAATACAGAAGATGAGCTCGAATACAAGCGCCATGAGATTCAGGTTGAATGTTGCAGTGGAGGTCTCAAGTCAAAACTCGGCCCGATAGGTCTGACCTAACCGTCGCTGCTTTAGGTGCGACTGTCATCCACCTTCCATTGACTTACTACCTGCTTCTAGTAGGCAAGAGACGGCCAGCCTAATCTCAAGTTCCAGTACAACGAGAAGCATGTAATTTTTAGTCGCTCTCCCCTATGATGACTTGTGCTTCAAGGTGCCATTACTTACCGTTATAAATTTCAGACAATAAGTATCACCATAAATATGTACATCCTCTATACCAAAATCAAAGTCGTAGTCTTGGGAAGCAAGAAATTACTGTCCCGAAGCTTAAAATATAAATTATAGAAGTGGAAAATCCGACAAAAGGTCACCGTCAATAAATTCTACAAGTCCAAGATGAAGTCTTACAAGACAACAAGCATTAGAACTTCATTGGCTGCAATGTAAGAAGCCCAGAGGCTCCGGAAGGTGTCAAGGGTAGAGGCCTTCGAGGCTCATGTCTAGGCGACTCGCGACTGAGTCCTCTAGTGACAGATTGTTCACTATTGAGGCGTCCACTACTGAAGACCATCTCGTACTGGGGCGGGAGCGTCCCGAAATCGTCGCCAGTATCAATGTCTATTCGGCCAGCGTCGGTTTCATGTCGTGGCAGGCGCCCACCGGGGGAAGCCACACCCATACGTGGTGGAGGGGGGTGTGTACGCCCCGACAATGCACCGTTGGAAGCTGATGGCCCACCAACTACGGTAACTTTCCGTGAGATGTAGTCAGAGGTGGCGTCTGTTACGGTATAAGCAGTGAGGCTATACCGCTGGGTATGACGACGGCGACGACACATGAAAATCCATATAATCAAGCACAGCACGGCGCCTCCGAGAACTCCTCCGACGATGGCACCGATAGGCAGTCTGGATCGGACGGCAAGTGCTGCCGTGTCCGAGTTGGAAGCCTTCGGAGCAGTAGAGATAGGGGAGGATGTTTCGGATGCCGATGTGGGACGTTCTGATAATGCCAGAGCGTTGCTTTCAACCTGAAGCACAAACCTGTCCAGCGTTAATTCTGAATATCCGCCGAACCGTTTGTCATGGCGGTTTTCTAAGGTAATCGTATGCAGTCCTGGTGTATCGAAATGTTTAGAAAACAAGAGGGCCTGCTCGTGTGATGAGAATCGTAAGGCAGATGAATGGTCACTCACACTCACTGGAGGGTTTTTACCATCGTCAGTTGTGTTGACGGCGTCTACTTTCTGCAAAATAAAGCTGTCCAGATCATCGCAGTCGATACATATATTATACTCCCCCCCGCAGCAGCGACGAATGCCGTAGTAATAGAAAGCATTAGCTGGTCCTGGAAAAAAAAGAGTAAACGTCATTGTTACAACAAGTACGGAGCAGAGCCTCACTAGGGAAAGTGAAGGTTACATTGGCTTTAAAGTCTTTTGTAAAAGATAGAGTCCCGGTTTCGCCGATATCACTAGCATTATATGTTCCATTGTTGGTCCACGATCCCCCATATTTTAAAAAATCAGTTTGCGTGTCATCAATGGACACGTTAACAAGTGGCATTGCGAAGTTGCTGGACTAAGGCAAAGAGAAGAGCCAGCGACCGTGAACAAATCGGAGCGGTAGAGAAGAACTTTTGGAAATGGCAATAGGGCATCTTTTGAGGGCCGCCACAATTGTATGGCAGTACCGAATCCTATTTGAGAAAGCGGGAGTTGAAACAGGGTCCTATGGTACCAAGCGGCCTGTGTATCATGATTGAAAATAAGGACAAGTAAACGATGATGAACTTGCCAGCAGCCATAATACTTTATTTAGCTGAAACGACTCGGTAACACGTACTGCTTGTCAATTCAAAGTATTAAGAGTAAAACAACCACTTTGGTGTTCTTCGATACAATCCATGACGGACGCCCGGGATTACCGAAGCATTTTCCGTGCCTCGCAGTAAGTGAACGAGAAGTTGAGACAACGAGTGAGGTAAAGTCCTCTCCACCTTGATACAAGGAGAGAAAGCCAACAAAACTTTGACGTTTTCGTCAATAGAGTTCCCAGAGTTCGGTCAGAATGCGGAAGACGAGCTAAATACGAGTGCCGTAAGATTCAGTATTCAAAATGTCACAACTTCGAAGAGGTTTACTAACGAGTCACGTTAAACTCGGCCCAATGCGTCCGGTCTGACCACCTGCATGTGACTTACGTTTAACCTCAAGGCTGACCCAGGTCTCTTCATCTTCTTTCGATGCCAGGCAGCGATTCAGTTGTCGTCGGTAGTATAAACAACAAGCTTGGTCATCGTACTCACCAGCAAACGGAAGGGGCCGTAGCATATCATCGAAGTACGAAGCTACCATGGGCATCTTGGTCAGGTGTCGATATCGAATTCCGAGCCTTAGCTGAAATTGCCTATAAATATGTGGTGAAGGTAGGCCAAACCAAATACTGCGTACCCGGGAGTATTATCATCATACCGTCGTTCCAGGTTCTCGTCTGTCGTTCAGGCATCATACCTCACGATAAGCCTGCTTTTTGGCCATCATGCATACTAGTACCTGGATGACAACTTCACTCAGCGCTCATACCTGCGTCCTGGTCTCCTTTCCTACTCCCACAACATGCAGTTCTAAACGGGGAAGCACAATATCCAGGCCTACTCCCTCTTATACCGCGCTTTGTTCTGACGCAGGTCGATTCTGAATGCAGATTCAATTTCACACCACTTTGTTTTCGGCTGCCGGCTCTAATGAATTGGCTATCTTTGAGAATCGAATGCCCCGGTCGACACGGAGAAACCTCGGCATTCATGGACCAGCTGCTCTCCCTTTTGCGAAGATCGTCCGACTAGCATGATACTAAAGGGCCCCACAGCATGGAACCTCCCCATTCCCACTTACTATGTCTCTGCTGAAAGTATCTGGAACAAAGGTTGTCGATGAGGAGGGCAAAGAGGTCATCCTGCGAGGAGCAGGTCTAGGTGGTTGGATGAAGTGGGTCTTTCTTCTCGCTTTGCCAAAGCCGCCTCTAATTGTCGTAGTATGGAGAATTTCATTTCAGGTATGGAATATTATATCTTCGCGAGAGCATGGCAGGAGCTAACTGCTACTAGGGTATCCTGGTTGCGAATTCCAGATCCGCGATGCCTTGGCTGAGACTATTGGTCAAGAAAAGTCCGATTTTTTCTTCGACAAGGTCCGTAGACTCGCTATCCCAGAATTACTCTTTATCTAACTTTCATACAGTTTTTGGAATACTTCTTCATGGATGCCGATGCGGCCTTCTTCAGCAGCCTCGGGCTGAACTGCATCAGACTCCCATTTAATTACCGCCATTTTGAAGGTATGCACTCTCCGCAGCACCTATACGTCACTTTTGTTGATTTCCCTTGGCAGATGACATGAATCCCCGCGTTTTGAAGGAATCGGGATTTAAGCACCTCGATCGAGTGATCGACCTCTGTGCGCAGCATAACATATACACTATCTTAGATCTGCATACCGCCCCTGGCGGGCAGAATACCGACTGGCATTCTGACCATGGAGGACATATTGCGAACTGTACGCCCATTCATTGCGCATCTTACACCAACAATTCTAATTGGATATCTACTAGTCTGGAACCACAAAGATTTCCAGGACCGCATCGTATGGCTCTGGGAACGCCTCGCCGAGCACTACAAATCCAACAAGTGGATCGCAGGCTACAATCCCATCAACGAGCCCACCGACCCCAAACACACCCGCGTCATCTCCTTCTACGACCGCATCCACAAAGCCATCCGCGCCATCGACCCAGGCCACGCTATCTTCTTCGACGGCAACACCTTCGCCTCCGACTTCAGCCACTTTGGTGACTTCCACAAGCAGTGGGACAACACGGCCTACGCGATCCACGATTACTCCCTCTTCGGCTTCCCCGCCCCGCCGGAGGACTACGTGGGCAGCGAGTCGCAGCAGCGCAGGCTCAGGCGGAGCTATGAGAAGAAACGGGAGTGGATGGACAAGCGCGGGCTCTGCGTGTGGAATGGCGAATGGGGCCCGGTCTATGCGAGGCGACAGTACGATGGGGATGCGACGGATGCCATCAACACCATGCGCTACAAGGTCCTTAAAGATCAACTTGATATCTACAACAAGGACCGTCTCAGCTGGACTATCTGGTTGTACAAGGACATCGGATATCAAGGGATGGTCTACGTATCCCAGGAGACGCCTTACATGACGCTCTTCAAGGATTTCCTCGCCAAGAAACACCGTCTCGCCGTTGATGCCTGGGGCACGGACGATTCTGCCGTCCGACACGTCTACCAGCCGCTGATAGACCACATCGTGAAGGAGATCCCACCCAAGTTCCAGGAGCTCTACCCCTTCCCCGTCTGGAAGCTCGATGCACGGGTCGGCAGGCTCGCAAGGAACATCCTTGTCGCAGAGTTTCTCGTGCAGGAGTGGGCGGATCACTTCATTGGGAAGGAGAAGGACGAGCTGGACCGCATCGCTGCGAGCTTCAGGTACGACCAGTGTGAGAAGAGGGAGGGGTTGAACAAGATCTTGATGGAGAACGCGAAACTCGTCCAATAGATGGACAGCTGAAAGAAAGATGGACAACGGACATGTACTAGTAGCTATTGGCAGATGATCTGCCGCCAATTCATCTCAGTTCTGATATAGTGCTCCACGTCAATCACATTCAGAAAAACAAACAAGGGTATAACAAGTCAACCGCTAGAAAGTCGAAGAATGGGGAATCATGAATAAATACGTTCTACCAGCCCATTCTAAAAGACGACCGGTACCTCAACGGGCCCGACGTGAGGTATCTATGCGTGAAAAGTGTGCGGTGTCACTCAGTTTTTCCCATTACCCTTGCCCTTCTCTGCAGTCGATGCTGATGAGGATTCTGTAGCTGCTGCGTCGCTTGCTGTAGCAGAGGCAGCGTCACTGGCTGAAGCAACGTCTGTGGCAGACGCGGTAGCCGATGCAGTATCGCCCTTGCCCGTGGCTGACGCGGCAGTTGACGCAGTATCGCTCTTGTTTGAAGCAGATGCCGATGCCGAAGACTGCTTCCCGCCATTGGTCGAAGCAGTCGCAGATGCTGAAGCTACTGCTGAGTCCGAAACCGAAGCTGCAATTGAAGCTGAAACTGAACCAGAAACGGCAGCTGAATCAGTCGCAGAAACTGATGCCGTGGCGGTACCGTTAGCTGCCGTCGCAGTCGCCGAAACACTCCCAGAGGCCGCAGACGAGGAAGCGGTAGAGTTGCTTGCAGGCTGTCCGTCGTCAGTGACAGTGAACTAGTCAAAGAGATGAGTAAAGGCACCTAGCAAGACACGGAACAGATTGAAAACTCACATAGATAGCATCATCGAGGGCACCGTGCTGGGCAATCGCAACAATGACCGGCTGGTGGTTCGCCGCTGCGTTGATGGAACTGAGCTTGTAGAAACCAGCTGGGAGACCTTTGTCGACACTGGCAGTAACCACGCCATTGACTGCCGCTCCGTTGACTCCCTATGATCGATACTACGTTAGCATCCGTCTTCAGGCGTTGGATAAAGGACAAAATTACCTTGAAGAACGCAAAGGTCTTAGGATCAGTAGGCGTCTTCTGGTCGAGCGAATCCAACTCCTCGATAACAACATGCGTGTGTCCAATGATCTGTCCCTGGGAATTCAGCTGCTGAGGGGCAGCGAAGTAGTTGGCTGTAGCATTAACGAAATTGCCGGTCTGCATTTTCTGAATGGCCATCGAGATATCGAATGCCGTGTTAGCCTTGATGGTGCCAAAGTTCTGTGGGTTTGTGAACTTGGAACTCGGCATGTTATCGGTAGTGGGGATGGCGCCGATAGGGATAGGATTGCAGGAACCAGCTGTGATCTGTTGTCCGTTGGTGATAGGAGCATCCACGGTAAGGCAAAAGTTGATGAAGTTGTTCGTAGTGGTAAGGGACGGAGACTGTCCAGCGACCGGTGGGCTTTGGCCATCATTAGCAAAGCCAGCACCAATAACAGCAGGGTCGAGGGCTGAAAATGATGTGATGAGAAGGTATATCATAACATAACGAAAAGAACGAACTCAGAGAGGTTTGAGCATCACTACTATTCGCCGCGTTGTTACCAGAAGAAGCTGTGCTAGACTTTAAAACAGCCCTTAGCGAGGGGAACGACAGTCAAAAGAATGGAACGTACTGATGCAGCAGAGCTGGAGGTGTTCGTTCCGCTACCGGAGTTACCATTACCAGAGTTACCACTGCCGGAAGAACCCGTAGCAGACTGTCGACGGTCACATTAGCCACGGCACCATAAGAGGAGCCAGATGCACATACCGAAGCTGCCGACGTGCTTGCAGCATTTCCGGATTTTCCGGTGTTTGATTTTCCGTTACCGGACGAACCAGTGTTCGACTAGGAATGTCATGAGTTTCATAGATAGGATACATTTACGACACATACCGACGCAGCAGATGTTGTTGTTGCGCTTCCCCCCGAGCCGTCTGATAACCGTCATTAGTCGAGAATCTACTATGTGGTTATTTATTCTTACTGTTTCCATTCACGTTGCTTGAAGAGCTGCTAGAACCACTGTTTACGGAGCCGTTGGAACCACCGTTACCCGAGCTGTTGCCGGTATTGTCTTCAAAAAAGGGTTAAAAATGAAATTTACCAAAAGATAAAAGACAGCCGTACTATTTCCACTGTTACTCGAACCCGAAGTATCAGAGCTGCCGCTTCCAGCTGCAGACCCGTCTGAGTTATTGTTTGAGCTATTACCTGTTCTCAACGTAAGAAACGAGTTATCGAACATTCACGTAGAACGTACCACTCCCAGAGCTGCTAGTACTCGACGTAGAAGCGGCGACGGCAGAGGTAGCGGTGACGGTCACTGTCTGGGTGATAATAGTCTGACTTTGAACCTATATATCCCGTGAGCATCTACGAATAACGGAAAGCAAAATCTTTCAACACACATCACAGGATTGCTGATCAGACTGTTGTTGGAAGCCACGGTAAGGCGCAGCTTCAACGGCTAACGCAGAGAAATAGAGTCCCAGCAAAGCAGTACAAAGAGCCTTAGAAAACATCTCGACAAAATTGCAAGGAAAAGAATGGATTTAATGAACGAGATGCGGTGAGAGCTTGGAAATGAATGAAATGAAGCAAGAGCACGACACCAGTGTCGGCGGTCGTATACGCACTGGGCGTCGGCAGAAGGAGGCGATGGGAGAAAGGAAAGGGGCAGGTGGACCATCCATCGTTCGTGCCTTGGTTTTAAATGCCCGCGTGTCCCCCCTACATGCTCAGATCGGCATGTCGGCATATGCTATATTTGGACTGATCGTTCCTCGATCTCCTTCTCCCCATTGTTCCTATCCTTGTCGCAGCGGGCGATGCTGCAGTATACAACGGACGCATCTATTTCCAGCCAAAGAGCCCCTTCAACTGGCTATGCAAACGGTATCTCTTGTGTCTCTATCTGGCACGTCGTAGCCTTTCCCAAGGCTTTTAGTATTCACAAATCTCACATCTATGATCGTCCATGTCAGAGATAGAACGGTATCCAGCGTCTTTGATTGAGCGGGGGTGCCTTCATTATTCTTAGCTTCTGTCTTTGAGGCCACTATGCTATATTTCCTTGCAACAAAGCCTGAAATTCAATTCAAGTTCTCTCTTCGACCTCCGACTTTTCTCAAGGACGAGGGGCACACCTGGATGCTTGGCACCGGTTACACTTGATCGATATTCCCTGAGCTCCCATCTATCTTTGGCTCGGGAAAATTTCGTATATCTTGTTGCCAACGTAGGTTGGTAACGGCTAGTGCCTTGATTATGGAGAAGCATCGAGTGCCGTCGGATGTCAACCTACACTACCGGATCTTTAGTACCACTCAACATCGTGGGTACCGCACACTACCATCTGATGATAGTTAATTACTCATCTACTAGAGTCTGGGCGACACCATCGAACGTACATGCCGATCTCATTAAAAATCACGCGCCGACGGCAACTATCGTGTGCGTTTACAGTGATAGGTGGGATGGGTTTGCTTCCTAATAAGTACAGGCCTCACCTTTTCAAAGTTTCCATGCTACCTGCTACGCCATGTGGAATCTTTGATTTGCCGAATGTAGCACCGGCGCTGATCACGTATTGCCAGTGTTATTCTGAGCTCTGACGGTAACACGTCGTCTGTCTCGTTTGTTGGGTTAACTTACTAGTTGAAACGGCGACAACGGCGTCTCTGCTGTTGTCAGTTACGCCGGCACACATCCTAGTACTGGAACTTCGTGTAATACGTTAACCGATCACACTGAATACCACGGTGTTCTCCATCTAGACTGCCTGATGATACGACATGCTTGATCGTGCAACAAGTCCCCATGCAACATCATCGAAGGACAGCATCCAATCTTCCTGCCAACTCCATCAGCCAACTGAGGCTTCCTTGGAATGTATAATCAATCAAAGTTACAATTACCATCAAATGAGACTAGTAACATGCGATACCGGAAAGTTTTCGCGTCGAAGTCACTGTCCTCTCGAATTCGGTACACAATCCAATCAACGATAATCGAACATATACAACATCGAATCCAATTGTTTGCTGCAACCCAAAGACCGCCAACTGGAAGTCCTCGCAAGTATACAGCAAAGAAAAAGGGATCCCCCGACGACACAAGCCAGTACTGCAGTAGCAAGGTCATCGCGCCTCCATGTTGCAAGCAGAGCACAGAGGACAAGGGCGGCAAAAATTAGATAACCAATACGGGAGGCGGTGCCTCCGTAATAGTGGTTAAACTATTAAGAACAGATACTACACTTGATCTAAGCCAAAAGGCCAGAGTGGTAACGTTTTCGGATGTTGGGACATGCTTTTTGTACCTCCGAACTTAGCGCACAGACCATGTCTACTTTTGGACAGACGGATATCGGGCCGCCAGCGCTTTGACTTCAACCACGACCGGCACAGCCACGACTATACGAGTTCCGAGTACACTATAATACTTGGAGACGGCTTACCAGGCTACAGCTCACGGCACAGGATTTTCTTGTTCATGCATCATAGTGAATTATTCTGTGACCGGACCCTACACATCACACCTTAATTATTCCTGGGCTATCAAAAGTTCAATTGTGTTGCAATCGGCGAGAAAAATATCTCCTACCGTCTTCTCCATCGTTTCGCGCTTCACAACCGTACACCGACATCCCCACATTTCATTCAATATCGCGGCATTCACAGTCCGCCTAAAACGTTGAAACCAGAAGCCCTGACATATTCTGACTTCTGCGACCTCTCCGGAAAAAAATACTTCAGCTCCCCATCGCGTTATTTCTACTATGCTCAGATAGCTTCGAGCACCTTTGAAGCATTTCCTGATAAAACTAGGGGATTTATTTATTATTGGACCCATTCTGATCTGCCTGCGACGGCAGGCCAGGTTCGGTTCCGTCTTACCTCTGCAAATGATCCATCGCTATTTGAATCGGGATCAGACCTACTTAAACCTGATGGTACGCCTTGGGCTATACCATTGGCCAAGCTACTCAAGGTGCATAGTAGTAGCACAGACTATGTGCAGCTACTATTGGATGATGGACTGATCAGCAAGGACTTGATCCGTTCCAAATATTTCCACCAATATCAGAAACTCCACCTTCGTATCAATTCTGTGCTCATCGAATCCCCAGACGATGTGTTCCCTGTGTCTTTCCCTCGCTCGAGCTTGTGTATCTCTGCCGTTACATCCGATGGGGCAGCTCAGGTCAAGTATCGCTTGAGGGATCAGCCATGGGTGGAAGGCCTAAAATTGGCTGAGCCTGGGAAGTGAGGTCAGTCTTTTAGTTCGATATGGGCATTTCAAATACTGACTATATTCCCTTTCAGTTTATACCCATGCCCGTCTTCAGATGTCTGACAACTTAAGGTTGCCTAGATTACAAATCGTGCGGATTTTCACTCCCAGCGGAGCCCAACTTGACTCGAACTTGCCGTTTGTCGAGTCATATAAATCTTATAAGCATGAGGAGGCATTTCAATTGTGGTATCTACGAACCACGAGAGAATCGTAGATTGGAGATATCGCTCACGCACTTATCTGGGAATTGGATTTCTTTCAGGCGGGAGTGCCTGCAGATTTGGCCGTGTTCCTGTAAGCTACGCTGAGCCCTTCTACTGGGAACTAGTCTTATCCGCCCATGGAAGATCTCGTTCCCAGTGTTCATCAATACCTGCCGTCTGATCATCGCCAATCCACCGAACACTCCGAACATATCGCGATGAATATCTAAGTCCCAGGATGATTGCCTAGCTGAAACTTCATCTACGCCATCGTTTCTCGAGCTTACAGACTCGCCTTCCCTGATCACCGACTCCGAGGAAGCTCATACTGTCGCCGCCACGTCTGTCGGGTGGGTTTGGGGTTAACTGCTTTGCATCCTGTGCATAACATTAGCCTGCGGCATTTAAAGAAATGGCGATCCGACGCACCCCAAGTCACAGATGGAATAGTCTGCTTCGGCAGTCATGGAGTTCGAAGGGAGTATGTATCGGTTTTGAGGATAAATCGTCAGCTTCATCGTCCAGATCATCTCTTTCCGATATCTAATCCTTTCTGAGGTCCTTCCAGCGTCTGATAACGTCTATACTCGTGCAAGTAAAGGGAAATCGGCCTTGAACGTGTTTCCCTTGCAAGCGCCACAATATTCAACGTGTTCTTGCAGCTGTACTTTCCATAACGCGTACTACACATGGTCAAACCTCAGTCTCGTGCCATTAGGGTTCTCTGAAAACTCCCGCAGACGGCCTGCCGTTTATCGATTCACAAAATATGCCATGGCAACAGATAAGAACAACAAGAAACTATGAACTGACTGGAACTACCATGTCATGCTAGGCACCCTCTTCGAGCTGGTCATTGTGTACTACGAGAGCTGAACCAGCAAACTGGCTACAAGTATCGACGATGACTGAGTAAGAAACACAGTCTCCCAGAGTTTCGTTGTCAAAGGGTTCTGTGGTTTTGCCAAGTTGTTTCAACACTTTGTGTTGGAATTACTAAGTATATGCTCGTAGCTTCCCTGGCTACTGGGTTACAAACTCGCAAGGAGTCTGCCCGTTATTCACAGATATATATACTAGCTACTACCTAATCTAGTATCTTCTCCGTCTTTCGTACTCTTTCCACCCTTACTAAGCATGCCGAGTGATGCCGGCTTGCCCGGATCTCAACACTTTGTGTCGGGACTGAGCAGTGAATCCCAGTGTGAATTGTGGGTAAAGGCCATCAACCCAGGCTTGAAAGTCATGGAAGCCACTATTCACCATGGGGGAGGCAGAGCTATACATAAAATCTCCTTTCTCAGTTTTCAACTGAGCACAAGTGTGCGTGTACCAAGGGTCGAATTGGGAGGGGACCTTTCTGCGTGCCTCTTGAGAAGAATTTTGCATAACCATGAATTTGTAACGACAAGAGAGCAGGAGAATGACGTAGAAAATGGATTCTACATCGTGTCGATAGAGGTATTTGGGTGGTTGTCCATTCTCGTCATTGAAGAGGAGCTCGTACGCCATGTAGGGCAGTGTTCCGGTGCGCTGAGTTGAGGAAGCACCAATAGCACTTCGGAGGGAGGATAAGTCGAAATCGTTGAGAACGCCACATATATGACCGTCAGCGGTTCGGCGCCACATTATATTCCCTGGACTAATGTCTCGATGGAGGATCCTCGGGTGATCATACAGCCATTTGTGAACTAGACAAGGATCAGAAATCGGAATTCGAGATGAAGACTTTTCATCACCTTTATCCGACTTCAAGTTGAGCGGAAGCTTCACTCCTTTGAAGATATCTCTCTGGTCGAAAGCTTCCCCAGCCTTGCCACATCTTGTCATGCACGTTTCGTACTTTTCGATAAGGGCCCTGTCGACACATAATTGTTCTTGAATACCTCGCTGCTCAAGTGTAAGTCGACTCAATCCAACAAACAATGCGCCGAACTCGTCCGTTATATCTGGCAAAGTGATAGTCTTCCCTGATGAATCCAGGCCCCGTTTGAACATATGAATCGGTTTGCAGACTATGATCATGGGGCGGTCGTAGTAGAGCAGTTGTATGCATCCCCCCACAATGAGAGCGCCAAGACAGTGAGTACGAAAGCCGGTGCTGGACAAGATCTCGAGTGCGTAACGGCCACATTGGAGCATCACTTCATGGCGGGCCTTGTATTCGTCTTCCCCCGCTGTCGGTCCGTCTAATGCAAGGACTCCTTCTCTGAGAGAGTTGAGGATCATCGACTTTTCTGACCTATTCCTGGCATCCGAAACGTCAGGCGTTGTCCTAGAGCGTGCATGCTTAGAGGCACGAGGAGGTCCCGTTTGAGACCGACGCTTATTTGAGATCGTTCCTTGACGCGATCCGACAGGGGGCAGAACGCTACCAGGGTCGTGATGTACAGTGGTTTTACCTTGTACATCGCCCCGAGGGTCCTCACCAGCTGTGTGGAGCGGTACAATTAGCCAGAAAAATGCCAGGAGACAAGACGACATTCACCATCTGACAGAATTCTGTACTTAACCTCAGTCCCCTCGTCGAGGACGAACACGTTGGTCTTTAATTCTTGCCAATGCGTTGTTTGCGCCCAAGAAGAATTATGCTTGGGTCTGTTATCCTTCATTTGATCAACATGGTTACCTGAGCTGGTGAATATCGCACGAAGAGCACCCAAGGTATCAGAGATCATCTTCTCCTCGCCACCAATCACCAGTTTCACGTCTTGTCAATAAATGCTCAGTCCAGAATTGTCAGTGGCACCTAAAACATCGGACGCGCTATTGCACGTCATGTAGTAAGGATGACAGAACGACCTTTCCCTAGGACCGGACTTGTTGCATAAGTCAACGTAGGTCCGCATATGCTGTTTGAACACAGGGTCGTCTCTGATGACCTTAGTCTTCTTGCTTATTTCGTTGTTGATCTTCCAGTCACGAGGAAGATGGAGAATGGTCGGGAAGAAATGTTCGGCGTGCATAAAAACACATTCACCATGATCCTCTTCAATGTATCGGTCAAAATTGGTAATGGTGGGGGAAAATTGAGAGGGGTAGGATGAGAGAAGGGGATCCAGGAAGAAGATAGCGGCTGCCATTTTGACGCGTTTCAAAGTCGCGTAAAAATCAGAGTGAGCCCATTGTAGGCAGTGGCGAAGTACTTGGACAAACGTTGAGCGAAATAAACGGCCGCACGTGGTCGTGTGCCATCCGTCACGGCCTAGCTCTTAGATGCTGACTAAGCCAGCGAGAAACAATATCATCTCTCCCGTTTGCCGTCAACACCGTCCGCACCCAAACTGTTATGGCGAAGTCATCGACTTGTTTCCTGCCTGTTTCAATTCAAGTTGCGCTTTGCACCTGCCCTCGTGTCTCAAAGTCGTGCTACTGCAAGCTCGAAGCTAATCTGTTGTTTTTTTCGGATGTGATACCTCGCAAAGGCCATGAAGAACCAACGATGCGAGAGATGCGAGCATGAACAGGAAGAAGAGGAGAAGAAAGAGAGCCTGGGAAGCGAGGATCCCTAAGTGTGTCAGAGATAGAGAGATGAGTTCAATGTTTGTTTCATACGGTGCAAAGGAGGCAGAAGCCCAGCCTTTGCCCTGACCTGCACAGAGTCCCGGGGGGTGTTCACTACGGTATGGACAACAGCGATCTTTTATACTTCGACGACTACTGGAGCGTATTCTCGTCAATCTGATGAAGCTACCGCTACGGAGTCTATGGTATTGGCACGCGCGGCTTGCGTGCTTTGGTAGGATGCGGCTCGCATCTGTGATTCAGGTGTGTCCTTTATTGGCATTGGCGCGCACGGCTCGCGTGTGTTTGGTAGGATGCAGGTCGCATCCCTGAGACGCGCGGCGCGGTTCAGGAGTGTTCCTTATTGGCATCGGCACGCGAGCCGGAGGTCCATAAACATGACGATCATCTGTATCGTAGCCAATAAGTAATGGGTGAAATGGAGTGTATGCCGACTCTTATGCAACCGGGATTGCGTTTGATATATCTTGCAACAGGTCTCCTTTCTGATGAGCTGATAGGTTAACGAATGTTCGACATCTCGTCGAGAAGTGTGTTTTCTACTCACATCCTCGCCTGACAGCTGTATCATCCTTTACCATTGCTGTCCGACATTAAGCTCCTTTTTTCATCGAAAGTAAAAGCGCAACTCGGCAAGATGTTCTGTTGCCTGTTGCCGGAACCCCCTGAATCCTCTTCACCGCGCAGTCATACGAACTGTCACCCTCACAAGTGCTCTTCGAACACCAATAAGCAACAGCAATCTCCAACACAACACCAACGCCGATTTCCCTCCTCCCTGACACCGCCAAACCACATGTCACCACACGACCACCAACCCATCTCTCCCAGGAACACACAACAACCCGCCTTCACCTCAGGGCGACACACTTTCTCCGCCGCCTAGACATGATGCGCTGAAGCTAGGTTTTTGGATCAAGCATGCCGTTCACCCCCCCATTCCCTTGGCTAGCTAGTTTCCCGAAGTCCTGCCCCGGTTCCTACCACTGCGCCCTGGAGCAACGTCACTGGCAGATGTGTAGGGTCGATCGTTGTACGGTACAATGTACATCCTTCGACAATATTTGATCATCATGTTTGGCCTGTTGCCATCGGACATAGCTTTAGAGGAAGCTTCCTGCGGATGGTCGTAAGATTGAACTTGATGCTGATCCGGGATCCCGCACCTAATGTCGGTTTCCAAACCTCAACTGGGAAGACTCGACTGTCATGGTATCCCAAAGAAGTTCAAGATATATAAGCGAGGCGAAAATACATTATAGCTATAGACATGGGTCGCCGGGTCTGACAGCGACGACTTCGTTGCTAAACAGCCCCTTCGAACTGATCGTTGCGTACTTCAAGAGACGAACCAGCAAACTTTCCACAAGTATTGACAATGGATGAGTACGAAACCCAACCCTGCAGAGTTTCATCGTCAAAGTCGTCCGTTTCCTCTTCATGAAAGAGGTAATATTGTTTGCGAGAATTCAGTCCTTTCATGAACAGTTTGTGAAGGCTACGGATCCAAGGCTGGAAGTTGGTGAAGCCACTGTTCGCTGTAGGAGAGGACGAGTCGTCACCCATTAGAAAATCGCCTTTCTCAGTTTTCAACTGAGCACGGCTGAGATTGTACCAGCGGTCAAATGGGGAATGAACCTTCTGGCGTGGCAGGGTTTCTGGTGCAGGAGTAACCGCGAATCTGTAATGACAACAGATCAAGAGAATGACGTAGAAAACAGACTCTACATCATGTCGATAAAGGTGGTTCGGAGAATTTCCCGTTCTTGTCGTTGGCGAGGAGTTGATATGCCATGTATGGCAAAGTTCCGGTGCGCTGTGCCGAAGAAGGAGTGGTAGCACTCCGGAGGGAAGACAAGTCGAAATCGTTGAGAACGCCGCGTATATGACCGTCGATGGTGCGGCGCCACATGATATTCCCTGGACTGATGTCTCGGTGGAGAATCCTCGGGTGATCATACAGCCATTTGTGAACTAGACGACCATCAGAAATCGCAAGTCGAAAATGAAGACGATATACGCACTCTGCAAGATGTCGAAAAAGACTTGAGCGTACTCCTCAACCGTCTGGAGTTCTTCAAGAGGATACAACCTCTCCTGGACGGTGATTCTACAAACGCGTCGTTCATAATCAAGCGTCTCCTTCTCTGCACACTTTGCTTTTTCGAGAAAAGTCGCGATATTTGCTTGAGTAGATTTTGCGTCATAGCCAAAGTCCTGACAAAGAAGAATGTCGGGCAGATGGTCTAGGGCCCAGTCAGGCTTCTTCCCAGTCTTCATCATTCGCGCCTTCTCTCTCGCTACCTTGACCAGTTCGGCCTCCAACTGTCGTTTGATGGCAGGCCAGCTGATCTTGATGACCAGTTCTTTATCCCTCCACTCCTTGTAATCCGATTTAGCCTCAACAACGCAAGTGTGGCGACCGATGATAGCAGGTTGGCGAGATATAATCCGTCCAAGCATGACCTCAACCTTTTCATCACCTTTATCCGACTTCAAGTTGAGCGGAAGCTTTACTCCCTTGAAGATATCTCTCTGGTCGAAAGCTTCCCCAGCCTTGCCGCATCTTGTCATGCACGTTTTGTAGTTTTCGATGAGGGCCCTGTCGACGCATAATTGTTCTTGGATGCCTCGCTGCTCGAGTGTAAGTCGACTCAATCCAACAAGCAATGCGCCGAATTCGTCCGTTATATCTGGCAAAGTGATAGTCTTCCGTGATGATTCCGGGCCCCGTTTGAACATATGAATCGGTTTGCAGACTATGATGATGGAGCGATCGTAGTAGAGGAGTTGTATGCGTCCCGCCACGATGAGAGCACCAAGACAGTGAGTGCGAAAGCCGGCGTTGGACAGGATCTCGAGTGCGTAACGGCCACATTGGAGCATCACTTCACGGCGGGCCTTGTGTTCGTCTTCCTCCGCTGTCTGTCCGTCTAATGCAAGGACTCCGTCTCTGAGAGAGTTGAGGGCCGCCGAATTTCCTGACCCTTTCCTGGCATCCGAAACATCAGGCGTCGTCCGGGAGCGTGCATATTTAGTGCGACCACTAGGAGGTTCCTTCTCAGAGCGACGCTTCTTCGAAGCGGACTCAGGATGCGACGACCTGACAGGGGGCAGAATGCTGCCGGGGTCGCGGCGTACAGTGTTTTTTACTCTCACTTTCCCCTGAGGATCTTCTCTGACTGAATGCAACGATTAGTGAGAAACGTCGAATGAAAATATGATACTCACCATCTGACAGAACTCTGTACCTAACCTCAGTCCCCTCATCGAGCAGGGACACTTTAGTCTTAAATTCCTGCCAATGAATTGTCTGCGCACAAGAAAAGTTATGCTCCGGCCCATTACCCTTCATTTTATCAGCATCGTTCCCTGAGCTGGTGAACATGGCGCGTAGAACACCCAAGGTATCAGGAATAAGCTCTTCCTCGCTGCCAATCACCGGCTTCGCGTCTTGTCGATAGATGCCCACTCCGGAATAGTCGTTGGCGCCTAAACGTCAAAACCGCTATTACACATCATGCCGTAGGGATGATAGAACGACTTTACCCCAGGATTTCTCTCGTCGCATAAGTCGACGTAGGTTTTCATATGCTGTTTGAATACAGGGTCGTCTCTGATGGCCTTGGTCTTTTTGCTTATCTCGTCGTCGGTCTTCCAGTCAGGAAGATGAAGAATGGTTGGAAAGAAATCTTCAGCGTGGATAAAAACATGTTCTCTGAGGTCTTCTTCAATGTATCGGTCGAAATGAGCGGCAAGGTGATCCGTTTTGGTTGCGGGATCAACAGTCGGGGCGTGATTGCTGAGTGGGGTACTCTGCACGGAAGCAAGAATCTGTTCGGCGCGAGATCCGTTTGGTGAAAATTTCCTCCGTGGTGAGGGGGGGAGAGCAGTGCCATCGTCAGCAACACTCGAAGACATGTTGGGAAAAAATCGACAGGGGTAGAACGAGAGCAGGGGGGTCAAGGAAGAATATAGCGGTAGCCATTTTGACGCGTTTTAAAGTCGCGTAGAACGATAGTGAGCCCGATGTAGGACAGTGGCAATGTAGAGCAAAGTAAACTTGTGAACGGCACGTGGTCGTGTGGTCACGGGCTTTGTCTTCTCATCAGCTTCTCAAAGTTATGGCCTTGTACTCCTCCGACAATGACTCTGCCAGTTACAGAACATGTGGAGGAAAAGAATAGTATCTCTGATGACTAATTATGAAGTAAGTCCTTACTTAGAAGCGTACCCATCCCTGCAAATTTTGTATGCTGATCGCATGCCATTCCTTACTTACGTCTCCAAAAATCAGACCAGCATAACCAATTTTGCTCAGCTTTTCTCCAGATAACCCTTTCAAGCCTGTTTTACCAACGGTAAAATTACGGCGCAGGATATTCTTGCTCAAAACTTAATACTATGTAGAGCGCTTACTTAGGACGAGGCCTCCGAATCTCTTTGACAAACATAACGATCACCTTGTTGTAGCTAATGAGAAATAAATAAATAAAGTATGGGCCGACTTTGATGCAACGGGCATCGTGTTCGGTATGTCCTAGGGCTGCACTGAGGTTACACTCTCTCATGCGCTGACAGTCTGACTCCGAGATGGACTGTTTCCGCTCTCAAAAGCGTATTTCTGCTCACACCCTCGCCTGACAGCTGAACCGTCCCTTGCTGCTGTTGTCCAACATTGAGATTCTGCTTTCGTCGAAAGTAAAAACACAAGATGTCCTGTCGCCGTAAATGTCGACAAAATTGGCATAGAAGGAAACTCAAGACGCGACATACTTACCTTTTGGGTGCCAAAAGTCACAACCCCACAGATTGGCACTAATTTGAAAGTCGTATTATATCGCATCTGGTTATTCAACATGACGTACCTGCATTCAGAAGAATATACCAAGCAGAAAGGGCACCATTCCCGGGTGGGCTAATAAAAGAGTAGACACTTATACTGACGACATAAATGTTGCTTTTTCAGAGAAGACTATTATGCAAAAACTCACCAAACTACAAGACATACACATCCAGAGAACGAAAACAAGCGCACAAGAAAATGTGTCGGTAGGGAGCTTCTCTCACGCCCAAGTTTGACCATAGCCTTCCGCATGATGACTACGATGACAACTGGATGTTAAAATCAGGGGAATATTTCGAATAGTGAGTACCGGAACTACCTTCAGGCCACCACCGTTGCCAAAGACAATATAATACTCAGAACACAGACGACAAGATTTCTAGATCCACGACAGTTCTATAAGAGCAAAAAAGTGACACGGACCAACGCTTACGGGGTTGGGGTAGTTACATGACAATATAAGTGTGATTCATTGCGTTGAACGTCACCGGGACTTTTAAGGCCCACCTGCGCATACAGGGCCTCAGCTGTCTGAGGGTAGATGAAGATCATGAAGAATATATACCACGAGAACTTCCAAAGCAACACAGAGGGACAGGAATGACGATGTTGCAAGAAGCTAGTTAAGCCTAAGCACAGATTAAGTTTGAAATGAATCTGTATCGTACAATAATTGGAGTAATTCGAGACGGAGTTTTCCCTCGAAACGTACGGAAGAAATGTACCAATACCTAGGGATCTGGGTCAACAGAATAGCAGCGATTATGTGATTTACTAACCTCCACAGCAAAACTGAGCGCACAAAAGATGGATCTTTGGTCGATACCAGTTGAGGATGAGGTGCTTCAGGTACGTAAAAGAATATATATACTTACAAGGCGGGAGCCGAATGTACCAGGCAAGCCTGGAAGAGACACACTCCTGGGGAGGGCTCTGGGTCATCTTGTCCCCCGATGAACATCAGGATTGAGTAAGAAGCGCAATATATGATTACAGAGATAATCATTCCGAACCAGGTCGCTGTCCTTTTGATGTTCGACGAAAATACGGCGGGTACAAGTAATGCCAGCAGAAGGACGAGACCCAACGCCTGCAATGTATCAAAAACAACGACAAGGGTATTCACTTTGGAGCCTATGACTATTTTATCAAGACGGAATTATGGACCAAATCGAACGATCGACATACCGTCTTCGTGTTCTAGGACGCTCATCGTAGTCCTTGAGAGATGATGATGGAAGCGTAGACCTTGAGTCCTGTGGCCAGATAAGGTGTAGGTGCCCTAACACGCATCTAGCGCCAGGTATATTATACTCGTCCAGGGCATGAATAAGGATACGAAACTGTTACGGTTAGACTCCTTGAGATGAGGTCGCTGTGTGTACCGAGTTCACAAAGTCAGTCATCAAATCAAAGGCACCATATCAATTTCATTAGTAGTCGGGGGCGGACCATTGCAATGGATCATGCATCACCAATGTTCATGCCAGAATAGGTGTGCACCAGGTTGAATTGTCCATTGTTGCGCATGCTCGGGATCTACGATTGTCAAATGTCAAGTATTATATTACAGCGTAGGTTTCATTACCTATCCATCAGTGCACAACTATAAGTAGATATGCAGTCCGAATTTAACCTCCCTCACGCGTTCACGAATGCTCCTTGTTGAAATCCGAATGAATGGCTGCCAGGGCATTACCGCTCCTTTCAACAAATTGCAGATCAGGAATTTCCAAGGACATCTCGATTCAGTGTCCCACAGGCCATATCAAGGAGCAGCATCAAAGGGAGGGATGCGAGGCGTGCACGATCGCTCAGAACAGGTAAGGTGTGAAAGCGAGTGTGCTATTGATTGAACCTGAATCTTACGCCCTGATGACCATGACTCCGTACATCTGAAGATGTACGGCATCAATCGATGAGACTCATCTGTAAATAGAAATCAGCCTGGGGAGAAAAAGATGCCATCTTCCTGTTGACATACTATTAAGAATTGTGGTATGGCCTCAAATGACTCAACGAACGGACCACCGATAAACCTTCCACCAGTTTCACTATCATCCACTGAGGCGCCTTTCTGAATGCATCGTAACGCTTCTTCCCTGCAGCGAGATTAGCTTCTCCCCGGACATTAGCGCCTTCTGCTCGTCATTCTGGTGCACCTACGCATTGTGCAACTGGCGTACCGTTTTGTAATACTCTTCGGATCCCTTCAATCCTTCCTATCAAATCTTCACCGGGGTCTTTGCGAACAACTGGATTATCACGGCGGCGTCAGTGTCATCGCATTCGAGCCAGGGAAGAACTTCCAACCTGAGGTTTACCCTCGAAAGATCATTGTAGATGCTAGTATAATGACCACCTCTACTTATCATGGTTAACTGGTTTAGAAGAATCGCAGTACAATTGTCCGGGGTCGACTGTAACAACTCTCCTATCTTCTGTCTCTTTTACCATTGAGTAGTATGCGTCAGAAACAATCATCCGCAACAAAGCCGACAACCTACTAGTCTTGTTCTTGAGGCGAACCACACCCAATATCGGACTGGACCCAAATATTGTAAGGATTGTAAGGAGACGGCTGTTTCCGGCCCGAATCCCCAGGTTAACGTTGTTCCCGTCGCTTTGTTCCCCCCACAGCATCTGTGCTGCACGTTCGAGGGGTTGGGCAGATCACATGATTCTTGACATCATGGAGACGAAGCCTCAAGTAGCTGCTGATAACCACCACCACCCATTCCTATTCCCGCCTTACGATGGTCATACTCGCGTTCCTTGCTCTCCTCTGCCTGCAGAATGCCCAAGGAAGTAACATCGTCTTGACAAACGATGACGGTTGGGCAGTAGCCTTAGTTCGAGCTCAGAACGATGCACTGAAGGCGGCGGGGCACAATGTACGTGTAAAGCTTCTCTGCAGACATCATTATAAATGATTGGAAACAGGTGGTGCTTTCATGCCCGGCGGAAAATAAGTCGGGTACAGGGTCTTCTAGCGCACTAGCTACGGTGCTCACCTCTCCGTGCGAGTTCAATACATGCTCAACTGGATCTCCCGCGGAAGGCTTTAATGCGTCCGATCGTGAGTTGATATTCTTCCTCAAGGACTCTTGGAGTTTGATTAGTATACAGCTCATTTGAACTATGTCAATGCGTTCCCCGTGGACTCGGCCCGGTACGGAATCCAGACACTTGCACCCAAGTTCTTCAACGGCAGTGCACCCGATTTCGTTGTCAGCGGTCCAAACGTTGGAAGTACGCGGATGCATAAGTAGTCGTTCGTCCGCTAACAACCATTGTTACGCAGATAACTTGGGGTCCACCGTGCTCATCTCTGGGACAGTGTGAGTGCGCCTTTCTCTTCAGTAAACCACCTCGACTATTCTCATGATTATTGCATAGCGGTGCAGCATGTGAAGCAGCACACGAGGGGATCCCTTCTATCGCCCTCTCCGCAGCAACAGGTTCCCAAGTGTCGTACACCACCCTCGAATCTAGTCCAAACTCGGCTGACAGCCTCGCGGCGCGAATATATGCTACTTTGGGCACTCGGTTCGTGCAAGCGCTGACGGCAGCTGGAGGAACGATTCTCCCAACGAATGTCAGTGTCAACGTGAATTTCCCTTCGACAAACCACTGTCCAGACGTGTCAAATTTCAGCTTTGTGTTGTCCAGGATTAACGAGGACAACAGTGCAACGGATGTGGAATGGTGTGGAACGACACATTTGCCTACAGAGTCGAACGTTGTGAATCAGGGGTGTTTTGCTAGCGTGAGCGTCTTCAACGCATCGACCAAAGGCGACGTGGACGCCGATACGCAGGCATTTGTATTGAATAGGATCAATGGGAGTCTGACTTGTTTGTCCAACGGTGGGAGCGGCAATGGTCCTGTCACGGATGACGGGTTGACGATGGAAAACAACGAAGACGGCGACGACGATGGTAGTGGCGGTAGTGATGGCGGCAATGGCGAGATGATGACTGAAACTGTACTTATCGGACGTGAACTGCTTGTATCCCAGATCGCGTAACTGCGAAGTCAGCTCCATCTCTGCCTCATTGGTCATTACCCATTCTCTCGACCCGCCCCGTCTTCCATCGTGAAAAGTCGATGATACGCCCAAGATCCGTATCACGGAGCGCTTGTTTTCACGAGCGTAGCTGTTGACACAAAACAGGGAGCCGAATTAGAAGACCTAGATATGTTAAGAACAGGATAGTGCAGAAGAATTATACAACTCTACCTGACAATAGCCTATGCTCTGAATGAAAAAGCCAGCAAAGACTCGTATCTGTGAGGGGTCCACGGATGGTGATGGCAATGAGCTACAGAGGTTACTTTGACTGCTCCGAGGCTTTCGAGAGGCGCCGCAACTTTCAGGCCGGCGATGTCCTTGAGGCGGGAGATGCCTGAGTATCAGTTGTAGGCCTGCATCGTTCAGTTAATTGTGAGAATAAAATTCATAGCTAGTCAATGAACGTACAGGTGTCCCTAGTCTTCATACCGGTCCATTGTATTGATACCAGGGACATAGTGCCTTTAGAGAACCATTAAAAATGATCTTAAAGCGGAAAAATTTACTCACAAGGAAATACGGCGTTGCCATTGCGCACCTCCCAAATTCTTGCAAGGATATCGTGTTAGCGGAGGTTAGGAACGAAATCAGATTTCAGAGAAGCTGGGAAGATAAATCCAGCTGGGGAATAGTAGAAGGAAGAGGAAAGAGGCGCAATATGTTTGTCCCAGTTTGACGCGCCTCTTTCCCGAACCGTCAGCCTCGAGTCCTTGGTTGTCGCCACAACTTGGAAAATTTCAAGCATAAACCGGTCAGAAACATATCGAGAATGTCCTCTTTCAACGTTATTTACACCCACACCGGCAGCTTATCCTGTTACTTGTTGTCTCGTGGTTCCTATCTGCACTGTCCTGCATTTGGATTGTCAGAGTCCAGACGGCTTCCAGACGAGGCATTTTTTACCTAGGAAGGAGCGAAGCTAACACGATCTCTTGGAAAATGTCGCATATCCCCCTTGTGTACGTTCGCCGTATTTCAGAAGGGACAGTCGCCGAGCACAACAGCTTGTGCTCACTTTATCGAGAGGTACATATTCCATTGATGTTCTACTGAATGCTACACAAGTAACTAACGATATGCTAGAAAGTCTTATTTGTGTTCAATACGTAGTCCGATATGAAGAAAAGGAGGCATGCGCAAAATCCACACTAGGCTGGCGCAATAATCGTCACCGACATCTTGTATTCTTGGTCACTTTCCTGGCATCTTGCTGGTAGGCCATTTAGGTATGCACGAGTGGGCGCTGTCACAACGTCCTTCCTGTCAGTTCCAAAGAGGTGCCGACACCCAATTGCGACAGATTCCAATCGTTGCAGCGTTCGACCCTTGTCACCCTCTGGCCGGAAGCAGCGAGACTCAATCATATCCCTGACGAACTCCTCATACGCAGTCATGTTCTGGACTAAATACATCGCCTCCGTAATCGGACGCTCCGACCTCTTACCATCGTGCGTATGATGCTCACTGTTCCACACCAGTTCGAGGTCCTTGAGTCTTGGCAGCGTCGGGAATCTGCGGCTGTAATCATCCACTCGAGGCGTGCGTGTCAAGTCTCGCATGAGATTATGTGTCAGCATATACCCATTGTAGCCATCAAGCGTACTCGATGCATCATGTACAACAAGCCGGGTCAGTGTGGGCAGCTCAATGAGCACCCGCATCAGTGCTAGATCGTGGGTTGGCATTTTGCTCAGCACGAGTGAATGAAGTCGGAAGTCTGCCAGCGAAGGCAGCCAATCGATCTTAGTCACTCGGCTTTGGATTTCCCGGATCCCGTAGCTTGCCAAATTGACTTCGAGTGCCAGATGGCGCAAGAAAGGCATTTCCACGACCCGCAGCAGAGTTTCAGTATCCGTACATGAAGAGATTTTCAAGGCACGGACATCGCTCGAAGCTATTGAAGGTGCCAAACCACTCGACGAGTCGCAGTTGCCCGATATCACTGCACGGCGTAATTTCATACATGATAGATTCGAGAGAATGGAGTCCATCTCGCAGTCATGGAACTCAACGCACTTGATGTCGTTGACTGGCCATGGTCGAGGTCGTGGGCGGAACAGATTACTGGCGATTGGGACGGTATCTCGCGCTTCAAGCAAATCCTTTTGGGTGGCTGAGGTCAGGAGGAGCGTTTTATCGGGATTCTCTTCCGTCTTCTGGACGAGGACCCCAATCGTGCGAGACGTCTCATGGAATTCAAGGAGGAAAGGCTGGGGATCGACGACGGGCTTATAATCTTCGCCTACAGGCCCGGCAAGACGACGAGATCTCTTCCTCAACTTCTCGCATTTGCGAGATACCCTTCTTGCCTCTGGGGTCCCTCGACTGAGCGCTTTGTACAGCTCTTTGGAAGTTCCTGTCCAGGGGCCGTTGGTCTTCTGAGGCTCAGATGTGGCGTCTTTCGGCCTGGTGTACGGAGTAGGGCGAGCGCTCTGGCTTTGGCTACTCTTAGGCATTCTGAACTGCAGAGAGGTCAGTCGGTGATTCTTCGATTACCACCTGGGAGACTTACGCAGACTGGAATGCAGTGGCGACGGGTTCAAAACTTGAATCTTGGGGGAACTTTTGTAGCGCAGGCTTGACGATGGAAGCAATGCAAGACAACTTGTGGCTCTTATATGTGTTCACACGCTATGGTCCATCGTAACGAACCAAAGACAATAATACTTGGTGGTGGTGGGAGAAAGACAACCGTTGCGCTGGCCCACCCTTGGTCCACCAAGGCCTATACATGCGGTTATGGCGCGTTTGATTGCCGATTTGCCGAGCACTGCCACCCGATACCCCGGGCCAAGTAACCGAATAATAAAGGATTTCATTATTTCGACATCAAGGATGTATGAGTCACGAACATTCGACGGGTTAATTTAGCTACAACATGCCTAGCGCTGGATTTCGCGAAAGCGATGTCTATCATCGGGGTCTGGTTGCTTGGCAGCCTTCAGTTTTTGGATTAACTGCTGGCGACCAGGAAACAAAGGCGGTCTATCGCTCCACATGATCTTCAAAGGCGTTTCTTCGATGATTCTTGGTCAGGGTTACCTCTACATCTCCTCGTGTTAGTTCCAATACCCTGCCGTCGTTACTCGTGTGGAATCCATATGTGATTTGGCGGCACGGTCTCATGACTCCCTTCCTCCCCTCAAATGCCGATGAAGTCGTCCTCCGGACCGCTCATCCCGTTTCTCAGGTGATGTTCTCTGTATTCTCTGTCTGCCTGTCCTAGCAGCCATCGCGGAGAATCCCTGTCTTCAGATGGTATAAAAGATATCATTCATGACATGTATTGAAAAATAACCACCATGTTCGTGTTCGCTGGAGTCGTCGCAGGTCTTATCATATCCAGCGGCCGGGCGGCAGAGTGCACGGTGGAACGTAGTGACAACGGCACAGATGACTCAACGTTTATTTTGAAAGCGTTCGCGGAGTGCGCAGAGGATTCGGTGATAACATTCGCTGAAGCTAATTACAGAGCGTATACCCCAATGTCTTTTACGGGCTTGAGTGCGTATCCTAGTAATAGTTCCTTCCCCCAATGTTTTACTCCTGACCTGTCTTGGCAAAGGGAACGTGACGATCAACCTGAACGGAAACCTCAACCTTCCCAATAATATCTCCCAGGTACAGCAGGCCATCAGCACCACAGATAACCCACCGAGTGTGCGTGCGCGGCTTTATCGAAATTCGCCGCTAACCCCGTACCATCACCTAGACTTACGCGACGCCATGGTTCTATTTCAGTGGGTCAGATGTACAGCTTATCGGATCCGAGAGCGACGAATGGGGAAGATTTAATGGCTTTGGACAACAGTGGTGGGATATCGGAAACCGTGTATTGCCAAATTTCTCTTCGATACCACCAAAAGTGTTTCTGATGTGCGGTCTTTCAGACACTCCGGCCCCAGCTAGCGACGTTCAATGTTACCAATGGGCTTTTGCGCGGTCTCAAGGTCATCAAGCCCGTAGCTTGGGGTTGGAACCTCCCTGGTCAGAATATACGCGTTGAGAATCATTTTGTGGATGCCAGGCCAGATAATGGGACGAGAGACGACGCAACGGTAAGTATTGAAGGTCTCTCACGTCGTTACTGCGTTCTCAATCCTTTCTGTAGAGTTTTCCTTTCAACACGTGAGAAATCTTGCGACTCCCCGGATCTCAACGATATTAACGTGTACCTTGTCCAGAGACGGTATCAACGTATCGGGTCAAAACATCACTATTGATGGGTATGGAACGGCCAGCAAGTTATTCTAAGCACTGAGTCATTGATGCTTGTTCCCTGGATAGCTATTACGGACATAATGGCGACGACTGCGTCTCGGTTGTCAATGGCGCAAGAGACGTTCTTGCACAAAACGGATATTGCGGATTTTCGTCACACGGATTATCTATTGGTTCGCTAGGCAAAAATGGCGCGGTGCAGACGGTGCAAAACGTTGTGTTCAGGAATTGGACGATGGAAGGAGCGGTGTACGGTGCTCGCGTCAGTCCAGTCGAATTACTTGGAAGATGTCATTGACAGCTGTGTCGTAGTTTAAAAGCTGGACTGGTGGCCGAGGATTCGCGACGAACGTGACCTGGGAAGATATTGTCCTCGAAGGTGTCTCGACGGCTATCTTGATCACACAGAAGTAAGGAAGGCATCATTCTTCTCCCTCTTCCGCTAATACTGTCGTTTGCAGTTATTACGACCAAGACAAAGGCGCCCGGCCGGAGAATACCAACCAAACGAGCACACAGATTTCAAAATTCACTTACAAGAATTTTACGGGCACGTTGGCTAAGAATTGGAGTACGATTCCTTAAAATTTCAAGTCATCACCTGCGGCTGAAGATCTCGTCATATAGCTGACGGCACCTGTATAAGCGATCCATGCTGAATTACGTCGAAGGTGGCGACGCAACGCAGGCTATCATATTCGATCTCTTCTCTGGCACAGGTAAGCAAGCCATTCGGAATTCTTTGTCATGCTCTTGTTCTTATCCGTCACCTCATGACTAGCACTGAATCTCAGCTTCTCGGGGATTAATGTCACCCCGAACGACACATCAAAGCAAGCTACTGTGATTTGCGATCCTTCCACACTGGCCGAAGGAGAACAGGAATCGCTTGGATTCAATTGTACTGACGGACTTTTGGTCACGACGACGATCGAACCTACGGAGGATTCGACAATGCGTATGGGAGTCAGCATGGCCGGTATATTACTAGTTGGGATTACACTACTTCTTGGCGTTTGAAAATCACCAAGAGCGATACTCTAGGCCCCGTTAGGCCCTTTGGAGCCAGGCGTCGCTACGGTCGTATATTATTTGTTTAGGTTACATCGTGGAGAACAAAATGCCTTCTTCCGGTTCGATGCCCCTTCTTAATGCCATTACCATCGCTAGTAAAGGTTTGTTGATGGATTCTAAGTATCCTCGTCGGTCTATAGACATCTTGGCATATCTATGGATAAGCATCTTGACGTGATGATGCAGTTACCCACCGAAGCCCATCACTGACAGTAGCAACTAACGGAAGTGGGACCTGCCAGTATTACTGCAGGTCTCCGGCTTGAAACCAGCAACGCAGAGCTGCGGAATCAGCTGTCGAAGTTGCAGCCAAGCTGAAGTTCATCCAAATTTGGTAATACAGTTTCCAAAACAGGTCTGCGATCTTACCTCAGCATCAATTTTTGTGACTTGGACCTCACTGCCAAGCACGTAATATTCTTCGCTTCTATAGCTCTTTAATGCAGTCCTCCTCTTTGGTAGGAGTCGTGGCCTCTATTCAAACTTGGAGCTTGTTTTAAAGTCGTGTGAAAGACTACTTCGCAGCGCGGGTTTGAAGATGACTCACAAAATTCTCCTAGGCTTAGTGAGCCCCTTTGGCCCGCTCCAGTATTTCACCATCAGTTGGCGGCATAGCTACAGTGTACCTGTAGTACATACTCCAGTCTCATGTTGACGGTCCTTTGAAATCTGAGCACGAGGAATATGTACAACCTGGACCCTGGCACTCGACCTTTCGGCAGACTGATCGTTCTCCGACAAGCTGCTTTCCCGCATAGCTACACCGCTATGCAGTATCTATGCTGACTTGCTAAAAAGTGGCGTATCATTCTCTAAGCGCTCCATCTGCGTCACCCCCACAAGGTCCAACCTGCACAAGGCTCAACGTTCAACGTTTGATTTATTGCTCTTTCGTTCCATAAAAGGTCTTAAGCATCAGAAATTCCTCCCAAATCAGCTCCAGAAATGCGGTTGGTCTGCTTGGTGTCCCTTCTTGCTACGGCTTCCGCTATCAATGACACAGAAATCAGGACCCGAGCTATCGATTATGGCAGTATTCCTACTACTGGTGCGTATCTACGGCTACCGAATCGAGTGCATCTCCCGCTCACATTCAAAGTTCAGGGGACTATGTACCTCCCGGTGGCTTTCCAGACACAACTTGGTCAGATCCTTCGGATTGGGGTAATACCACACTTCGATGGCTGTGAACTGAGGACTTGATGGTGTCTGCAGTTGAAATCGACGTCACGGACAATGGTCTTCCTGCGGATGACGATAGCATCGACGCTTCTGTCGTTATTGCAAACATTTTGAATACCGTATCTACTTCGTCAAGACGCGTGTTGGTCTTCCCGGCGGGAATCTACTATTTCAACAGCACTCTGAAAATTGTATGTCTCATCTTGCCCAACGACCGCACTAATCTCACTTCTTCATCAGCAATCATCCGATGTTATCCTTCGCGTAGGCTTCCATAACTCATATGTTTTTAGCAACTCACAGTCGATGTTTTAGGGCGCCGGTCTTTCAAAAACAACGTTCCTTATCACCGCGAATGGAAGTGCTGATGCTGAAATCCGTTTCGATGGAAGTTGGGCCGCAGAAGGAAGACCGGTAAATGGTTCTGTTTCTCCAGGCGCTACCTCCGTCAATGTCAGCGACGCTAGTGACATTAAGGCTGGTCAGGTGGTGCAGCTCTATCTCAACGCAGGCCGTCAAGCGTGAGGTACTTTCATCGAATCGCAATTATTGCTCGTGAAATCTGTCTCTCGGAATAGGCTTACCTTTGATTTTCCTGTGGGTTTGACGTATTCAGAAGAGAAGAAACCGCACGTTAGGCCGATGAATGCTCTGTTCAACGTTGGAGGTTTGCCCATTACTTTACTCTCTCTCTCTCTCGGCGGAGTCCTCCGTTCTAACACATGATTTTCATAGTTGAAGGAATTCGCATTGAACGCGTTAATGAGCCGGAGGCGCAGGATGTAAACAACATCGCTTTTAGAATGGCATCAAACGTTTTCTACACCGACAATCACTCGATCAACAGCGGACGTAGCCACGCCGATATTGCGCTCGTCCTCGGTATGGTCGTTGAGCGTAACTATGTTCATGGTTTCTACATCAATAAAGGTGGATATGGCTATGGGTTCAATGTCCACCTGTCTACAGGCGTCCGTGTGACGGACAACAAGGTCGGAACAAATTTTTCAAAATATCTGGACACTTTTCAAGTTTTTTTTTTCAGACTTGGGATCTACGCCACCACATACTTCTGCAACAAGGAGCGAATCATAATGTCATATCTTACAATGCCATCGGTAATCTATGGTTTACCGTCCATTTGATACCCGCCCTCATTAATTTCAGAGGAACCTTGGCAGTCTTACAACGACATGGCGTTCCATGCCTCATGTTTGTTCTATTTCTATATGGTCCCGATTATCCGCTGACATGCCACGCGTTGTTTAGATGCGTACTTCAACTTGATCGAGGTTAGTCCGCTTGTCCAGTACGGTATACTCGGAAGGCTTTGCTCCTAACGTGTCCCAGGGAAATGTTTTCTACGAGGGTTATGCAGACAATTCGTACGTGTTCTTGATTTTGAACGGGGCGGAATTAAATACTCAAAGACGGCACAGACACGATGACGCTGATCAAGGTAAACTGTTCATCACCTCACCTTCCGGCCACCAAGAGTAAATTGAACGCAGTTGATCTCCACGCCACGGGTCCTGGGAACACCTGGCTTCGCAACAAAGTGCAAAATTGCATATTCTCCGCAAACAACGAGACACAAAAACAGACAGCTGTCGGTAACGTTATTTACGACAAAATGATCTCTGTTGGAGAATCGCACTTCACCGGAGCCAATTACCTCGCAGGACATACTCAATGGGGGAATCTGTCATCGAGCGCTGTGATCCCGGCCAGTTTGTACAGCGCTGAGACGCCCTCGTTCTTCGGATCTTCGGCTTATCCGCCTTTCGGTGGGATCTTTTCCCCTCTCTTCTATCACTAGTTTGATATTCATGGATGAAACCTAGGCTTTCAAGTGAACGACTGGGGACATTCGAATACGGTTCCTGCCGGTAACCGAACAAGACCAAGCTGATGAGGGGTCGAAGTAGTAGCTATCAAGTACTGAGTAATAGCCGACTTGTCGATTTCGGACAATTGAAATAGAAGGCAATAATGGAAAACCAGGGTTGGACACGTGGGGAGGTGAGTACGTGCTGCAGGACTTCTTTCAGAATGATTATCCGTCGAAGGCCCACCACGTTCTATTACTCACGGCTCAAGATGCTTTCCCGCCATCGTCATGTTGTTCCTGAACAAACATCATCCAACCCACCATCTCGGTCCTACCCTGGTACCTCAAGGCTGGCAGTACGTCCCTCAAGTTTGAAAAACAAATCCTCCAGTCACTTCGGAAGTTCGCGAGGGCTATCTCCTAGAACATCAATATCTGTAGGTCGTGCTTCGTCTAGCTCGTCGGAGCCGATACATCCATCACTGAGGGGGTCTGCGGTATCTTCTGCGGAACCAGAGGAAGGAACCGCTACTAAGAACAGGTCCAACTCTTGGAGTGGCACTTATCCGAAAATGCAGAGTTCTCCTCTCTTATCCCACGACAAGGATGTAACGGATGCTCCGAGTTCGATCATGCACTGGAGCCGCGCCCCAGTATACGGAACGCTCCCTCCGAAGATGCGAAGACCTTCTGTGACCCTCTTAGATAATGTCGCATGGGTGTTTGGTGGCTACTATAAGGGTGCAGGAACAAGCGATATATACTGTTTTGATACAGGTATGACGTTCATTTCCATATTTGTGTCTTGTCGGTTCAGTCAATCTGACCTCCCGCAGATGCAATGCATTGGACCCGACCAGATACGATTGGTGATCCCCCTCCACCTTTGGGAGGACATACCGCCACTTTAGTCGGTCGAAAGCTCGTCGTATTTGGAGGCGGTGATGACGAAACATGCTTCAATTATGTGTATGTCTTTGACACGACCCTGCGTGAGTGGTCGCATCCAATTATCACGGGTCGTGAACCCTCCCCAAGGCGTGCTCATTCCGCTGTGTTGTACGATAAGAAGATTTGGATATTTGGCGGAGGAACCGGAGCTGGTGCACTTGACGATGTATGGACCCTGGACGTATCCGACACAAATAACATGCGATGGAAACTGATAACGACAGACGGCTCTCAAGAAAAGGAAGAACCCTGCGCAAGGGGTTATCATACCGCTAACTTGATGGGAGAGTATATGATTATCATTGGCGGGAAGTCCCAGTCGAGGACTTGTTTGTGGGATATATGGTTCTTTAGCTTTGGTATGTGTCTTTTCTGTGTCCGAGGATCGTTCAGTATCTGTGAGTGTCGTTTTTAGTAAACCTTAAATGGCACGCCGTCGACATATTGAAGACGGATTTACATGTCCGTTCTGCACATACGTCCACGCTGGTTGGATCCTACCTCTTCATTCAAGGTGGCTATGACGGGAAAGACCATACTTCCGAATTGCTCACTTTCAACTTGCGTGCGTTTCATATATCAATTTGAATACTATTCAAAAGTAATCTGTATTTTTAGACGAAATGCGGTATGAGAAACGACTTGCGTGTGGAACTCCGCCCAGTCGGCGGGGATATCATGCAGCTGTTCTTGATGAAAGCCGTTTATTTGTCTTTGGAGGACACGACTTCAAGTCTGTATTTTGTGACGTGCATATTCTGGATTTGGCTGGTTTGGCTTATCTCCCACAAGTTACCGGGTTTGAAGTTGATTGTAGGTTATTTGCGGAGGAATACCGGAGGTGATAGTCTATTTATGTGATGTAATTCAGCCGAATGTACGTGCTACCAAATTTGCATTCTCTGTAAAGTTGACTGTTAACAACGCCGTCAACCAAGAGATTGAAGACTTCGGCAGCACCTGTCCGAACTGGAACGAAGTCAGAGCCTAGCTCGCCATCAAGCTTCGTACATTTTGGGCCTCAAGCTCGGAGATCAAAAGGGCAGTAGTAAGGATGAACCGGGCCTGGGAAGATTCGAGTCTCGTCTTCGATTCACCTTTTCTTGGTGCATTCGCTTTCCGGACGGAGTAGCCTGTTGAACTTCCAATCGGAACACGATGATTCTTGGAGATGAAGACGACCTGTAAAACGGATTCATTTTAAACACATCCCTGGGTGCTGAATGAATTTCGGGTCTTTTCCGACGTCCCGGATGGTAGGTTGGTGAAATGGCTGAGTGACATACGTACCACGGTGCCAGTACTTACTTACTCGATGGTATTAAGTGTCTAGCCACATAAAATTTAAGGGATCGAAGTCTACGATGCCTTGACACTTTCCGTTGGTTTTTCGCATCGTGACTTATGATGGCACGGAAACCGGACCCAGTCAGGGCTTCAAGAAGGCTGTATTCGGGACGGAGGAAGAGTACTTTAAAAAAATTCGGAGATAAGATAATGGGAAGCATACACGTGGAAATAAGGGTCCATCAACTTGGCAGGACCCCAGTCACCTTGTTTGTTCGCATTGTTGAATTTCAGATATTGAAGGACCGATTTGTCTTGTCGAAAAACATGCATCTATGATCTATCAGCGTCCCTCACCGAATAAAAAGAGTACTTCAGAACGAAACATGGATACAGCTCTCCCATTTCCAGATGGCCCCTTCGTCTATCAGCTTTTCTCCTACGAGCCTTCAGGCTAAGCGCTGCAAGCCGGACGGAAAGAAACTCCCAGTTTTCAGCCCGCTTCCCTACTCCATCTCAGAAATTCGAGCAGCCATCCCCCCCGAATTCTTCGTCTTCTCCACTACACGTGCGCTACTAACGCTCGCACGGGACCTCATCACTACTGCGCTTTTCTTCTATCTCGCTCTCCGCATACCTTCTCTCCACTTACCGGCACCGTTCGACATATATTCCCCCCTTATACGCGCCACTGCCTGGCTCGGCTACTGGTGGTTCCAAGGTCTTGTTCTAACTGGAGTATGGGTCATTGGTCATGAATGTGGGCATGGCGCGTTCAGCCCGTACGCGTGGCTTAATGACTTGGTGGGATATACGCTGCACACGTTGCTATGGACGCCTTATTTCAGCTGGAAAATAAGCCATCATAGACACCATATGAACCATGCTAGTATGGAACGCGACGAGGTCTACGTTCCGAAGACACGGACAGATCTTGGGATACCGTCGAAAGAGCATGAGACGGAACACGGTATAGATTGGGATGATTACTTTGGTGATACACCCATTTGGACTTTAATGATGCTCATCCGGCAGCAAGTCCTTGCGTTTCCAGCTTATCTCCGTAAGTTTCCTGGGCTTAATTTCTCGCTATCATCTCACTTTGTATTTAGTGACAAATGTATCCGGACAGCGAGACTATCCCCCATACACGAACCATTTTTCGCCATCCTCTATCCTTTTCAAACCCGAACAACGCAATGCGGTCATTCTATCCAATATCGGCATTGGGACTATGGTCTTCCTCGTCAGCGTTGCCGTTAGACGGTGGGGATGGTGGAACGTCATTGCCCTATATGGAATTCCTTGGCTGGAAGTCACCCACTGGTGTACGTCCTTTCATTTAACTTTTCCCCCTCTAACTTATCAAGGCTTCATCTCCCAGTCATCATGATAACATACTTGCACCACACGGACCCCGTCCTCCCGCACTATCGTGCTGCGCAGTGGACTTTTGCGCGCGGCGCGGCAGCTACCGTCGACAGACCATTCCTCGGTTGGATGGGTCGATGGTTCTTACATGATGTGGCACACTATCATGTCGTGCATCACGTACGTTGTCTCATTGTCAAATATTCGTTTGCATGCTCAGATGTTTTCAGTTCTTTCCGAAAATGCCCTACTACCATACCGCTGCCGCAACTGAGCATCTAAAGGCATTTTTGGGCGAGCACTATTGCTGGTCAGATGAACCGATCTGGGAGGCGCTTTGGAATAGCTACAACAAGTGCCAATTTGTGGAGGACCAAGGTCAGCTGAATCCAAGTAGATGTTTGACCAATATTAATTTGATCTAGGTGATGTTCTGTTCTACCGAGACAAGCGAGGGCAAGCGGTCGTTAGGGCTATGAATGAGGAATAAGATGGTCGAGTCGGGAAAGAAGAACTTGGTTTGTGGATTCTGAGCTACTTACATATTCATACTTTTTCTTGGATACGTTACATAGTTATATAATTTTTAGATGAAACAACCCCTACTTTGCGTCATTTCAAAGAACTATCATAATGCGATCCTCACATCGAAAGTTTTCATTTCTTGGTCAACACATACCCCGGCCAGCGGAACTACTCTACATGATGTATTGCGATCTAGTGGTATAAGTACACACATTCTTCATTGGCGGCGTTTTGCCACAGGCATTGCGTGCAATCCTTCATCTCATCAATCTTGACTCGCCTTCTGCAAGGTCCAACGTTACGCTTACCCGGGGTGCATACTAGTGGCGTTCATCGTCAAACACAACACTCATTTCTCGACGATGTAACGTCAGAGCGGAACAAATCATCTATGGGTCCAGACCGTCCAAGTACGCACTAAGTCAGTTCCAAGTACCATTACTGGCAAAGTCTAGACTAGTAAGTCAAGTTTCGAATGCGTCTATCTGAAGATTCGCACCTGCCAAACCAGCATGGAATCCGCATCCCCACCCTCGAATCCTCTCTGTCACAGCGGAAGCAAATCGAGCATAAAATGGCATCTGGTCCCCGTCTGTCAGATGGGATTCAATAAACGATGATCTCCCAATATAGCGGGAAGCGGGGGATCACTAAAAGTTTGTACGACTCGAATGAGGCATCGAGAAAAACGGTGGCAGAGGTCTAAGCTGCCGCGACAAGAATCTATCTGATCAGAATTATTTGTGAGTCGTGTATCGGGGTAAGCATAAAGTAGGCAGACTTCTGCATGGAGCTTGAGCCCCAGCGGCGTAGATTGAATGCGATGAGAGATAATATTAGCGCCTAATAATGTAAACTGCGGCCGAAATTTGTAGCATGGACAGAGACTTCCTCGCACTACTTTCGCGGGCTTCACTGAACCTAAATTTGTATCCATCGCGCTGATAACAGAGATGAGCTTGCGGATGCATGTTGAACTTGAATTAGTCCTGAGTTTGTTCAAGGTCAGCAGTCAAGTTCCCGTATTTGATTTAGTGGGACTGGTAAGGAGAGCAATGTACGAGCCGAATGAAAGTCACACGAAGGGAACGCCGTAAGAATGGACGTCTGGCTGTGTGGCTCTTGCAATAGCGAACAATACACCCGGTACAATGCAGCTACGCCTTGCACCAACTTTCCCGAAAGGACAGCCGACATATAAGAGTCTCCGAAGCTAACAGTGATAGGTATTGAAGGAATTACCTATCACGTAACGGTCTTCAGGTTTGTGTAGCAGTACAACTGCAGATTCAGACTGAATTGTATGCCTTCGGCAACGATCGATCATCAAGCCAGCATGAACAATTCAGAGATATGGCCTAGGCAATCAGGTACTCAAGGGTAGCAAGAGATCGTCAGGGCCAAAAGCCAGCAGGATCTTGCTACTAGCAAAGCCAATGGAAGAATGCGACGAGCTTTGACGAAAAAATCGGAATACTCTGATACACCGCAAGGGTTTATCGAGGATCCTCCACTTCTTTAAGGGGCCTAGTATTTATTTAACTTGCTATACCAAATGTTGCAAAATGACACGTTCAGTTCGCCACATGAACTTCCTGGCATTTTACCAAGTGGTCTCCAGTCCGCTGCGTTCGCAAAATTTCCAGCACTCTGGTGGCGGAACTGCAAATTGCCTTTTAGTGTGGCCCCGGCGGTTCGGTTCAGTGTCAGGGTAGGTTATGACGAACCTCCGTCTCATAAGGTTTGTGGTAACACATTGATGATGCGGCTGGCTGAAGTGGCGTCCGCTGTTCATATTATTTGACATACGGGTAGAACAAAGAGTGGAATCACATACTGAATGGGACTCTCGGAGGCATTGGTGCATTACATTCACCGAACTATGCGTGAACGTTAAGATTCATCAGAAATAACATTGGGTTCTCCCGACATTCATCAAGAAACGACTTTAAGTTCTCCCGAGATCTACACTCCGCACGCATGAATTCTAATATGTATGTGCTGAGCGCGCCCAGCGAGTTGATGATCAATCCAGTTGGGGTTACCATAGGAGAACATCTATTTTTCTATTTTAAGCAGACCCGCCTGATAGATGTGGTCCTTCTAGCGTCCAAACTGAATATGACCTTACTAAATTTTCATTCAGTCGTGATGACAGCTCTTGATGCAAAAAAAAGGCAAATACCGGGACAGAATATCATGCGACTTGAGGCTGGACTTTGAAAGAAGCGGTATTAGGTTGCAATGGTAGTATGGATGGTTTTGGAGAGGCTCAAGCAAGCTACCAAGTTGCGGTATGGCATAGATGACCGTCATGACCGTGACCGTCACGACTGACTAAGCTCAGGCTGTGGAGTGGCTGTGCCTTCGAGATTTTGAGTCAGGTTTACGAGACTGCTAGTACGTCCAAGTCGCACCATCAATCGTTAAACTTCTTTCATTATAAAGGCCTTTTGATAATCCCGCTGGCACATTTCATTGCAGAGTCGATGCGGGGGCACAATGATGGTCCTTTCCATCAACAATCTGAATGCCACAACACTGATCGTCATTTCGAAGATTTTTGTACAGGCGGGCTATGTGCGAATGCATCAGACACTGAAACAGCTGTGCGTGTGAAGCAAGGCTTGATCCAGCTGCCGGTGCATGATACAGATAGTACCTCTCAATGGACACTGGATAGGCAATCCGAACCGCATGGCACACACATGTGATGCATTCTATGTCATTTAAGCTCAACGTTGGACATATGCATTGTGTTCATATCTGCATGTCGCTTCTTTTGACGGCTCGGAGTTCATTTGGGCGTACAAGGCCCCTACTAGCATCTGCCACTAATACCCTATACACAGGGCCGTCACCTACTCTTTTCGTACCTTCGGTATTATTCACACAATCATTACTACCCATGAGGTGTTTTGTAAAGACCTTATCCTAACACACACTTAGAAGGGTAAATGCTACACACAAATCAGTGAGTCCGACTGACCAAGGCGCGGTCACGTGTAGCCTTGAATCCTGCTATGTTCAACACGTCCTTTGGGTTGTTCCTGATCTTCGTCCTTCCTTCTTTCCTGCATTTTCTTCTTGAGATCGTGTTCCGATCGGTGGTTGCGTAGTTGATTGTTGTAAGACTTCGAGCTACAATTGGTACCTTACCGAGCCCGAAGCCGAGTGTTATTGTGTTAATTATGCGTCATCGACCATAATCCGAGAGTGCAATGTCTGTGGGCACAATCTGTCTAACGATTAGATCAATGACTAAGTATCGCTCCGAGTCCGAAGGCGAGATAATACTATTCGGAGCGCGTCCGAAGTACAAGATATAGAGAATTCCGCAAACGCGTCGTATGAGTGATCCGTTGACGTTGCTTCAGCCGTTCACGCCCGATTAAAGGCAACTTCAAGGACACCTAATGGCGTAGCAATGTCCATCAACGAAGAAATGACATTAAGTAGAGTCATGTTGTAGCGAATAGAACAGAAACGGAAGAAGAACTGTACGCTTTTCTCTTGTACATTATCGTGGTGCGGATCCCGGACGCGACTGCCCACTTGCTATCGCGTATTCGCGACGGTAGGTGGCTTGCAGGTTGCTTGAGATTGTTGTCAGGGAGATGGTCAGAAACGACTGCCAAATGTCAGGTCTTGCATCGTTACACGGGAAAATCGAGGGTGATATACTTACACGGGTACCGATGAGTGAAGAGGAAGCTGGATCGCACGCCACCGATGATCATGCGACCGAGAGGTACTGGGTCTAACCCCTCAGCAGAAAAATTCGAAAAATAATGAGAAAACAGTATGGTACTCAATTGAAATTGTACTTGGCAAAAAAAAACCACCGACCGTGAGAGGTCAGGGGATGACTGAAAAAAAATCGACCCACGAGTGATTCCGGTTTCCAACGGTATGATGGTTGATTCGTAAAAGTAGGCAAACGTGGCGGCCCTGAATTACCACAGAACGAGGACACGAGGCGGAAACAAATGACGCCGGATTTCATCTGTTGAGATCAAAGAAAAGTCCCGTGGAGGTGTCCGGGGTACTCCGCGACGTTCGGTCTACCATACTGAGCATTTGGGTATTGATGCTAATCTTTGCTTCTGCCAAATCTATTTGACATCTCTTGAATAAATACAACTCAAGATGCGCTTTCTTTCCTCTCGCAGACCGGGTCCTTTCTCTCACCTGGGCATCAGCTAGAAACTCGTCATGCTGTCCACTTTCCTTATCGATGGGCCGGAATATGCTCGCCGCGCCAATACCCCCTTCGTGCCACCTAACATCACCCTTGCTGAACTACATGCTGCCCTTCCTCCCCACATTTTCAAAAAGTCCACTGCGAGGGGTCTTTCCTACGTCGCCCGTGACGTTGTCTGCGCCTGGATCCTTTACCGTCTCTCTTCGTTCATTCCACTCGCCCCGGCCGTGTTGAGGTTTCCACTGTGGGCCGCTTACTGGTGGTGCCAGGGCATAATTCTTGCTGGTTGGTGGTGCCTAGCACACGAAGCCGGTCATGGGACGATTTCCGAGTACTCTTGGGTCAACCATGCCGTGGGATTTACATTGCATACTGCAATTCTTGCGCCATACTACGCGTGGAGGGAGACCCATCGGAGCCACCATAGGGCACCGATGAGTGTAGAGAGAGACGAAAACTATGTTCCGAGATCGAGGAGCGAGTACGGTCTTTGGCCTCAATCTCAGGATGATCGCAGTGGAGCACCCGGTCTTTTGGCTGACGGTGAACGGAAATCCGGTCTTGACCCTCACGAAGTCTTTGAAGACGCCCCGATCTACGTCCTCTCGAAGATGTTGATTATGCAACTCCTTGGATGGCAGATTTACCTGTTCACCAACGAGATGGGAAATCCGAGCTACCCGAAGGGAACAAATGTGAGTGCTGACGACTCTTATCCGATATTTTGATTTCTCATATCTGTGAAATCTAGCACTTCAATCCCTCTTCACCCCTTTTCAAGCCCCGGCACCGGCGAAACATCATCATTTCCAACGTTGGCATATGCATTACCATTTTGCTCCTTACTCTATGGGCCCGTGAGATAGGGTTTTCACAGTTTGTCAAAGTATACGGAGTTCCTTATCTGGTTAGTCTCTCGACTTTCTTTTCAACGAATCGGAATTATCTGACCTTGTTTTCTTAGCTTGCCAATCATTGGATTGTTATGTTGACGTATCTCCATCATTCCGACCCAACCATACCATACTATCGCTCTGCGGCATGGAATTTCGTCCGTGGCGCGGCGTCCACTGTTGACAGGCCCCTTCTGGGATGGGTTGGGAGAGTTTTCTTCCATAACGTCAGTCACGATCATGTGAGCCCATCATCATCCCCTGCGTCAAATTTTCGTGCTCACTGGCTCCATCTAGGTTGCCCATCACCTCTTTTCATACATTCCGTTCTATAATCAACCTGAGGTCACAAAGCGTATCCGGATTCTTCTAGGCGAAAACTATAATTACGATTCAACGGTACGGCTCAGCTGATTTTTTTGGTCGCTTGTTTCACTCATTCTTTCGGATCAGAATACCTTCCGGGCGCTATATCGCACATTCACACAATGCTGCTTCATCGAAGATGAAGGCGAGATAGTCTTTTATAAGAACCGGGATGGCAAGGCAGTGCGTCGCGTACTTGCCAACGGGGAAATGAAGGTTGGACAGGCCCCCATGAAGATGGCTATCTAGTTTGGGGACAGCATGCCTACTTAACAATTCCTTGGATAATATCGGTCTCTCTGTAAAACTATAATACTTGTAGGTTCTGTTGTCATCTCGGCAAAGCTACTTCGCCTTCTGTCGGGTAATCGGTTACTTAGTTATGGTAACACTAGTTTCGTAGAGTACAGTGGTGGTTATTTTCACAAATATATATATCAATGGGGTTATTATGATTAAGCGCAATGGACTAGAAGCATCATGAGCCTACTACCCTCCGAGTGGTGGGAACGCTGGGCACGCTGGGAATGTGCCGGCGTAAGCGCAGACTAATTTGATCTGAGGAGGACGCGTCAGAATCTCAGTAGTTATTCGTAGCGTGACCTGCTATCACGGTCTCTTAGAGCCGGAACATAAAGCGAGGCGAATTCTTGTGAAAGATATCCTGATAACATCTTTAACCGTTGAGCATCTTCGTTATGACGTATGAAGATGATCATAAGGTTCTTGTTTGAGTATGGATGCACAGAAGAGCGATGCAGAGGTTCTAAAGCCTCCGAGAGACGGCTCTGAGAACCTAAGGCTGTGAAAATCATGGGATCCATCATCATACAAGTGACCGTGTAGCGCTTTTCGCTGCGCTCTTACAAAGCCGACCGGCAGAGGAACCGACTTCGGAGAAGTATCATGTATTAATTCAGAATGACGGAAGAGCGACCACGATAAACTGAAATGATATTAAACGTGCATAGTACGAGTTAAGCCACCAAGAACCGGACTGCTGGGATGCGCCACGACTAATTTACCATGGCCAGGAATCCCGAGAACAGTCGTTCTGTGTAAACATGGCAATGGCGAAGCTGCGAACCACAGTGGTGTGAGCAAAAAACTACCTAGGTGGGACCGCTGACCAGTTGTACATCGACTGAAAAAGAATAAGGTGAGTCGAGAACCATCGATGGCATCTTACAATCTAATTGAAGAGCAAGCCGGTATACGTGGGTGTGCTAATGGTATTAGAATGGCGTCCAGGGGATGCTACGCTGGAACACATCCAAGTCGACCCAACCTAGTGGTAGATGCTATCAGCTCAGCTGGACTGTATGAAACGCGCAGCGCCACGGCGAAAGGAGAAGGGTCTTGCGGCAACGTTGGCCATGAGGCATACTAGTACAAAATCCACTTTGGTAGGCACGTAGAGATACGCCCTGGAGAAACCGTTCGATAGATCAAAGCGAATAAAGAAGGGCGACGAGGCCAAAGGACGCTTGGCGATAGAGAGGTGTGCTGGTGACCCTGAAATACACGGGCGTCTCCGTGACGCTCAGGCCCCGATATTAAAACTTTTGCTTGTAGAGGTACATTTTTTGTTCGTGAAGCTCACAAAGCCCAGGCCGGAAGTGACATGATTTTTTTAAATCAAGTTGACCGAGAAAAAATCGACGGAGTTCGAACATGCATTATAGCTTTGACACTCCCGTTCTACAATTGCTGTCGCGACAAATTCAAGTACGGTCAATATTATTGCCCCTACCCAATAGAGCTTACGGCGGCCCGAGAAGACGCAGAGCGTGGGCAGGAAACTGCGAATTGAGATAGACAGAACGGGTTTCGAGTCCTTCATTTGGAGACGTCAGGGTTGTCAACGTCAATTGGAAGCAACAATAAATCCGCAAGGAGGAGCTGAGCTTGAGGCTGCCCTCGTGCAGATCCCTACTCTCAGAAGCGCAAGGATAAAACTATGAATCGAACATAGCGTCGAGGTATCAGGGGGAGGGATTGAGCATAAGATCGCGCCACACGGGTGCGAGTAAGACTTGGCAAGCCTCGAGCAGTTTGTCATTTCACCATCCGGACATGGAGATCCTAGGCATGAACCGTTTCGAAAGAAAATACACGGGACTTGTAAGCCCTGCTCCTCACCGGCATTCTCCCATGAGTGCTGTTAACGGATACAGGGATGGAGGCCAATCATAGACGAGATCATTCATCATACTACGCTGGTCCTCCTGCGTGCTTCAAGCCTAGAGGGCGTACTATGAGCGGGATCGAAACTTGGTTGAATTATGAACCTTCGTATCGTACCACGAGAACACCACAGAAAGAGAATACCTGGCTACCCCTAAGGTGTTTCAATCTTGCTTAGAGTGGAGGTAGGCATTCATCGACTGATTTACGCCTTCGACGGTAGGATCGGATGCTGACTCGTCTTCTCGACTCGTTCGTTCCGTTGAGGCGCTCTCAGTACCTCAAAGCTCACCGGTAGAAAGATAACCAAGAGAACAGAACTGTAAAAACAAATACTTGGCACTCCAGTGTGCCGTGGTGTCAAAATTGGATGGTTTCGAGCTTCGTGTTGGTCGTCGGAAAGCGAGTCACGGATGATCGGACCGCTCACCGGCGATCAAGCCAAGTAGGTACTACTTATCTACAAGATTGGTTTGTCTTATTTTTCTTCTTCTCAACGACAGAGGTGGGTACATGTATTGCGATCCTAATGCTAGTAATCCGATGCTCGCTTGAAGGGGATCCGGCAACTAGGCCGCGGGGAACAACGGTTTTTATGCATCTCGGTTTGATCTTAGTTCGTAAAAAGTACACGTAGTAGTTTGCCTTGGCTACGAGGGGAGCAACGAGTGCCACAAAGTTCACTATTGAGTCGTGAACTATAATTTGTATGAGCTCCTTGATTTTTCCTGTTTTAGTACAACTTAAAAAGTTTGTACTGATACATAGCATAAGTAGTGATGACGCACCGATTTGGCACCGATCTGGCTGCCTGTTCTTGATGGGATTTGAAAATCACAGTGCTGTACACTCTTGTTATTTGCTTAGCTCGGACACCCTTTAAAGTCGTTTATCTCCATTGTCGTACATGTCTGCCTCGAATATGCGGAAATTCGGACCGCTAGCCACATGGCTAGTAGCCATACAAGCACATACAGCTTCCATCACGTGCTCTTATGTTTGGTCATCGACCGGTCTTCCCTCGCCCTCCCACGCCTAAACTATCACGTTCACAAACGGACACCCGTCTACACTTTTTTAAATACTTAGGAAATGAGTGCATGACTGTCGATACGGCAGGTTGGGTCACTTGATCAGAAACTCGTTGGTCTTCTAGCGAGCTAATCGTGGTCAGACGACCTAACTGGACGTGGGTTTAGATGCAAGATCTCGTTGAGGTAATCGGCGCGAATCTCATTTATACTCCAACTTTAAAGCAATTATATCTAGTATCAACTCTTACTAATTGACTGGAGAAGCAGCAATGAAACTGTTGGCCTTCGAACATGAAAAAGATCGTGAGTGCACTCCACACTACATTTTGATCGTTGATTGCTGTGTTTAAATTTCTTATCCAATATTCTTGTGTATGTATACACTCACTTACGCTTCATAGTCCGGTGATAACGAATGCGATGCACCGCATCGCTGCATTCCGGGTTATCCATCCTAATGATACCCGATATGCTGTTGTTGTACCGTCCGTGACTTGCTCAGTTTTTTCCAGTTTCCTTTGATTTTCTTGCCCAATGGAAGCGCATTCATCAAGAACCACACAATGGATGCGTACAATGCAAACGCCGCATTGTATGGTCAAGGCACGCGGGCGCAATTGGCTGATTCAACGTCGAAACGGCATCACTGGTGATGCTGCGTTCCTTGGAACAAATAACGGACTTGAGCCCACAGGTACAGTCCAAGTATCACCTGGGGGGGCACGTTGTACCTCTCAAATTCTTTCTTGCTGTTCGTGGACTCACTTTCTCATGAACCGGGAGCGCATCAAGTCTAGGTTTACGGCAAATCTGTATTGTCCCTTGCGGTAGGTAGACTTCGCATATCTCGGAGTCGCTAGGATCAGCATATAACGCGCTTCCAATGATTTTTTGATACCATTGAGTTTTGGACGAAGTCGAGGCGGATTCGAAGATCTTTGCTTGATGGAAACTGTATTGCTTTTGGGGCCTTGAAGTCTGGTTCCGTCCAGGGTGACTTAACCTCCCATTTTTCGTCTAAATCTGCGACGACGCTTTCGGATGTGCTTTTCAAATTTATGCGGGCATCTCCTTTGGCCTGCGGTCCGGAGCGCTTTCGTTGATACCGTTTCTGCGTTACTCCAATTTTTCAGATGGATCTCATCAACATTCTGATGGACCATACGCAGTTAAAGACGTAGCGGCATTTCTCCTCCTATGGCCTCTCCGTGGATTAACGGAAGTCATAGATTAATGTTAGCCTGGCTGAGCGATTAGTTGCCAGGCTAAGCATCAGTCCGACGGATTGTCGAAACGCTAGATGTCGAAGAGTTCGGAGAGGTGATGATGCACCCACGTGTCGGGCCCTCTCTATTCAGGGCGCGACGCAAGAGCTGTCCATCGCGAATGTACTTCTAGGCCTTCGTGCCATCATGGATCCAAGAGTCTTGCGCCGCTCAGTGATGTACCATCAGACCGACATTCAATAATCTCAGGATGCCCCCTTGTGCATACCGTTTTACTGCCCTCGGGGCCTGGATTAAATGCTTCCTCTATCTGTATAGATCCTAGGCCTATCACCTAGCTTTGCAATCTAGTTTTTCTCTTGGGATTTATTAGGTCTCACTTTCGAAATACAACTCGCATAACTGCTACAGCATGGCCCCACATACCATCGAATCGAATTATGATGTTATCTTCGCAGGGGGTGCGTCTTTTTCCTGATACCCCGTTGCATTAGTCTCTAACGGTGTGTAGGGGGAACGACGGCCTGTATGGTCGCCGGACGTCTGACGAAGGCCGACCCTAACCTGAAGATCCTCATCCTTGAGGCGGGTCCGACCACCAAGGACAAAATTGATCACATACAACCCGGTCGATACATAACTCACTTGGCTCCCGATAGCAGGACCATGCAATTCTATGAGTCCAAGGCTAGTGAACACATGGCTGGCCGGGGTCTCGTTGTTCCCTCTGCTCGATGTGTCGGCGGTGGTAAGTACAACGGCAAGTTCTACTTGAGGAACTGAAACAGAACTCGGCTAGGTGCATCTGTCAATTTTGTGTTGTATAATCGTCCTGCTGCTTCGGACTTCGACACTTGGGAGACTGAATATAGTAACCCTGGCTGGGGTTCTAAAGATCTGATCCCACTGCTGCAGAAGGTAAGGAGACAGTAGCCAATTGTTGCCTCTGTCTTTACTTGTCGTAACACAGGCCGAAACGTACGAGGTTGATCCGACCAGGAAAACCCACGGCTCGTCGGGACCGATCAAAGTTTCTTTCGGGGGGAATCCATCCATGATGGAGATTTGCAAACAGTTCCTTGAAGTCGGCCCTCAATATGAGAAGGACAGGCGTCAATCGGAAGAGGGTAACAATCTCGACCCTGAATCCCTCAATTGCTTTTTTGTACGGAGGTCTTTCTCCGTATCCTACTTGAGACGCTGACAGTTTGACAGAGAATGCCCAAGTATGGTTATACGAATCGTATCCACATTATACGAGGCTAAGACTCTTACTCGTTCAGGTTCGCCTCAAGTAACGGTCGTCGATCTGACACAGCGGTATGACTTGCTTCTATCTTGATGTTTCGAAACCCCCTGATGTTGATGTATTGAGACCCATTATCTCTACAATCAAGACAGCAAGAATGTTACTCTTTGTGACGGAACCAGGGTCAAGCGCGTCTTGTTTGAGTACGTTTCAATGTGCATATTCAACACCCCCTGCTTAATTGATGGGATCTTCAGGGGCACGAAAGCCGTCGGCGTAGAGTATGTTTTCGACAAGCAGGTTTACCCTGATGTGGAACAGTCGGTGCGCACAGTGCTTGCCAGTCGCTTGATAGTCCTTTCTGCGGGTGCGATGGGATCTCCTTTGGTTCTCGAACGGTCTGGCATTGGTGCTGCTTCTGTATTGGATAAAGCTGGTATCAAACAGCTTGTTGATCTTCCTGGTGTTGGGAAAGAATATGACGGTGAGAACATTTTGGCTATGATGGCTTCATTTTTCAACGTAAAGGACCAGATCACCCTTTCCTCGTCACTCCGTATTTCGTGGACCCTAACGTTACAACTTACGATAGGCTTTTCCGAGGGGACGCGGAGACGTGGGGCGGTGAGTCTCCCATTATCTTTCAGCCTTTCAACATCTCTCATTCCTTGTAAGAAAACATAGCGCAATGGGACGCGGATGGTTCTGGATTATTGGGGGCAAAGTACATTCCAATCTTTACGTGCTCGCGCCGCGTTGTTAATCATGTTTCTTAGTGGGGTAGACGCATCCATCAAATTCCGTCCCCTTGAACATGAAGTAGAAGAGCTAGGGCCCGACTTCAAAGAAGTCTGGAAGAAGGACTACGCAAACAAACCTGATAGGCCACTTTTCTGGATGAGCGCATTAGCTGGGTACGTGTGTACATCTTTTATCCAACATCTTTTTTTCAAAGGTACTGCAGACTTCCCGCAGATCAGTCGACGTTACCCCCAATCAGCTACTTCTGCTCTGGAGTTTCTCTCGTACGCTCAGCGCTGATAGCTATGTTATTGAATCCCAAGTAATATCCTTGTCTTGTAGGGATATCCTGTTTCTCGTGGACATCTGCATATCACTTCTGATGATATATATGCTACTCCCGACTTCGACTGTGGGTTCTTATCTCAGTGAGTTGCATGTATCGCTGTTTGCTTGCAGTACTTGATGCTCACTGCTTCTATAGCCCTGCTGATGTCGCTGTTCTTCGTTGGGGCTACAAGAGAGCCCGGGAAATCCTTCGCCGAATGCCTGTGTATCGTGGAGCCTTTGCACCTGCTCATCCCCACTTCGACGCAGACAGCCCCGCGGGAATTTCCCTTGCTGAAGATGGCCCTGTTCCGCTGGATGCTCCCAAGATAGTCTATACTAAGAAAGATAATGATGCGATCGATGCCAACATCAGGAGTTTTGGTACGACTGCCTCGCTCAACTGCTCTACTGGGCCCTTATTAATGACGTTCACATAGTTGGTACGACGTGGCATTCCGTAAGTGTAGCCTGCAGTCCAAGCCATTCACGGTCCTGATGCTTGGATTCAACTAGCTCGGTACTTGTCCAATGAAACCGAGAGAAAGAGGCGGTGTCGTCGATACAGATCTCAATGTTTATGGTGTCACAGGGCTAAAGATAGCTGGTTCGTGTATAGAAGTATTCTTCACTCGTTTGCTGCACTAACTCGTCTCCTCAGATCTTTCAATTGCCCCCTCAAACGTGAACTGCGTAAGTTGTTATTGTGCCGCTGCTTCAATAAACAACCTGATCGAACTGATCTCCTACAGAATACGTACTCAGCCACACTTGCCATTGGGGAGAAAACAGCCCTTATCATTGCGAAAGAGCTGGGAATTGAAGGAGTCTAGTTCTATTTTCACGAATCTAAGCATCGCTACCTGTGTAGACATGGAATGTATAGTATTGTCACAAAGTTTACAAATTAAAATGTTCGAATTTAGTTTCACAGTGTGATTGAATATGTTAGCCTGCAACGAACAAAGATCTGCACCGTCCTGCTTCACAGGACTCCAGACGTTAGCCCTTAATCACTGATAATCAAATTGGCGATCGTTGACGACATTCCATGGGCGATCACCAACACCATCACCACTGCTACTACAATTCAGATTTTGGGAGTTCATTCTCAGCACAGGGCACTATTGAATTTTTCGAGAGATAAGCAGATAATATGTGCAGTTTTCCTCCAAACGTACAATCACTTGCTGTATTGTACAGCCGAGTCTGGAGCCGAGCTCACCGGCTGCCGGTTATCATACGTTTCTTCTCCATCAACATCGACAAGCTGTAGGTATGAAACATTTCCAAGTGCTCGACCTCCAGGGGCTCGAAAATCTTCATTGCCAAAGAATGATATCGTTGGGTATCGTCATGCTGACGATTTACTGACGATTGTTTTCACAATGGAACGACGCCTGTCCTAAAACCAGTTGCCTTCAAATACGTACTACCTGTTGCTCGCCGGTGTATACCTGACCCGATTGTCGACCATATTTTGATCGCTTCCTAGTCGGGCCGCTCCTTGAACTTCAACTATGTCCGTCTTCCTGCCAGTGGTTCCAAGACTACCATAGACACCGGACAATCACTCTAGACTTCTGCACCATGCTTTGAACATTTTTTTGTGTAGGATTACTCAAACTCCGATACTGTTCTGGACGCTTAGGCACCGGGCAGTGATTATGCTCACCGCGGCGACCCTTGTGGTGCAAAGAACTGCCCTTAAATCTGACACACCTGTTGGATACGCGACCCGGCATCATAGCAGTAGTAAGTAATCTGCTTGAAACCGTTTCTGATGCTTCATGGGGCTGTCCTTTGGATCTATGCGCGCTGCTTCATACTGGCTTTTGATGCTCAGAAGACTATGAAACCTCTCGACAAAATGATCGTATCAGCAACATCAGATGCGCTAACTCGCTATCAGTGGAACGTGCCGAAGGATGGCAAGTGGGTGAGGAAACTCACCACAAGGTCCGCTCGCTTAAAAGGTGATCGGCGCTGCAAAAGGGCGGCGTACCTTCCTCTTTTTTCGCCCCTCACATTCATCCCACTCAGATTCATGGCTCCTATTTCCGTCCCTGGTATTAATGTACCGCTCGTGTACGTTTCATTTACGAATTGCGTGAATGGATGCTAATCATCTTTCACAAACCTAGCACTGGTCCATTGGTACGTAACTCAGTGTGCTGCGGACCATGCCTCATCCATTAAAATAACGTCTTTATTGCCAGATACTTGGCTATATGTGGGGATACGGCCTTTTTGGCATTCTTACAGTACAGATGTGTGCGTGCATGGCTGTCGCAAGATCGATTTACTTCTTACATCCGAACAGATATCTATTATATCCATTTTAACCAGAAAGATACATGGAAAATGAGATTATATGGTCTGTACCCAGTTTCCACGGTATTTCCCGGAGCCCTTACTGACACTATCATCACCAGTTTGGTTCATATTTCTCCTTGAGGTCGTCTTTACTATTTTTACAACCATCGCGGCGTGGAATCAATACGCTAAAGGATGGGGCGACGTGAATACGCTTTCGTATATTGACTGGTCTTGGGAGCCACTTCCTGCTCTCAACGGTACCAGTATGAAATTGTTTCTCGTGAAATGATGACCCTCTCAAAATGAAATAGTTTCGTCTATGGTCCAAACATTTTATGTTTGGAGGATCTATAACCTGACAAAAAACATTTGGATCTGTATCTTGATCGAAGCTGTAGCTGTTGCGCAATGTGTACTTGCTTATTATTACGGAATAGCGGTAAGCCTTCTTTCGTTTTTTGGTCTGCTTGAGTCCGAAGATTTTCGGCAGGTTTCCGTACAAGGTCTGGGAGTTAGTAAGCTCGTCGGGTTAACGCCCGTGGTTAGCGTACGTCTCGTGTTGACCCCGCCTTTTCTCTTGATGCTCACTTTCAACGCAGACATGGCTAGCCGGAGGCGTTGTCTGTGATGTACTGATCACTACAGTGATTGTCTATGTTGTGCGTGCAAATGCTGCTTCTACGTGACATGGGTACCTGACATAGAATGCGATAGCTATGGCGAGCAAACAGCCAGTCGACCTTCAAACATACAACAAATGCAGTCACAAAAATAATTCGTTTCACCGTTGAGACTGGGTTACTCACTTCCATGGCAGCTGTGGTAGAGTTAGTCCTTTGGTTAGTCCAACCCCGGTATTACGTCCATTTTATTGGGTAAGTTGAGTTGGAGATTATCAGCTGGCGTATCATATCTGACTGACTGACGAATTATGTCAGATTTCTCGTCCTGGGAAAACTGTATGTTTTCCTCGTTATCTTATGTTAGTTGAATGATCACCTTGACATAGGTATTCTAATGCCCTTGTCGCGACCTTGAATTCAAGAGCGCTTGTTTTTGGTACCGTTCAAAATGGTGCTTACATCAACTCGACAGGATCGGCAATACCTCATCCTTCAAGCTCTTTCTGGGATGGTACTGGATCTAAAATTACAGCACCACTTGGAACATTACGGTCGCAGACTGTACACGTAACACGAACTACGGAAGTCCACGAGAATGGTGACTCCCATGAGATGGTCGTTGTGTCGGTGAGACTTGAACAAAACTCACATGCAATGGCGGACTTACAATTAAAAAGGATTTCAAGGGAGGTCAACATGGCATAAGTATGGACATCGATAGTAACGACGGACTAAAGTGTTACGAGCGTCACCTGTGAAGTGGCATAACACGCGGATCTAAACTTATCATTATTTTCAAATCACATCTTTGTGGCATCTTTTTCTAATATGGGGATATAGAACTAATATGCTGGAATCTTCCTACCAACTCGAGACTCGCCTCAAATTCGATAGCATTGACGGACATTGGACGGACACATGCGAATACCAATTGTATAATACGGCAGCTTCATGAGTGATGACGGTACTTAGCGAGATAAATTACATTGGGTGGTGCCTAGGCAAGGCCAAGCTTTGACGTGGGATAACACTGAGCCCCTATCATAGTTGCACGTGAGCGCGATGTCACGGTCACTCAGTGGTCGCCGGATTCAAGTTCACTTTGCGAGACTCGTATCATCTGGTGTATATCTAGATCTTAATTTGGGATCAATGAGATTACACGACTTGTCTTCCCCGCCTCATCAATATCGTTAAATCTGCGATAAAGCATCTTATCTTCCCAAGAGCCCCTGATCCTGGCGAAGTCCACGTTGCTTGGTTCTTTGATCAAGACGACCCGAGTAAATCAATTTCCGAGGACCAGTAAAGGGTTGTTGGGCGTCTACTTCAGTGGTATGGTTCAACCTCTCGGCTCATGCGAAATTGATCCATTTTTGCCAGAAAGCAATTGCATGTCGGTGTTACTGATATCTCTGACGGTCTGCGGATAAACCTGCAGTACAGGCATTGTCAAATTATCTCAAAGGATCTAGGGCTTTATATATTTACATTGGCCGACAAAGGATTTCTTTGAGTTCGTTGAGTCGGAAGTTTTGTTGATGTGCTCTAATGAACCGTAGAGTCCGTGTCAACTTGAAGGTCATCCGCGGTCTCTTCCGGTCCCGGCTATTGGCGGCATATCTTCAATGTCTGTTCGCTACGACCTACGCGACAACGAAGTCGAACCTATTAAGAAGCACCTTATTCATTGGGGACTGGCAAAGCCCGAATTTCATAAGAGACGGTGTCCGCTCGCTCGCTTCTTTCCCTTCTGCTTTTGAGAAAAGTAAATCTCCGGGCTGACTGTACATGCCAACGAACACCAACACCGTTCACATTTTTTTCGTCGTGTTACGTATAACTAAACCCCGGGTGGGCCGCGCAGTGATGATGGTGGTGAAAAGCTACTTCCATTCTTCTGTATAAAGACAGTCCATTGACCGTACCTCTATGATTCAGGTCTAACGCGGAAGGGGAATCTTTTTGAAACACGTTCAGTTAGTGTTACCGTTCATGTCATAGGACGCACCCTGATTTACGAATTTGCAGTATTTTACCAAGTCCGAGTCTCGCGAAGAATATTGTTCTTGATGTCAGACTGGGCAACCAATAGCCATTCCTTTACCTCATTTACTTCCGGCCTTGACGGAACATCTTAGCACTGTGCGGCTAGTAGTAACTCTCGGCTGCTTTCTGAGTGATTTATTCGAATTGTTCCCCACACCTCATCACTTACTGAGGTCCTTACGAGTCGGCGATGCGGACCGACCGTTAGCAATCGATAACTCGAATAGATCGAGATCTTAATTCCAAACTCACAAGGCAAATGGCATTGCGCCGGGGCTATCCAGTATTGTCATTTATCATAGACCGGTCGCTGATGCTAGTAAGGCTACAGAACCTCTTCATCAAGTTAAGGGTTTACAATCTATGCCGCATATGTACTAAATGAAGGCGGTCCCGGTGGTCTTATTGTACTTACTGTTGAGTCCTGACTCATGTACATACCCTTTCCTACATGAGCTTCGTCAACTCTCATTAATAACTGGGCATAATAGGTATCCAAACGACTTACGACTGTTTGCATAAAGCCTGACAGTCGGGTGCATTTTGCGCGAGAGAAGTCAGAGATGTTAACTCGGTCATAAACCATAGTGTATAGCTATTTCGGTGTTCTCGGAGACCCTTCTGTGCGCCCCAAGTCCCCCAAAGCCCGAGCCTTCTTTCATCATCCATAGAAATGACCTCCGACTGTCGACCTGTATGCAAAAAAGATCTCGTCACTTTACGTTCGCATGGTGGCGAGGGTTTAAATATTTTTTCCCCCTCGTGGAATGCGAATTGTTGCGACGTCGACACTGAGAGATCAAAGACTTTACTAAGCGAAAGACGACGACGCCGTCCCCTTCGTCAAATTTGCGGCGGGTTACCCAGGAACCTGATCAACGACTCATGATTGGATTCTTTTTCTCGTCAAAAATTAGACCACAATACAATGGCTCACTTGGCACTAGCGGCAGAACTTCCAAAACCTATTTCCTATCACGTCACAAAGACGCGCAGTACAAACGTCGTACATATTTGTTGTATTATTGATACAGTATGTTCAGATCAACTGAATCTGCGATGGTACAAACCGTGTCGTTGATGTCCGATCCTCAACTGGTTTATTCGAAAGCTCCAGCGCTAGTGCTCGCAGCACTTGGCTGCCTAGAGTGATTCTGTAAGACAAAGCAGCAATCAGACGTCGTCTTGACAGTAAAGTTCCTTTCACGCACCGAAATGACAACAGCTTTAGCGTCAAGATCGTCTGCAAGATCCTGTAGGGGTTGCGATATTGATGGGCCGGTTTGGTGTTGGTATAGTGAGCTCAGATCGGTGTCCAGAGGTTCCGATTCGTCCCAGAATGTCGTAGTATTATGGGGGGTCGTGGCTATAAATGCGCTTTGATGCTCGTAGTCCCGTTGGTGTCCGCTGAACATAAGAGCACGCGAGTTTAGCGTTGCCAGAAGAGTGTTCGAGTACCTTCAATAAGAATGTTAGCTTGATGCCTTGTCGTGTGAGAAGACCTTACAATTTGCCGAGAACAAGGAACCTGGAGTGATAATTACATCGTCATCTGTATTACCGACGGGGGTAATGGACGTACCCGATGAAATGGAAGTTGTACTGTCGGTCCGTTAACCACAGTATAAGCTCACACACAGCTACCACAGAGGTCAACAGACCGGTTTCCACTGTGTAGCGTATGAGCTGAGTAACATGGCTCGTAGTATGCGAAAAGGCCGCCTTTGATTTCGATCTGTAAAGCTAAAATTGAGGAACATTAAACGTGCGTCGAAATCTTCTGCAATGGAACATACTATGGTGACAAGAGAAGCTGTAATCAGAAAGTCGCATGCAGCGCTGCCAGATAACCACGCCTACAGGAACGGGAGGATTAAAAATTCCGGATAAGAGGTCGCAAATATTGGTGCGCACGCTGATACTAGGCGTCAACGCAAACAATTCGTTGATATGCCGCCCTCTCATAGAGATCTGCATACATGTCGGTAAACCGTACCTATGTTAGGTTAAGCACGTGGGCTTACAGCTATCCCGTAATAAAATGCCAGTGTACATTGCATGAGCGCGACCTATCGGAAGAGATCAAACAGTACTCAGGTAAGACGAAAAATGCTTAAGACCTACTGCTTCAATGGCGAGTGCAAGCCAACAGTTTTTAGTTAACGTCCATATTCGATAGACGTAGAAACTCTGGACCATTGCTCCGACTATTCATAGACGAGGTAAGATTCGGCTAGGCGGACAGGCACCACTTACTGAAACCGTTTAGTGCAGGGAGGGGCTCCCATGCGACATCAATTATTGTGAGAGTGTCAGGGTCTCCCCAACCAGTGCCATATGTGTGCCAGGCCGCGATGGTGGTGAAGATGGTGAAGACCGTCTCGAGAAGGAATAGTGACCATACTATGTAACATCCGTTTGAGTGGGTGTGATGGATTGATAGGAACGGGCGCACCAAAAATCTTGAAACCGAACTTGTCGTTCCGGAAGGTTATGTGGTAGATATCTGGATGGATGAACCCTCTCGTCAGATCGTTTTGTTCAGCGTACCGGACGCCCTTACATAGCTGGACGAGGAGGACTCCATATAAGCCATACCCCCACATGTATGCCAAGACCTGTGAAAAGACTTTTTTCGGGGGGGCCCGCTACGCTTACAATTGAACCCGACGTACGAGGGGTCCAGTCCTTTTTCCATGAGATGAGCGTGTCCGATCAAACGGGGAAAAATGAAGGAGTCATACTCACAGGAGAGAAACGTTGACTCCCGAGACTTCGATGGGAGCCATAACAGTCGTGAAAGAAGGAGGGAGGAGTTCAAGATGCGCGGTGGTCGATTTTGGGTAAGGAGAGCGTCATTAGATCCCCATATCAGAAGTATATGATTGGCATCATGAGAAGGCGGCATCAAACTATCAGCGGACATGTATCTCCGAGCGTAAGGGAGGGTCGTAACGATTCGCACTTCAGAAGGGTTGGCGCATACACAAATCGATTCTTCGATTCGGAGTGGTTCGAGTACTAGAACATTGAAGTAAAGAGGACCATAGCTTAAGAGAGCCAAAACGTCCTGTGATTGAACATAAGATAGAATAAGGTTAGTGTTAATTAAAAGAATTTTCACGTCGCGAATATTGTTGAACTTGTACCGATGGTCGACGCCACCAGAGGGAGGTGATACGATGGACCGTCTGTCGATAGCTATCAGAAATAATGACCCTGATTGGTCTTGTAACACGCTGGTCAGGGTGCGCCGGAGACAATGTGCGGGCCAAAAAGAGGCACAGACAATACACCAATGGTCAGAAATCACCGCTCAGGTTGATGGATTTTGGCCTCGCCGGCGCTGGGGGTGCGGTGAAGACGCGTAGATCCACGCGACGAGCCGTCCCTGAGTGTGTCCGAGCAGGAGTACACCAGTAGCCCAAAGTATCCGAAAAAATAGATGTTACTGGCCTGATGATGAAGGTCACACGGATGAGAGATTCTGTGTGCAGTCTGTTTCACGGCCCCCTTCTGGTAAGAAAGGGTAAAAAAGGGTAAAAAAGGTGGAAAGAGCATTGCTGATTTTGTGCATCCGATATGTACTACCCTTCCTTCGTCTCCGTTGCGATCTGTTCATCCTAGCTATATGACCACAAGGAACAGGCGGCAAACATCGCTTTAGTATCGTGAACGATAGTACGAGAAAGTGAAGCTTAGTGTCACTAAAACACTCGCCATTTTCGGATATGAGGGGCATGATAGCAGACAATCTGTTGCTATCAGTGGGTATGAAGGCAAAATAGCTGCAAGCGAACTCTCCGCCAGCTAACGGGAGGATGATAGTGGTGATTGGTGAACAGCAGTGATGATCGCGTGGCACGGCTGTGACACTGTCTTCCTCCATCGACCACCACCCATATCTGATCTTCATGAGCTTCAGGGCTCCCCGGAAAGGCGAAAACTACGAGCTCAGCGTCGACCTCAACAGTGAATACCGGGAGAAACGCAAGGATGCCATCAAGAGAACAATAGCGTCCATGACGGTGGGCAAGGGTGCGTGTGTTATGCTACATAAATGTCATTGAGCTGAATGATACCATAGACGTCAGCGGTCTGTTCCCCGACGTCCTCAAGAACATGCAGACCGACGACCTCGAGCAGAAGAAGCTCGTCTATCTCTATCTCATGAACTACGCAAAAACGCAGCCGGAGCTCGTTATTCTTGCAGTGAATACCTTCGTGAAGGACACCGATGATCCCAACCCTCTGGTCCGTGCACTCGCCATCCGTACCATGGGTGTTCTACGGGCAGAGAAGATCATCGATTACCTCTGCGACCCCCTCCAGAAATGCCTGCGAGACGAGAACCCGTACGTGCGCAAGACGGCTGCGCTGTGTGTTGCAAAGCTGTATGATTTGAAGCCAGAATTGGTGATTGAGAACGGGTTTTTGGAGCAGCTGCATGAGATGATAGCTGACAGTAATCCAATGGTGCGTCCGCCTGCTCTCCTTACCTCGTGTGCCTGTCTTAACCAACCTTACAGGTCGTAGCCAACACTGTTGCCGCCTTGACGGACATTCATATAGCCGCTTCTGCGCAACCCTCGACCTCTTCATCGGATCCTGGGATCTTCGTAATATCTGCGTCTATACTCAGCAAACTCTTGATTGCCTTGAACGAATGCTCCGAATGGGGCCGGGTTGCAATTTTGAACGCATTGGCTCGATATGAGGCCCAAGACGAGAAAGAGAGTGAGCATATATGCGAGCGTGTCGTTCCGCAGTTTCAGCATGTCAACGGAGCTGTCGTGCTGGCTGCTGTGAAGGTAAATGCCTACATCACCGGTTTGTTTTACCTCTTCTCATATAACTATAGGTGATCATGATTCATATGCGTGGCGTCCGACGGGAGGACCTTATCAAACAACTGGTTCGCAAAATGGCACCTCCGCTAGTGACGCTCCTTTCCTCTCCGCCAGAGGTGCAGTGGGTCGCACTTCGAAACATTAATCTCCTCCTTCAAAAGCGGCCGGATATTCTACAAAATGAAATGCGGGTGTTTTTCTGCAAATACAATGATCCCTTGTATGTCAAGGTTGAGAAACTGGAGATCATGGTACGGTTGGCGGGCGAGAATAACGTCGATGCGCTTTTGAGCGAGCTTAAAGAGTATGTTGCTGTCTTCATCTACTGTATTTGACCAAATCTTCATTTCGTATAGGTATTCATCTGAGGTCGATGTAGACTTTGTTCGCAAGAGCATAAAAGCAATCGGACAAACGGCCATCAAAATAGATACTGCAGCAGAGCGGTGTGTGAATGTGTTACTCGAACTGATTGGAACACGCGTCAGTTATGTGGTGCAAGAGGCTGTTGTGGTCATGAAGGTACTGAAGCTGCTTCCAATTTTGGTGCCGGATCATCTGATTGAGTTTCTCCTCAGGACATCTTCCGGAAATATCCGTCGACGTATGAAGGCATTATCCCGACTCTCTGCGCGAATCTCGATGAACTAGATGAGCCAGAAGCCAAGGCGTCTTTGATTTGGATCATAGGGGAATATGCTAACAAGATCGATAATGCAGACGAACTGCTAGGTATATTTGTGGACACATTTACTGAGGAATCATACCCTGTGTGTTTTCATTTTCCCAAGCGGTGCCTATATAAGTTTCCCTGACATCTGAAACCATGCTAGGTCCAATTACAGACTTTGACCGCAGTCGTGAAGCTCTTCCTGAAGAAACCAGATTCGTCGCAAGGCATCGTTCAACGGGTATTAAATACTGCGACCAAAGACTGTGATTCTCCCGATGTGCGAGATCGTGCGTATATCTATTGGAGACTACTATCGACTGATCCCGGCGCTGCCAAGGTAAGCAATCTTTCATGCCACTGTGGCAACCGGAATTCCATTTTCTCCGCTCTTCAAGAGCAACCTCTCCTTTTCCTCTTATCACTCCCCACACTATCAATGAGGCGCTAAATCAACTGATCTTAGGCCGTTGTTTTGACCCCACGACCTCCTATTTCAATACCGAGGACCACAGTCGCTCCAGCGCTATTGGAAGAACTGCTCGGAGAGGTGTCAAGCCTCGCCAGTGTGTACCATAAACCTGAAGAGACGTTTGTTGGTAGGGGTAGAGTCGGAGCCGACTCGGTCCAGAGGAAAGGTGTCGAGTAAGTGATATAGACTGAACTATTTACATCCAACGACTGACTGCGTTTCTTTCCATTGCAGCGTGTCCGACGATCGGTTCTCTACACAGAAAGCTCTGCAGACAGTGGCAGCTGGACAACAAGCCGAGAACTTACTGTAAGTAGCCAACTTGGCTGTTTTCGAGGAGGCGGGCTTAAGCAAATTAACAGCGATTTCGACGATGTGCCCGCGACGGATGGTCAGCCGTCTGGCTTGGCTGCAACACAGGTGCTCTCACAAACGCCGGCAGCGGCGAGTCTTTTGGCAGGCACATCGAGCAATCCATTAGATGACCTGGTGTCTATTTTCGGAAGCGGATCCAATGGGCTGGCATCAGCTGGAACGCCTCAAAATGCGTTTGGATTGGGAGGTCTCTCTCTTGGAGGTGGAGATAGCCTGGGAGCCTTCGGATCATCACCGCCGATGATGGCACCAACTGCCCCGTCACCACCTCAGCAACAGACGACACCGCAGCAGCAGAGTCAGCCACAGGACGATCTGCTCGGGCTGTTCTAATGCGGCATGGTCGCTACTTAGATTTGCTTTCGACGTGTTTTCGTGTGGTTCGGTGAATATTGGACAAGGTTTTTTCCCATCTGCGCTTGGCAATCGTATCTGAGTTTTCTGCGAGAACGGTACGTCCACATGACGGGGCCTGGTACGTTCTCTACTCTCGTGGGTTACTGAACGTAGGCGGCAGAGTCGTGGACTGCGCATTGATGGCGACTTAATAGATGCTTAAAGTTATTGTAGGGAAGAATCTGACTGCTTTTAATAGACGCATTATTCCACGTCGCGTGAGGCTTGGTTGCACACGATCAGCGTCTGATATTCGGGGAAGGGTGGGTGTGCATTGCAACAGGTCGCTTCCCGTCAGAGTTCTCTTTAGATGAGCATATGCTTGTACACGGGGCATATATAAGGAACATATATCATTGGAGCTTCTCTTAGGCTTCTCCTGCCAGTTCATCTTTGTATTTGTATACCACTCACGACAATTGCTCGACCTTCCTTTCTTATTTTTAACCGACATGCATCGATTCTTCGCGATACCCTTGCTTCTTGCCACCACAGTCGCTTCTCAGCAGATCTGGGATATTGTAAGTTGACCTAGCTACGGATTTCTCATGAAATTCACGCCAAAGTTTGCAGTGGCAAACGACCTGGGACCGCTCGAAATTATTCACCTCGCTCGCCCCGTCTTCTCCTATTAATTTCGTCTCGCCTAGCACTATCGGAAGCGCCGATATCACCGTGGACCCCACGACGACTTACCAGTCAGTTTGGGGATTTGGCGGTTCGCTCAGTGAGTAGTAGCTACGCTCCGTCATCGTTACGTACAATGGACCCTGATGGGACCTGGCAGCCGACTCCTCCGCTTTGATTTTGAACACCCTCAAGGTATGTTCTTGTCGTTCTCTCATAATGTCGATGGACTCACGGCTCTCCTAGTCACAGAATTCCAACAACTACTGGACGTTGTTGAATTATCTCTTCAGTCCTACGGATGGCGCTAATGCTGCTGGGCTAAACTATATAAGAGTTCCTCTGGGCGCGTCGGATTTCTCTGCTGGAGGTATGTTGCTCGCGTTTTGGGCGCATATATGCAGGTTTTATTGATGGTGCCTAGCATACAGCTTTGATGATACCAGCGGAGATACGTCCTTCAACAGCTTCAACGTCAACAATGCGCCGTCCTACCTTTTCTCAGTTCTCAAGGACATCTACTCTGTGAATAGTCGTATGTCTCGTTGATACCTGTGGATTTACCAGTAGTGACGGGAACCAGTTATCAAGGTGCATGTTCTGCCATGGTCTCCTCCAGGATGGATGAAGAGCGGCGGAACAATGAACGGCGGGTCCCTCCAATCCCAGTATGTCACCAATTGTGAGTCATTACACCGAGAGTATCATATCGCACGCATATATCTTAATACTCCTCAGATGCGAACTACCTCCTCAAATGCCTCCAAGGGTTCCAAAACAACGGCATTCCCCTCTACGCCATTTCTATCCAGAACGAGCCGGAGAACAGCAACCCGACCTACCCGACTTGTTCCATGCCTGTAGCGGTAGAAGCGCAGATCGGTACGGCGTTGAGGACTTTGATGAACAATAATGGGTTCTCGTCTGTTAAGCTCATCGGATATGAGCACAACTGGGGCGATGCCGGCGCCTATCCCATTCAACTCATGCAAGCGGCCGGAAGTTCGTTCGCAGGGGTGTCTTTCCACTGCTATTCGGTATTTATTCTTGTAATTTGCTCTACGGAGAGCTTACATGCAATTAGGGTGATGTCGCTGACCAAGATACCTTCCACACTGCATACCCCACCAAAGAGGTCCGTGTTACTTTGTGATGTTTTGATTTCGTGCGTTGAAATAGGTCTTCAGATATACTTCACTGGTGAGTAATAATGTTGGCTGCGAAGTTGATATTTTGATTATATACACATCCAGAGTGCACTGGAACTATTGGTAAGTTTTCTTTTGGACTGATTTACTACACTCCTCATTGGCGGTTCCAGGAAGCGATTGGTGGAGTGACTTAAAGGTAAATTGCATTTGTTTTCCGCATATGTACCGCGATTAACCGACTTGCAGTGGTATATGGATAACATGTAAGTCATTATCGACCAGTGAGACCGAAGACATTAAATATCGTCTTTTCTACAGTTTCATAGGTAATTTGGCGGGCTTCTTGACCCTTAATCCCCATCTAAATCATCACAACAGGATCGATAGAGCACAACTCTCATTCAGCTCTCATGTGGAACATTGCCCTGGATGGGAACGGCGATCCCGTGTACCCCGGAACAAGCAGCTGCGGGGGCGGTTGCCGAGCCATTGTCCAGGTTAACAGTGACGGAAGTTATAGCCTGAACCAAGAATGTGAGTTTATCCTTGCTTCTGCCCTTCGGTCCCGGAGATACTTAAGGAAGTTTATATTTAGTCTATGCCATGGCCCAGGCATCCAAAGCTATCATTCCGAAGGACGTAGGTGGACCTTTTGGAAAGCGAGTGAAGGTCACCGTAGGTGGAACCTTGAGTTGGGCGCTCCGCGTGGGAGCATATGTCACAGGAAGAGTTTCTTCGACCGACTGGCTACGATACTCTTTGGTCGTCTTGAACTGTGGGTGGTGGATGTCAGTGAACGATCAAGAGACTGACAGTTTTAATGCGCTTAGGGGATGATACGCCGAATGGCTCTTGGAGTCCGACACCCGTGCAGACGACCATTGAGTTCAATGGCATGCAGGTAGGGCTGGCAGTTTATCCTATTAGCACCGAATACCGATCTTATCACAGGCAACATACACTTTCCCCGTTGGTATCACCACGCTCTGGTGGTATGGTGCGTATTTTCGCAAGTTTTTAGCCTTTAGCGGTTACATTTTCTTCTCTGCAGCTCCACCCACGTCATCGCTCAATGTCACTGCTGAACAAGAGCCGTTCGAGATCTTCGCGGAGACTCAGCCGCTGAAGCAGAAGACCTTTGCCCTTCATGGATGGCTTCACAAGTTCGTGGGTCGGTTTGGGATCAGTTGAAGGAGAAGGCCGGTATGATATTTTATTCACGTCACGACTACGCAAAGTTCTTGTTTACGACACGGGATGACACATAAGTATACGTCTAATACCATAATACATGTTGAACTTCATGCCAAAAGAGATGCAGGATGAGGGCGCATCTAAGTCTCGTATAACTGGAGGGTTTAGGAACTTATGTCATTTTCGGTGGGTTTCCGCATCTGATCATTCCAGATTTTCCGGGGAAATAGATGGTCTTCTTTCCTGAGAGTTTCTTGATAACGGGAACCTACTTGTCACTTGTGTGCCTGTCGGCGTGAATCCGAATTCATGAGCTCGCGCATAGAACTGCTTCGACGGCCATAAAATTCCCGTCGGAACGGGGCCTACCCACCAAAGAGAACCGTTGCATACTGATCTTCACCCGCTAAATACTAACAGATCAAACTGTGTTCCATTGTTCCTTCTAATTCTACCTTGGTATACATGTGGACTATAACTACAGTGTGAGCTTACGATGAACCCGAGGATACTGAAGTATGGCGTACAAATCAAGGCGTGGATACAGAGGCTCCGAGTCTACAAAACCTTTGCTGGGTCCTCGTTGATCTTGATTTCTGCATTTATTAACCACTATGAGTATGACAGATGCCCTGATCTTTCCATTCACCAAATGCGTTTCCTCTGGTATTTCAACCAGCGATGTAGGACTTTTATTGTGGTTCTGTGTCCTTCGACGCAGCAGGAACGTTGTTTATGGCCGTGTTCTAGTTGGCGTTTCAACCTTTTGTGCCCTATTATGTCGGGGCAGGCCTACTCTCCACTGAGGACCCCGCGCTTGATAAATCCCAGAGGTCTTTGGAGAGGGACTGCTCTGCAAAGGTGCCTTTTATTAGATAGCTGCAGTCAAAAGATGAAGCAAAAAAACTGGCTAGAACGAAAAGGGTCCCAGAAGCTTCAACGCTAACACCGCTTTCGGAGTGTCCGGAGCAGTATTACTGCGGAGACCTCGCTATACCATGCTGATCGCCCAGCCGTGAATCGGTCTGCCTTAGTAATAAATTGATAAATTAGTATGAGGGATTCAGGATGACATGCAAGGCAAAGATTGTCCCACAGTGCATTCATCGATTGTCTACCAGATACTGCAGCGGTATATCAGGTCGAGGAACAGTTTTATAGCCATGTTCGCGGTGGGCACCTCAATACTCGCAATGTCGGTTGCAATCCTCGTTCGTACCATCTCTATCACAATTGGAAAATCGAAAATGCCTCACGAGAAAGTGTGTTGTGAGTAACTGCTCGTTTCACACCGAATATCCTTCCGTATGTCTTCGAAGCCTTCATAGACGTCGATTTTCCAGAACACTTGCTACTCGACCTTCTTAATGTGCTCAAGATGATGGAGGAAAGCTCACCTTACCTTATCTCGAGTCTTGATAAATGTGGGGAGTGGGCAACAGCTGCAACACAGGTTCGAATACTTGTGCCTTACATTGTGCTGAAACGACGACATGAAGAAATGTACGAGACAACCCGAAGACCGTTAGCTGCTCGTCATTAAGGAAGATGTGGTGACGTACTTATCTGCGGCACCGTCAACGTAGCGGTCATCTACCTGTGGTCATCATGACGGAAAGAAGGTGGTGGCGTATGGTAGACCCTAGGTGACACTATGAACAGGCCAACATTCGTAGGAGGCGCAGGTGTATCGATCTTGACGGCAATAAATCTTTCGGCAGTCAAAGCCGTAGATACATACAGGCGATCCAGTGGTGATCAATGTCCGCCTGAGCAGCCTGATATTCCAGCGGGACGAGGGAGACTACATTGAAAAAGCAAACGATCTTTGATTGCGCATTCGCCAGGAAATTTAACGCATACGTAGATGGATGGCTGGAGCCTTGCACTGGCCATACGAACATCAATTGTAACAGTGGCATGATTGTTCGGAATGTGATGGCTGCCAGCGACATGAGTCCCCCAGAAAATTGTGACCCCCCAAAAGTGAGCCTGGACACGAGGTTCTTTCTAATCATCGTGGGTGGAACTAGGAGCTGACTGAGCCGTACCGTGGGACGGGTTGACGGACCAAGAGCGGATGCATAGCCAAAGACACGACAGTGTCAGTACATCGTTGCTAGCTGCCGTTGGGTAATGACTCATCGACTAGGGTCCTGAAACCTATCCAGGGGTCTCAACAGCAGCCTCATGGCTGCCAGGGATTCATCGAATTTGGGAATCTTGGTAACCGAAAGATGTTTCGCTAAGAAGGAAACGAGTGCCCAGCAAGCAGAACCCTCCTAGAATCGCCCCAGTCCAGACTAAAGGCAAACTAATGGATGCGATTAATGATAGAAGATATCTGTAGCATTGAGCTTGAAGCTGTGAGGCCTGGCGCTTAGTATCGAAGAAGGATTAGACAAGCTAGAAGCACCCGAAAGTTCTGCTTGAACCGAGGATATGACTCAAGTGTTCTGTTATATCTTTTTGATCAACAAAGCCTGTGAGATTTCTGGTGATGCATATAAACGTACTTTAATTCTTGACAACCGGAGGTCATTGACAAAACTATCGAGGGCACAAACTTGAGTGAAACTTGAAAGCGGTATTCGCCGCCGTACCTGTCAAACTCGTCACCAACGTCAGTCGGCCCGGCTCAGGCACCGACCACTACTTCATTGTCGACTCCGTCAACAGTCAGCCGGCTTCATATTCTTCTAACTCTAAGGCTTGGCTGAGTATCGTGGATTTTCTCTAAAATATTTTATTCAACAGGCCGTACTAAAATCTCGACTACCGGATGTGAATGCGGCGTACATCACGGAAAGGACTTAACGTGTCTAAACCCGTGGCAAACAGATTCTTTCATTTCCCTAATGCTTAGTAGCACTGCTCTGCAGGCAGCCGTGTACACGCAAGCTTCCCATACCTTACCCTTCAGTAAGTCCTTACCTTCCTTAAACGCGCTTTCTGGTCGTCCTAATGCCGTGATTTTCGACTTTCTCCCAGTAACGAACAAGCAAACGTCTAAAGTCAAACGGTCGCCGAGATCGTGTAGAGAAAAGTCACAGCGGCGTAATACACTATACACCAAGGGCATATCCGGTTGCTATCGAACCTACCAAAGGAGCGTTCTAATACCAAACTGGGGCATCATCGTGAACGATAAAAGAGGCATATTTGTGGCTGCTTTTCCATTTCCCCTCCATCATGGTCTCATCGTGCACCTACACACTTTCTAACAACGTCAACATTTTCTTCACTGATAGTGGGGCTCCCCCCGGTTCCCGTGATTACACTACTCTTGTTCTATTGCATGGTAGCGCTTTTACAGGCGGTGAGTTGTGGCGTTGCTTCCACTAAAGACGGTTTGATCATGTTCTACCTACAGACACGTTTGAGAAGCTTCATGCACTCGCCCATAGATCTAACTTGCGCACCATTATCTGGAATCGTCGAGACTATCCTGGTTCTACTAGATACTCCGATGACGAGCTCCAAGAGCTGCACAATGGAGAAAAGACCTTCCTAGATCGCCTGGCTACTGAAATGGGAGAGTTCCTTCTGCAATTCATTGAGAAAGAAGCCGTACCCAAAATCAGCCCCGACCGCAAACTGGGAGGATTCGCCATCTTGGGGTGGTCTATGGGTACCACAACCGCTATGGCTTTATTTGCCGATGCCAACCTTCTGTCCCGTGCCGAGTACAACGTGCTTGAGTCCTACGTGAAAGACCTCATCTTCTATGGTGTGTTTTTTTGAGGATCGGTCAAGTTTGCGGTCTGATCGAATTGTATACAGATCCACCATTCATATCGCTCGGTATAGAGGTTCCAGACGATGCCAATCCGTACGATCCATGGGTCGATCCCGAGTACAAGACCGCCGAGGAATTGTATGAGAACTTTCGCCAATGGGTCACAGGTTATTATAATCACCCCAGTTGCCCAACCATATACAATATGGACTTCCGGAAAAGATCAGATCAACGGTCATGTACTTCTTGGACGCCGGAGCAATGGATCAAGTATTACGATGAAGGCGCCGCAGTGAGGTCCGAGCTAAAAATGTAAGCGCTTCATTCCTTGAGTATCTTCCCATTTGTCATGAGATACGTTGATAGGTACACCCCTCCTATGTCGCCGAAGATTAAAGAGATGGCTCAGAGTGTCTTATTTGACGAGAGCGTAGTCCGAAGTTTCTTCCCTCAGGTCCCCGTCACCTACATGGCAGCCTCCCGGTCGACGTGGCATTGCATTTGGTCAATTCTCGAGACCAAGAGAATTTACCAGTGGCATTCGAATGAAGGGCACAAGACCCGACAGATACGTTTCTTCACGATTGAAGGAGGCAATCACTTCGTAAGTCAATGCAGTCCTTCAAGGCACCATTAATGATCCCCTCTCTAGGTTCATTACGACAATCCGGAAAGCCTGATTACTTCAATTCTTGCTAGCATCCGAGCTTAAGAAGCGGGGTGACACCCTTGCGCGACATGTGCACTCAGTGCCCAAGTTACCAAAAGGGCATATGTAATTGTACCTTACACGAGATATACAACCTAGTTACAGTACTTCGAGACAGCCAACCTTTCCAGTCAAACGAGCTGCATGATTAGGCTCCATGAAGTCACTCAGCAGTAATAGTTTACGGTACCTATCACCCTCTCATAGCTTGGTAACTCCTATATAGTATGTGCGCGATCTGGTCTTTGGATTCCCAGATGGGAAGCAGTACTGACCAAGTGCCACTCATCAAAGCCCATATGCTATTGAAACCATCAGTTTCATATGTCGAGGAGCAATAGCACCGACACCTACATAGTAACCGAGGCCCAAAATTTATAGAATTGTTTATCGTAGACATAATGGGAAAAGAACATAGGTAGAGGTACTTGATAGAATTTGCAGTGGCGTGAGCACATTGCTACCGATCCCTGAAGACAGGGACATACTCACCAACAATCGCCACAATCAAAGTCAATGTTGAGGAATACCAAGTGGCTCTCTTGAATGCAGCTTGCAACGTTTTCGTGTCTATTTCACCTTTCCCGGTCTGGGATTCCGCTTCGTCGGCTCCGGCTCCGACGATATCGATATCGTCTTTCTTGTCATGTACATCTCCTTCGTTTTTGGAGGTTCTATCACTATCGTCGAAGTCGTCCAAACGAGTGATTCCCCTAGTGCCTTGGAAGTCATAATTTGCCGGACCTAATAGAAGGTGGGTCACCAATGACCATCAATCTATGTCACTCGATGAAGGGGAGGTTCTCACTCAAAAGAGATACTCCAACCGTGATAATTCCGGAAAACAGAAGTCCTGTTAGGCCGCTGCACACAGCTGAATATGGCTTCGCCAGGTTCGTGATATTGATGGTACCTACAAATCCTCGCTTACGGAGCTCCATAACGTAGCGCGATCAAAGTCATACCGTAAATCTTCCAGCATCCAATGATCCAGGCCATCAGGCCCAGTACTGCACCCAGTATTGCACCGAGGCATACTGCAGTCGCTGTCAGTTTCCTCCATGTTACTGTCAAAGCGATGGGAATAACGGCTGGACTCAAGATGACTCCTCTAGATGCAACCATAAGCAGGTGAATGGAGAAGTCGAGGACAGGTAACATACTGAACGTAGAAAAGCTTCCATGACCGTGAGTGAGTGTGTGCCATTGACATGATGTACATGGGTACGCACCCAGCCCAGGTCTACGCCCGCCTTATTCAGCTACCCGCAGATCTGTTAGCTGGAAAAGGTGAGCACTAGGGGGTTACTCACAATGACGGCCCAGCAACCCATCCATACGGCCCAGAAGCAGATAAAGTAATGAGAGACACGAACAATTTGAGCTCCTTTGGCATTCGGTTTGAAGTAAGTACGATAAATACTGAATCAAGAAGGTAAGGGCGACGCTCGGCTTTGGATGAAATAGTAGACCCACTCGTACGAGCTACGGCAGGCACTTAATCAAGACAAGGATCTAAGTAAATGCATCTCACGTACAAGAGACTTGACACGGCAATGAGTTCTGCGCTTGTAGCAGAGGTTACAGCCATGCTAGGACATGATCAACACATGCACAATAACACTGGCAGCATGGCGTGGCGTACAATACCACCAACAAAACGGCAACGGCACCACCCTTTCCCATTAACACTGCCGCTGCCGCAGGAGCAGCTAATCCAGCACTGGTTTGGGACTCGGAAAGCGGGTTAGGGTATGTGGGGAAATCCGGCTAGAACATGGAAATTGAATTTCCGTCCAAGATGAATGCTAAAGAAACCAACGTGATGCAACAGGGCTCTTGCCGCCAAGCCCAGACATGAAGCGAAAGCAAAAGGGACGGCAAACCAAGAAAGGCCTCCCAGCATCTGGAAGGAAAGGAACTCTCTTTCAGAGATAGAGCGACAGAGAGAAGAAGACTTACATATGCTTTTGTTGTTGAGGATGGGTGACTTGCGATTGCCTAAAGACGTGTCGTAAAATATGTGCAACAGTTTTTGGTGTCTGATAAACTTACACGTTGCCAATAGCCTTGGTCACAGAACACGCCGGAGAACCCGGACAGAATGGTCGCGGCGCCGAATACTAACCCTTGATTACTCTTCATCGTCAAGTAACTGCCATTTTGATTTCCATCAACAGGCGTCTCTTCTCCTGCTGCCACAAGGAGGTCATACAAGCCCGACAGTCCACCTGTTTCTGACGAAGTACCACTATGGTGCGACATTAGAGACGCGTCGAGTCGAATAACTTTTACATACTACGCCCGGAAGAGGAACTTAAGGAAACAAAGTCAGGTGGGGAAAAATCATCATCAAGCTGAGAGAAATACTTACAATATAGATGATGACGAATAAGATCACGGTATGGCTCCAATCACATATGAAAGTCGCACGAAGGCCGCTGGAAGTCAATTGAGTCTTTTGAGTTATCACAACCGGGACAATATGACGTACCCAACAAGTACGTATACCGCGATACCGACTGGAAGTAAGAAGCATGCAGCCACTAAGATAATTAGATGTCAAATAATATACGGTCAAAAAAAAATGTCATACTTGTGTTCATGCCTGTCAATGCAGTGACTGTTGCAGCTCCACCGACTAAGTAAAGGGTGCAACTAAGGACAGAAATAAACCGAGTTGAACGGGTGGGACAACGTACGTAACAGAGAGCCGCAGACGATCATGATACATGTGAAAGCATAGAAAGTGAATAGAATATGAGGACCGGTTCCAAATCGCGCTCGAACAATCTTATGGCAGAATGAATGCGATGAGCACAGGTTGGCTAGATAGATCCGAGATTTATACCTCGAGAAAAGTATGGGCTCCGTTTGCGTTCATTTTGACTTTCGCGGCTACCATGCCGAAGATAGCCAGCTGGATCGTTCCTCCAACACCGTACCACCTACCGTCCAGGTCATTGGGAATTAAGAGGGATATGAGGGAAGGGCAGGGCATGATTCACCAAGGTCCCGAAACCCCGAATGTATACGCAGCCGTACTCGATTGAAGTAAGGTTGCACTCCAAGTCCATGCGCTGACACTAATCATGTGCAGGTTCCAGTACTCTTGGACTTGTCGTTAAGAGAAAACTCACATGCCACAACACACCAAGCCCGGCTGACGAAGTGTTTCAGCCGGCTTGACCTGATGGATTCAACCATGTGCTAACCTTTACGCTCCTTGATGCACTCTGTCATGTAAATGAGCGCTGGCATCCACAAACACCGGTATGGAACGTTAGGCTCACCGTGAATTCCTCTGAAGAGGAGGGCGAAAAGTCTGTGAACTTTGCTTGTAGGTACGTCAAGAGCAGCATAATAGCTGCGAAGAAAAACCCGACGCCTATCACATTTTATAAGCGCGGAAAACATATGAATGAAAATAAACGACGTGCCGACGACCACGCCATAACCAACACTTTGGCCTGGTAGTACGTCAGCATATAGGTCATTAGAGTCTCGCACAAGACGCACTAAGCAGAGGCCTGAATTCTGTTTCTGCAGACATGAAGGCACAGAGTTAAGCCTACAGGGAAAGAACCAAGTCCTAGACAAAGCCGATTCTTAATTAAGAGCCGAAGACGGCAGCTAGAGATAAGGATTAATGGGAAATTTTTGACGTTTGCGTTTCTACTCTGATGGCGGGAGATAACGTTCCCCGAAGAAGACGTTCAATACATAGAAGCATATTCAGATACTTAGATCCAGCCGGAGATCACGGAATTGAAGATAGCTCAGGTATCGTTGAAGATATGGAATCTACCGAGTTGCGAGGAATTGATAAGTCAAAGTAGAGCTACCGTCACAATAGGAAGGAAGACAGTGTCGACCGAAAAAGCATGGAGAAACCAAAATCACGTGGCCGTGGGTGCTGGCCTAGGTTCGGCATGGTTCGGCCCGTCTCCATAGTCCACCTTTAATGCTATTTTCTCAGAGACGCGCCGAACAAGAGTCGAACATAACACTGACTTGTAACGGCATCTTGTGATGGACTATCTCTGGACTGTATACAAGTTTTGCTGCCGTGACTTGGCCGCGACTGTGCCATCTGGGTGACCATCTGAGTCTAAGCGGACATCAGGGTTGACAATGAATGTGGAATAAGCTTACTGTACCCGGCGCGCGCAGAGCTGATCCGTGCGACTAGGGGTGATAATAGTATGCAGGGCCCCGAAGCTGCATTCGCCGCTTGACTACGTCTTCCATGAGCGAGACAGCCACTGATATTGTAGGGCATGTCCAGGCTACTCGCTATCTCACTAGTAAGCTCTTGATTTACTATAGCGTTCGGAAGCCTGATATCTGACTTTGTAGGCGCTGGGCTTGTGGTAAGCCTTTGAGTTGCTAGCCGGACAATTTACTCACTATCCCAGGTCCTGCTTTACGACCACCTTCTGACATTCTCCACTGAAGTAGAACTCATCTGGGCGGCGCACTGGTCCGTCCCCAAAGCCTTCTTCCTGCTTTTACGATACATCGTCCCACCGAGCGTCATTATCCACACACACCGTACGTCCTTTGGCTTGGGTTTGGCTGTCAATTTTTAATTGGTTCGCGCAGTATTATCGGGAATAGCGAACTCGCATTTTTCTAGTATTGTAAGTTCCGATGCAGTGCTTTCTCGAAGGTTACTCATCACTATGTAACAATTTGCCAGTTGTAACTTTTCTGCTTCTTGGGATGCCTGGATCGAGTACTCATTTCCCTCCCCTGAAGCTGTGTAATCTGGTATGACATCTCGGTGATTTTTCTCCTTTCACACACCGACACAGATGGCTAATCCCAGTTCCTAGATGTACCTCGGCCAAATATCGGTCACAATTTCAAATTGTACAGCGTTTCCACACTTGGTTTTCAGGTAGCACTCTCACTAACTCGCTGCTCCCCAAGTCCTAGTTCTCCTACACCTCTGGAATCTTTGGGAGCGACCTCCGCTTTTCATCTGTTGTACCTTGGCGCTCTTTACCCTAACAACAATAGCAAGTATCGTATGTACGACTTTCGTGGTGCTAGCAACAAGCCGTATGTGATCTTAGGACTTTTTTCTGCTACTTACTTGGCTTTAGATGACGTGTACTATGATCAGGCTTTACGCACATGCGCGTTGCGGGCTAGAGATCGCATGCCTCTGCTCTGGGCTCCATGTGTAAATGGCGGAAGATCTTCTTGATGAGTTTGACACTGATTTCAAATCGTGCTTTATAGATGGCCTTTGAAATTGTGGCTTTCTCGACTATGGTGTACAATGCATTGTCAAGACCGAGATCCCTGCACACGGATGTTGGTAGGATTCTGTACCGTGACGGTGTAGCATACTTTCTTGTAAGTCTTCGGAACTAATAACCGGGTCTATAACCTGATGCCGTCCTCCCCAGATCTTATTCTGTGAGCGCCTGTATCATTACACAAAGATATGTTGCTCATCTATATCACAAGCACTGCGGCTCATGAACCTATTGCTGGCTGCCTTAGCTCCAGTCAGTCCTCTTTTTTGCCTCGTTTCGGTGTGTCCTAACAAATCACCGGCAGGTTTCCCTCGTTCTTTTGGGCGTATTGTGAGTTTCAACGCAAGGAACATCGATAAAAGACATTAACAGACACGCGATTCAGTTTTATCTGGTCTAGTACGACAGTAACAGTGACAAGGTTGATCCTCAACCTTCGAGAATCGCGAATTCGGACAGCAAAGTTGCAAGATGGATGTGACGGCTAATTTGTGTAATTGAGTGTAACACTATATTTCGTTGTCAGTGACACCTTAGAAAGAACGATTCCGTTAGTATCTCTGGCTTAAGTTTTCCTGGAAAGGAGTGAGAGAAGCAGATATGGTATGCTTGCTGGTCAGCTTTGTCAGGTATGTCAAACCGCCCATCGTTGGCGGAGGTACTTACGTGAAATCAAGTATACACAGCATTGGCAGTAATGCGCCTCTTTGTTGGGTGATCTACATACATCTGAACAGCTTTAGCTCTTAAAATTAGACCGAGCGCCTCCGAGTTTGAGACCTGCCAACGTGACGGATTGTTTCCTTTCATTTCCTATCCACTGATTAACAACGAGAGAAAAAGCGTTTGCGTACAAATACCGAACAGATTCGTTCGTGGTGCGGTCGAGAGTATTTCATTCTCCCCCTTCATCAGACACTTGTCTCAGACTGTCAGGTTGACCCCAACCGTCTTTGCGCTTTCTCATCAGCTTGGTGAGAATTATTGATGCATTCAGCGAGCATAGTTTGGATGAATGTTTCAATTAAACTCGGAGCAACAGGCCAGTTTATGAAGCTTAGGAACCAGCATTGATGTCGGGAGTCTAGAATGTAATACACCGGCACCGGCGTAGGATGTTACAGTAGAAGAAACCCCTGGCGCATCAAGGAATATATCAAAGTTCGAAGCCGGAGTGCGAGCGTCCATCTTAGCATAGTCATGATCTTCGGTCATCGAGTGTAAGGTAAGGAAGTTAGGGACATTACGGTCTTCCTTGGTTTCCTGCCACGCGGTTTTAATGTGATTCTATTAGTTGACGTGAGTAAATAAATAGATTAGATGACACTGGTCCTTGCCTGGAGCTTGAAGGTTTTCGTTTTTTCTCCCCAAAGAGGACGGTGGACAGACCAAGAAAATTTCCGGCGGATGCATGCTGTTGAACTGGAGTCTCAAATACACACACTGGTACTGTGGGAGGGAAGATGATTTTAGTAGTCGTCGGTGCTTCTCTGTGCTCCTGAACATGAACGTAAGGGGAAGCGTTAAGAGCGTCCAATGGCGAGCACAAACTTCTTCCCGGCTGCTGGCAAGCACGAACAAACACACGCCGAGCATCGGCTTCCGCTGAGCCTGCCTCCCATGTAGACTCGGTTGTTTTGCTTGCTTCCTCTTCGATTCTCTATGGAATCCATATTGGCGCGAGACTCGTTTGAAAACAAGGATACATATATCTACTGCTGTGCCGCGATTCGATGGTCCTTGTTGCATCAAGTTTATTACCGTTGGCTTCACGCTTTTCAGTTTTTGCTATTGTTACCACGAGAGCACCTTCTCATATTGCCGAACGCTAACGATCGCTCTTGCACTATCCATATTATGTGAGTATGGTAATCATCGTGCCATTTTCGGATGACTTTAATGTTAAGTAAGTAGTTGGGCTACTAGCTGGAGATTGCTCATTTCTTCTTGTGGGACCTCACGCTCGCGGTAATCGCCTGTCTTTTCTTTCGGATCGTGCCAGCAGCTTCGGTTCTTGCTCAACATTCGCCCTTTTGTTGCGTTCTGCGTTGCACGTAAAGTTTCCGCTATAAAGCACGATGTACAGCAGAAAGGGCGGTATTTTGCCTTGCCTTTCCCTCTACCATGGACGAAAATGTTGAAAATGTAGAGCCGACTAAATGCGGCACACCAGAGGCGCGTCAAACGTCGATTCAACTGGAATTTGATGCTGGCGTGCAGAAACTGCGAATAAGACAGCGGTGGTGGCAGATATGGTAGTACAAATCATTCTATGTGTCTCGCCCAATGCGTTGAACTTACCTTACCCAGGCTTCCCAACCAAGCGCCTTTCCACGCCCGGACGTCGTTATCTGACGCACCGGTATGTGTATTCTCTATCGTGTCCGGTTGATGCTACAACTCTAAGTTATTCAGACTATACCACTAGAAGACGCTTCCTTCTTCTCCAAATTAACTTACAGCTGGATCACACCAATGATGGTAACGCCTTAAAATCGTGTCTACACCTGTCAGTTGAACGCCTTTTTTCCAGATGCTAGGACATCAAAGGCCTCTTCAAGTAACTGATCTTTGGAGGCTACATCCTACTCAAGAGTCGCGACTTTTTTCAGAGCAGCTGGATGCAGCATGGGAACGCCAAGTGAAAGGTAGTCAGGAATGGAACGCGATGTTGGATTCGGGAGAAATAAAGCCAAGCATTATTCTATGTGCGTTTTGGACAGTGAGCGCGCTTAGATATGGCATTAATTATCGGGAACGTCTTCGTCTCCTCGAAAATCGGTGGAGAGGAATCACAGCACGACGAAATCCGAGTCTGGTATGGGCACTCAACGACGTGTTCGGTAGGATGTTCTGAATCGGCGGTGCTTTCAAGGTCCGTAGGCTTATTTTCAATTGAATTAAGAGCTAGACAAGTTTCTCAGGTTTTTGGAGACACGGCACAACTCATGGGCCCCCTCCTCGTGAAAGGTCAATAATCTGATTTTCTTCCTATTCGCGACACTAACAGCATATACGAAGGCTATAATAAACTTCGCCAATGCACGCGCTACTGCCCGTTCAGATGGAACTGATGCACCCAATGTAGGCCGAGGAATAGGGATGGCCATCGGACTCTTTTGCATCGTGATTGTAACAAGCCTTACAGCGCACCAAGTAGGACCTTCAATATCTTGTTTACATATTCCCCTGACATTTCTTCTAGTTCTTTTGGCGCTCCATGACTACCGGCGTGTTAGTGCGTGCAGCACTAATTCATTCTATCTATAAACGAGGCGTAGCGCTGACAGGTAAGCCATCACTGACATCGTTCGCGGTGGTATTCAACAAAAATTGTCAGGGAAAGCTAGAACTCAATTTTCCAATGCTTCTCTCATCAACCACGTATCCACCGATGTGAGTATCGCATGCGTGTTGTTCATCAGCTCGAACTTACCCGGTATAGGTCAGTAGGATAGGCGCCGCGTCGCAGTGGTTCGTAAGTGACCAGTCTCTCTCAACGATCTCGCTCCCTTTACCCTTTGTTTGTATAGCATTTAGGTATGTAGGATGTCACCGACGTCGTGGAGCTTTTATTCAGTATTTCCAGGCTGGACCGCCCCAATTCAAGTAATGGTCTGCTTGAGCATTCTACTCGTTCAGGTAAGTGGCCAGAATTTTTCATGGACCTGGGCGCAGACGGTTTGGTATAGTTGGGACCCTCCACATTGGCTGGATTTTTGATACTCATCCTCATCGCCCCAGTTCAAGAACGCCTCATGGCACACCGATACTACATCCGTTCCGCATCCATGAAATTCACAGATGAACGAGCAAGTACTTTTTTGGAAGTGTTGGGTAGCATCTTGTATTTTTCACAATGACCGATTCTTGCTGAAATGCGCACCAAAGGTGCTATGCGGATTGTGAAATATTTTACCTATGAAGAACCCCTTCAGGAACGCATCAACAAGATCCGGAACAGGGAGCTGGTCGGCATTCGCCAAATGCACCATGCCCAATCAGCGAGGTATGTTGTATCCAGTGCATCAGGAGCGTCTACTCATTTGATTCGTATTAGCACAGCGTTTGCATATTCAATACCCGTCTTAGCATCCACCGTTGCTTTCGTCACCTATACCGGCACAACAGCGTCCTTTGATGCTGCGACCATCTTCGCCTCCCTGAGTCTCTTCACTGTCGGTTTTACTTCTAGGCTGTTTCAATCATTCCTTTACTGACACAACTTCGTCCAACAGCTACTACGTCAACCTATGATGTTCTTACCAAGGGCGCTGTCTGCAACTGCAGATGCTCGCAACGCACTTGAAAGACTATCCGGCATATTCCATGCAGATATTATGACGGAAGCTTCATTTGTGATAGACCCCCAACAAAGCCCAGCTTTGAAGGTGATCAATGCAACGTTTGGATGGGAATTGCCTTCTTCTGTTGTAGGACATGACAGCACGAAGTCGGAAGCCGGAACATCGACTGAAAATGTTGCCGATCGCCCATTTCGTATGTCCAGCATCAATATGGAAGTGCCACCGAAACGTTTAGTCGCTGTTGTCGGTCGAGTAGGCGCATGAAAGGTAAGATTATTATATCTCAAGTGGAAGTGGCTGTATATCGTGAAATCTTGCGTCTAGTCAAGTCTACTTCAAGGTCTGATTGGGGAAATGAGAAAAATATCCGGCGACGTTTCGTTCAGAGGTCCTGTTGCATATTGTCCGCAGACAGCTTGGATTCAGAATGCGACTTTGGTATGTTTTTCTCGGTACGTCTTTGTACACAAGACGCTAACAGCCTTCGAGAGAGACAACATTCTTTTTGGACAGCCGTTGGATGAAGAGAAGTATTGGAGAGTAGTCGAAAGAGCCTGTTTACTCCCGGATTTACTAATGTTTCCGGACGGAGATTTGACTGAGGTACATTATTTCTCGGCATACGCACGGTCCTCTCAAAAATTTCGATCCCAGATCGGGGAGAAAGGTATCAACTTGAGCGGCGGACAAAAGCAGAGAGTGAGTTGTTGCTCTATACTGAGTACTCAATCTCATTCAAGCATCATTATCTTTAGGTAAACATCGCGAGGGCCTTATATTATGATGCAGAAATCTTTGTGCTTGATGACCCGCTCTCTGCAGGTTAGTCCCTCTACATTCCAGAATATGATATGCTGACTTTTACAGTGGACCCTCACGTCGGAAAGTCCCTCTTTCACGGAGCAATTCTGCCACTGCTCCAAGAAGGGAAGACCGTGATACTTGTTACCCACGCGGTGCATTTCCTCTCACACTGTGATTACATTTACACTTTAGACGATGGGTGCATAGTTGAGCAAGGAACGTTTCACCAACTTCTCGCTGACGATGGTAATCTTGCTCGATTCGTGACAGCCTTCGGCGGAACCAGCTCGTCATTAGAGATATCAAATGTGGGCGACGATGACGACTTGGAAGATATCAAGTTGAAGTCCGCTCAAGCGAGCGGCAAGGACACAGGTAAGCTCGAGGGTAGACTCATTGTAAAAGAGCAACGCACAACCGGATCGCTTCCATGGGCAGGTGGGTTTCTCTGCCTCAAACTAAGTTAAAATGCATACTACGTCTTCCGAAACAGTTTACCGAAGCTATTTCGAGACTGGCGGAGGCTATATAACCCTTTCCTTAGTTGCACTTGCAGTCATCCTGATGCAAGGCAGTCAAATTCTTAGTTCTTACACTTTGGTCTGGTGGCAAGCGAAGTGAGTTGATTCTATCATTCGCGATCTGAACAAGACTGACACATTGGAAGTGCATTTCATCGTCCATTTTCTTTCTACCAAGCCCTCTATGCAAGCCTAGGGTTGTCACAAGCTCTGTTTACAATGCTGTTGTATACTATTTTTTCTTCATGTTCGGAGGCACTTACTCAAGTGAAAACTGAAGAGGTATCTCCATCGATATAATGTCGTCGATTATATCAAGGAACCTGCACAAACGTGCGTTGCATCATATCTTCCACGCCACGATGACTTTCTTCGACACAACAGTAAGTCCGTTAAAATACATTGCCACAAATTGTGCTAATGCTCAGCGAATAGCCAATCGGACGAATTTTAGGAGTCTTTGGCAAAGACATAGACAGTAAGCCATATATTCGTATGGTATGATCCTCTCCCTTTGACGAATGTGGCCCCCAGCGATTGATAATCAGCTTCCTAGTGAGTGTGGCGTTTTCGTTTTTCTCTGTGTCGCTGAGATTGTTTTTCGATTCCATGAGATTATGTTCGTCATTTTCGGACCCCATTTGACCTGTCCTCACACTCAATTGCATGTAGTCGTGATCACGATATCTAATGTCATGGGGGCTATCATCCTCATTACTGTTCTTCAGCACTACTTCGGTCCGTACGAACCTAATTTTTGAATAGGCTATAACTCATCTTCCCTCATAGTTATCGCTGTGTTCATCATAGCATTCGGGTACCATTATTTTGCGTCATTCTATCGTGCAAGTGCACGGGAGATGAAGATTAGATTCTACGCTTTGCTCAGTCTTGTATGCACATTTTTCTGAGTCTCTGGCTGGCAAGTACTCCATTCATTCTAATTGCTGATGCTGATCGATGGTATTTTCAAGGCTTACCTACGATTCGGGCATATAAAGAGATCCCGCGATTTGTTAATGACAATGGATTTTACATCGATCTCGAAAATCGGGCACTTATTCTAACTGTCACTAACCAGCGGTAGGTAGTGCTAAACAAAATCTTCATCCATGAAGTCTGATACTCGTGAAGCTGGTTAGCTGTAAGGCTTGATGTTCTAGGTGCTTCATTGGTTTTCTGCGTAAGTCTCGTCTCACCATTTCGATCGGTACTAGCGCTGATCGTAAAGTCCAGGTGTCGATATTCGCTGTTGTCGGCGTATCGGGAGTAAGTCCTGCCGAGATTGGCTTAGTACTGACCTATTCAAGTGAGGGTTGCTTGTCGTGTTGACCAACGGTTTTTGATTATTCGTGTTAAGCGACGATGACTCAATCATGCGGCTTAGTAACTAGGCAATCCGCCGAAGTCCAGGTAAGTTAACATAGCATCTATAGTCGAACCGTCAACTGACTATTCCAGAACCATATGAATGCTGTGGAACGAGGTAAGCGCATGTCGACCTCAGACGTATACGTGGGCCCTAACTTTGTTCAAGTTGTCAGTTATAGTGAAGGAGAAGTTGTTGACCAGGAAGCACCGCACCAGATGGATACAGGTGAATCAACCACGCGGTGGAGTCACGGTAGAATCCAGCTTCGCAATGTCGCGATGAGTTATCGACCTGGCATGCCTCAGGTACTTTGTGGCATAATATTTGATATCAAGGGTGGCGAGAAAATTGGCATTGTAGGAAGGACAGGTGCCGGAAAGTCGTTACTCATATTGACGTTGCTTTCGAATTGTAGAGTATTCCGGTGAGATAATCATTGACGGGTAAGTCTCAGCTGCTCGTGATACTGTATCATCTACAGCTCACTTGAACTGCCGGAGACGATATCTCGCAGATGGGTCTTAGAAGTCTACGCTCAAAAATGTCAATCATCTCGCAGGATGTAAGTATCGTCCTGATCGTGTTGATAGGGCGCTGACCTATCTCTTCATTAGCCGATCTTACTGAGTGGTATGTACCTTTAGTTTTTCCCATTGTACATTGACCCAGAGAAATCGACTTACAGGCACCGTAAGATCTACCTTGGACCCATTCTCGATATACAATGATTCGAAATTATGGGATGCTCTCAAGCGTTCTTTTCTTGTGGATGAATATCCATCAGCTGTCAATAACTCGACAACCGAGGTCAAAAGCCATCAGAGCTGTATCACTTTGGATACAGTAGTAGAACCAGAAGGGTTGAATTTCAGTGTAGGGCAAAGGTCTTTACTCAGTCTAGCGCGCGCCCTAGATTCAGCAGACTATCCAGCATCATTTTTGAGATCATACTCTCCTGTGTATCGCACGTATGTGCTGAGTTTTCTCATATTGATCGTATGAACAACGCATTCTACAGATCGCCTACGAACGATCATTTCGTATGATCGTGTATTGGTATTGGAAGAAGGGCGGGTTGCTGTACGATGCACTGACACCTGACGTATATTACTCAGACACTAACTGATCTTTGCAGGAGTTTGACAGTCCTTCGAATTTATTTTCACGCAATGATGGAATATTCCGCGGGCTTTGCGATCAAAGTAATATATCGTTCGATGATATTGAGCGGGCGGCATCCAAGTCGACCTCTATGGCATAATATATGATCCTCTCTATTTGGGGCAGCCTATTTCAATAATTAAAAGACATCTAGCAGAATCGAAACAGTAGAGCGTATTGTAAAAGGATGTCGAAGACGCAGTTCTTGACGGAATCATGCTTGTAAAGGGATACTGCACATCGAATTCTAACGCTTAGAGTTTATAAAACAAAGAAGGCCGGAAGATGAACGCGCCTCCGTTTAAACAATGCAGAAACTTGATATTCAATGATATACCCAGATTTCGTGGCGCTTTCCTCAATATATCCCAAGGCCTACTTACACCTATTGCCTTTTTCGAAACTGATGGCGCTCCGAAGAGATTATTGAATTTCTTGTCCGAGTCTTCATTCAAATGGCGGGATCGTATACTGAGATCTAGAAACCTTGGGCAGTCGATGGAAGGGCTATATCCCACACTGGACATGGTCCGTGCGTCACACCTCGGAGATATATAAAGCTCATCCCGACATCCGAAAACCTTACCACTCTGGCCTTTTGGCTTAGATCAAGTCACACCGGGAAGATGACAATTTTGGGCGAACCTGAATTTTGAGCCCAGATGTAAAAGTTTGGGAGTGTAATCTGGGGGTCAAAAAATGATGCGTTTTGGAGGATCTAAAACCCATGCCGCCCGCTAGAGATGAATTTCGGGTGCATCTAGATTTTATGTGAAATCTCTGTGAAATCTGACCACTCGAAACTTCACCTTACTGTTTGAATTCTGGCGGCCCCAAAATTCTCATTAATCCGGTGTGAGTGTAGTATCTGTTCTTAATAGTTTAACCACTATTACGGAGGCACCGCCTCCCGTATTGGTTATCTAATTTTTGCTGCCCTTGTCCTCTGTGCTCTGCTTGCAACACGGAGGTGCGATGACCTTGCTACTGCAGTACTGGCTTGTGTCGTCGGGGGATCCCTCTTTTTCTTTGCTGTGTACCTGTGAGGACTCCCAGTTGGTGGTCTTCGGGTTGCAGCAAACAGATGGGTTCATGTTTTGTCTGCAATGTGCTGGAATGTCCTTTGCACCTTTGATGTGGGTATCGATACCTTGTTCTTCGAGTTGATGGAAATCATTCAACTAATGAATCCATCCGAATTGGAAGGTTGTCACAGGCCTCCTCAATGATGTGGATTTATTTATCTTCATGTTTTACATTCACTGATCATATTTCTTTCTCAGGCAAAAGGAAGGAAGGAGTTTTATTACCCGATGGTGCTCCTCAACAGACTGAGCATGCCGGAGTCCGTACTACAGTCTCCCGGCTGTACATTCCAACTAGCTAATATGTAAATACTATTATACTAGAAAGAAGTACGACTGCTACGGAACCGACTCAGAACCACACCTACGCTCTGCTGCTCTGGTAAAGCCCCATCCTGAGTACTCCCTCACAGCCTCGGTAGTAGGTTGGTGATGAAATCACAATGATAAAGGGACAGAATCCCAAAGTGCAAGCATTGCATGGACGAAGTGGCCCACACTGGGCACGAGATCCTCTGTCCCTGTAAGACACAGGGGGAGGTGTGCCGGGGATCGCACACCTCCTCTAGTTGGGGTACGGAGCCCAGAAGTATGCACGGTGCAGAAAAAATTTCTTGCACGATCACACGTTTATATTGCTGTGGTCCTCAAGCCCATCGAGAAAGCACCATCAGGTGACCCGTTCATTTCAACATATACAATTTCAATGAGACAAGAAGAGAGGGGCCTAACAAGGTGAACGCTGAGAGAGGGACAGCGCAAAGAGAGAGTGTGAAGGCGAAGGCCCGCGCCATCGATATCACGTGATCTTCATGTACGGACCGTCGAGGATGGCTGGTGTGCAACGATGCGAGTGTTCTGTAACCCTCACAGACATTGACCCCTTTTCCTTTCCTTACTAGACTGATATTACTCAACCGTTTGATTACTCTTTCTTATGACTACTTCCTATCTATGTTCCTATGCCTTTTCATTTACCCTTATCTATGATATATTTGATATTCCTTTCCTACAAGTATATAAACCTCGACTTGTCTTAGATTAACCCCAATGATGAGCCTCCAGGCTCTGTACGCTCAGAATTCACGGATGTCTACAGCCCTCAGAATTCGCATATTATGCCATTATACTCCTACCACCTCCAGAAGAAACTCCGAATTTAATCTCTAGCCCATGCAGCGATATCTCCGTGCTGCACCGGTTATACAGCGGCTACTCTTCGGTTATTCAGACCAGTTTTCGAAGGCTACAGCTTGAATATCCTTCCAGAAACCGGAGTACACCGGTTATGACTCCCACTACTCTTTTATATCCTTTTTCGACCGGTTTTGCACAATATCTTCGTGCCCCATCACACCCTGGCATGCCTGATCGACAATCAACCGAATATAGCATTCCTACATCACCAGGGATCGTCATTTGCTGCGCTTTCATTGATCCTTCAATTAAATTGATGTGATTGATTGATACTCCTCCTTCCAAGTTATTTAAAGTGCATGGGCACTTCAGACCGGTTTTACTAAGGCTGTTACCATGCCAAGACCTCAAAGTAATCAACAGTAGCTGCGCACACCTCAGCAGACGAGCTGCGCATTAAAAACCCGCAGTTAAACAGCACCCCATGGTCCTCACAGCAGTCACAGCACCCATATGGTTTCCCCTCAAAAACCCGGCATTAAACGCAATGCCATGGCTTCAGATGACTAGTTTCCACATGCCTGCTATTAGTTTTACTCAGCTATGGAGTTACAGCCTTACCAATGCTTAGATATGTTTTCTATTTATAATTTCGGACTTTTAGTATATATACTCTGTAGAAACTTAGTTACAGGGAAATTGCTTCGAATTACCGGCTATATGCTCTATTGACGAGTTTATACACTACCAGTCGATCCCAGTCGCCCACAGTTATGCCCTATCGCTTGCTTTACTCTTAATCGTTATTGGATTGCATTATTACTGCCCAATAGACGCATTCTTGCTCCAACTACTTGCTTTTGTCTCTAAATCACTTCCACATCATCACCGGCTTTATTGCTTCGGTTTCGGTTTCGATTTCGGTTTTATATTGCCGGCATCATCATCTTCCAGCCCGGTTTAGGATCGTATTGCCTCTTTGAAGGCCCATCTCCACCCCACTCTCCATAGGATTCCCCTCATCACCGTTATTGCTTTTCCAAAGCTCCACACACTTGTTGCCATAGCTCCGGTTTTATAGACCAAGAACCCGAGATTCACACCGGTTTTAATTCGTTTTTGTATGTTTATTACCACCATTTCTGCTCACTTTATTAGGTACACTTCTAGACATCTTGTCTATACTCTTGTCGCATTTTATAGGATTTTGCACTGTTTTTCTTGGACGTCGCACCGGCTTTAGACCTATTGCCATCGTTTATATCCATTCCACACTCTCTGGACCGATTTTAGGACCTTCACCACTCGCTATAGCCCTTCTACACCGGTTTAGACCGATTTTAGGACCATTTTACCGCATTTTATCGGTTTTACATTATTTTCTTGGACGTTGCCCCGGTTTTAGGACCATAGCCGGTTGCCTATAGCCAGTGCATGTTTGCCAGACATATTCCATGTCTTTTCGGACGGTTTCTTAGTGTCCAGGTCACACTAGATCCCGTTCTATCTCATTAGTTGAGATCTCCCTTGGCTTACAGCCTGAGCCTCTTAGTACTCGACTGCTGAAGGGTACTACTTCCAGACTGTATAGTCGAAGTGTATACCTGCATCTAGAGGAATTGACTGCACAGAGGTGCACCGAACCACTCGCACAAACACATAGCCTTGACTACTGTGACTGCAAGCATCTTTCCTTAGCTCTCTCGGAGTTTTGGGTGTTGCCGTTGCCATGGAAGTCTAGGTTCAACACCGAATTTTCTCGAATCGAAGTATCACTTAACTGGTCTGTCTTTGCTCGACTAAGGTTCTCGCATGACGGAACTGTGACTCGTCGCACTTCTGTTACACATTTTTGACCTTTTGACACTTCGATAACTCGACAACGACATCGTTTCTTCGCCAACCACATCGACTAACAACAAACAGCTGACTTCAGTGGATGCTGCCAACAGGGACACTTCGGCTTGATCACCTGGAACGACCTCGACAATGTCAACCACCAATTTTTTTTCTCTGCTTATTTCTATATCTCTTGCTTCCTTGATATATCTCTTCAATGTCCAGCTCGACCTATCAACTTCGCAGTGCAGGAGAGGTCACCATCCCTGGTGACTGGAGTATGAGCCCAACTAGAGGCGCTCGTCGTGCACTGGAAAATGCCCAAGGTGAGTCGTCCCCTTCTGAACCCTTGTCTGACCTTTCTTCCCTTCCTCTAGACAGTACATCCTTCGATGGAGGGCATGCTGACGAGCATGCTGTTGCGACACAGAATCCCGCCGACGAGATGTTGACTGGGGATAGGAGCGCTGACCATTCTGGAGTGGATGTGGGTCGTGCAGCTCAAACTGGACACCGTATGTCGGCTGTCTCAGCGATGGAGCCCCCTGTAGAGGCGGTTTCTGATTCAGGCCATCGGGATGATGGACCTGGCATGCCAGTAGAGCACACTAACCTGGTTCAGACCGGGAGCGATACCCCCAGAGAGGGTAATTGGACGACGATCGTCGGCAGGTCACCTCGTTGTAGGACTAGCATATCCTCTGCAACCAGTAGTTCAGATGGTGTACTCACACCATCACGCAATAGATTTTCTGTTCTGAATGTGGAACTTTCTAGTGAACAACCGGACCTCATGCCTGCCCAACTGAGCACTGTACAACAGGCGGAAGCTTTGATACCTGACAAGACCAGGGATATCATGGAGAGACGCAGGAAGGCTATGGGACTGGCCAGTCAACCTACCCCTTCCCCCTCCCCCATGGCCAGGCCTTCTCAGGATAAAGGCAAGATTGTGGATTACCGAAACAAATTAGCAACGTTGCCGGGTTTCACTAGTGATGACTTCGACGTCAACAGCCAACGTCGAGCCCTTAATTTTTGGGAGGCATTCCAGAACGAATCGGCTGAGGTACAGCATCTGTTGCTTGAAGAGGCAGCGACACGTTTACAACAACGCTCGCAGTCTAGCAGTGAACCTGCAGTGACTACTAATGGGATTGTAATCAACGAACCCAGTCCACAATGGGCTCCGACCCCTTCGCCAAGAGCTTGAGAAATGCAAGAACATCCCAGAGTTCATTCAGTCGAGATCTTCGAGGATGCAAATGTGTATCGTACCATTTCGCCAAGCCCTCCAGTCAGAGTAGAACACTCGGTGCACCTGACCCAGCCTGTGAACACAATGAATAGTGTTAACCCATCCCTGCCTCGAGCTCAGACTGTGCATATGGTACAGGCATCGTTGCATCCTGTTTGTCCTTCGCCCTCAATAACTACTCCGATGGCTGGTAGTGGACGTCTGGGCCCAGCCTATGCACTCGATCAGGTGGCGCCTGCTAGCTTCTTAGGCCGTGCCCTTGGTAAATCCTCGGCTGGTGGTACAGGTCCTCCGGATGATGACTCTTCAGACTCCTCGTCTGACAGCCCTGAAAGTGACACTGACAATGCGGGATCCAACTCTAAGGACTCACGTAAAGAAAAGAAACGTTGCAAATGGGCTCGGAATGATTGCCCAATACCTCCGACGCCTTACAACAGCAGCCCTGACCCAGAAGCTTTGACTATGTTCATTCAAGAAGCTGCCCAATACTTGGAGGCCGCTAGAGTTCCTCGTCATAATGAGGTATTTCGAGTGGCGCAGTTTTTGAAAGGGGAGGCTTGACGATTCTTTGTTCAAAATGTCAGTTCTGACTACAAGGATTGGACACTTACTCGATTCTATGATGAACTTTTCAATTGGTGCTTTCCCAGAGACTACTGCACTGAAATTCGGAGGAAGATTGCGAAGTGCTTCCAAGGGCCCAGGCGTGTTCGTGATTACGCTTTTGAGCTACATAGCCTGTTTAGAATGCTGGGAGACAAGTCTGAATGCACCCAAGTCATTAAGCTTTGGTGCGGATTGCGCCAGAGCATCCAATCAGAGCTACTGATGCGTGGGTACCATCAGGAGATCAACTCATGGGAGGATGTCTCCAGTATGGCCGAGATCATAGAAATTGCTCAGATTAGTGTTGAAAATACCCAACGCCGTAATCAGGACCATACTCGTCGTACAAACAATATGCGCACCAGTGCCTCAGCGGAGGGTAGCAAGTACAACAATGCACCCCGCCCAAAGCAGGATAACCCTCCAAAACCCGCAAGGCAGAATACATCCCAGGAGACATGAGATACCTGCTCGGGTTCGTCTCAAGGGTCCAGTTCACATAACTCAGACAACGGCAACCAGAAGAAAAAGACTTCAGGAGGGAAGGAGCTTTCGAAGGAAAAGAAAGTGGAATACCTCACTGAAGGTCAGTGTTTCCGTTGCGCAAAGACTGGACACAAAGCCAGGGAATGTTCAGAGGGACAGCTGGCATCAGGCAAGCGATCTAGCCCTCCTGGTCTCCAATTGGCTAGTGTGTGTGTAGCACTAAAGGAAGCTGATAGGTTAACAGAGTTGGCAGATGGGACTGGCTCCCAGGTTGACTTACAAGCAAACAGTGTCGAGATGCATGGACTTTTGAATCTTGCACCTTCTTGCTTCATGGAGTTCTGCATGGATAATGCCTGTGACTCGACGTGTGGGTCTACCTGTGGATGTGAGGATGATGATGAGGACTATATTCAAGATGATCCTCGACCTCATGAACACATGTGGAAGGATTCTGGGTATCCAAAGCTTGGCCTGAATTGCCCTTCTGAATGGTCAGAAGTGCAGGCTTCGAAATTCTTGAAGACATCTATGGGTGATGTTTATGGATCCGTATCTGAACATTACCTGGCCTATAATGCACCATACCTGGGGGATGATCCCGCTTGGATCGTGGAATGTCTAGCCTGTTTCGTGGTCTATGAGGTTAAGGGTGATCAATACGTGATCCTGGACAACAACCACGACGAGTGGGAGGACATTCTCATACCTGCATCTGTGGTAAAGGCTGGGAAAGTCGCTGTCTGGTACCAGGAATATTGCTCCCAGATGCTGGGTCTCCCCAAGATCGAGCGTTATCCCAGTGATGAAGGGGACATTTTGTGTACCTTCATCAAGGAATCTCTGAATTCTGGGCTGAGTACCGAGGACTTTTCAGAGTGTTTCACGGTAGAACGTCGATCTCGTAAAAGGTTACTTGTACAAGATGGATTGTTGACTCACTGTTTCAAACTGGCACGTAAAACTGCTGAACGGAGATTATTCCAGCTATTCAACTGGTACCTGACCCATGTGCGTTGTCATGAATTACGACGATCTCGGTGGTGCATGTGGGATGACCCTAGGCTGGGTCTTCATAGGTTGGAATCAGACTGGGGATGTGAAGACCACAGCCTGCCTGGAGTTTCAAACCCAGAGGAACACGCAAACGATAACTATGGAGAATTAGTATCCCCCGCTCTGTTCTTAGGAGCTATTGAGACTGAAAGCTTGAATGCCCTTGAACGGAATGCAGGCGCACCATGGGATTTCTCTCACCTTGTACCTCTCCTGATGATCGTGAAAGTCAAGGTGAATGGACAGGAAAGCCGAGCACTTCTTGATAGTGGTTTGTTGGGTGACTTCATGTCAACTACACTAGCAGATCAGCTGAAAATTAAGAAGATTGAGCTTGAGAAGCCAATCATATTGCACCTTGCAGTCCAAGGTTCACGATCTCGAATAAATTTTGGGACGAAGGCTAAGTTGACATTCCAAAGTATCCAGGAAGAACAACGCTATTTCGACATATGCAATCTGTCCCAGTATGATATCATTCTAGGGACTCCCTTCCTATTCCAACATCAGATTTCATTTGGATTGAATCTGGCACACGTACATATTGGTAGTGTGGAGGCTTTACCGATTGAAGGTAAAAATATTGGGGAATTGTCATCCAGGACAATGGAGATCGCCGATGACCACATCGCTAAGGTTCGCCGGTGGTTGATGGACTACACTAGGGATGCGGGACTGTTTGAAGATGCTGCCAAGTCACCATTGCCACCTTTTCGTGCCATTAATCACTCCATACCACTGAAAGACGAGGACAAGACATACCACTGGTGCCCATCACGGTGTCTGGAACCTCTCTTGCAACAATGGATACAGAAGAAGACTGACTACTTGGTGACTGGCCGGTGGCGGGTCACTACCGCAAGAAACACAGTACCTATGCTCTGCATCTATAAGCCACACAAGCAAAAGAATATGCCCGAACTTTGTACGGTGTTCAACTTACGGGAACAGAATGCTAATACATTCAAACTGGTGGCGCCATTATCAGCTATAGATGGTATCCTCTGCCGTGTAGCGAGCCACCGTTGGTACTCCATTTTCGATCTCCAAGTGGCCTATGAACAGATTCGTGTGATATCAGAACATGTTCCTCGCATGGCTGTGACAACGCCGGATGGGAACATGGTTAGCCTGGTTATGCAGCAGGGGGACTGCAATGCACCAGCGACATGCCAAGCACTAATGAACCACATATTCTTGGCACACTTGGGGGTGTTTGTTGATGTGTATCTTGATGATATCGTTGTCTATTCTGATTCCCTGGAGGCCCATGCAGACCACTGTAAGATAGTTTTTGACATCCTTCACCGAGAGCAGTTATACTTGTCAGAGAAAAAGTGCCATGTTCTGGCTACCAAGATTAGTATTCTTGGGCACATAGTGGACTGCCAAGGTATCCGCATGGATCCCGTGAAAGTGGACTCTGTCGTCGCCTGGAAAGTCCCGACAAATCGTGATCTCTTACATGCATTCCTAGGATCAGTAGGGTACCTTGCAGATGATGTGGCGAGCGTACGAATCCCGATGGGCGTCCTACATGGTTTGACTGGGAACACAGTTCCTTTCTGTTGGAATATGACCCATCAACGAGCATTTGATGAAGTGAAGAAACACGTACAGGATTTTCGTGAGCACCGCCGAGTCCCACTCGACTATGCCAAGGATGTGCCAAACATCAACCTTGTAACAGACATCTGTGCAACTGGGATTTCAGGAGTCATTAGCCAAGGAAATGACTGGCATAAGGCAAGCGTGGCTGCCTTCTTTTCTGCTAAGTTGAAATCTGCACAACAAAATTACCCTGTGCATGAGCTTGAAATGTTTGCAGGTGTCGAAACCATGCGCCGTTATCGTGATATCCTGCTTGGGTGTCACTTCAAATGGTTTACAGATCATAAGGGCCTAATACACTTACTCAAGCTGTTGGAATTACTAAGTATATGCTCGTAGCTTCCCTGGCTACTGGGTTACAAACTTGCAAGGAGTCTGCCCATTATTCACAGATATATATACTAGCTACTACCTAATCTAGTATCTTCTCCATCTTTTGTGCAATTTCCACCCTTACTAATCATGCCGAGTGATGCTGGCTTGCCCGAATCTCAACACTCTCCCTCAAGGCGGTATCACCTCGCAAATTACCTATGAAACTCTCCCTGAAACCTATAATTGTCCTATGCATCCGTTTATAGTCAATTTGACTCTGCAGGGTTCTCGCAACCCAAATAATAACCTTCTGGGCTCTGCAGGGTTCTTCTACCCAATATAGCCATTGATTCAGCTCTGCAGGATCTCTCGTGATCCATATTACTCCATATAGCCCATATCAGTTCCGCAGGATCCATCGCGATCCAAATAATGATGTCTTTCTTCAATAGCAGGTGTTGGGCAGGTCGATCACATAATTTGAGTGTGTCTGTTCCGCCGCTTCAGGTTTCCTTTCTGGGCATTCCCATGCCTTATGTCCCTCTTTGTCACATCTGTAGCACTTCACCTTTCCAGCCCTTCCTCCTCCAGAGTTATAGCACTCATCATCTGTATGTCCTCTCCTCCCACAATTTCCACACTTCTTTTCCTTCCATGGGACATCTCTTCTGCCCCTGTTACCCCAAGCCATCATTGCCTGCTCTGTCGGGATGTCACCAGTTTCCTTCCGCCGTGCTTCTTCTTCCATCAGTGCTGCCGAAATTTCAGCGACTGTGAGAAATTCGGCATCAGACCGAGTCATCAATGCCGTCACGATTGTTCCATATTCGGGTGATAAGGAGTAGATCAATACATCAGTTATCTCTTGATCTTCCAATTTGAGCCCAATAGCACAGAGCTGCATAGCGAGTGAGGTAATGTTGTTAATATAGTCGGTGATTGGTTGTGTGGTGTCATGGTGGTAGGAATAAAATCTTCTCTTCAAGGAGATCCTATTAGACGTGCTGTTCTTCTCATAAATGTCCTTCAATGCCTTCCAAGCTGATGGTCCATCAGTACAATCTCTGATATATGGCTTTTGAGACTGTTCTATGGTGAGGCCAATAGCTGAGAATCCGTCCTCTGCTGCTGCTTCCCATTCCTCCAATTCTTTCCGCTGCGAAGGTTTGGGCTTCTCTGTTGCCCCCGAAACAACCTTCCATGTCCCTGCACGCCACATGATCATCGTGAGATCAAATTTCCAGTCATGGTAATTCACCCCGTTCAGTTTCGTCACGGATCCCAAAAGTGAATTGATGTTCTGGACTGCCATCCCTAGGTATGATGTAATAGAAGTAGAGGGTGCGACGTGGACGAGTGAGCAATATACTGTGAGTTTGTGTTGGAATTACTAAGTATATGCTCGTAGCTTCCCTGGCTACTGGGTTACAAACTCGCAAGGAGTCTGCCCGTTATTCACAGATATATATACTAGCTACTACCTAATCTAGTATCTTCTCCATCTTTTGTGCAATTTCCACCCTTACTAATCATGCCGAGTGATGCTGGCTTGCCCGAATCTCAACACAAGCAGAGAAATCTATCTGGCCGTCAGGCTCGTTGGATCGAGCTGATTGGAGAATATGATTTTGAGGTCATCTATGTGCCTGGGGTGGACAATGTCCTTAGTGATTCTTTGTCTCATCTGTACTCCAATGATGGCCCAGGCACTGTACGTGGAGAGTCAGAATTTCTGGCATATGACGAGGATCACCCACCAAACAAACGGGAGGAGTTGGTAACAACTCCACTCCTTGTAGGTCTTGAGGCAAATGCGGTCCGCATTGCTGCTGCTGCCAATGACCCTTGGTCTAACCTGTCAAGAAAACCACGTAAAAATGAATCGGCAGCTTCATTTGCAAAGTGAATGGCAGGCAAGGTCCATTTGGTAGGCCCTCGACAGGACTTCAATGGTGTTCAGGTGACTGGAACGGAGGGCGAGGGTAGCAACACGGATAGTGTGTTCATTCCGCCAGCTTGTAACACAATCCTTGAAACAATGGAAGTCCCACAGCAGATCGATAGTGGCCCTGTGCAAGATGATGCGCTTGCAGCATGGGAAGCGAACATGGCAGCTCACACTGTGGAAAATACTCCCGCGGAGCCTTTCGATCGTGCCGATCGAGCCTCAGTGCCTGATTCCCAGGGTCAGCTGCACACAGTAAGCAGTGACACGTTCAACGATTCTTTGGATCCCTCACTGGTTGCACTGTTATCGTCCCGCTTGCTTGATCATGCCTTCTACAATGCAATACGGACCTCCTACATAGCAGATCCAGTTTTCAGGAAGATTATGTTGGCCCCCAAGGAGTTCAGAAACTTCTCAGTGAAGGATGGTGTCCTGTTCATGCACTCAGGAGGGCGAGACCTATTATGCATACCTGAAGGAGCTCGTCTACACGAGGGTTTGGTTCGTGAAACCATTATCAATGAAGCTCACTCTTTGTTGGCACACCTCGGTGCTGACAAAACTATAGCTTACCTCAGGGATCATGTCTGGTGGAAGACACTGATACGTGATGTCCGTATTTTCTGTGCAGCTTGCCAAATGTGTAAACGATCAAAACCAAGCAACCAGCGTCCATTCAGTCTCCTGAACTCTCTACAAGTTCCATCTCGTCCCTGGCAGGCTATCGGGGTTGATTTCGTAGGCCCATTGCCCAGTTCTTCAAACAGGGATGGTACGTTCAACTCGATTACAGTCATGATTGACCTCCTCTCTTCTATGGTACATCTGATACCTAGCAGAATTGATTATACTACTCCTCAAGTGGCTGAACTAATGTTCAAGAACGTGTTCAAATTACATGGTTTGCCTGAACATATCATTTCAGACCGTGACGTTCTCTTCACAAGTGAGTTTTGGACTTCGCTCCATAGATTGATGGGAGTAGGCTTGAAAATGTCAAGTTCCTATCATCCCCAGACTGATGGATCCACGGAATGTGCTAACTGTATGGTGACACAAATGATTCGTGCATGCATATCCCCAGATCAAAAAGACTGGGTTGCACGTTTGCCTGGCATTCAATTTGCCATCAACTCTTCCACTTCAGATTCTACAGGCTTTGCGCCTTTCTACGTGAATTATGGCCAGGTTCCCCGCTCCTTCTTATGGATGGCACCTTCGAACGATGTCTACCCTGGGGTCCGTGAGTTTGCATTATGGATTAAGCACACAGTCTTGGCAGCGCACGATTCAATCTTTGCCGCACATGTGAAGCAGACATGAGATGCAAACCGCCGTCATCGTGAGTGCCCATTTGCCATGGGCGACTTGGCATATATTTCGACTCAGAATTTGACACTTCCGAAGGGCCTGGCCCGCAAGTTGGCACCAAAGTTCATTGGTCCGTATCGGCTGCTTTCTGATTTTGGAAATAATTCCTTTGAAGTTGACCTCCCTCCCGAACTAAAGCACCGTGGGGTTCACCCAATTTTTCATTCTTCACTTTTACGGATACACGTTCCGAATGATGATGTTCTGTTCCCAGGACGGTCTGACTTGACAGTTGGCCTCGCCGAGGCGAATGAAGCTGTGGAATGGCGGTTAAGTCGCTTCCTTAACCACAAGCACAATGGCAAGGATTTCCTCTTTCAGGTGGAATGGTCATCGGGTGATGTTACTTGGCTTCCTCTCTCTGAGGCTGCTAAATTTTCGGCGCTGCAGGACTACTTGGATATTGTGGGAGTCCAGGATGTGTCACAGCTTCCGTTATTGACACAGGAGTCAACAGAGGCAATTTTGGGCGCGATAGCCTTGCCTTTGAAGGATATAAAAGGGGCTGAGATTGAGGAATATTGCACACCTCTAACTCACCCATCCTCATCAGTAATCAGTATGCCTGTCGTTGTCCCCGGCTTCACTCCCAAGGGCTCCGAGATACTTGTGATCTCCATGGCTGGCGGGAGTTGGGCTTTGCCTAGATCCCTCGTCGTCATGTTTTTGCAACACGACAAGTACTTGCGTGGTCATGAGCGTGACCCTGATTGTGTACCTCCTTTGGGGTATGAACGATTCCATGTTCAGTGGAATTCTCAGTCTGGCACGACACGATTCCTGGCCTTCGAAGAAGAAGGAGGTACAGTGGTGATCTGGAGTGATGAGAGCCCCACAATTGATGACTTCCTCCCTTCCCCTTCGAAGAAGCGTCCTGCCCCGAATGAGGGTTACTCAAGGGTCTTCAAGTCTGCGTGACATGAGGAGATGGCGCTGGAGGCAGTCTTCAACCAGGTCGCTACAGTGCAGAAGCATGGCCCTGCCTCACATCCTCGCCGTCCCCCTCCTATGCAGACCAATAGGCGAAAGCGTTACTTTGAGCACACACCCGAACCCAAGACGTCTGGTGTGGTGATGATTCGTGAGGACCGCCCAGAATCTGTGTATGCCTCACCTACCATTTCCTCTACTACATCCCTACCTACACCTTTGGTACACTCCGAAACACCGACCTTGATCACAGGTCCCTCGGCATCCAATGTGCCTTCGCCATTGTTCGTATTCGATCCCGCACCGGTTAATACTGCACCTGTAACCAATAAGACGGCCACTGTAGATGTACCCTCTTCGACCTCTTCCGTGGATCCCTCCCACTTGATTACCCAGCCGGCAGAGGATGTTACTATGAATGAGTTGGTTGCTTTGCCGGGTATGGGCCCCGACGCGGATGATCTCTTCAATTTTGATACCGAGATCGATACAAACGCCGACTACGTTTCGATCTAGTTGGCGCTTGCCGTGCAAGACGCCGGAGGGCGTATGTAACCCTCGCAGACGTCGACCCCTTTTCCTTTCCTTACTAGACTGATATTACTCAACCGTTTGATTACTCTTTCTTATGACTACTTCCTATCTATGTTCCTATGCCTTTTCATTTACCCTTATCTATGATATATTTGATATTCCTTTCCTACAAGTATATAAACCTCGACTTGTCTTAGATTAACCCCGACTTTTCTCGAATCGAAGTATCACTTAACTGGTCTGTCTTCGCTCGACTAAGGTTCTCGCGTGACGGAACTGTGACTCGTCGCACTTCCGTTACACGTTCCTTCCTTAAACAACGAGCACGAGACGGTCGAAGCGTCAGAGATGTGCGTGCCTGGACTGATCACTAGCACTGTCAGAGACACTTCGTCCTAGCGTGACAGCTATAGGACGGAATAGAACAACACACAATAGTGTGGAGGGCTCGCAGTGCGGGATGTACGACAATACACATATATCATCTTTTTCTTCCCCACCCAACGCATGGCATGGTGGGGCGGGGTGGTCGCAGCACGGCTGCCCCACGGCTCATCCCCCTTCATCGCCGCACGGTGTGCTTATCGACGGAAGAAACACTTTTCAATTTTCCCTTTTTCCCTTTTCCCTCGCTGCTTCTCCTCTTTTTCTTCACTCTTCCCAGTGCTCGCTCACGACCACGCCGTATCACTAGACCCCAACTAGCCGCGCGGGGCTTTCGACTGTCAAACTATGGCCTCCCACCTCCTCGCAACGGAGACGACCCCTCTTCTGACACTTGGACGATCACGCCGATGATGAGAGCAACGAGAGTTCTCCATGAAGGGGGGACTGGAACTTGACAGCTCTCTTTAACAATACAGGGCCCTGCTTGGTGTCCAATGAGCGTCAAACTCTAGGAAATGTGAACGAGCGGGTGACAGTCTCTTCCTTGAATATGCTATCGTATAGACGGTGAAGGGGCACGTCAAGCTCGCCGGCGGTATTCGAGGCCTGCATGTACCCTTTGGTGGTAGCCTGAAACGTGCTGTCATGTCGAATCGCGTCGGTCACCCATCGTGCCGCCGCGTTTGTATGCCATTCTTTGAGAAGGCAAAGGGTGGTCAGGAACACGTCTGGGGTTCGACTTCGAAAGTCGAGGTCCAAATGTCTGGTGTCGTGTGGAGTTGCTTGATGAGGTGCTCCCCAATCCGGGAACAGAAATTAATGATAATCGTTGCCGAGCGCAGATCTTTTCGATGGGCAGGCTATTCTTCGAGACTAAATAAACAAGTCATCTGTGAATGTCATTCGGTCCCTGCTACCATAAAACACGATTATCTTACTACTTCAAAGGTGAAGCGCTATTTTTTGCCTCGAACCTCAAGGCCTCAAGAGTGTGACTTAGAAATCGACAGGTTTACCAGCTGGCTCGGTGGATGAATTGAAAGACCCGTAAATTATCGAAGACATGTTGTTCGTGTCGTTATATGTGTTATGTATCGCTGAATGTTCTACAGTTTCTCATGAAGAGTTTTTGGACCGTATACCGGAAGGTGAAGGCTTTACAAAAGCTATCTCTCCTGAACGCCGGTGAAGCTAATGAACCGTTGGCAGAGGAGTTGAAGAAGGGGGCTGCTCAGGTGATAGACACGATTAGATGCACTGGCGGAGCCTTCGAAAAACATAAATGCCTGCGTGGTGCCTAAGGGTGTGCCACCGGCCTTGACCTACACTCTACATTAGCTCCTGCTCCAGCGCCCGACGACAATAATCGTGGCTTTGTCAATACACCTCATGGGCACGACGACCTTTCGCAACACCTATAGGTCCCATTTCCCGACGGATGGACCCAATGCTTGATACCTGGGTAACATAACCGACGATTCAAGCACGCCTCCGGGTTTCCTCGACCTATAGAAGAGAGCGGAGACAAATTTCTCTTTGTCCCCCGGTCATGGGCTAGGCATGTTCTCGACGCAAGATGGGTGACCTCATCGTCGACTCGGAGAAGCCTTCGATGGTTGTGTCTCTGTCACCTAACGGCATACCAGTGGTCCGTATGAACATTGAAGACATCTACCGCGTCCCCGTTACATCCTAGGGCGCCTTCGTGTCTTTCTCTCGTCTCAACCTGCGCGCGATAATGCGCTTCATTTGCAGGACGTTGCTGCCGCTTTGAGTTGCAGGTTCCATCCGCTTTATGGTGATTCTTGGCGCAAACTGATGCAGAGATGTTGACAGAGGTGCGGAGAGTCGTCGATACGTCAGATCTTCAGAGAGGAGTATAAGAGCACGCCGAAGTTGGGGGAATATTGGCCTGGCGGAAGAAATCTATTTTGAAATCTTGCAGCGGGCCACATAGATCGACAGAAAGCCACTTACCGGAAGCGCTACGCGGGATACTGCCCGCCGCCTTACGCAGGGTGTCATCCCGGAAACGGCAACATACACGGCACCCACACAGCTGTGCCATACGGATGGAGAGCATTGCCGCGGACGGGCGGAAGCAGGTAGGGCTTGAATGATCGGCGGATCGTCGCCCTGTCATGCGCGGACGTTGTTGGTGAGCCCCTTGTTCGCCGCAATTCAAACAAGGTAACATTTAAAACCAAACGGCCCCCCCCCCACAATTCCCTCGCTCGCCGGAATGCGATACGTCCTCTTACAACAAAACTCGGTTACTCGACAGGTCACAGCGCCATAGAGATGTAGAAAGTCGTCAAAGGGACGAACTGTTCATAAAAGGACTCAGTGTTCGGAAACACTACAACATGTTTCGTAAAGAAGGTGACAAGGACGGGACTGCAGGGTTGGGTTTCGTACTCATCCATCGTCAAGACTTGTGGAAAGTTTGCTGGTTCGTCTCTCGTGGTACACAACGACCAGCTCGAAGTTCCTGTTTAGTAATGAAGTCATCGCTGTCAGATCCAACGACCCATGTCTGTAGCCTTGATGTATTTTCGTTCCGCTTGTATATCTTGATCTTTTTTGCGCCACCGTCGCCCGTGTTTTCGAGGACTGTAAACTCGGCATTAGTCATGGACACCGACCGCAAGTTTAATTGGCATCAAGCTCGATCCTACCGGAGATTCAAGACATTAAGCCAGCTGTCCACGACGGCGTACATATACGAAGAACAGAAGACATTGTACCATCCTTCTCCGAATTTAAGTTCCCCTTGATGCACGCACTACATGGACAAGTGAAGTATGATGGGTCAAATATTGTCAGGAAGGCTGTACGTACTAACCATGGTAGGAATCAGGGTGGAACTTCGGAACACTCACTAGTCAAGGGAAAGGTAGACGAGGCACATCTCACACCGCACGAAAATTTGCTTCGCACTGTGCATCTCGGCTTTGAGCGTCCGGCACTGAATGACGAGGGTGAAATGCGGAGTCAAAGACAGCTTATTCGCATTCAGCCGCACAAGAAACCTCAGTATCAATACAAACATCCCCTCATCTACGTCTCATCAGCACCGTACATAAGCCGGAGAATCACGTCTACTCACCGCCCTTTCAAGCCTCTCCTCGTTTCACATCTCTTTCCCGGCCCTCACCAGTTTGAGCTTATCCTCCGGCACGCCATACCGCTGCATGAACTCTGCAATGACCTCTTTGCTAACAAGGGACCCAAATCCTCCGAGTAGACCAGTGTGCAGATTGAAGTACCCAAGCCCCATAGGGTCGAGTTTCTCCACAGTACCATTTACCGCTTCAGAGGCATCTTTCTTCCATCCGAGCCTCTGGTCCACAACAGAAAGGAAATAGCCTGTGACATGGTCGGTACCGTACGCGATTTCAATGTCGCCCTGTTTGATGGTGTAGCGGGTCATGGGTTTCTGGGAGGGGGGATCGGCAGCCGAACAAGTAATTGAGAAGTAGTGGAACTAACCTTTGGGTGAGGGGAAGAAAGGTGGGGGGAAAGATCACGTCGATGCATTGTTTATATTGGCCATGCCAACCAATTACCGTAAGAGTCCTCCGAAGGTTTTGAATCAAGTTCCATAGGCGCTCGGGACGGTCAGCATCGGCGATCAGTACTAAATGAGAAGCATGCTACGTCCGAGGCATTCAATTCGGTATGTTCCCGGTGGCCTCGAGAAACACACGAGTGCGAGGTGTTAGGCCGCGCCAGTTTCTGAAAGTCAGTGAGTCGGCGATTCGTATGTTAGGCGCTGCATGATGTTGCAGAATTCACCAGGAAAGCCCTCATGGCTTGGGAACCGTTATCCGCGGATTGACCGGGAATATACCATCTTACAGGTGTATGTCCTATTCAGCGCCGTATAACTTTGGATGCCGAGCTTGGGAAGATAAGGCTGGCAGTATACGTATGAATATCCGCGATTACAGGGACTAGTCATATTGGTCTCTACCGTAGTGACACAGTTACAATGACGCCGAGAGAAGAAAAGCTCAGTGGGTGTATAGATGTAGGATCACATTGTCCCTTACCTTCAGGTTCGTAAAATGTCATTTGGTTTCTCCCCACTTTTCAGCTGTCGAAACACGACATTGGTTGTAGGTCCGTTTTGAACCTTGATATTCGCAGGATCATAAGCTGAAGATTTGATTTAGCTCCCAGTCGAAAAATGCAGTATTTGAGACCAAAACATCTGTTGGCCGCCTGGAGAGTACGGATATTAGCCATTCCAATAGTTGTCGGTCATCATCTTGACAACGTTTGTATGCTAAGTCAAGGATAGCAGTCAGTCAGTCAAAAAAACTTTCATATATCATCTCGAGTGCGTACGATGTGTCCTTTTCACTACCGCTGTCCTCCAGTTTAACGCTTATTTCTGTCCTCAGGTCCTGTATAATGGCGCTATAAAAGCGAGTGTTATACATTCGAGATCGCTGAAGACTCGGAAGGCTGAGCAGGGCGGCCTGACCACGTGGCTGTCGCCATCGATAGAAATTTGCGCAAGTCGTACACACAGATTCGTTTAAGGGGAAGACTATTGATGGGATAAGAAGATAAGGAGGAACTCCAAGGACTATTTCTTGAGGAACATGAGAAGGACCAGCGTTATTTGGTTATGTATGGTGTCGTGACCAAATATGGTTGCTGCCAGTGCCACCAATACCACGTGCCTTGAACAAGTTTCCTTTAAAAAAACATGCGTCTCTAGAAGCTGTCGCTACATTCTTCCTTGACCCCCTCTCTCGCTCTACCCGACTAGATTTCGTCACATCATTACTATGTCAAGCTTCCGCATGAGTGGTAACGATCATAATTATTCGAGTGATCTGGTTAGAAGATCTTCACCAACAGTTCCTGGACGGACATGGTGCTCAGATTTCATATACTCGCCACCAAAGACACGCAAACGATGGGTGCTTTTGATGGAGAAACTCTCTAGAACCAAGTTTCTTACTCGATCATCCTTGACATCTAGTGAAGTCGTTGGTTCGCCCCTTGTAGTACGCAACGACCAGCTCGAAGGGACCGTTTAGTGACGACTCGGTCGTCAACAACCCATGCATCTGTAGCACACTTTATTATGTATTTTCGTTCCGCTCATATATAATCTTGAACTTTGCGAGGCTGTGCGACAGTTTAGGGCCATAGAGATTGAAGATTCGGCATTGGTCTCGCAATGGACATTGACAGCAAGTTTAATGTTCGGCATAGGCTCGACTAAGTCCTGCAGTGCCTAAGATACAAGCTGTTAGATCGAATGTACGCACGCTTGGCTTTGAGCGTCCTGTGCTGGATTAAAGAGAGAATGTGCAGATACACCGTACCCCAAATATGGACGTACGCAGAATTCAGTACCGTTGTCGACGACAGGCTCACAGATATCCGAGTTAGTGTGGATAAGCTAACGGCGCGGCAGGGATGCTGAGCTAGCCAGGTTGCCCAGAAGGTCATCAAGGTGGCAAACGACATCAAGCCCATCATAAAAAAACATACTGACCAGCCGAAAGAGTAATGTATGCAGGCTGCTGAAATGAACAATTTGTTCAACAGCGACGAATTCTATGTTGCCATGAGGTAGAGCATGCTAGCTATTGATTTCGAATTGAGAATATAGTACATGCAGTCGGAACCATACCAAATCCTGGAACTCTCGAAAGATTTTTACTACATATTGTACATTGATTTACCATTCCCTAGTATTCCATAGGTTTCGCACGAGCTCAGGCCTTTTGAGCAACCTGGGCGGCGAGAAATGATTGCTTCAAGTGACCCTCTTTGCCCAAACCAAGGAGAGTGTCCCTGATTTCGTCGCGATCGCTAATCGTTGAGAACAAAGCCCCAAGGAGCTCTTGCTCCCGCAGGAGATCCCGATACTCTTCCACTTCGTCCTCGCCGAGGTGATGGTTGCCCCAGTTCGCTTCAAGCTTCTCAAGGCATTCTTCAAGACCCGCCCCCTCTAGGATCTTCCGCACGGCTTCATAGGCGCTATCGAGGGCACCTTCAACCCATCTGTTGGTGATAACATAGTATAAGCCACCCATCTTGAACCATGTAGATGCAGTAGAACTTACGCATGCTGATCACTCAAGGCCTCTCCGGCGAATAAGAGCCTCCCACCGGCAGCACCTTGTCCGAACGCAGGATAGATATTACTGAACTGGCCAGGGCCAAAGAGGGCGAATGCCCCTACATAAGGAAAATTAATAACCAAGACCACTCAATCGTAATAGAGAAAATCACTCACCAAGCGTAAACGGATCGGAATACCAGTCCCATGCACACCAATCCAGTAGCTGATCCTTCTTCAAGAAATCAAATGTAACACCGTGCAAAGCAGCAAGATCCTTGAGGATATTGTCAATCAAGAACTGCTCATCGACAGTGTTGCGCCCATTGATAAGACCACCGACACGGGCTGCATCCTGCGACCACGTGTAACTGGCGATCATAACCGCATCTGCGTTCGGGTCATCAACGCCGTAGGAAGGGAACACGACGGTGCGAACGACGCGGTCAGTCTTGGTCTGACCACCTTTGATGGAGCCGGTCGAAAGAGTCTGCCACCACCTAGAGCTGAACCTGATGCCGACTTTGCAACTCGAGTCATAGCGGAGGGTACGCATGCCCTCCAGCTGCGCATAGCTGAGGTTGCACCCATCTAGGTCGACGAAGCGCAACGCGGGAAGCGGGATAGTGGAGATCACGTAGTCATATTCATTTGGAGCCTTGTCTCCGCTGCTACTGTATGTAACAGAAAGAGGTCTGTTCCCGTCAACCACTGCTACGGGAGTGATCGATGTGACCCGCTTGTTGTACTGAATTTTCCCAGAGATCTTGGAGACCATCGCGTCGATGAAGACTTCGCTACCACCTCTAGTAGACGCAATGTATCAGATCTCGTCCAGCTGAGATTCTGATTAAACTTACGACAAGCAGTGCCAGGTCAAATCTGGTGCACCGTCTCCTCCGAACTTCATAGCCGAACCGGCAGGCCAGTCGAATTCAAGGTCGTCTATGACCATCTCGGAAAACGCCATATCAAACAGACCTGTTCCTGTGTTCATCCTCTCCATCCAATTGATCGCGGAGTTGGGGTAAGCTTCTTTCTTCAAGAAACTTGTTCCGTCTTCGTTCTTGATATCAAAGGGAAGCATCATGAACGTTCTGGCGGAGTACTCGTCAAACTCCATAAGTTTCCTCCAGCCCTTCTCCCAGTTCTCCACGAGGAGCTTTTTGAATGGAGTGAAGCATTCGCCTAACCAGTGATCGACGCCCATGTTGATGAATTCAGAGGGAACCAACCCTCCCGCCGACGAGGAGTCCTTGAACCAGTCGGCCGTAGGTTGCTGAATGACTGCCTTCTGTTGTACACGTTGAGAATTATACTCGAGGAACTGGTTATCGCTGTTCATGATGTAGGGGATGAACTTATCCCCGATCTTAAGGCGTTCTCTGAAGAGGTTGAAGACGCGCCACATGATAGGAATGTCGGGATAGCGCATGGCGCCGATATCCTATGTCAGGCGCCGATGAGTCCGATGGGAGAGGAAAGCCATGGTAAAGAGACTTACAAAATAGCTCCATGGCTTACGCTGGAAGTGATGGGTAAGGATCCTACCACCAGGGCGATTGGAACCCTCCAGGATCTCATATTTGATCCCAAGATCATCAAGGATCATTGCAGCGTACAGGCCTGCAGGACCTGCTCCAATGATCCCAACGAGGAGATCCTCAGGAGCTTTGCCAAGAGTCCCATCGGTGGGCGTAAGAATTGGGATCGGGGAAAGGATAGGCTGAAGAGGTGGACGATCGGGTGGAATCTCTCGGGGAGGTCCTCTAGGGTCCTGGATGATATAGGGAAGTATTTGTTGTACTTGGAATGATTTGGTGTATTCGCGAGCGTACTTGGCACGCCAGAAGCGGCTGCGATTCGAAGTTTGATTGGGCATAGCGAGGTTACCGCTGAGCAGAGGCTATCAAGGAATAGGTGTCGATTGGGCAGTGAGGTCCTTTGGGGACAAGTTCTTATAAGCACCACCCTCATTCATCCTGTCAATCCTTCTGACAGAGGCTCGTGACAGGGTCTTTAGCGCTCATCTGCCGTACCCTTTTCAATCAACACTCCTACGGGAATACAGGGCACGACAATCAGAGGTGTCTCGCTGATGAGATCGCCCGTATCAAGGTCGCGCGCTGCGAATATGCCTAGGCCATTGCTCAGTGTAGGAGATGCGATAGTTGCCGCCTAGGTTTGAACCTTTTACGGCATGAGGACATTCGCGGTGCAGGAGATAGTCGGTTATTAGACACGGTAAGTCTAGCCAAGGTGACGAGGTGAATGTACCAGGATCATTCTGGGGGCTAAGGCTACGATACAGTTGATCAGACGAGTCCACGGTAAAGACAAAAACGCACCTTTCCTATCATCGTCACTCAGTGCCTGCGCTTCATAGTAACTGTTACTAAATATCTGTGCTCATCGCACTCGTTTTGGGGCCAGACATCGAAACACAACTCAGGATTTGCGATGGCATACAACTGCGACCAGAAGGAAGAGTAATTTGAATTAGAAGCGGCATCCGACGTTTGATTCCCACGCCCTGATGATCACCGACACTGATAAGACTTGTCGAAGCAATTTTGTTTACACGGGTTGCTAGTGTCTCCCGCTGCTTCAATTTATAGAAGGTTACTTCTGCATACATTAATCTACAAGGATGACTGTAGAAAGCTGCGGACGTACCAATTACTGGATTGCAGGTCAATGTTGAGCCTAGATGCTATTATATGTTCCTGGTCAAGATAACTGGGCCCATAAATTCCATCAGTTGGACGAGAGTACAATTATCTATATCGTAAATAAACACTGAATGAAATGAACTGCTTCCTGGCTTTCTTATGCAACAGGCACCGTGTTTGGTTAGAGCTCATGTTAAGTTGACTTGATGGACTGCTTCCCATTTCGTAGAGAAGCGTATCTCTGGCCACGTCCTCTTCTGGCAGCCGTACCATCCCTCGCCGTTGCTTTCCGATATCAATATTCTCGTTCGAGAGTGGCGAAGCACAAGATGTCCTGTCGTTGTAAATATTAAGACAAAGAAGGAACACGAGACACAACGTTGTATCTTTTGAGTATCAAAAGTTACAACTACGCCGATTGGACCTGGTTTCAAAATCGCATTCCAGGAGATATCTAGTTATCGGGCATGGCGCACCTCTATTTAGAAAAACATACCAAGCGGAAAGGCCAGCACCTCGGTTGGGACGATAACGGAGTAGATACTTATACTTATACTGCAAGTGTTACTTTAGTTGGGAAATTTATGTAAATATTCACCAAACTACAAAGCATATACATGGAGAGAATGAATAGACGGACAAAAAAATCCGTCGGAAGACCTGGAATGAAACTGGTTCCACGCCTAACTTCAACCACGGTCTTCCGTATGACGACTATGCTACATTCAATGTCAGTGGACATAAACTTGGGCAGTGAATACCAGACTGATCGGGATAGATTAGCACTTGAAAGTCGGTGTAGCCAGTGTGACTAATGGCGAGTACTGCGCGAAATAAAAGATCATGCTTACACCCGGAATCCTATATATTGAGAGTCATGTACATATATAATTCTTTCGGTGTGACAGAAAGGTATTCGAGACGCTTAACGAGTCACTAAGTGTACGAATGATCTATCATTCCAAAAAGTCATCGATGGTATTGAAACCTTTGAAATGTATAATGTCAGTCCTTTAGTATTTCACCAAGAAAAGCGATGATAGTACACACCCTCATACCTAAATCGCAACGCTCCATTAGCCATACTTCTAGAAAGAAACTGCTCAAACTGTAGCGGTGCAGCGACTTGGAAGGTCTCCTCTAAGGAACACACATCGTCGGGATACTCCATGAAGATGACCAACTTCACTGCACGAGAATCGGTAAGTCTGTCGAGAGCCATCCATTCATACCCGCATTGCAATATGTCCGCTGTGAAATACTGATATTTGAGAATCAAGGTTAAGAGCTCTCCGGGCTCGGGGGACCTCGACTCGAGAAGGCTGCAGAGCCTTTGGAGTGATTCCTTCAATTTGGGGGTTTCCATGGGCAATACAAGAGACCGCAGCCCACGAATCAAAGCAGGTGTGAGAAGTTCTAGTAGTAGAATCTATCTGTGAGACGAGAACGACTTGGAGTACTGCGAGCGTACGTACCTGTTTGACCGCGGACGTTATGCAGGCTGATGTGCTCTAAATCCCTGTTCCTCTTCACCATTTCCCTAACAGCCTCCGATGCCCTCCTCAGGGTGTCCGGACACGGGACCCGGATATTCGTGCCCAGCGGGTTCTCGACATATACGAGTCGGTTATCGTGATTATCGAACCGACTCAAGTGCATGATGTCCACAGGGGAATGACCAAGCAGGAGAGTATGAACGAGCCTCGCGTAAACATCATTGGTGCACGACCGAATCACCAACGTTTTCAGCCGTAGTGGAACAAGCATGTTCAGTCTCTGAGGAGTCGGAGACGGCGGGAGAAATGTTATTCCTTCAAACCGAAGATCCTCCAAGGATCTGAACCGCGAAGAGTCGAACGCCAGCAGTCCCTCAGTCCCAACGAAGCCGACATTCGACAGTCTTAACCTCGGGATCCGGGCCATAGTGCTGCCGGTCATATTAAGACTGGTCTGGTCTAGCATCACCGATTTGAGCCTCCTGAAATCCCCATTGTCCAGGACGGACTGGAGGTGCTGCAGGAAGGCGTCGTTGGGAGCTTGCAGAATGCGGAGTTCCCTAACCAAGCCCTGGTGCCTAAATATATGAAGTTCGTCGAGGGGGATGAGCGTATGCGGTAAATTGTATGGATTATGGCGACGATGCGGCGGGTGACCACCTACGTGTACCACGGAAAAGAGGTACAGCTGCGCCGTGTACTCCCAATCTCGGCAAACCAGAGTGCAGCTTTTGAGGGTATTTGGATCGTGGACGAAGGCGAGGATCTCGGTAATTGCCTGGGAAGGGAAACTCTCCTTTCTGTTGGTTGAAAAGGCGCCAAAGTTCGAGGACATGTTTGTCGTTAGAAAGACAAAGTCTTGGGGGAATTACTAGGCGCTGCGACATCTAAGGCCTTTTCACTCAGTCCAGAATTTCTAAAAGGATTATAGATATTTATTCTCATGGAAATCGACCATAATTCCTGGATATACCGAATAATTGTAGCGACGGCTATAAGCCTATACGTAAAGGTCACTAGAATTCAGAAATGACTCGACAAATGATGACGAGGAGGAGGCTAACCTTTATTTTCTAGGCTTTGCATGCCATTATGGTGTATAGTATGTCCTAGCGGCTATAGCTATGTAGTGGCAATGATTGAGTACATCGAAGTTCGAGATGAACATTGCGATGTGCTGACTAGCGACGGACACGTCACGGTGGTCAAGGCCGCTTTGCAAGTCCGAATCGGCTAACAATGTCCCTCCAAATTCTGAGCTCTCGGTCAGTCTCGAATGCACTACATATACGCTCGCTCGGAAAACGGAACAATGCGTGTCCTCTTTATAGCGTCATCATACAAAGTTTGACCAAAGAAATAAATATTGGATTAGAGGAGAGCGATGATAAAAAGGACACAACAGTGTACGCACTCGAATTGATACTTGAAAGCTTCTTGACTATTCTTGATGTCAAAACAGATTCAGCATACAAACATTCAATTTCTTAGGAAGATGACCGGCGACAACGATCAAGTTGATATTGCAGTTTTGTAGTCTCGTAAACCTGAATCTACGATCCGTATGAAGAAAAGTCGTTCAACTAGCAGTTTTGGACTCGAAGTTTCATCGAATCTTCAGGTTTAGTATCCTGGAAATATCATTCAAGACGGAGGATGACAAGAGCTTGCGCATATCCTACATGCAAACAAAGCCGTCTTCTGACGGCAGAAAAATAAGGAGGAACAATATGACATTTTACGAATCTGGAGGTAAGGGACAATATGACCTTACGTCCGTACACCATGAGGTCTTGGTCATTGTCTGCCGCTGAAGTTGCGGAATTATATGAACATCACGTGATTAGATGCGCACGGACCATCTCGCCCTTTGCCTGTAGACCCCACCAGTGATCCCCGTAACTGTCCATTTCCAGTGCAGAACCGGCAGCCACATGGCAATGGAGCCATCAGACGTGTATGCGCCGTGACTGGCCAATGATACAGGCAGAAAGGCAGTGACAGAAGTAGGGTGGTCCCAGCACGGCGACCCATCTCCCTACGTCGTAGCTTGCGACGGAATAAAGGACACCGAACGGTGCGGGGGGCTTGCAGTGCGGAAGCACAGTAAAAATGCCCATACCGTGGTGCGATGGTCGTGCAACATCCTTCCAATTTTTCCATTCTTATTGACTTTTCTGACCGTAAACGTCAACGCCTAGTTCAGAGGCAGCCAGGCAGACCAGTACTGCCGTTGAACGCTGTACGCCCCTTTTTTGTTTTTTCTTGTTTCCTCTTCTCACTTTTTGTTTTCGTTCTGACTCCTCTGTCCGTAGACTTCAACGGCTAGTTCAGAGCCAGCCAAGAAGAGACAAGGGAGTAGTGCCCGGGCGGTGAAATCGATACCGGGTGGGTACATACGGAGTCCTAAAATCCCATGTATTCGATCACAACGAAGTACTTCCTGCACTGGCATCGCCTCCGTAGGATGATAAAGACCTGCAACATGCCTGGTGACGGGCGAAGACGCGGAGATCTGGCACTCTACAAATATGTACGTCTACACCGCTGCTCGGTGTAAATCTACTGACTGAGATTTGTTCTATAGACCGTCTAAAATTAAGGTGGAATTCTATGTAACTTTTCTATGTGGCTCCGGTCGATGTTTTGTTGTATGAAATCCACGCCTGGAAAGGAGAAATGAATAACATAAATGAGAGAGAGGGGATGGCCTGTCGCAGGCTCGGATTCGGATTCGGATTCGGATTCGGACAGTTCTAATCCTTCACGAAGAATGGGTCAATGATGGCTATATCTTCTGCATGTTCAGATAATATGCTCTCCTGTTCTTAATCATTCCCCACATTTTTTGCAACCAGTTGCTCCCCTCCATAGGAACTACACGACCTCGTCAGACTGGCTCGAGTCTAGCTGGAGTAACACTGGCTGTTATAACTTCAACCAAGATGTCTATTACTTTTACGGTGGCACTCCTGCTCCTAATAGCGACAGCAAGGGCCGAATTCCCAGACTGCACGAACGGAGTATTGAAGAATAATACTGTTTGCAATACATCAGCATGTAAGCATTACAGGACCCCACCACTCTTGACCACTGCTCTAACGCGCTATCAGCACCCCTCGACAGAGCAACCGCATTAATCTCACTCTTCACCATCGCAGAAAAACTCAACAACACCGGAAACAGCAGCCCCGGCGTCCCGCGTATCGGTCTCCCGCCATACCAATGGTGGAGCGAGGCTTTGCACGGTGTTGGCTACTCTCCAGGAGTGCATTTCACTAGCTCTGGGGACTACAGTTATGCTACTTCGTTTCCGCAACCCATCACCATGGGCGCAGCGTTCGATGATCAGCTGATCAGAGACGTTGGCACCGTTGTCAGTACGGAAGCCAGGGTGTTTAACAATGCTGGTAAAGCCGGATTGGATTTTTGGACTCCGAATATCAATCCTTTCAAGGACCCACGATGGGGACGAGGACAGGGTGAGTATTAATATTGTTCCAGTTTGTAGATCTATGAATGTCTAACGAAGAATAGAAACACCGGGTGAAGACGCTTATCATCTTTCTTCGTACGTGCATGCTTTGGTAGACGGCCTGCAAGGAGGCTACGATCCGAAGTACAAACGTATTGTGGCCACCTGCAAACACTTCGCAGGTCAGCTACATCTCCACCTTCCGATGCGTCAGACTGACCGTAATGCAGGCTACGATCTGGAAAATTGGAATGGGAACTTCAGATACCAATTCGACGCTCAGATCTCATCCCAAGATCTGGCCGAATACTATATGCCGCCTTTCCAAAGCTGCGCCAGAGACTCCAATGTCGGCTCCTTCATGTGCTCATACAGTCAGTCAACCGTTTGTTATATCACTGTCTCGCGCTGACATCCTCAGATGCCGTGAACGGTGTACCAACTTGTGCAGATCCATATTTGCTCCAAACAATTCTTCGGGAGCATTGGGGTTGGACCAATGAGCAGCAGTACGTGGCCAGCGATTGCGATGCTGTGCAGAACATCTACCTACCACACGAGTATACCGCGACCAGAGAAGAAGCCGTGGCAGTCGCATTAATAGCCGGTACAGATCTGGACTGTGGTACTTATTATCCGGACCACCTCCCAGCGGCATTCGAGCAAGGTCTATTCAATGAGTCAACGCTTGATCAAGCATTGATACGACAGTACTCTGCACTCGTTCGTCTTGGCTATTTCGATCCTCCTGAGGAGCAACCATACCGGCAGCTAACCTTCAATGACGTTTCGACGCCCGAGGCACAAGAACTGGCCTACAAAGCGGCAGTTGAAGGCATTGTTTTACTCAAGAATGACGGCCTGCTTCCGTTGTCACTCCAAAATATCTCCTCTATCGCGCTCATCGGGGGTTGGGCCAACGCAACCCAGCAGATGCAGGGAAATTACTTTGGCCATGCTCCATACCTCCATAGCCCTCTGTACGCCGCTCAGCAGCTCGGTGTAACCATCAATTACGCTGAGCGCCTGGGCGATCAAGGAGGGATTCCCTGGACCGTCGCCAGCCAGTCTGACATGATAATCTTCGCTGACGGCATCGATGACTCTGTAGAGTTAGAGGGCTTGGATCGCGTCTCCATCGCCTGGACAAGCACCCAGATCGACACAATCGGACAGCTAGCGAGTTACGGCAAGCCAATGATTGTCTTGCAGATGGGCGGCGGCCAAATCGACTCGTCGCCGATAAAAAATAACCCAAACATTTCAGCACTTTTATGGGGAGGTTTCCCCGGCCAGGACGGTGGCATCGCGCTCATGGACGTTATCACCGGCAAAGCAGCACCAGCAGGCCGTCTCCCAACCACACAATATCCCGCCTCCTATACCAATGAGGTCCCAATGACGGACATGTCTCTCCGGCCAGGGCCGAACAATCCAGGAAGAACGTACAAGTGGTACAGCGGCACCCCGATCTACGATTTCGGTACCGGACTCCACTACACCGACTTCAGCGCCTCGATCACCTCCTCTGTAAAGCAGAGCTACGACATCGCAGCCCTGACATCTAACTGCACAGAAAAATACCTCGACCGTTGCGCCTTCCTCACCTCACCTCTTTCCGTCACAGTTAGCAATACAGGCGCCACAACTTCAGACTATGTAACCCTCGCTTTCCTGACTGGCTCCTTCGGCCCAACACCATACCCTAAGAAATCCCTCATCGCGTACCAGCGTCTGTTCAGCATAGCCGGCGGCGGGACGGATACTGCTCAGTTGAACCTTACGCTTGGGTCTCTAGCACGGTACGATGAGCAGGGAAACAGAGTGTTGTATCCGGGGGATTATGCAGTGATGATTGATACGGCGCCGCTGGCGATGGTTAACTTTACATTGACGGGGGAGCAGAAGATGTTGGATGAGTGGCCGCAACCGCCGAGCAGGGGAGAGGGGAAAGGAGTTGATGGGCTGGAAGGGTATTTTGTTGGGGGGTATGGAAGTGGGTAAGGGGGTGAGGAAGTAAATATGGCGCTACGTTCATATATGTACTAATCCTTCCTTCGCCCAGTAGCATTACGGTTGTGTCATTTGAGAGGCCGATATTAGTAGTCCATGGAATCGCCGACATCTATACGTCCACAGCCGACCTTGTCTTCCCAAGCTCGGCATCCGAAGTTATACGACGCTAAATACGACATTCACATGTAAGATGGCGTTTTTCCGATCAATCCACGGATAACGGTTCCCAAAAGCCACGGAGGGGCGTTCATGATGAATTGTTCAACATCATGCAGCGGCTAACGTCCGATCGCCGGCTGACTGATTTTTAGAAACTGGTGTTGCCTGACACCTCACACTCATACAAAGCTCTACCGGGAACACACCGAATTGAATTCCTTAGAAGTCAAATACTTCTCATTTGGTGTTGATCGCCAGTCCTGACCGTCCTGAGCGCCTATGGAACTCAATTAAACCAGTGTCTTGGGATGTTTCATATGGGAACTAATTAGCCTGGGCCACCATAAAAGATGCTTCGATGTGATCCTTTCCCCACCTTTCTTCCTCTCACCCAAAGGTCAGTCTTGCTCTTTCTCAGTTGCTCAAACTCATCGTTTAGCTGATCCTCCGCCAGAAATCATGACCCGCTATACCATCGAACAAGGTAACATCGAAATCGCATATGGTAGTGACAAAGCCACTGGCTATTTCCTCGCGGTTGTTGACAAGAGGCTTATGTGGGAGAAAAACGCCTCTAAAGCGGTAAATGGTATTGTTGAGAAAGTCGACGGTGGGGGAAATGGCTCATACTTCGATCTACACACCGGGCTAGGAGGATTTGGATCTCGCGTTAGCAAAGAGGTCATCGCGGAATTCATGCAGCGGTATGGCGTGCCGGAGGACAAGCTGAAACTGGTGAGGGCCGGATCGGATATATAAAATGAAAATAAGTCAGGCAAAGAATGGCGAGTGGACATGGTTTTTAGCCTTTGTACGGTGCTGACGGGACACAGATAAGAGGATATTTATATAAACACGAAGGTTTCTTTCACGGTTGAATGTAAATGGGATCTTTTTATCTGCACGTCACCTTGGCAGGCCACTCATGAAGCATGAAGCCGAGATACGCTGAAGGCAAGTTTTTGGGTGAGGCATGCCGTCCATTTTTTCCCCCTCGGCTCGTGAGTTTCCTGAAGTCTTGTCCCGAATCCTGCCATGGTCTGGTACAACGCCAGATGGGCACATCGATATTATTGTCCTGTACAATGTACATCCTTCGACAATATTTGATCATCCTGCTTGGCCTGTTCCCACCGGAGTCAACTTTAAAGAAAGCTTTCCTGAAAATGGTCGCTGTGCGTCAGCAGAAATTCTTAACTGCCAAACTGCCTCGGATGAACAATCGTGGCACTACCGGTGTCCTGTTTATCATCTTCCTCGAGCAAAATTCTATATAGTAACCTCTGGAATCCTAAACGTCTTGTGACGCTCCTCGCGTCAGAATTAACCATTGGAGGCCCCTTCGGGCCATACATAAGTGTTTTTTCTTGTGCATATTTCCGCATCCAATTCTAACATCTTGGATCTTTGGTAGGATTGAGCTTGATGGATCCCCCGACTAATGCTAAGTATTCAATCCTTGATAGGAAGACTGTAACTTGAATTGCCACGGTGTCGCAAAGAAGTTCAAGATATATAAGCGGGGTGAAATTACCTTGAGGTTATAGACATGGGTCGTCGGATCCGACAGCAACGACTTCGAGCTGAAGGTGACCGCGACCTTTTTATCACCTTTACCCGAGTTCAACTTGAGCGAAAGCTTCACTCCTTAGAAGATATGTCTCTGATCGCAAGCTCCCCCATCCTTTACACATTTCATGTACATTTCGTAGTTCTTGATGAGGGTCCTGCCAACGCAAATTTGTCCTTGGAACCCCCGTTGCTTGGGTGTAAGTCAGAACATGGTGCAAAGAGCGCCCAAAGTATCAGGGATGATCTCTTCCTCGTCGCCAACCACCGGCTTCGCGCCTTGTCATAGATTCCCAGTTTAGAATTGTCAGTGCCGCCCAAAACGTTGAACGCGCTATGACACATCACACCCCAGGGATGGTGAGATGTCTTTTCCACAGGATTGGTCTTGTCGCATAAGTGGGCGTAGGTCTGCATATGCTGTTTAGATACAGAGTTGTCTGTGATCGCCTGAATCTTGGTTATATCGTCCTCGGTCTTCCAATCAGGAGGCAGATGCAGAATTGTCGGGAAGAACTTTTCGGCGTGTACGAAAACACGTTTTCAGAGATCTTCTTCAATATATCGGTCGAAATGACCGACAAGGTAATTTGGGGTGATTGCTAAGTGGAGTGCTCTGCACGGCAGAAAGTACTTGTTGAGCGCGAGATCCGTTTGGAGTTTTCCTCCCTGAGAAGGGGCGGAGAGTAGTGCTGTCATACGCGTTACCCAAAGACATAGCAGTGCCGGGAAACTTTTGAGAGGGGTGGAAAGAGAGAAAGGGGTCAAGCAAGAATATAGCGGCAGCCATTTTGACACGTATTTAAGGTCGCATAGACCGATAGTGAGCCCGATGTAAGTACTGGCAAGGTAGAGCAAAGTAGACCTGTGAACGGCGTGGTCGTGTAGCGTCGAATATCACGGACAACGCCAGATGCTAGCGGACGAGCACCTTCTCATTTTTTTTCTTTGTACATACTTGCCATAGATCCAGATGTCTCCGCAGCGGGCCGTAGACCAGTGTCATTAGCAAAGCTGTCCTTGCCTGGGTCGATGTCTCGAGGTGCATAGAGAAGGAGGTGATGTACAAATATATCGCGTTGCGCCGAGAGCCGTTGAAAGCGCGCCCTCGAGCGTGACTCGGACGATGCTTTGTCAGCGTCCTTGATTTAGTACATGCGGAGTTCTAAAATCCCGTGGATTCGATCACGGCAAAGTGCCTCCTGCACTGGCATTCCCTCCATAGGATGATAAAGACCCGCAACACGCCTCGTGATGGGCGAAGACGCGGGGAAATAGCATTCTACAAATATGTACGTATATACCGCTGCTCATTGTAATGCTAATCTACTGATCTGTTCTGCGGACTGTGTAAAACTAAGGTGGAATTCTCAAGGAATTCTAGGTAACTTATTCGTGTGGCTTCAGTCAATGTTTCATTGTATGAAATCTATGCCTACAGAAAGTTTAAATGAATAAACAAGGGGGACGGCCCGTCGCAAGCTCGGATTCGGACATTTCAATGATTCTGCTCCCCTTCTTTTTGTTCATGGGGCTCAGAGTCTTCTTCCCATAGCGGCATTCGCACTTCTACCCTCGGATTCCCGGCACTTTGAAGGCTCTCGACCCCACTAGGAATCTCGCCACCGCTTCAATACCTTACGCATCTTGTGCCCAAGAGGACACACATGACCAGATTCTATGATCCTTCACGAAGAAGGGGTCGATGGCTGCTATATCTCGGGCATGTTCATATAAAAGGATCTCCTGTTCTCCTGTTTGTAATCATTCCCCACTTTCGCGGCCAGTTGCTCCCCTCCATCGGAGCTACACGGCCTCGTCAGACTGGCTCGAGTCTAGTGCATGATAGCCAAAGTAACACTGGCTGTTATAACTTCAACCAAGATGTCTATCACTTCTACGGCGCTACTACTGCTCCTAATAACGACAGCAAGGGCCGAATTTCCAGACTGTACGAACGGAGTATTGAAGAATAATAATGTTTGCAATACATCAGCATGTGAGTATTGAAACCCAGCATCCATGCACTGCTCTAACGCGCTATCAGCACCCCTCGACAGAGCAACCGCGTTAATCTCACTCTTCACCATGGCGGAAAAACTCAACAACACCGGCAACACCAGCCCCGGCGTCCCACGTATTGGTCTCCCGTCATACCAATGGTGGAGCGAGGCTTTGCATGGTGTCGCCAGCTCTCCAGGAGTGGATTTCGCTAGCTCTGGGGACTACAGTTATGCTACCCTCGTTTCCTCAACCCATCACCATGGGCGCAGCATTCGATGATCAGCTGATCAGAGACGTTGGTACCATTGTCAGTACGGAAGCTAGGGTATTTAACAATGCTGGTAGAGCTGGATTGGATTTTTGGACTCCGAATATCAATCCTTTCAAGGACCCACGATGGGGACGAGGACAGGGTGCGTCGCAATATCGTTCCAGTTTTTGGATCTATGAATGTCTAATGAAGAATAGAAACACCGGGTGAAGACGCTTATCATCTTTCTTCGTACGTGCATGCTTTGGTAGACGGCTTGCAAGGAGGCTACGATCCGAAGTACAAACGTATTGTGGCCACCTGTAAACACTTCGCAGGTCAGCTATATCTCCGCCTTTCGAAGCGTCGGACTGACCTAAATGCAGGCTACGACCTGGAAAATTGGAACGGGAACTTCAGGTACCAATTCGACGCTCAGATCTCATCCCAAGATCTGGCCGAATACTATATGCCGCCTTTCCAGAGCTGCGCCAGAGACTCCAATGTCGGCTCCTTCATGTGCTCATACAGTCAGTGAACCATTTGTTATATCACTGTCTTGCGCTGACATCCTCAGATGCCGTGAACGGTGTACCAACTTGTGCAGATCCATATTTGCTCCAAACAATTCTTCGGGAGCATTGGGGTTGGACCAACGAGCAGCAATACGTGACCAGCGATTGCGATGCTGTGCAGAACATCTACCTACCACACGAGTATACCGCGACCAGAGAAGAAGCTGTGGCAGTCGCATTGATAGCCGGTACAGATCTGGACTGCGGTACTTATTATCCGGACCACCTCCCAGCGGCATTCGAGCAAGGTCTATTCAATGAGTCAACACTTGATCAAGCATTGATACGGCAGTACTCGGCACTCGTTCGTCTTGGTTATTTCGATCCTCCAGAGGAGCAACCATATCGACAGCTAACCTTCAACGATGTTTCAACGCCCGAGGCACAAGGACTGGCCTACAAAGCGGCAGTTGAAGGCATTGTTTTACTCAAGAATGACGGCCTGCTTCCGCTGTCACTCCAAAATATCTCCTCCGTCGCACTCATCGGGAGCTGGGCAAACGCAACCCAACAGATGCAGGGAAATTACTTTGGCCAAGCTCCATACCTTCATAGCCCTCTGTACGCTGCCCAGCAGCTCGGCTTAACCGTCAATTATGCCTCGCGCCTTGGCGGTCAAGGAGGGCTTCCCTGGACCGTTGCTACCCAGTCTGACATCATCATCTTCGCTGACGGCATCGACGACTCTGTAGAGTCGGAGGGCATGGATCGCGTCTCTATCTCCTGGACAAGCACCCAGATCGACACGATCGGACAGCTAGCGAGTTATGGAAAGCCAATGATTGTCTTGCAGATGGGCGGTGGTCAAATCGACTCGTCACCGATAAAAAACAACCCAAACATATCAGCACTTTTGTGGGGAGGTTTCCCCGGCCAGGATGGTGGCGTCGCGCTCATGGACATCATCATTGGCAAAGTAGCACCAGCAGGCCGCCTCCCGACCACACAATATCCCGCCTCTTATATCAACGAGGTCCCAATGACGGACATGTCTCTCCGACCAGGGCCGAACAATCCAGGAAGAACATACAAATGGTACAACGGCACCCCAATCTACGATTTTGGCACCGGACTCCACTACACCGACTTCAGCGCCTCAGTCACCTCCCATGTAATGCAGAGCTACGACATCGCAGCTCTGACATCCAACTGCACAGAAAAATACCTCGACCGTTGCGCCTTCCTCACCTCACCTCTTTCCGTCACAGTTAGCAATACAGGTACTACGACTTCGGACTATGTGACTCTTGCTTTCCTGACTGGCTCTTTCGGCCCGACGCCATACCCTAAGAAATCCCTCGTCGCTTACCAGCGTCTGTTCAATATAGCTGGTGGCGCGACAGATACTGCTCAGTTGAACCTGACGCTTGGGTCTCTGGCGCGATATGATGACCAGGGGAACAGAGTGTTGTATCCGGGGGGTTATACGGTGATGATTGATACGGCGCCGCTGGCGATGGTTAACTTCACATTGACGGGGGAGCAGAAGATGTTGGATGAGTGGCCGCAGCCGCCGCCGAGGAGAGGCGGGAGTGGAGTTGATGGGCTGGAAGGGTATTTTGTTGGGGGGTATGGAAGTGGGTAAGGAGGCGAGGAACAGCCTTTAGAATAGGTGTGGTGTCCAAGCCTTTCATGTATCCCGCAATCCTGAGACAGGATCGTTCTCATATTTTCTTAGTACGTGCTTCTTTGACAAACACCCTGTATTTTACGGCGAATTGAGAAACCTTGTCTGAATGTAATTTTGAACTAGCGGACAAAGTTTATCTGAAATACATCGTAGCTGTAAATATGTTGTGGAGATCAAGTTATTTTGCTTCAATTCTCACTTGCTTGAACTTGCAAGGTTGAGCTTCTGGACTGGATATCATTACAATCATCTGCTGCCGGCAGATCTGATGATATCGTTGTCGTTAATTCGTTGGCTAAGTTTTTCGTTGATGGTTTCCAGGTATATAACTTGGTGTCTTTATAACAGCTAATCAACTAACCGTAAAAAATGTTTCCAATGCGGTGCCAAATCTTCAGTCGCTATAACCCTAACTGGCGCACAGCCTCGCAAAGATCAAGATATATAAACAGAGCGAAAATACATAACGGCTACAGACATGAATTGTTGACGCCCCACCTACTAAACGGCCACTTCGAGCTGGTCGTTGCGTACTAAAAGGGGCCTACCAGCGAATTCACTACAGATGTCAAGGACGATCGAGTAAGAAACATGATTCTGAAGTGTTTCTTCATCAAAGGTACCCGTGGCTTTCCCGCGAGCTTGGCGGTGAGAATGCGTAGTCTGAGCGGATTGGCCGTCTGCGAACTGTTGGTGAAGGTCGCCTATCCAGGGCTGAAACGCAGCGAAGCCGCTGTTTAACGCGGGTATGTCACTCATAATGAATTCAACTTTCTTCGCCTTCAATGTAGCACGACCGAGCGTGTACCAGTCATCGAATGGGGAGGATACTTTTTCACAGGGCAGAGGAGAAGGTTCAGAAGATGCGGGTGTATCCAAGACCTCATAACGACAACAGAGTAGGAGAATGACATAGAAGATGGACTTGACGTCGTGACGATAAAGGTGTTTGAGCGGCTGTCCTTTCTTGTCGATGAGAAGTTCAGATGCCATGTAGGGAAGAGTGCCGGTACGCTGGAACGAGGAAGCGCTAGAAACATCTCGTAAGGAGGACAAGTCGAAATCGTTGAGAACGCCACGTATATGACCGTCGCTGGTACGGCGCCACATGATATTCCCAGGACTAATGTCCCGGTGGAGGATCCTCGGGTGATCATACAGCCATTTGTGAACTACGACGACAATCAGATGTCGCATTGAAATATGAAAACGGTATACGCACTTTGCAAAATGTCGAAAAAGACTTGAGCGTACTCCTCAACCGTCCTCAATTGCTCGAGAGGATATAACTTTTCCTGAACGGTGATTCGACAGACACGGTTTTCGTAGTCAATCTTCTCGTTCTCTACCCACTTCGCCTTTTTGCAGAAAGCCGCGATATTTGCCTGAGTAGAATCATCGTCGTAGCCAAAGTCTTGACAAAGGAGAATGTCCGGCAGATGGTCGAGGGCCCAGTCGGGCTTCTTCCCTGTCTCCATCGTTCGCGCTCTCTCTCTGGCTCTGTTCACCAACTCGGCTTCCGATTTTCGTTCGACGGCAGGCCAACTGATCTTGATGACCAGTTCTTTACCCTTCCACTCATTGTAGTCCGATTTAGCATCGACGACGCAAGTGTTGCGACCGATGATGGCGGGCTGGCGAGATATAATCCGTCCAAGAGTGACCTCAACCACTTCATTAGCTTTACCCGTCTTCAGCTTGAGCAGAACTCCTTTGAAGACATCTCTCTGATCGAAAGTGTCCTCATCCTTGGCACATCTTTTCATGTACGTTTCGTAGTTCTCGATGAGGGCCCTGTCAACACAAAATTGTTCTTGGATCCCCCGCTGCTGGGGGGAAAGTCGACTCAATCCGACAAGCAATGCGCCGAACTCGTCTGTTATCTGTGACAACGTGATAGTCTTCCTTCGTTTGAACATCTCAATAGGTTTGCAGACTATGATGATGGAGCGATCGTAGTAAAGGAGTTGTATGCGTCCCATTGTAACGAGAGCACCGATGCAGTGAGTGCGAAAGCCGGCGCTGGACAGAATCTCGAGGGCGTAACGGCCACATTGGACTATCGTTTTACGACGAGCCTGAGATTGATCTTCTACTTCTGTTGTCGGTGCGTCTACTGCAGTGACTCCTTCTCTGAGAGAGCTGAGCGCCGCCGAATGTTCCGACCTATTTCTAGCATTCGAAACGTCGGGCGTTGTCCTAGAGCGTGCATGCTTAGAGGCATGAGAATCTTCGTTTTGAGAGCGACGTTTCTGTGCGGTGGATCCCAGGCGTGACGATCTCACAGGGGGTAGAATCCCACCAGGGTCACGGTACACGGTGGTTTTACCTTGTACATAACCTCGGGGATCCTCGCCAGCTGAGTGGAGCGGTTAGCCAGAAGAATGTCAGAAGACAAGATGACACTCACCATCTGACAAAACTCTGTATCTAGCATCGGTCCCCTCGTCGAGGAAGGAGAATTTCGGTTTGAATTCTTGCCAATGCATCGTTTGTGCCCAAGAAAAGTTATGCTCGGGTCCATTATCCTTCATTTGATCAACAATGTTTCCTGAGCTGGTGAACATAGCGCGAAGAAAACCCAAAGTATCAGGGACATGCTTTTCCTCGCAGCCAAGCACCGGCGTCGCATCTTGTCGATAGATGCCCAGTCCAGAATTGTCAGTGGCACCTAGTACGTCGAACGCGCTATTGCACATCACGCCGTAGGGATGGTAATACGCCTTTTCTGCCGGATTGGTCTGGTTGCATAAGGCGACGTAGGTCTTCATATGCTGCTTGAACACAGGGTCGTCCCTGATGGCCTTAGTCTTCCTGATTATCTCGTCGTCAGTCTTCCATTTACGAGGAAGATGAAGAATGTTGGGGAAGAAATGCTCGGCATGCACGAAAACACGTTTTCTGAGATCTTCTTCAATATATCTGTCGAACTGACCGACAAGGTAATTTGGGGTGGTTGCGGGATCAGCGGTTGGGGCGTGATTGCTAAGTGGAGTGCTCTGCACAGCGGAAAGTATTTCTTGAGCGCGGGATCCATTTGGTGGAGTTTTCCTTCCTGATGCGGGGAGGAGAGCAGTGCCATCGTTCGCTACACTCGAAGCCATGGTGATGCGGGTAAAAAATGGAGAGGGATAGAACGAGAGAAGGGGGTCAAGGAAGAATATAGCGGCAGCCATTTTGACGCGTATTTAAGGTCGCGTCGAACAATAATGAGCCCAATGCAGGTAGTGACAATGTAGAGCAAAGTAAAGTTGTGAACGGCACGTGGTCGTGTGGCGTCCGTCATCGCGGACAATGCCGTGCCCGTATTATTTCGGTCTTCCTTGTCTTCCTTTGAGAAAGAAGAGTACAATGTCCCTCTAGATCTGAGATTGATTTATCCTTCAATTTTGTTGTTGTGGAGCTCAGGTGGTTTTGGTGTCGGAGTTGCCACTTGTTCTGCACTTCGTAGTTCTTGATTGCTTCGCTGAGTTTTTCATTCAAATGTTCCGAGTCGTTAACCCTGTGCCTTTAAAACAGCTTTAAATGCAATTCAACATATCTCTGTCGATCGTGTACATAGCACATACTGCAAAAAATAAGACATTACTAGTATACAACGATACAACCCTCGATACCATAGTTGGTCAGTATCCACCGACAATATCGCACCGTTCACGAAAGTTACGAGGGATGAGGGGACCAGTACAACCGACTTTAGCTGCCGACCTTTTCCCTTATGAGCTGGGTCCAACGATTTCGACATCAAGAACTATAGGGTTACCTTTGTTATAGCCTCATTCAAAACTTACTGAGGACTATTGGTGCGTATAGTTCCGAAGTCATGAAAGATAGATTGAATATCATATGGTGCTTAAATTCGCAGGCTGGTCCTCTTTAGTAGAGCGCTGCCTAAGCCTATTTAATCCTTCGAGGCCGGGGTAATACTTTCATTGTTAACCAGCGTCAGAGGAGGGCACGAAGCTAGCAAGTACATGCAGAATACGTGTCAAGGCTGGATAGGTCCTACCGTGATCTCTGCGCCTATTCAAAGAATGATCAGTGTCTATGTGTTACGATGTGCCTCGGCTGAATGACCGTACCACCACTAGCCCCTCCACTATTTTGCCATCATCCACTGAGGCAACTTCTTCATAAGCTCTACTTACCTTAACGCATTGTAGCATTTCTCGGATCTTCCCTGCAGCCAGATTAGGCGTCCACAGCCTCTCAACGTATATTAAAGCCCGCTTCTCATCGTTCTGGTCCGCAAACGCGTTGTATAACTCTAGAGTTTTTTTCTGTTTCTATTTTATTAGTGCAGCGTTTTGTAATATTCTTGTGAGGCTTTCAACCCTTCGTGATGGTGGTACGAAGTCAAGAAGCAGTAGCGATCGGTACGAAAATTAAAAAAATGAAGTAAAACAAAAGACAGCAAGCCGTCGGCCTGGTGGCTGTGGAACCATTATCCTCAACACACAAAGAAGCTGAGGATTGAAGCAGTAAATCGACCTTTCTGGCCAATCTGGATCGATTGAGGGCGTCGGAATCGAAGCTCTGATGGATTTGATACAGCATGGTCGAAGTTCAAGGTAACGCCGGCCCGGTTATGCCGTTGCGTCTCGGAGTCCACGAAGGAGGCAGAAATGAGCCTAGACAGAATTACTCGCTTACTCGCGACAGTCGATCAAGTAATATTAAATTTATATGTTGTTAGTGGCTCAGAATAGTCTCGCTCCCGGTCCTCATGAAAACATGCGCAACAAAGGTATCCCCTTCATCATCTTCGACATCATTCACTGCGGCGACTTCTTCATCAGCTCTGCATTCCTAAAAGTTTCGTAGCGCTTTTCTCCAGCCGCCAGACTAGCAACCCACAACTTCTCCCCGTACATCAGCGCCTTCTTCTCGTCGTTCTGGCACACATACGCGTTGTATAGTTGGTACAACGTCTTGTGGTACGCCAGTGATCCTTGGAGCTCCTCCTCCTCTATCCTCGCTAAAGTATGGACCGCAGGATCGATCCAAGCATCAGGTCGCACCCCTTCCTCTCGCACCATCGGAACCGTCATGGCCTTCCGATTGTTCACAGCAGCGCGAATGGGATCACTTTTAGTGCAGTTGAGGCAGGCTCGACAGGTGCACTGGATGCCATATGATGCAAGGTCCTTTGCTCGTTCAGCAGCTGGCAGGAGAATGTCCGTGTACGAGGTGAGAATTTCTTCGCCTTCCTCGATGTCCCGAGCTGCGCGAAGCCGCATGGAAAACGAGGATATGTAGAACTTGCGAAGGGTGTTTGGGGAACAACTGTATTGAAATGGCCGTCAGACGCAGGAGCTACGTGAAGACTTTGGGCTGTCTGACCTGTGATTGACCCTGGATAGAGCGTTGTAGACGCTGCTATACATTCCAACCTTGTCCTTCAATCCTTCGTGACCCAATGTTAGCCGTATATGTAGAAGGATTTAGGGACGACCTACTTTCATCTGTGTTCGACTTAGCTACCAATTCCACATTTTCTACCATTCATGCATTAGAAGCTATCGTCAACGGCAGATTTAACGACCTACTAGTTTCGTCTTTCAGTGCATCCCCGAGGCCATAGCCGTTCGTCCGAATTACGCCCAAGATTGGACCACTTCCATCATGGGTGTGGTTATTATGAAGCGCCATGAATTCCTTCTGATTCTCCTCGTGCATGCGCTCAAAAATAGGGCGCATGATCCCCTCGGAGTGATCCAGAATAGCTTGATTCACCTCCTCCTTTGTCATGTCTTCTAGTAAAGGAGCCGCTGATAGTCCCACAGGAGCAACAGGCACAACCATCAAAGCCTCTCGTCAACAATGAGGTCACCCATCTTGATTTTGCGTGCTGCAAACATGCCAAGACCTTTGCCTGGTGCAGAAGAGATGACATAGGCTTTGTCTTTTGTCTCTTTCAGACGTCGAGGAAAACCAGAGATGCCCTCAAGTCGTCGCTTCAGATACCCGGATAACAAACATTGGGACCACCCGCCAGGGAAGGGGACCTGCACATTGCACCAGGTCTCATCGTCTGCATGAGGTGCACTGTTTTCGAATGAACCAGGATCATTATCATCGGGTACCGCGTTCATAGCTAGGAAATGTGTGTAAGGGCAGCATACTATACAACGCATACCAACACAAACCTTTGAAATTGTTGTCACTCAATCCCCATGCACTCGCCAGCTTTTCGGTCTCCCTAGTGAGTTCATCTGTCGATAATTCATTAATCTCCATTACCTCAGGAGACGGCACAAAGAAACAGTACCCTTTGACATCCCAATGCTTGAAGACATATGTCCTAGCATCTCATCTGCAGAAACTAAATAACGTCCAGTAAATAATATAAAGTGGGCGAACGCAAGAGAGACATGCCTTGAATAACTTTAGGTGGATTCGGGAGATTTATAGCCTTCTTCGTTACTGATTTGGAGACATTGGTCGGGCTTGCGGGTTCGCGCCTTGCCTTTGCAGTAAGTAGGAAACCGCGTTTCATGGTGGTTGGAATCGATGGGGGACTCTATCGATGGCTCGTACCTTATATAGTCTAAAGAAACTTTCCCAAGGAGATCTGCGCTCAACAACTGTTACCAGTGGCCCCTTGTTCATGGCTTTGCTTTTGTGCGAGTACAAAAAGGAATCAGCGAAAGGATCATCGCCAGGATGCCTGTGACAAAAATCTATGAGTCCTTTGTCATAACCAGAAAGGAAACGTTAGAGAGGCAGGTCGACCCTTCCGTCAGGTGCCTGTACCGAACTGGTTGGTTCGTTAGGTAATGATCACTACATCGGATTCGAAGTTTCTGGTCGGCACTTTCATTTCCTTCGGTCCCGGAGCTAGGATATTCATATGATGTGTGCCAAAAGTTTAAACACCGGAAGAGACTCGGAATCGAGACTTATGGATTTCGACAATGAATCGCCATAAGGGAAGAAGTCTCCCGTGCAGCGGTAACTTGAAAGTGCCAAGCGTTGCCGTGTAAGATCAGCGGAAGATTACAGGCTCCGCCCCATTACTAAGTGCCGCATATCTATGCCGCATGGGCGGAGTCTCAATTGTCTCAATTTGCATCGGCTGCTGCAGGCATTTACTCCAAATTGTTATCACATCCAAACGAATCTACAACGGAGTTGTAACGCATATAGTACATCATATGAATACACACATATACACATTGCTAGCTATAAATTACATGCGAACCAAGTCCATGTCCCTGTCCGAAATACAACTGGAATAATACTGGCCGAAAACCCATAATTATAAGCGTTGAGGATCATAGCTTCCTCGGTGCGATGGAGCATTTAAATGCCTTGGGATGTCTACAAATGAATTGAGCCTTTGTCGAGTGGAACGATATGCCTTCACATACCTTACGAAAGAAGATTCAAACTCAGGGACCACCGTTATAGTATTCCCATTCAAGTCCTTGGCTTTCGCTATATCGAATGAGGCGACAATCATCGAAACCGCTATCCAAATGCCCGTGTCCGCATAATGCCTACCGGGACATTTCCTGAGAAAAATTTCAGTGTCAAGATTACGAACACCAATTTGTCTTGAACCTTACCGTCTACCAAAACCAAACGCCACATCGCGAGGGTCGAAGTCTTCCAGTTCTTCTGTGTATCTCTCAGGACGAAACACATCAGGGTTGGAGCAATTTTTCATCATTGCGCTATAATCGTGGTATCATTGAAAGTATTCTGTAAACCCAAAAAAGAACATACTATATATTCGCGAGAATGGTGCTGCCTTTCGGGATGAAGCGATCTCTGAAAGTATCGTCCTCCATCACTCGATGGGGCAAACCCAAGGGTACAGGAGGGTTCCATCTTCATCAATAAGCGCTTAGCTTTGTTGATCCAAGTCCTCGGTAGGAATTGCACTGACCTGTAGACTTCCTTGATGACGGATTCAAGATATGGCAAAGAATCCCTATCCGATGTGTCCGGTAGACGCTCACGCCCCACAACAATGTCCATTTCTTCTTGTGCTTTAGCGAAAGCGCCCGGATAGAGAACCATCGCCAAGATGAAAGAAGTGAGCACACAAACAGTCTACAGAGAAAAACGTTTTAGCGCTCATATCCTAACCAGCGAACCTGAGAGAAGCTTACGGTATCTTCGGCCGCAGAATATAACGTTCCAGCCACACCTTTGATATCCTCGACGTCTTCGTCTGAAATGGTACCCATGACAAGGCTGTCTTTGATAAGCCTCGAGGTGAGCGAGGGTGGCGCAGTTCCCATATTCTTAAACAGATAGTCAGTGACGAAATGAAAGATGGGGGTAGTAAATGAATTCATTACTATTTCTTCTTTGACCTGTTCGTATGGAACGGTCATCATCTGTTCTACTGCGGCTTTGACCTCTAACGCATCACGTTTGAATGCAGAGAAGGGGGCCCATGTGGGTATATACCTAAGTAGGGTATCAGCACTATAAATTTGAATCGCTAGACACGCCACCAACCTCATCAACGGGAAGTAATCAACCAACGTAGCAGCCGGCGACCCGGATTGTATCGTCATCTTCAAGGCCTTCTCAGCTAGAAGACGTCAATTCAAGCGACAAAGGAAGTGACCATAACTAACCTAGCTTGATAGTAAGATCATCATTTGATTTCACATCGGCACCATAGGCGATTTTAAGAATACTAGCCGCGGCATATCTGTTGATGCTATTCATTCAGGCGAGATCACCATCTGTGATGGGAAGAACTGACCCTCTGATATGATCCAAAAATACCTCAGGACTGTCAGCTAGACCCTTCAACATTGTTTCTGCTGACTGGTTCTGTATGGGTTCAAGATCCTTGGCGGCCCGATGGTTGAAAGTTTGGTGAATGAAACGTCTATGTTTGCGGAAACGCGGTCCACTGCCAGATGCCGGTTCACTAGATGCAACCAGGAGAACAGGAAGAGACTTACTATCTAATATGTGTGGTTGAATGGCTCCATCCCATCCTATACGAGGAGAAAAGTTAGACACAGTCAACGGTTGAAGTGAGCAACATAGAGTACATTTCGGCTAGTAGGACGAATCGCGGACGATCAGAATATATAGCACTCCTGCGTTCAAGTAATTCTTGAGCGGCTTGGATGCTGCTGAGGACGATTGTGGACTGGTTGAACACCTTGAAATGAACAAGGTCACCTGTAGACAACGTTGGTCAGGACATTCCCACCGACGCAAGAATCACTAACCATAGACGGCTCCCCACTCCGTGAACGTTTCTTCGGGATGACTTGACTGAATTTGCAAGACGTTACCGATAAACCAAGTCGGTTTCGGCCCGTCTGGTAGAGAGAGTTTAGTACGGACGCGTGAAAATCGTGCATACGCGACGACGGCGAAAATAATGAGAAGAGGTATCACCAACGACGGTGTCTGTGAAGAAAACATGGCGGCTGGGAAGTGAACGAAGGATACGTTACATATTCTCGGCCTCGCTTTTAAACTTGGAAAACATGGCTGAATGCGGATCGATCACCGTAGCGGATGCATTGTGTGATGTATGAGAATTCCGGAACAGGGTAGAAATAGAAATAAGACGCATCCACATGAAATACCCGATAAAAGGAAGTCATTGCAGTTTCGAAGGGCCCGAACGGAACATACACCCAGGCGACATAACGCGCAAGCTCTATCGAAAGGCGGTACAACTATACTTGACAGGAAGCATTGCGATCGGATAGTCTTCTCGAAATTCTGATGGAAGACACATCGGCTGGAAGCGTGGAACAATTCAATTATCGACTTTCGTGGACATCGCAAAGCAGATAGTGGTCACCCGGGCCTTCCAATCCACGGACCAGTGGGCACCCGAGCCAGGGTATGATGTGGAAATCGATGATAGAAGGACTGATCATGAGACGAACCAGCTGAAGCTTTCCTGAGAGTGAAAATGTGGACCTTTTTGTCGAGCGGGAGTAAATAATCACATTCAGTCAAGCCTGGGCCGAGGACTGTAACCAAGAGCCTCCGGGCGCACATATACGTTAACCGGAGGCATATAGCGCGTCGACGGCGTATTTACCTGTAACTGAGAGCGCGACTCGGGTGCGTTCGACGGTAGCTCCAATTGGGTTCCTCTGTCAGGGACCGAGATGGAAGACGCCCATATTCTGGATGATTGTTTGGTTTCTTGAAGATGAAATGCTGGTCAGTAGGTTTGGACAAATGCTCCAGAATCCCTATCGTAGTCCATCATCGCGAGAATTCCCCGGCAAACAAATCGTCCCCAGGAAACGAGAAAGTGATCGCACTCCACGAAGGCAAAGCTGAAACTCTGGATGCGACGAGGAACGGCCCAAAGGGATCGAAAGGGATTCGGTGGAGTTACGTTCTGTAAAGTTACCTCAGGAATACATTGCTTGATAGGCAGGAAAATGCCAAGTCAGCATGACCGTGGATAAGGAACCTGGAAGAGTCCCTGCCGCCGGTCGGTGCTAGCGGACATTACGGAGTTTGAAAGTCCTACTGTGGCGCTTCCAGCTGGTGGTACAGTGACCAAGGTAAATGACGATACGGGAGTACATAAAGATACTCGGGCGGCCATTGAACACCGATGGACTGTCATTGTCAACTAATCCGAAGTTTTCCACAGAGCGGCGAGCACTAAACTAAACTAGTTTTACCTAATTATCCATAGCACGAGTACAATATGGGGCATTAATATCGACAGCTTTAAGTAACAAAATTAGCCCTCTCGTCGGGACCGAAGCTATTCACGTTCGGGGTCGGATACAGCACTCAAATTTCTTTGGGTGTCTGGAAAAGACATATGATATGACATAGACAACCCGAATCAGCGACGACAACGCACCGAACAAAAGCCGACTCGAATTCGGCAACGGGTGTAATCACATTCCCTTCAGAATCCTTGGCCTTTGATATATCAAACCTTGAGATGATCATGGAAAGCGCCAGCCACACTCCTGCATCAGCGAAATATCTTCCAGGGCACTTCCTGACACCAACAGTCAGCACGAAGAACAGAGGCATCTGAAATACCACCGCTGACCTTCTCCCAAATCCAAATATTACGTCTCGTGGGTTCAGGACCTCTGGATCCTCAAACCGCTCAGGAAGGAAGGAATCCGGATCGGGGCAATTCTTCAGGATCGCACTGTACAGGTAAATATTGCTGACGATATCGATCTGATGCAAATGACATACTAGACGTTTGCCAGAACGGTGCTACCCTTGGGAATGAAGCGGTCCCTGTAAATATCGTCTTCCATAACTCGATGGGGTAAACCCAAAGGTACCGGAGGATTCCATCTGCAGCAATCTATATGAGCCTCTTTTAATGTTCACTGCCATGATGACGCACGAACCTGTACACCTCTTTGATGACAGCATCGAGATACGGCAAAGCTTCTCTGTCATTCAGGCCCGGCAATCGTGCCCTGCCTACGACATCATCCATTTCATCCTGTGCCTTGACAAATACTTCCGGAAATAGGACCATGGCCAGGATAAATGAGGTGATCACACACGCAGACTGGACACCTTGATCAATAATTGAGCTATTTAGCGTTTTCAACGGAGACCTTACGGTATCTTCCGCAGCAACGTACAATGTCCCTGCTACGCCCTTGATGTCTTCCTCGTCCTCGTGCGTGATACTTCCTGTGCTAAGATGGGCCTCTATCAGTCTCGAGGTCAATGATGATGATGCGGTGCCCAGCGTCTATCGAAGTCCGTCAGAGAAGAACGAGTGCCTCCGATCACAAACGAGTAATACCATCTCTTCCTTGACCCGTTCATAGGGAAGTGACATCATTTGGTCAACGGCAGCTTTCACTTTCATCGCATCGCGTTTGAAACGGGAAAATGGAGCCCATGTGGGAATGTATCTGAAATATTAAGGTCCTACGATGTCACCGGAAAGTAAAACAAGCGATACGCACCTCATTACCGGGAAATAATCAACGAGCGTAGCGGCCGGCGTACCCGATTGTACAGTCATCGTGGCTGCTCTTTCGGCTGCGAATGTATTCCTCAGGGTGCTTATCGCTAGAGGAAACAAGCAACGGATTACTGACCTAGCTTGATATAGAGGTCATCACTTGATTTGACGTCTGCTCCGTAAGCGACCTTGAGGATTGTGGCTCCGGTATATCTTTAGTGAAGAATTTAGGCAACGTTATGCTCCATGGCAATAGGCCTCACCGTCTGATAGAATCAATGAATAACTCAGGAGCTGCAGTCAACCCTTCCATCAAGGTTAGAGCCTCCTTGGCCTGTATAGGTTGAAGGTCCGCGACAGCCTGTTGGTTGAACGTCTGATGCATGAAGCGCCTGTGTTTCCGGAATCTGGCCCCACTAGTGACGTTAGCTTGGAGAATCCAGCAAAGAAGCTCAGCGACATACTATCTGAGGTGGGTCAACGCGTTTTGCCATCCCATCCTGACAAAGAAAGTCAGAGACTTGGCAAAGACCTAGATGGTGACCATACATCTCGGAGAATAGCACAAAACGCGGGCGATCGGAATACATAGCGCCGCGTTGCTCCAGTAGTTCGTAGGCGGCTTCACAGCTGTTTAGAATGATCATAGATTGTCTGAAAAGCTTTATATGAACGACATCGCCTGTAGACGCGGTCAGCAGCCCGTAGTACTCTCAGGCAATGATTCCTACCATAAGTGTACGCCCATTCGGTAAATTTGTACTCCGTATTTTTGGAAGGAACCTGCAAGACGTTACCAATAAACCAAGCCGGCGTTGGCCCATCTGGACGTCGCAGTCTGCGAGCAGGGGTACACCAGTACACGATGAAGACGAAGAGAGTGAGTAACACGAGAGGCACAGGTAGAAGAAAATGCATATCAGTCAAAAGGATATGGATCATTGACCGGCCGCCGTTGCCTTGCTTTTGAAGGCTGAACACGATCAACACATTACTCCACGGACTCTACACAAAACCCGAATGTCCACAACTCAAGAAAAATTGACCGAAGAAGGACAAGGCGAAAGCTTCATTGCGACCGACGATCATCATGAAACCCACAGCAACTTGACCGCTACCGCTCCCATCGAAACTGCGTCTCAGGAGCCAATCTGGCTTTTTGCGTTGCATGACAGGAAGAATTCGAAGCTGTACGAGGTCTGAAAATCTAGCGGAGACATGCGGGCGTGAAGAACAGAGAGGTGTATGTAGTAATTGAGTTGACGGATAAGGCTGGTGGGTCGATCCACACTGGACGACGACGCCGATAGAAAGCCTGAGGTTGGCAGACAATTTTTAGAGCGAAGGAGCAGCTATGTCGTCCCTCGTCCCTTTCAGCCCGGTGCAATCATCGTTGATGACGCACCAAGAAGAGCATAGAGCGACTATTAGTCTTATTGGTTGTTCCTGGCCGTAAAGACCAAGAAGATTGATGCAAAGCCGATGAAAGAAGCTTCAGGCGATCACTGGAAATCAGCCAAAGCCATTGTTATCGTTCGAGGGCAACGCAAGAAAAAACTTTGTTCAGATCATGACGCGAGACTCCGCCACTATTTTGTCACCTTCTAGATGGATATAGTTGTTTCTTTGACACTGATGATTCTATAGTGCAGAAGTCAATGTCGACATAGGCTTTCGAAAGGATCGTGGGACCCGCACGGTTTAAATTCAAGAGGCCAGCCGAGGGAAAAGGTCAGACGCGGAACATCCGTGTCTCAGCGCTTAGCCGTCGAACTTGCGGCCTACGTTCTTCGGTGGCCAGTCGAAGTATGAATAGCTGTAGGCGACCGTCAAAACGGACAGGAAGCTTGGTTTCAACGAACAATGCATGAGGATCAAGTCACACGAGCCCGCCCACGATAGCAAAGCATTGTCGAAGACCGCCGCGGTGTACTGTCAGTATACCGAATTTCGCCGAGCCGGATGCCAGCAAGGAAGCCGTTTCAATAAAGTATGTGCGTTTGGGATCGACCAAAGTTTCCTGCATGCTAGCATGCATGATGTCACAGACACTCTAATGTATGAAAGAAATAGGCGCCACACCTAACGCTGCAGCTGCTCCATCGTTCCGAACTCGGGAATATTGACATTTCAATGGTTGCATGCGCGGTAATCGGGCGTCTCAATACCAGTATTCAGCATCCGAGGAGGTATGCAGAGAGCCACAGGGTAGACAGCACGTTCTCCATTTCACGGGACCGGACGAGAACTGAATGCATCATTGTAACGCTGGCGACCTTGGATACAAAATTTCTAGAATCTGGATAGCACCGTGGCTTCTTCGCCCGAGATACCCGTCCTTGGTTGTCCATCGCGAAGGCTAGCATCGACGTCCTACTGGTTCTAAATATGAAACGAGGCTTGGAGGCCACACGGTCATACTTACCTCTTTCCCCTTTTTATCGGCGCTTGTTTGAGGCGTTCTTGCCATCGCGAGGGCATCGTTTTCTGTAAAGGCGGAACGCGGATGATTATATTACTTCGAACTCAGGTGAAGGGGGCTTGCCTTTATTCGTCAGAGTCTGCTCAATGTCCTCTGAAAAGGCGGTGAGATGCGGTACGTCTCTGAGCTAGAAGACGGGTGAACCTTCTCTCTTCTGGGAATGGTTCTCTTCACGGGTGAAGTCCACTAAAGACGCGGTCAAAATTAAAAGGATGGTAGGCTAGAAGACACGCGAACTATCAGGCTTCTTGACGGAATTCATCCTTTGGCGAATTCGTCGCTGGGCCTCCAAGCGGGCGGCGACGAGGGCTATCTCCGCCTCCAAGTTATCGCATTGGACTACAAGCTTTCCATTCTGGTCCAAGTAGCGGTCCAGTTTGTGCAGCATATCCGGGATCTTGTTGATAATGTCGGATGCGAGTGGCGAGATATCCGGCATAGCGACGTGGTGCTGGTTCAAGTTCTACCGCCGGAAAGCGATCGTATCAAGTCCAACCACCCTCCGATTCCAACCACGACTATCCTACGGGCAGCACGATCCTTTCAACATGTCTAGCACACGTATCTCCACCGTCGAGTTCGACGTCCTCGAGACTGCCCGTACACTGGAGACCCAATTACGCGATATCGAGAGTCTCTGCCAAGAAGCCAAGTCTGCTCGCGACAAGAACAAGGCGAGGAGGAAGGCTCTCGAGAAACAGCTGTCGGCCCTCAATGCCCAGCTTCAGTTGGAGACGGCGGAAACGGAAAGGTTCTGTGGCAGGCTCGCGTCGAGGTCGCTGCCGACCCTCCCTGACCTCAGTCCACGCCCACTCGACGCCCACTTCCACGTCTTTACTGGCAGTCCAGACCGTAACAGCGACACGTACACGTTCTCCGGTAATGCGTGGACTGGCTATGCAATATTAGAGCCTACAGCCCTGGCAGCGTCAGCGTTCATCTCCCATCCCGAGTCGTTCAGCGACACGTACGTCTTTGCCGATGGTGTTAGGCGGCAAACTGCATTGCTGGCCTTTGACAGTCAGACAAACTTCCAGTACACTCCCTTGCCACCTATCCAGCAGCCAATTGGACTATATGCGCCAAACGACGACCTGGCCGCCCTCCAAAGCCAGGTGCCTGTGTTCCCTAACGAGCTTCCTCCATCTTCGCAGCCAAATGGACAGGCTTCTGGGACACCATTCTCATTTGAATCTGACTATGGCTCCTACTACGACCTGTACGCGACTAGCGCGTCGGCGGTCCCGAATGAAGGTCCTGAACGAAAGGTGCTGGGAGAGTTGAATCTTGTCGACGCAGATGATGATGGAGACAGAAAATGTGTACGCTGGAATACCGAGGTTACTGAGTACACTATTGAGCCGTGTAGAAAGGCGACAATGTCGAAGGTGGGTAGCTGGGCGCGAGGACTTTTGTCCTGATGCGCCGCCAAAACAGGCATTTTCCATCAATTTGTATAGATTTCTCTTTTTTTGGTTCCATATTTTAGAATATACCCATCTTTTCCGCTACCACCACTATCTCTTGAAGAAGATGCTGTATTTGAACGTACTCGACGGTTTTTTCTCTCTTTTTGCTACGCCCCTCGAATAATTTAAATGGTGCCCGACGACAGAAGCCACTGGATCTTCGCTCGCCCACGTTGCTTCGTGTTTTCCTTCTTTGCGTTTAACTACTGTCACCGAGCCCAGCCACCATGAAACGTGGATTTCTCAACAGCAATAACCCAAGGAAACCCCCAGTCACGCCAGCACAAGGGAAAGAAATTACCACCCGACCAACGACGACGACATATGTTTTCCCTGACATACCACCCGAATACTCCATGTACCCATGCTCCTCTGAAATTGCTCTGAAGCAAATACTCAAAGCCCAGATGCGATGCATGTCGATCCCGCTTCCATCTCCATACACCAACGAGCTCTCGTCGCTCTGCGTTGCACCATCGGAGACCAGGACGGCATTGTTCGCCATGGACGACTTCCCTGCTCCCTTGGACACCCCATTCTACGCGACATACACGATACATGACGTACCCGGTGCCGGAAAAGGCATGTTCGCAACTGCGAACCTCGCACCAGGAGACCTCATTCTGCGAGAGCGTCCCGTCGTCGTCATCCCCGAGGTCATCCCAACTGTGAACGGCGCCCCGTCGCAATTTATCACCCTCGCAGTGCAGAACATTCCACCCAAGGAGAAGGAGGCATTCTTGCAACTCCACAACTGCAAGAACTTCCCAGACAAAGTCAAAGGCATTGTTGACACCAACGCGATGAATATCGGGAGACTGCCAGGGCCGTTTGAGGGGTCTTTCGCTGGTGTGGCTTTGGGTCTGTCTCGTATCAACCATAGGTTCGTTCTTGAGTTGCCCGTCCTTTCCATCGCTCGACTATCTTTTCTAATCTTCAACCAGCTGTACTCCCAACGCAATCTGCACCTGGCATACGCCTTCGTTCACCTTCAATGTCACTGCCTTCAAACCAATCAAGGCTGGCGAACAGATCTTCATCTCTTACCTGACCCAAACTCAAATCCTCAAGCCTCGCATGACGCGGATCAAGTCCCTGCAGGACAAATACGCGTTTACCTGCAAGTGCTCATCTTGTAGTCTTCCCAAGAAGGAGTCCAAAGGCAGCGATGGACGACGTGCTTTTCTGCTTGCTGTGCAGGAAAAGCTTGGCAGCGATGGGAACGACTCGGAGTTGGAGGCGTGGATCAAAGATCGAACTCTCCCTGACGATCATACTATTAAGCGCAGCAGTTTGGTCCTGGAAACGATGGAACGAGAGGGCGTGTTCAATTACGGTCTTTGGCGGTACTATTATGCTATGGTTTGCAAGGCACATTGTGCACTGACGAACGAACTACAAGCACGTGAGGGGGCCGAGAAAATCATGGTTGGCATGCTGGCGAAGCATACCACAGATGGTGGGTGGAGCAAGGTCGTCGCGCGACCTCAAGAATCGAATTGGTGGGGATTGAGGGCATGATCTCTCTCTTAGTTATCACTCCTGTATTGGGTTTACCGCTGGTACCCCTAGGCATTCCACGCTTATTATGTTGCTTCTTCCTGGTGCCATTTCTTTGCCTTCGGGCTATACGATTTGATTGTAGATGCAAAATACGACGATGAATGATATGTCAAAACTGGAACCTATTTCTTTATCCTTTTTTCTGCTCCTTTTAGAGTGTGCGACACTTAATGAAGCGGTCATGCCTTGCGTTACAATGCATAGTGTATTGGACAGATCAAACCCAGAAAACAACGATGAATCAAATAAATAACGGGTAACAATCAACGAATAGCTTTATAAACTGGGCCGAACATAAGCAATGGTATAGGAATGTCCAAAACGAGGGGAGGAGCATTTAGTTGCGGCGGAAACGCTGCCAGAATGGCTTCTTGGTCGAAGACATGGGATAGCTAGGGTAGGAAGAAGCACCAGACAAGCGCGCCTTGCGACGGCCAAAGCACACCGTGCATCCTGCAAGGAGAAGCAAAATGAGCGACACGAACGTGAGCCAGAACCCTAAAAGATCAATCAATATCAGCAGAACGGGCGCTTAAGCAAAATCAGTACCTGGGCCGGCTTTCGTGGTGGGATCTAAGTCATTGAGCTTGTTGACCTGGTGCTTAAGGTACACGAGCAGGGCGATGTCGCAGGCAAAGGCGATGAGGGTAAGAAATGCAGCGAGGAAGGACGTGAGCGAGGCGAACAAAGTGACGGTAACGTGCTGGGAAAACGACATCAATAAGGCAATGAATGTCACAGCAGTCGCTATTAGATGGCTATCAGATAGGATCAATAGATCAAGATAATTTTTATACTGACCAACGGGGTGGACGGCCAATCCTCGGGTCCAAGAGCTCCCAATATCTACCGTCTCTGTGCGATCTGAATTCTGAATAAACAGGGTATATCCATGTGAGGCGTCTTCGCAGGTACGAGCATTATCCGTCTGGTAACTGCATGGTGCCCTACGAAAAAAATATGAGCAACACTAGTCATGCCACTTTCATGGAGAGCATGTACCAAATGCCGAGCTATTAGCGCAACAAAGATCAGCCCGCCTTGTCACAACGCAGCATTGAGAGCACGTACCCGAATTTGTTTAACGCCTTCACCTCCTACTCGTCCGGCATTAACCACCGTGGTGCGAGCAATGTCGAGCCCAGTCAGGTACGGCAGCGAGATGGACGTCAGAAAGCTGAGCACGAATGCGCAAAAGAGGAATATGATTCCAGGGATGCAGAATGCGCGAGTCATGGTGGGAATTGAAGGGATGCGGTATAGAGATGGTGGTAGTAAAGAGTCAAGGAGCGAAACTGAGGGGTATTCAAATTCGCCATGATATGACTTCACCGGGTTCCCACGAGGCGCGTCTGACTTTGCACTGCCACATTCGATGGAGCTGAAACAACAGAAAGGGAAGGCCCGGGAAAAATCCAACTGAACATGCGTATCTACGACCTGGCGAACACAGGATACAGAGAAAAAACACAGAAAACCATGCGTTGTGTTGCCACGATTTAAGCCCACTTCGTTATACTAATCTAGAATTCCCCCCACCCACCGCAAAACCCGAGAGGCATTACGGCATTGGGTGGGCTCGTCAGAAAATCTCGCTTTTTCCTTAATTGAAGACCAAGACCAATACCTTCTACTGACCAATGTCTTTGTTTCAGCCCGACAGGACATGGCAACTGGAAATAAGACATTGCTACAACGAGTTGTAATAATGTTTGGAAGGCAATCGTCGTGACAACTGACCAGATTTTAATCAAAGGAGAGACGACGAAACACGAAGCCTTCTTCGCTTTCGCCTACCCAGGGCATCCTCGAAAGCTGCTAGGTAGCACTGCTAGTGAACGATCAGATCGTCGACAGACCCCCGACTCGGAAGATGCGTACTTGAGGTGGGACGCTGTTCGAGATTCTTATTCAATATCGGTCATTGTTGATGTAAGCATTGCACCCCAAGTTTCAAAGGACAGGTCATATGTGCGGGTATCAATCGTTCCTTCTCCCCCGGTTGTATCCCAAGGTGTGGTAATTTTAAGCAATGCAATCTCGAATAATAGCCCAGTCCAGCCTTTCTCATCGCCAGCTTCAGGTAGAGAACTGTGGACTCTGCCACACTCGATAACTGCAGGTATTCCAACTTCGTAGTGTGAACATCCTCGCGTCTTTCCAGACCACAAGACGTTTGTATAGTCTTGGAAGCCACGACCCCACGTTAAATCAGTGTACAGTAATCTAAACCAGAAGACCACATCTAGCTTTCTGCATGCCAGGGGACATGTGTAGTCCGGATGAGTCGTCCATACAAGTTGGAATGCGCCGTTTTTAATCGCCAATTGTTGAAAGACCGAGAAAAGGCACAAGCAGGCAGGGAATAAATCCTATATTAAACATCGTCAAGATCCATCCGCCGGTAGCCTATCCAGTGGAATGCGGGTAGGTCATCGGGAGCAGTCTTGAATGAGATGGTCCATACGGAGTAACAGTCATTGACCAGATGGATGCTACAACTTGACGTCGGCGTGCACGCGGTAAGCATTGGCCACAGTCATCGAGTCGAAAGATGAATCGAGGCGAAGATACAAAAGTCGCAAGTAGACAATTGAGACCGCAAAGACGGGATCGGGTTTAGAGGACTTGGCAAAGACGAAGGCATCCGCAGCCAGGCTCATTCTCGAGGACAAGCCAAGACTTCATTTTGTGTTCTAGGTCTTCCTGCAATCGCGGTGATCATGGACCCTGCCGGCAGGGAGGGATCACCTTCCCGTTTGGTGTTCGCTTAATGGACGGGTTTATTGGTTGGTATTTTAGTACCATCATGATAGGCACCGAAGCCTGCGACTGTCAACACCGCTCGGAAGGAGAACTTGCCGGCGGAAAACTCTAGGTCAGGGTTCCAGTCAGAGTGTAAGCGATTTGTTCAGGATGCAAATTAACAAACCGATATGAACCAGGCCCAGTATTAAGAATACTACTGCAAGGGTCAAATACCCGCCAACAGTATAATGCCGGTCAATCACAGAGGGTGACCTTTGTCCCCAAACATGTTTAAGCGGTCGGTTGAGGAAGCCTCTAGCAAGGACCCGAGAGATAGAATGATGTGGTATCATCCATCCAATCCGAGTACGAATTTCAATCCCTAGTCCCTCCCTAGCTCAAACTCAACTCGCAGAGTAACTGGGAGCAATGATAGAATCGCAACTTCGTTCGACGAGGTTCATTCCTTCTTTCGCTAGGGAGTTGGTTGAAAGAGCCACACTGCACGCCCAGCTTTTCATATCGATCCGCCGCATCTCCAATGTGCAATCTCGGAACAGAAAGATCCTCATAATGTTGGACGGAGGGCTATTAAGTGCCAGGCACAGTCATGATGCATCGTGATATCGAGCAACTTTAACTCAGCCAGGCCTGATATGAGTGGGTGATGAAAAGTCGAGGAGAAGGCCAATGGGAATACATACAGCCGGCCCACCAGGGACCGAAAGGCACCGAGAAGTATAAGGGCAAGAGGCGGTGATGACAAAGCCAACTCCGAGTCTGCTTCACTCAATCACCATCCATGCCCTCAACGCCGATTCGCCGTTTCTAGAGCATTTCTTTCCTTAATTTTGCAATACGTACTGGTAAAAATCATGATACGCTTAGAGAGCAGGGACAATTCGGGACTTGAACTTAATTGCTCTGGCGAAGACTGCTATCGCAATAGCTGCATTGATGAAAAACTCCAAGGATCGGATTGGTCAGTCTGACCTTGCTCAATTCGCAGACTGGAAGAAGATATCACCCAATGTAGCTTCCTGATGAGGTGACGTTGATTATTCATTCCGAGCCGTATCCTTGATTCCTCACTTTATTCGGATAGACCGCTGTTGTGTTATTCAAGGAGAGCCGGGTCACATTATTAATGATGCATTTCTGTAGCACGGGTACCTACCAGTCTTCAACGGAGTCGACACTCTTCCTCCGTGATTTCCCCGATATTAGACGTGTTCAGCAAACATAGCAGACGTGTTTTCCTTGTCTTTTCACGGACTTGGTCAGTTTTATCCACGTCAACTACTTCCCACCTACTCTTAGCTGGTTTGTGGCATTTGATCGACACGTATACATAAGTACACTCTCGACCAACCAAAAATGACCCACTTGTGGCGGTCCGTGACTCGGGTTGTCCGTTATTCTCAGGCAGCCTTCTCGATCAAGGAATAAAGCCAGCCGGGATTCGGGGCGGCATCAACTGTGCAGTCCGAGGGTCGCTGAATTGGTGCATAGATATCTATCTACTCCCGCAGGTTTCCACCGGTCTGTTCTCTCGCTCATTCCTTCACCTCAGGGACATTTCCAAAACAATGTCCCAGGCTCCAGGTCCATCCGTCGTATCCAGTAGAACGTGTGTCCTTCAGTTGTTCTTTCAGGCGTTATTACTTACCGGCTGGCATTGCAGGACTGGTCCCTTGGTATGGGCGCACCTAGCGCAAGAAAAACACCGAATTTGACTTATTTGTTGTCAGTTCATAGGATATACGATGAATTGGGCCTTATATGGCGCGCTGTGTGTCCAGATCTGTGAGTATACCAGTATTCTAGCAACGGTGCTTGATCTCACCTGCTCTTCGGCGACAGATATCTATCACATTTCGTTTCCCAAGGATCCAATCCTGTCGAAATTCCTGATATACCTCCTCCTGGCTTTGGAGACGCTGCAAACGGTCCTCTTCACTGTGGATCTATTCGACATATTTGCTACACATTTTGGGCAAGTCGACGTCCTGCGCGACGTCCATTCGTTATGGTTTTCAGTCCCGATAATGACTGGACTTAGTGCGTCCCTGACTCTGAATTGGAAGTGAATTCTTATGAAATTCTCGTAGTCGGTGGCATTGTCCAGTTGTTTTATTGCTACCGGATATCGGTTTTGAGCAAATCCCGTGTCCTTGCAGCCTCCATAGGAGCGGTATGTCAGCTTCTCTCGCTTAAGACAATCATCTAAATGCCATGCCTAGATTGCCTTCGCCCAATTTGTGGCGGCAGTAATTGAAGGACATCTACAATATACTTACGGTCTCTACTCTAAACAATCGCGGCAGAATTCCCTAGTACCGTGCCTAGTAAGTGCGGGTATCGCAATATTGGCGCTAGTTTAATCTCTTCCCCTTTAGGTTTGGCTTGCTGGGAGTGCATTATGTGACATCATCATTGCGACCATTCAGACATACTACGTAAGTTGTCCCTCCCTTTATTTTCCTCGATGCCTGAACGTGTCTTGCTTAGCTGATCAAAATTGACGCATCGTACAAAGCAACCCGTAACATGATAACGAGACTTGTGCGTATCACCATCGAAACTGGTGTCCTAACGGGTTCGTACTGTTAGCTCATCTTCCTCTTCCGTCATTTCATTCTGTCATCTATTCAGCGGCGGCCGCAACAGTAGTAGCAGTCTTCCTTGTGACTGATACACGGATGTACAATACCGCGCCGGCATTCTGCCTTGGGAAGTTATATACCAACGCTCTGCTTATGGTATTTAACAGCCGCGCTCGATATCAATCCCGACGAGACCAAATTACCGACGCAGGTATTTGCTTCGCGAGGAACACCGACATAGGAGGGGATACCAGCTTTTCCTCACCCGAGCAACTAGACACATACAACAGCTCTCTCGCTCAGGATCATCCGACGATTCATGTACAGGTATGCCATTTTATACGAGAGCGGGTATCAAGAGAGCTAACATTTATTTGAAGATTTCGCGAAATACTCAGCCGAGCCCGTCACGAGAGAAATATGATGTCCCGCCTCTCAAGTCTCGGCCGTTGAGCAGCAGCACATCCCTTAGTCCCCTCAGAGAGCACTTCGATATCAAGCCTACCCGCCATTACACTCTCAGGCAGTCCATGCAGACCATGTCCACGTTCGACAGCAGTTTGGAGAGCTTCAGTGTTCCTCCAGGAATGCCCAGGAAACGTTCACGCGATCGTCCGAACACAACAGATAGTTGTTCTCCGCTGATCTCAAGGAATGACAGAAACGACAGGCACAATTCTTATTTTTCAGGCCCGGGTTCGTCAGAAAGTGGATGTGCAGGGACTTCGGAAAGCTGGAGTCCAACCACGGATACCTTTGCTCTTTCGCCTTCGAGGAAACCAAGTACCGTTTATCGTGGCCTTTCCGAGCTTCCAAGGTCGCGTTTACCGAGGACGTCGAGTGTTTCCTTGAAAGACCCTCCAATACCACAATATAGAGACATTCCTCATGCGTTTTGAGAGAATTGTATGGTATATCTTCCCCTGGGCATTTTGGATTTGTTATTATATCTACGTTGACAGCATTTTGGGCGACACCAAATGTATCCACTCATTCTCCCTTATATATTTGTATCTATTACCACAATCAATTCTCGGGGTGTTATTATTTGACTTCTAGTAATCCAAGATTGCGAAAGACGATATCAGAAGTAAACGCTGCAAAAAAGCCTATTTGTTTGCTGCAACCCAAAGACCACCAACTGGAAGTCCTCGCAAGTACACAGCAAAGAAAAAGGGATCCCCCGACGACACAAGCCAGTACTGCAGTAGCAAGGTCATCGCGCCTCCATGTTGCAAGCAGAGCACAGAGGACAAGGGCGGCAAAAATTAGATAACCAATACGGGAGGCGGTGCCTCCGTAATAGTGGTTAAACTATTAAGAACAGATACTACACTTGATCTAAGCCAAAAGGCCAGAGTGGTAAGGTTTTCGGATGTCGGCACGCGCTTTTTGTACCACGCAATTTTGAGCGCACAGACCATATCTACTTTCGGCCTTTGTCGGATGTCGGGCCGATTCCTTCGAACATTTACACTCATGTTTCCGTCACACTGCTACAGTCGTCAAAAAGTGAGAAGTATGCCTGCCACACAATGCTTCATGTGAGTGGCAGGGGGATTGTCGGCCCACCTCAGTTTCGAAGTTCAGCATTTCTTCTACCCGGGGGCGCGTCGCAGCTTCAGCACGAGCTTCGGGTCGATAGCTGGCAGTCTGAGGCATCTTGTTCTCTTCTTGTGTCTTGCTCTGTCATTTCAACGCCACTAGTGGTCCCAAATTACGGCTTTGTGCAGTGATTCTCAGTCTCTCGAAAGGCCGCACTACAGTAACAAATAGAGCGTCGACAGAGCACATGTGAGTGTTGTTTTCTCGGCCATAGCAGTGGATAGCCTTTCTTACAATTCTGGAAGGAATGCGCCTGTCCTTTGGCAACATCCAGCTTTTGTTCCCAACAAAAATAACGTCCTATAGAACAACGCCCCACCACATAGCCTCGTTGCGCGTGGGCTTCGACCCAGCTTCTATAACGCGGCTATTGCCCTGAGGTCGGTGGCGCATCTGGAGAATACCGTCCTTCAAGTTTCAAGTAGCTTCGCTGACCACGGACCGCATGGTATGACAGTACTTCTGGGATCAAACCTCTCGATGGATCCCTTGTTCTGTCTCCGTGACCGACTCCATTCTGCTACGTGGCTTAGCTCTCTCCCCATCAACGCGGTTAAGCGTCTTTAATGCTTCGCCTCCGATGGATTTTCAGGAGAAAGATCTCTGCCAGGCACAGCTTACTCGCGAAACCCTGCCTCTACTCTTCGCTATAATTGGAGTATGATCTACGTTGGCCCGAGTTTGCCCACTCATTTCTGGATATGCCGACATAGTAAACGTAACACCGTGGGTCTCAGAACACTAGGCAAATTACGATATATCCTGACGCGAAACGGGCATACTCTTCCATGTACTAAGCGTATATTTGGCGATCGAGTATTTCCCCGCACGGAATTCCGTGCCTATGGGGAATGTGACTCTCGGACGACGCAGGGATGAAGGGAATTATCCAAGGCTCCGAGAATATCTGCGGTGTTACCGAAGAGTTCTAATGCTGTATGTCCCTGTCCCTGTTCGTTGTCGGAACAATTCAGCAGAATTCTTCTGACATAGGTTTGGTATCTTCTGAGCTTCGGGGTAAACGTATGAACGACGTCAAGATGTTGACGGGGGCGCGACCTTGGCAAGACGTCTTTCGTCTTCTTATTCTGATACAAAAAACCGTACCGTCAGTCTCTGTGTTGAAAACTGACTCCAGCGCGGGATCGGGAATCTCCTACGATGGAAGAAAGACGTTTGCCTTTTTGCGCTGACAGTTGTTCTCATTCGCCCCGCCTCCGGTCGCCGCCACATGATTTCTGCCAATCCTCTTCTTTTTGATTGTACCCTGCCTCAGGGATATCACGATTACTGCACGACTTGTCCCTTAGAACCGTCCATAAGGAAAAGCCATCTAGACGTGTCGGACTTCCCTCGTTTGTCCGGATCAGGATCCGCCTCTCCTGCGCCCACAGAGAACTTTGCTGTACAGTAAGGCGAATTATCGTGAATATCTTACAAGTAGTCAGTTCAGACTTTCAAGGACTTGTAATCTCGGCAGATGGAAAGATTCAAGTCCCAATAATTTCATAAATCTCATATACACAGGGCTCTATTCAAGTTCAATTTCCATCTACAACCTGAACAACGTTGCGAAGTCGAAACTGAAGATACTCAGCTCAAGCGGTAGCCTAACACACGGGCCGGGAGATGCGTGGTCTAGTGCTCCGGGGCGGCCCGGGACCTTATGTCGTGTTCATTGAACATTGCGGTCCTCGCCCTCATTGCTCACCTTCTTTTATCTACTCTCAGCTGCCTAACGAAGCAATCATGATGCTTGGTAACTGTTGCAGTCGAACCGCTCTGCGATGTCTACCGGGATCGCCGAAACTGAGTTACGGACACGGTGCGTTACTGAGCCTGAGCCTTGAGGAGATAGTCCAGGTTCTCCACCGACTATTCTTGATCATTGAGTAACGGTGGTATGGTTTTCGCAACTCAATAATTATAGCGCATCCTTCCACAGTAAACTAGTACAAAATCATTCGCCGATGATAGAACCTGAGGCGAGCTCCTGGTAGTTCCCCTCAAATCCCCTACCCAACAAGTTTTCGATCCATACATCTTATGGCTATATGTTCTTTGTGGTCCCGAGCCGCAATAAAGCAGTCAGGAATCCCCTTAGTATCGTCAGTAAGTCTACTCCTTCGACCCTTCTCAGTCTCAATAGTGCCGTTAACTGAGGGACGTTAAACATTGCAGAATCCCGAGGCGCTATTCTAGATAATCTCGTGATACCCGGCAATTTTAGGTAAATTCAACTTCTTGGCCCTGTCGCGTGACTTGTGAGCCCCGTTGAAAATGGTCATCGATGTCGATTAATGGCGTTTGGTGGGCGCTCTTCGCCCTTACTCCACCACCTTCGCAGCCTATGATTTGCCACCGCCATCACTAAAACAGCAGTACGTACCGCTATATGGACCGGCTTTGCCTCATTGACGGACATAATGGTTCATAGAATCATTCGATGCCAATCATGCCATCCTATCATTTCGTTCCGTACACGCAATGCAAACCGTGGCTCTGTATTCCCCACAGTCCTGATAGTCGGCCTCCATTCTTAATTTCCAAAATACCAGACCTCCCTGCAGAATTGATACATTGTATCTTCAGAGAGAACAAGGGGGATGTCGGTACGCTTCGATCGTGCGCTTTGGTGTGCCGATCTTGGTCGCCTATTGCGCAGAGTTATCTCTTCGAAACACTTCGCATAATCATCAAAATTTCACCGGCCTTTCGATTTTCTACGGTAGCCCGCATCGCTTGTGTCACCCCGGATGTTGGTTCCTTGCGTCGAATAAGATCATCTCAGCATCTCACCGCATCCATCAAGACTATATCATTACATATCTGTCCATCGAAGATTCCTTGGCCTGGTCTTTTAGGATCGTCGAGGGTTCAATTTCATCTTTTCGACCTCTTTCTTGCTCTGTCGAACGTGCGAAATCTGATCTACATCAACTCCATTCCCCAAACTTCCTTCCTCAAGATCGTTTCAGCTCCTACGATCATCTTAACTTCTCCCAAGCTCGTCTCTGTTTCAATCCCGCTCGCCCCATTTGATGACTTATCCATCTTACTACTACATGCGACCAACAGTCCAAAATTGTGTATAGGAAGCATCACTGCGGATCGACCCAGAGACGAGCTCCGGACCCTTCACCGATTAACATTCAAATCTTTAGCTGTGTACGGTAATCACATACCTCTGGCGAATGCCGACTCCCCCCTGCACTCAGTTCTCGAATTCGAGAAGCTGACACAACTTCATATTGCTTTTCGCAAGACAACTTCGTTGTTCGAAGATAGTGGCGCTATAATCACGGCCGAAACATTAATTCGACGGTTCAAGAATACACTGCAGACTCTGACTTTGAACACGTACCTGTACAGTCAGTTATTATCTGCCGCTCACTAAGTAATGCCATTAACCCATTGGTTTACAGCGCCTCTTCTAACACTCGTTGCCGCCAAGAAGATCCGCCATTTAAAGTTCGAACTCTACTCGATGAAATGGGAATTATGGTTGAGAAATTGGCTCGACTGGCTCATTGAGTCCTTTTCACTTCCGGACTTACCCGAAGGCATTGAACTCCAAGAGTGCACCTTCACCTTGACTGGATTCTCACACAATAGCGACCTTTATAGGTACGCCTCGCATTGGTGCCAATTAGATTCAGCTCTGGCTTCGCGCTGTCACATACGGCGGCTGGTAGTACAACTTCAACCAGTCTACCCTGGGTTACCGTCGCCATCTGTCAAACTCGTCGAAGCATTATTTCCCTTTGTGCGCTCCTCTGCCACTCTGGTCGTAGAAAAATTAGGTCTACCGACAGTCTTAGATTTGACAGAACTTTCCTTGTCGGATGTGTGATGGTGATTTGAACACGCCTCAACCTCTAGGCATACATGTAAGCTGCAATGTTTATGCTCTGTCCATCGGTCATTGATATGATCGCGTTCCAGCAGAAGTGCCGTTAATTATTCGTTCGTCCGGCTAATCAAAAGTCGCGGCCGGAGCGTGTTTTTGTTCCCTCTGTTTCGGTTTCTCTCATTGGAGAGTCCCGAATTCATATACCATTTAAGCATCTGACGGCGCCGTCGTTGTAAAGAGACTCGGTACCTTAATTTCAGGATTTAACATCATCCCCCATTTTTCCGCTTTACGCTGGCACTACTGGCAACCGGCGTATTTTGTGGTCAGTAATCCGAGCTTTCAAAATCACAGTTCACTTACCCTCTAGTAGCATTCACTTCCGCGCGCCGCAGTATACTCTGACCGAATAGTACTTGTTGCTCTGAAGCACACATTACAGTACTTGTGCGCGACTCATCTAGATGCTCGACAGGCTGCTTCGCCAAATTCTGTTGAAGACTCATTCCTGCGTCAGCTTCCGGACATTCTTTTCGAGATTTTGTCTTTCCAGGATTATCTTGTTATACGCGATTGTTATACTCCAGCAACTGACCCACGTTGTTCATACTGCCTTTCAAATTTATCTAAATACGCCGCGGCCTCAAGCATCATCTTCGGGGCCTCAGAACGGGCCCGAGCCTTTCCTCTGATATCCTTCTGCAAGCCCCCGAAATTTGCGGGCGCCTTCCGATGCACGATGTTCTCTCCCGCGAAGGTTCCTCTGCTCGCCAAGCGCCACAGCTCATTCCTAATATCGATAAGGCAACCGGGGTCGAGTTGTCGTAAGGCGGGCTCTACGGCCTCTTTACCTGCTCAGCTCGGTAATTCAGCCTCGTGTCTTCGCTTGTATTCCTTATCACAGCATGGAGTTCAGCCCTTAGCAACCCCATCGCACGTGATAATGGCTAAGCCATTCTTGAACGCGTCTTCCCACACTACGTAGAGACATGATTTGCTACCGCCGCACTGGGTCATCTATACTTTGACCCATTCCTTCTTTCTCTCGCGAGGTGCACGTCTCTCATAGGTATGTAGACCGCCCGAATCGCACTGTCCTCTATTGACACTGTCATCACAGCGACTCTGTCCAGCAGTGGATCTCTGCTCCATACTTTTCTTTATACTTTATCAGTATGGACATGCTGCAATCTACGAGCTCTGCTACAAGACTATCTTCATGCACAGTACGCAACGCTTTCCACGCGGTAGCCCTCCCTTCTAATTACCTCTAGCAGTTCTCCTCTTCTACATATCTAAGGTCCGACACCGATCGCAGGTGGTCAGATATCGTTCCTCCCAAGAATGCACTCACTTTCGCCGTGGTATGGGATCCAGAAGAGGATATGGTGGCTTTCTCCGGGGCACATCTGCTTGATTCGGAATTCACAGATGTCGATCCTGACTGTCCCACCGATGCTAGTTCGTTCGATGCTTCGAGCACACTTGCGTGGTTTAGGAATAATCACGACTTCCTCTTTGATGATGAAGGTGATCGGCGGACGAAGGGCCGAACTCAGACTTCGTCTACTATTGGCGGACTAGACGTGTACATCAGGAGCTCAAGAATAGGAATGGGTTGTGCGAGGACGAGTGTCAACAAGCATTTCTCATGTTTGGGCGAGCTCAACAGGGATATACGATTTGATCCACGTACGGAATTTGCGAAGCGGTGGGAACAGATTTCGGACCGTGATCAGGACACCGTGGTTGAAGTGGATGAAATAGAGGATGAAGACGAAGGATTCTACGATACCGTGGATCCTGGTCTCCCAAGAGTGTGTTTTCGTCACCTTTACTATTCTTGGTTCCAAAATGACGTCTATTCCTAGCTGTCGCATGCCAGTGTCAAAAGCGATGATAGCTGGTTACAATTGGAGGCCCCAGAAGATTACACCTTTCCTCAGGTGCAGCGACGTAAGCTGTTGAGGAAACCACGGCCCCGTCCGGTCAATTCCACGCCTGTTCTCCAGCAAGATTGTGATAGTTACGACTCTTCCATTGCACGTGGAGGGTGCCGTCTGTTGAAATTCATGGCCAGATGTAAGAGGGAGAAAGAGTCGTGGGTGTGCATCGAAGTGACGAAGGAAATCACGCAGACGTATGTATGACTTATTCTTTCCGGATCCATTGTACTACGCCATATGTTGTCTTTTTGAATCCCCAGCGGGGATCCTTATACTTATCATGTAGGATTTATGTATATTGTGTGTATAGTATTGTAACCCATACCCGCTTTAACATTTCATGTACAACCACCTGCGGCACCGACTTTTAAAAAGCAGAATCTATCACGTGTTGGGGTGCTCTGATTTCCCATAGAATGATCTACGCAATATTAATTCGCATCCACCACGCAGACTGCATGATAAATTCATTTTGCCACTCCGAATCTGCATGTACTACTTTCGATCTCGTCCCTTTTCCCAAATCAATCAAGACTCCATCCTTACTCGGAAGATTTCTGTCACTGGCCGAATCTCTGAGCCTGACATCGTGACGACCTTTCTCACAAGTATCGGCGGTACCTAAGGCCTCATGCAGAAACACGACTCCTTATAACCTAAATGGAGTCTCTATTTCGGAACGACCTAGGCTTTCGGCCTTCTTCCTTCTATTTTGGCGTGCTACTGGACAAGGGGCACTGGGGCCTCTCCCCTTCTTAAAGCCCAGAAATTCCGAGCGACGCTTTACTCCCCATCTTGCGATACCCCAACACTCTTGATATTCCAAAGATGAAGTTCCGACCTTTTCTGCCTAAACTCATCATCAAGGTATTCCTTGTTCAAAAGGAGTGTTTATATATAAGTCTCTAAACCTGGCCTCTCTAGCGAGCCACGACTGTGGAAAATGACGTCGATTCTAAATCTACTGGGAGTATCACCCCAACGTTGGCCTACTACTGTCCCCCTCCTGAGGTCGAGCTCCCGGTGCGGACACGGAAAGAGGTATGTCGCAGACAATTCCATCCCAAGACCACCTCTGACTTGAAAACACCTGGCAGCCACCCCGCCCACCAACTCCTACATCTCGACTAACCTTTCTTGCAATTTGGGATCCTGATTCTCAACGATACACTTTACCTCACGAACCATCCGAGACCCAAGTGCCTGATGATGATGGCCGTTTTCAATCTGATTCACACTTGGGTCAAGGGCATCCGGATTGTGAACCTCACCTGGTCTGTCAGATTCTATTTTTACTCCGTCAGAAGATGAATTTGTTCTCTTTAGTCCTCTCGTTTCTCAACTTCCACGACGTCCACTTCCAACTTCATCACTGTCTCTCACTCGCAGACGATGCTACCATTCCCTAATCCTCGCAGCTCGAGCCTTAGACAATATAATGCAACACCGCCTCCCACCCCACCACCCTCATTTCCTCTTCCACAGACCAAACCCCGCGGACGTTTAGGATCCAACGCGACTAGTACTGCTCATTCTACCATCTCTATCGCGTCCCTTTTGTCACGTCGGCCAACCCTTTACTCACGCCCTGGCACTCCGAGCTCAGTAAAGAGCCGACCTTCAACGCCGAAGAACCGGCCATTGACCCCTGCGCGTCCTCGTACGTCTTCCGGCGCACACTCCCCTTTGAGTTTCATGAAACGACGGGTATCTTCTAAGGAAGCAGAGGACGCATGGGTAAGCTTAGATGTGGAATGCGTAATTCGAGAACGAATTATACGCATCTGATGAAGGTCAATTTACATATCCAAGAAAGTTGAATGTACATTTACCGAGTTCACTCTGTTCTACTAGTACTCTACTCTACTTACATGTACTTATTGCAAATAGAACCTTAATAGTCATTTTGAGTAACCATCACTTTACCACCAATCGGTGGATGTAGGCTCGAAGTTCTTTAATTTATGCGGGTTCATAGAGATATGTCACATGAAAGCCTTGCTGGAATGATGCGGACAATGAACTTCGTCCATCGGCAGTTTCCTATCGATTGAATATCGATTGACGGATTTCGGATACAGTGCCTTGTTATGCCTCACCGACAACTCGAGTTCTGAGTGTCCCGCCACATTTGCGCCTCCATCTGTTCGCTTCTTTATTACTCCTTCTTGGCAAGCATGATCGCCGGGTTCTCCTTGCCCCACCCGTCTGTGGATCCCCTCGCCCTCAAAGAACAACATGCCTTAAACAATGAGGCAAAGCTTTGATACCCGCTGTCAAGCGTAATGCGCCACGGCTCCCGACGATTTGAATAGGCAAAAATACAATCAATGACATGATCATTGTGTTCGTGTCTGGAATCGTGCGAAGTTATGCTGGACTCTGCAACTTCAGCTTGAGCAGATTTTCTATTGAATATTCCGTGGACAAGGGAAGACTTCGTCGGCTTCAACGGACTACCATCTCCAGCCTATACGTCGAAGGCCATTCACCCTCACGACTTGTACGCATACGAACGTCGTGGGTTCGTAATCATCAAATAATGATCATCCGTCACTTTTTACCTGCATCATTTTCTGTCCCTTCGCCTCGTTCACAGTTGACCTGAGTATCGCGTACTCTTTATTCGGTGGCGTCCAAACTAGAAGCGATAGCCATTTGGTCTAGATCACTACATGTCTTCTGACTTGTCAGCGGAATAATCATCTTCAACCTGTCCCAGCCACAAATGCAACGCTCGAGCCTGGAAGCTCAACGTCGGAAATTCTTCGAGGCTGAAAATAACGGTTTCTATGGGCGAGAGAGTATCCTAGTCAACCCATGACTAGTCGTCTTTGCTTCAACGTCATCCACTCCGCTCGTACTGGGTCTCGGCATTCATGAAAACAAGGTGATTGTGGTTCTGTCGTGGGGCCACAAATCCTCGTGATCGCACTTTGAACGCCTCGAGACATTGAAACGTACTGAAGACGACCTGTTAATTGAAGCCGTTCTTGTGCGCCTCCCGCCGCTTGCTTCGACATTGAGCATTCCCCAAGTCACGGGGACGTAAACGACCTCTTTCGAGATGTTCTTGAAAGCAGGGAAGTGAGGCTTGCATTAGGCTCGCCCAAAAACTCAACGTCAACGCCATGCAACCTTGTGTGATGAAAGGCAAATGTTCGGTGCGAGACATTGAAGAACTTCCACCTAGTGTAGCGATTTATGTCTTAAATCCGATGCATCTTCCTCCTCCATACCCTTTCCCGTGCTGATTGAGTGCTCTTATACGATTGAAGTTGAGATTTCTTCGTCAGAAACACAACATGTGATTCGAGTATAGCGACCAAGGACACCATGACGGCGAGCTGTAGTTCCAATGCACCATTGTAAACTATCACTGACCTCGGGACATCGACATCGGTAATGGACCGACGAAGTTTATGGAGAAGGGGACTGTAGATCGGCAGTTCTGCAGTAATTGGTGCAACAAGCTTCATCTCTGTTGCCGTGATACTTGAGCAGTTTTGCGACCTTCCCGGACCTTCCCCTTGCTGCTGCGTCAATCTTTTACAGCTGCCTATCAACGCCACGAGATGTCTTTGTTAACAGGACCGTTCTGCGCTTTGATTGCCAGCCCCTTCGGATCCTCTTCATTTGTTCCCATCCGAAAAAAAAGGAGGGGAGAGGGGGTTCTCGGGAAGGATGAATCAGGCGTATAGGTCACCACGAGGTTCGCTGCAGAGAAAACCGGATACGTCTCGAAGGATATGGGCAGCGGTCTTCAGTCCATTAGTTTTCGCAATATGTTTTGAGACAGCCATTGATTCTCACCGGCTATCAAGGTGCACCTTCCGTCACCGATGGAAGTTCGACGAAATAGTCACATTGACCCTTGTACTGTCGTCGTCATTGTCGATACGCTCTTTATCCATTGAATCTATACTTAATAGGAAGCCACAAGTAAGCTTAATCACGGATACAAGGGTAGAAACCAATTTGGCTCAGTGTTCTCAAGCAAGGAGTGGATGCGAGCGATTACTCCTCGGAGGACCTATCGGATAGGCAATGTCATTTAGTCCTTTTTTGAGCCAATGGGAGGCGCGCGCGCAATTCACGCAGTGACCAGTGTTACTCTTGAGGGCAGGTATTTAGCTTCCTGGTCCTTAGTATAGAGCCCAGTGGCTATTATTCTGCAACATACTCGACCGTTCCTTATTGTTACCCTGGTTGAATCATTTGTCCCGAAGTAAACAACAGACCATCCTCACGTATGCTTAGGGGTCTGTCCGAGTTCGCCGAGCTCCACGTAGACGAGCGGTTGGTCGTTTAGTCATCGTATATGTATGTTGCAGTGCCCTACAAATCAGTGATCAGGTATCCATGAGTACCAACGGTAGAACTCAGACTCACCTAGTATCCTTCTATACACCGGGTATCAGCATTGAAGTTGCTCTTCACAGGCGATGTAATCGCTGGTACATCGTTTTACCCCGCGCGTACGGCATGTTGAATGGCTGGAAGCTCTTCAGTCCTCTGAGCGAGCCTCAAGCATCCGACTTGAGCACAGCACCCCCAAAGCAAAACTTGCACCACCGATTCTGGCTCCACGAATGCGATATCGTCACGTTGAAGGATTTATTAGCTGCCACACCCCCAATCTTGAAGGCTACAGGAACGACAAGAAGAGTGAAAGTAGCAGATGAGGAAATAGAAGAGGCGCAGGTTGAAGTTTTGCTTGACGAAGACCAGCTCTGTCAGAGATGTGCATATTGTGGATGTTGGGAGTACTCGTATGCGGGCGAAACGAGATACGAAAAGGTTGCACAAGAGGGAGAAGACGGGATCTACTGGTGCGGAGTGAGTATCTTCTGAAAAACTGAATGTGACGGGATATTGACAATCTGGGCATCTCTCAGCACTGCTACAGGGCGGCAGGTTTTCTCAATCCAAATTCTGCTTGGTGGAAGAACCCGTCAAAAGTCACCGACTCGGCTTATTTTCAGTATAAGATGGGGAATTGAAGACGGTAGCACAAACTTAGCTTCGCTCTTGCTTCATCATCTTGTTCAGATTATTGGATATGTTAAGACTTGTGTTTAGGATATCTTCGATAGAATACGATGGCAGCAAATATGCATATTTTGTAGCATTCAATACAAGAACGGCAATAATGCTCGATGAAGGTACTGTATTCAAAGCAAGGGGTCAGTATAGAAGATATTCCAACAAAGGCTACACTTACATTAACCCGACTCCAATAACCGTTCACCGCAACACTATCCACCCTCCAGATTGTTGCGTATTGTCGTCGATGTTGATGGAAGAAAACCGATCGTCCGCATGGCAGAAAGAGAAGTGACCGGATTTGTCAGCCAACCAACTACGGGCCGCCGGACCGCCGACCAATACTTCCCAAATACTACTTTCATTCCTTGAAGTTTACCGTCACCCACTGCGCCTACATCACTAGATGCTTACACTACAAATATCTCCTCGCCTTGATCTGGCTGAGAACCCACAGCACGGGCTCATCACGCATCAGGGAAGCCCAATATCTGCGACCGTATCTTTTCCTGATCGTCGCGACTTTGAGATATTTCTCGACAATTATTCCAACGCCCTTTCTGAGGACTCCAGGCCTGGAATGCAGCTGATGCGAGACGAATCTTACGATGCCCTGGTCTCGCGACTTCTCAGCAAAACTGTCCGTGGAAATCTCTACTCTCGAACATCTCTCGCGGACAAGTTCTTCTCCCTAACGGTAGATCATCCTCCCCGGCTAACCTACAAGGATCAAACTGTTCTTAGGCAGAGTGAAATCTTCTCCATCTTGCAGGAACATCATTGTCCAAGCTCTCGCCGGATGTATGCAAATTTGCGGAAAACCTACTGCTTTATTCCTCGACAAGTTGTCAACGAATACGTCAAATACTGCTCTTTGGGATGCACAGAGCTTTCTGAACGCAAGCTCCTGCGTTCTACCACATTCCTGCGCGACAATAATATCGCATCACAATCTACCTGTCCGCATCCATCACCACCGCCTCAAGTTGCTGCACCGGTTTCAACAGCCGTACAATCTGAAGCCGAGTATCGTTCTACAGCACCTACTCCCTCACCTACTCGTTTTTCGCAGAGCTTTGATTTGCTGACTCCTGGCATCACCCTGCGTTCGCCATCTGCTACCTTTTCCTCTATCATGCGCTCCAGGCGACACTGCTTGACGCCTAGTCCTTCCCGCCAAAACAAGTTCTCATCTATCTCAGAGCCACAGAATGAATGCTCTCGCTCTGACTATTCGTATGGCATCGTACGGGGATCAGAGCTGTTCATACCTGAGTCTCTCTCGGATCGCAAAATTAAAGATGATGCCCTGCCTATTCAACCATCAGCCATCTCTTGCGGCACCATGTCCTCTTCTTCCTCTCTTTCCCCAGCACCCAAGACACCGCAACCAGATTTTCTTCCCGATGATGTTCCTTCTCCGGCGTTTTCGGATTTATCATTCATCTTTGCATCTCCAAGGTCTCCGCTGGCATCTAAAACGCTTCCTGTGCCATATTCCAACGAGCACGATGACGATGATTCCAACGGCAACCTAGAACTAGGAACGTCCCTTGACGTGTATGGCGGTTGCGAGACTTTCGCTATCTCGCCACAGGCGCGGTAGAGTGGTAGTTTTGTGCAATCTTTCGTCTGAGCCCTTCATAACCCTCTCCCGGTCGGTTTGCCTATATCTTGGTTTGTGTACAGACATTCTTCTAATTATCAGTATCATTGAATCTGCCATCTCGAGAATGTACACTCCTTTTGTCCGTGTGTGACCTTTAGCGTAAAGAGACCGCGGATAATGTTGAGCGTTTCAAGATGTATAGTATCAATGAGGGTAAGTGATGATGAGAAGGTCTGACCTGGGTTGTTTTTGTCTTCATCAGGATTTCGGGTATTTCCACCATTGTAGTTCGATGCAGGAAACCAGGAGGCATCAGACGATGGTGTCTCACGTAGCAACTCGCAACATTCTCAACCGCCGATCGTAGTCACGAAATTTTCACTCAATTTAAAAGTACGGAAGTTACTGTGGGTATATATATCGAAGGGCCTAGTACTTCCAGTTATCAGACATCTGAAAGATGCGGGTCACAAGCGGTATCGCGAGCTCAGTACTGAAATTTTCTCTGCTCGTCTTCTTATCAGGCAGCTCAGCTTCAGATCGCGACCGCAGTCCCATTTGAACTAGTACAAATTAGTTCTCCAGAGTCCCTCGCACGTTACAGATCTCATTGGAAGGAAGGAAAGACGACTTTTTTCGATTCGATGTATTATCAACAATAATTTTGTCATGAGACATCGTGCGCGTGCCGAGGGGAGTAGGTACAACCTGGAAGATATGATGTTCGTGGTTTTCAACTTTCGGGGAAGAAAATGACTTTCCTTAGTCGATGATGCTCCTCGAAATCGGCGCTCGTACACGCGGCGGTACTTCATACAACGAAAAACCCGACGATGTTAAATTGACCGTAAATTGTTGCTGGTTTTTAGATCAACAGCTTCTAATCTTTGGGCCGGGGTTTGCCTAATAGTACCCATGCTATGCAACACTTGCCTGCAGCTCCACGGAGTCAACTAGTCGATGATAGCTGCAACAAGAATTATCCGCGTTCATAACTAGCCCACGGTGAGGTCAACAAAAATAACATCGGAACTCGATCTTTACCCTTGATGTACAGTGACCGTCCTGACAGAGAAGATCACGTTTCTCTGCGTGATCGGTCGGATTTTCATTGTACGAACTTGAAGTCGGGCTTCGTGGCAATTTCAATTCTAAGAATAGGAATACCTTCTTCGGACACGCTCACTTCTGAACTCGCTGTATCTGTGCTCAGTAAACGTAAACAGTGGAACCGCACATGCCTGTCGTTGCTCCTGCCCCCTTCAGGTTCTCTTTCCTTCCTGGGATCGTTTGTGCCTCGCTGAGTCACGATATCATGTCAGGATCTCAGCTCGACGGCGAACTTGAAAAAAAAATGCATGATGCATCAAGACCAAGACCACTGTATTTCCGGACTCGTATCCTTTCGCTCCTTCTTCGGGGCCGGTATCGGCATATCTTAGTCATGGCTCGATGATCTTGTGCTGGATTCTAGTAACTCTGAGTAATACCTATCTCCAGTCAAGCCGCGTCGTCACGATCCCCTGTATCCTGGTGTCATTTTGGGAGCAGTTACAAGTACTAAAAGGTAGGGGTAGACTGTTGGGACTTAGGACATCTATACTCTGCCTAGTCGAATACGCACTACGCATCCAGGTCATCTCTCAATGGCTACGATGAAAGTCCAAGAACGCGAAGCAGGTGCGTAAATAGTTCGAGCTGGCCCATGATCTCGTCTTGACAGGATGATCATAGACTCCAAAACGAAGACCCTTGTCGTTGTTTTCGATACGTTGCAGGTGTTGGGTATCGTCCTTCTGCTGGCTTTACTTGCCCCCGCCCTTTTTTCGCCGAATGTTAAGAGGACAGCGACCTGGTTCGGAATGATTGTCTCTATAATTATCTGTTGCGTTTCTTATTCGATCTTGATGTTCGTTGGGGGACAGGAAGGCTCAGAGCCGTCCGCAGGAGTGTGTCTCTTCCAGGCTTGTCTGGTCCATTCAACCCCCATTTTGTAAGCATCCATATTCTTTTCCTCCGTGCACCGCATACTCAAGGGTGTTTCTGAAAGTGGCGTTTCTTGTGCGCTCGGTTTTATTATGGATGTCAGTAGATCGTATAGTCATTACTACTTTGCTGAAGAGGGCCATAGTTGTCTGTGTCTTTCTTCTGTACATTCTTGGAGAAAACACCACCTCGAGTTACTCCGATTATTGTAAGCTTCGCGTTCAATTTTAGATTACTCTGTGCTTAGATCTAGTACCCAGCTTCTTGCATCATCGTCTCTCCTGTTCCTGATCGGTGTTTTGGACACTCTTGCGGTATGCACATTTTTCGATCTTCATCGACTGTACGCCTGAGTTCTTTATCTGCAGGTGGGCCTTGCAAACCCCAAAGTTGTTCAACGTAATGAATCACACTTGTACTGCCATATAACCACCCCGGCATTGTGAGTGCTAGTAACTTGTACCATTTACGAACTTCCACATTGCGATCATCACGGACCTAGTACTCTTGTATTTTGTGTCATTGGAGTCACCATTACCTTCGCAACGATAATCGCTGAAGGTACGAAACGCTCTAGTATTTGAAGTAGTTCAAAATCAATCCGCTCACTTTGTAATATAGTCGCCATGGTAGTGATTATTCGGAAGACCATGGGTAAACTTCGTCGTCAGTCCGGTTCGCCAAACACCGAGCTTCCGACACGTCTTCTTGTCCGCTTGTTTTCATTCTCCGTATGTATGTGCATTGCACTGTGGTGAGTGTCTGTTCGGAATAGTCGTTCTTCCAACGGAAGTAATATCTGTAGAAAAGCATCAACGTTTACTCCATTTTCGTCCCATCCAAGGGCAGCGCCCTGTCCGCTTGGTACGTTCTTCTAAATACAGGTGCGCAATTTAAAATAGCCATAAGTCCTGGAATTCGACTTCCAAACCAGTGCCGATTGGTGGAGTTGTGACTTTTGCCACCCAAAAAGTATGCCGCGTCTCATGTTTGTGCTCTGCCCAGTTTTGTCAACATCTTCGGTGACAGGACATCTTGTGCTTTTACTTTCAGAGGAGAACTCTGATACGGGCCGAAGTGGTGACAGTTGATAGGTAGGTATGTAGACGTTGGCCGGTACGCGGTCCTCCGATGAGATGGGACTCTGGAGTCCACACTCATTTTCAGCCCATGAGAGAGTAACTTGGTCGCAGCTAGATATGTGATGCTTTTACTCCATGGTAGTTGCATAGGTGAAGACTCAGTGGCAGGTTGTAACCGTTCGTAACATCACTAGCCAGTCTCTTTTTCCTTTTCCGTCTCTTTCAAGCGTTCGTACGCAGATTATTATACCCCCTTACTATGGGTGATCAGCATGTGCAACTGAGCCAGGATATGCAAATTGGGGTTTTCGATGTATAGCCATCACTTTTTTGCCTCAAGAATTTTTATAGTAACTAAAGAGATGTATGCTATGTAGCCTATAATTTTGTTTTGTTCAAATCGCCTCAGGGAGTGCCAAGATATGGCGAAAACTGGTCGGAATAGGCCTTGGTAACAGGCTGATGATTACAATTAGCCCTGTATATGGAATTGCTACAGCATATAACTTGGGAATATGATTGGGACATACTAGAACATCATAACGTAGAAGTTTCAGATTTATGCAAGGACGAGAACACAATAAAAATGAATATTTCACGTTTGCACAGATATCAGATGTGACAATTTAAATTTCCGCCTGCTGCCGCTCGGCACTGCTGAAGTGGCAACAAAGTTCATCTTTTCTCAACTTCACCGTGACACCACTGCGATGACAAAATCTATGCGTCGACGCAATCCCCCGAGCAATCCGAGCCAAAGAACAACAAAAGGAACTCGTACAATCACTCCTGACACTGAAGAGCGGTTAGCAGAGGCAGAGGCAGCTTTACGACAAGGAGAATGCAAGACTTACCGACAAGCCTCAGAGCAGTTCAATGTGCCATATTTCACATTGCGACGACGATGCAGAGATGAGGCAGCACCCAAAACAAAGGCCCACCTTGCTCAGCTTCTCCTTCCACCAGCATCTGAAGAAATTCTCATCGATTGGATCAAGTTTCTTTCAGCTACAGGCCATCCAGTTAACAAGCGGACCATCCGACCGAAGGTACAAACCTTAATGAAAGAGCTTGGGAGGAACATACCTGACAGCAGTCCATCAAAATCATGGATCCGACGGTTTCTGGATAGGCATTCAGAACTGAAGTTGGGTCGTGGTTCTGGGCTCGATCCTAAGCGTGCAAAGGCTTTTAACTACTCGACGGTTCAGTCACACTTCGCACTACTTAAAGAACATATGGAGACGCACAACATTCCCTGGGAAAATGTATACAACATGGATGAAAAGGGAATCCAACTCGGAGGTGGACGAAGAGGCTCACAGCAGAAATTTTTCTTTTCACGGGCGGACACTTCAAAATACAAGCTTAAGAGTGATGATCTACAGCTTGTAACCATCATTGAAGCAGTTTGCGCTGATGGGAGCAGTGATATACCACCTGGATTTGTGTTTGCTGGATCTACAAAATTTCCCGAGTGGTTTACTGAACCAGATACAATGTGAGTTCATCGGAAATGGTTTATTATTGTACTGAGAATTATCTTACAGTGTCGCTACATCTGAAAATGGCTGGACCGATGATTTCATTGGGTTTGAGTGGTTCAAGCAAGGGTTCGTCCCCAAAGCTACTGATCGAAATGAATCTGGCACCCCAATTCTGCTTATCTATGATGGCCATGGATCTCACACAACACTAGAGTGGATTGAGTATGCATGCGAGCATAACATTCATCTGTTCTGCTTACCTCCACATACAACGCATCGTCTTCAGCCTCTAGATGTTGGTGTCTTTGGTCCATTGCAACATGCATGGTTCATTCGATGCGACGAAATCTTGGAAGAAACTGGAAACACAATGCAGCTTAGGGATGTAGTCACCGAGTATATGAAGGCGCGACGTGCAGCATTCAAACCAGAGACAATCCTGAAGGCGTGGCGAAAAGCCGGAATAAGGCCAATTAATCCAGATATTTTTACCGAGGCTGACTATGCACCAAGTTACTCAACATCAACTCAGATGCACGTCCCTCCATCGTTCCCACGAAAGTTGCCCTCTGTTCCAGATGCTTCATCAGATGACGGATTTTTTGATCCTCGGACACTGGCCTTTTCTGATCCACTTGACTATGACTATGGGGAAGAAAATGATGAGGAAAGTGACTCACAAAGCAGTTCTGACTCCGACATGGAAGAAACTGAAGGCGAGGATAACAATCAAGATGAAGGTGATTCAACATATTCCAGAGAGGGTCAAATAGAGCCAGACATTCCAAATCCTGATGACACACCATCGCAACCAGCCTATCCGCGGTGGCTGGATCCTGCACTTGCTGAAGAGTACATCGTTCCAGACAAACTCCAGAAATCCCGATCAATATCAGCAACCCATTCGGCCGCCTCGCTGGACTCTCGTTCATCCCCAAATCCTTTCCTGGAATCAGCACGACAAACATGGTCCTCATCTCGATACTCTGAACCATCAAGGTCCTTTACAAGTACTCCATTTTTGGGTACTCGTCCAACACAGTCAAAAGAAATGCTGGAGAAAGAAAACCAAGACTTACGGCGACGACTTGCAGAGACAGAAGTGCAACGAGATGCTGCCGAGACACATGCAGTGTTTGCCAGTCGACAGGCTGCGGTAGCGCAGTATAAATTGAACAAGACCAAAGAAAAGACTACAGGAAAATCGATACGTTTTCCAACGTCATCTCAGGTTGTCACATCACAGCAAGGCCGCGACGAAGCCAAAAAATATGAAGAATCACGAAAGAAGAAACAAGATGCAGCACAAAAGAAGAAACTGGCCAAAAGGACAAAAGAGCGCGAGGACTTAGTTTGACGATCCACTCTGGTCAAGACGATGACTTTCACAGGCAGTCTTTCATCTAAAAATAAGACTGAGCTAGGTGATCTTGCAGCTGCGCTGGATATCCCTTCAGAGGGTCTCACCGTTTCCAAGTTGCGCGAAGATATTTCCCAATACTTTATGGAACATCCTGACATGAAGCTCGATGAGCAATATCTAGGCATCTTTTCTCGTTCGCGGAAGCGACCAGTGCCAGCAGAGACTGAAGACGAGATGCCTCCAGCTCATACATCCATACCTGAGCCACCTCCCCGAGCACAGCGACGTCGCCTTAACACTGCAGCTCCCACTGATTCACCATTGTCTACATTTGAGTCAGATCAGTGCCCTATTTCTTATATGCAAATGCACCCTGTATCAACCTCATTTCCCTTGACTACAGGAATTAACAGTCACCAGCAAGCAACATCTTCCACCTATCAGTCACAGCCATTGTCATATTACAATCCTTATGTGCACCTTGGAGATCCTTTGCACAGGCAGCACAGTTCATTTCCGAATTCTTCTGGGCCTGACAGTGATGTCAGGGCCTCATACATGTATCCTAGGTCTTATACATACCACCAGTAGTTTAATAGATCAAATCTACAGTCTTCTATGCCCAGGAGCAAGTGAATTTGGAGGACTGCAGCCAGAGACGATGTGCACTGATGGAATGAATCGAAACGCTGACGTGGCGGAGTTTAAATATTCATGTGACGCTAGCCGTGACAACCGTTTGCATATCTTGAATTTTGGGCACTCTCAACCGGCATCTGGCCGACACAACCATCGTTGCTCATATCACAATGAAAAAAAGTCTGAAGTCTCAGAAAAGGTTTTCGAAGCTCCTATTAAAATTTTGAGATGTAGGCACTAACGTATAATGCTATAGAAAATCATTTGTCTAATATTTGCATATCCCGGCTACCCATAGTACGCTTATCACTCACTCCTTTCCACACCTAACTGGTCAGTTCTAGACCAAATATCGCTCGTTATTTTATTTATACCTTCTGTCTCACCCTTGTGACATTCCCATCAGGAAAATGTCAATGTGATACGTGCAGCTACAGTGGGTACATAGCTCGGGTACCTTGGTAGCACACCCCCCATTTAGGTACTAGTATGTAGCCTGCTGTTAAATGAATATACCTGCTGGTAGCTGAGGTAGCTATGACTGAGACATATGTATTGCTACCATAGTACTTTGGTTTCACAACAGTACTACAACCATTCCTTTCTGTAGTACTATGATAGATATACATTCAATCTATAAATTGTACAGCAGTTCTCGGCATGGGCTAGCAAAAAGGTTTTATTCCAATAATAATAGATAGTACACATTACTATTCCCTCCCCACGCTATCAGTCTGTGTCACGATTATTTTCACCATCCGTTTCTCCGGGTCTTCCCTCAAGATCTACCTGTAACCCCCAAGTTTCTTCCTCTTCATCATCGAGATCACCAATCACTACCTGCTTCGCTTTTACCCCAGCATTTTATCTTTGTATAAAACGATCAGTACACATAATCACTGATGAAGATAATACCACTTACAATTGACCACTGAGCTTTCAGGGGAGACAAACAAAACATGGAAAAGCAGAGTAGAAATGACTGTCGCACATAGAGGTCTTCGACATCATTACACCCCATGCCTTGCTGCTCATTCCAGATCCTAAGTGCATGGTAAGCAATAAGCATTAAAACAATGCAAACTACATACATTCAGGTCCGGGGCATCTATGATATAAAACTCCTACAAACAGAGTGAGACAAATCAGTACGAAGGTATGGTGTTACGAGACAGGCACTCACCACTGGTCACCAGCAGCCCAACAGTCCTGTGAATTTAAGGACACATGAAGTGCAGCAAGGACCATTAGAGATAAGACAGCTAGTTAGCTAGTTATATACCAGTAAGCAAAAGGAGGATGGAATGATCAACAAAGAGTGGAGGAGTGGACGAACAGTGGGCAGAGATGGGGGAAAGGAAGAAGGGGTGGTTGGATTTGATCGGAACCCAATGGCGTGATCTTGTTTATATTGCACGTGATGCAAATAGACTTTGGGTCGGAGTTTAAAATGGACTTCGCAACATTCCAATGCTCGTTGTCAGCCTACCCTCTCCGCTGCTATTGTAACTGTCTGAAGCATCTCACAATATAGACAATATTTCAAATAACTTTATTCATTGTTACGTTTCCTTATTTCTGCTTCACCCTTTGATATAACTTCAAATCTTAGTCAGTCCAAAGTTATCTTTCTAGAGTATAATCAACTGTACCGGACACAAGAAAAGCTCTGATACTGACCAATGTTATAGCATTTGGTAGTTATCACTCAAGTATACTGGTCTGTACGTAGCTACCAGTGGCATATACAGGATGCTATATACTACTACGTACCACTGCACACCTGCTACCACAGCTACTAGAGCTACATACGCTACGTATACCTGGGTGGCAAGTATGTAGCAAATGGGTTTTTCCTGATGCCTTAGGTATTCAGGTAGTCTTGTAGGTAGGGTAGATGCCAGTCATTCAATCCAAGACCTATCCAAGCTCTCTCGTGCATGAATCTAAAGCTTACTCAAGAGTCTTGAACTCTGCGTTTACCTAACCTTGTGTTGACGGAGTCAAAAAGGCTTGTATCATTGCAAGGAGTACTAGTAGTTGTTCGCAGTATGTACATGATCGAAAGTGATGCCAGTTTTACCACGAAATATATTTAGTTGTTTTCAAGGCACAGGGTTAACGACTCGGAACATTTGAATGAAAGACTTACTTAGTGAAGCAATCAAGAACTACGAATTTATTACGAATTCAACAATTCAACCAAGTGGCAACTCCGACACCAGTTGAGCTCCACAACAACAAAATTGAGGGATAAATCAATTTCAGATCTAGAGGGACATTGTACTCTTCTTTCTCAAAGGAAGACAAGGAAGATCGAAATAATCCGGGCGCGGCATTGTCCGCGATGACGGACGCCACACGACCACGTGCCGTTCACAACTTTACTTTGCTCTACATTGCCACTACCTGCATTGGGTTCATTATTGTTCGACGCGACCTTAAATACGCGTTAAAATGGCTGCCGCTATATTCTTCCTTGACCCCCTTCTCTCGTTCTATCCCTCTCCATTTTTTACCAGCATCACCATGGCTTCGAGTGTTGCGGACGATGGCACTGCTCTCCTCCCCGCATCAGGAAGGAAAACTCCACCAAATGGATCCCGCGCTCAAGAAATACTTTCTGCTGTGCAGAGCACTCCACTTAGCAATCACGCCCCAACCGTTGATCCTGCAACCACCCCAAATTACCTTGTCGGTCATTTCGACAGATATATTGAAGAAGATCTCAGAAAACGTGTTTTCGTGCATCCCGAACATTTCTTTCCCAACATTCTTCATCTTCCTTGTAAATGGAAGACCGACGACGAGATGATCAAGAAGACTAAGGCCATCAGGGACGACCCTGTGTTCAAACAGCATATGAAGACCTACGTCGCCTTATGCAACCAGACCAATCCGGCAGAAAAGGCGTATTACCATCCCTGGGGCGTGATGTGCAATAGCGCGTTCGACGTTCTGGGTGCCGCTGACAATTCTGGACTGGGCATCTATCGACAAGACGCAAAGCCGGTGCTTGGCTGCAAGGAACAGCATGTCCCTGATACTTTGGGTTTTCTTCGCGCGATGTTCACCAGCTCAGGAAATAATGTTGATAAAATGAAGGATAATGGGCCCGAACATAACTTTTCTTGGGCACAAACGATGCATTGGCAAGAATTCAAGCCGAAGTTCTCTTTCCTCGACGAGGGGACCGATGCTAGGTACAGAGTTCTGTCAGATGGTGAGTGTTATGTTGTTTTCTGACATTGTTCTGGCTAACCGCTCCACTCAGCTGGCGAGGATCCTCGGGGTTATGTACAAGGTAAAACCACCGTGTACCGTGACCCTGGTGGGATTCTACCCCCTGTGAGATCGTCACGCCTGGGATCCACCGCACAGAAACGTCGCTCTCAAAACGAAGATTCTCATGCCTCTAAGCATGCACGCTCTGGAACAACGCCTGACGTTTCGAATGCTAGGAATAGGTCGGAAAATTCGGCGGCGCTCAGCTCTCTCAGAGAAGGAGTCACTGCAGTAGACGCACCGACAACGGAAGTAGAAGATCAATCTCAGGCTCGCCGCAAAACGATAGTCCAATGTGGCCGTTACGCCCTCGAGATTCTGTCCAGCGCCGGCTTTCGCACTCACTGCATCGGTGCTCTCGTTACAATGGGACGCATACAACTCCTTTACTACGATCGCTCCATCATCATAGTCTGCAAACCGATTGAAATGTTCAAACGAAGGAAGACTATCACGTTGTCACAGATAACAGACGAGTTCGGCGCATTGCTTATCGGATTAAGTCGACTTTCCCCCCAGCAGCGGGGGATCCAAGAACAATTTTGTGTTGACAGGGCCCTCATCGAGAACTACGAAACGTACATGAAAAGATGTACCAAGGATGAGGACACTTTCGATCAGAGAGATGTCTTCAAAGGAGTTCTGCTCAAGCTGAAGACGGGCAAAGCTAATGAAGTGGTTGAGGTAACTCTTGGACGGATTATATCTCGCCAGCCCGCCATCATCGGTCGCAACACTTGCGTCGTCGATGCTAAATCGGACTACAACGAGTGGGAGGGTAAAGAACTGGTCATCAAGATCAGTTGGCCTGCCGTCGAACGAAAATCGGAAGCCGAATTGGTCAAGAGAGCCAGAGAGAAAGCGCGAACGATGGAGACAGGGAAGAAGCCTGACTGGGCCCTAGACCATTTGCCGGACATTCTCCTTTGTCAAGACTTTGGCTACGACGATGATTCTACTCAGGCAAATATCGCGGCTTTCTGCAAAAAGGCGAAGTGGGTAGAGAACGAGAAGATTGACTACGAAAACCGTGTCTGTCGAATCACCGTTCAGGAGAAGTTGTATCCTCTCGAGCAATTGAGGACAGTTAAGGAGTACGCTCAAGTCTTTTTTGACATTTTGCAAAGTGCGTATACCGTTTTCATATTTCAATGCGACATCTGATTGTCGTCGTAGTTCACAAATGGCTGTATGATCACCCGAGGATCCTCCACCGGGACATTAGTCCTGGGAATATCATGTGGCGCCGTACCAGCGACGGTCATATACGTGGCGTTCTCAACGATTTCGACTTATCCTCCTTACGAGATGTTTCTAGTGCTTCCTCGTTCCAGCGTGCCGGCACTCTTCCCTACATGGCATCTGAACTCCTCATCGACAAGGAAGGCCAGCCGTCCAAACACCTTTATCGTCACGATGTAGAGTCGATTTTCTACGTCATTCTCCTACTCTGTTGTCGTTATGAGGTCTTGGATACACCCACATCTTCTGAACCTGCTCCTCTAGCCTACGAAAAAGTATCCTCCCCATTCGATGACTGGTACACGGTCGGTCGTGCTACTCTGAAGGACATGAAAATTAGTTTCATCGTGCGCGACATACCGGCAGTGAACAGCGGCTTCGCCGCGTTTCAGCCCTGGATAGGCGACCTTCACCAACAGTTCGCAGACGGCCAATCTGCTCAGAGTACGTATTCTCACCGCCAAGCTCGCGGAAAAGCCACGGGTGCCTTTGATGAAGAAACTCTTCAGAACCATGTTTCTTACTCGATCGTCCTTGACATCTGTAGTGATTTCGCTGGTAGGCCCCTTGTAGTACGCAACGACCAGCTCGAAGTGGCTGTTTAGTAACGAGGTCGTCAACAATCCATGGCTGTAGCACACTTCATAATATATTTTCGTTCCATTCATTTATCTTGAACTTTCCCAGTGTTCTGTTTATATATCTTGATCTTTGCGATGTTACGCGCTAGTTAGGGCCATAGAGATTGAAGATTTTGGCACCGGTCTCACAATGGAAACATTTGTTATGGTTACTTGATTCCATGCTCAGCCGTTATAAAGACACCAAGTCATATACGTGGAAATATCAACGAAATTTTTAGCTAAGGAATGAACGGAAACTGTCTGACCCTGTAAGTTGAGCCAAGTGAGAATTGAGCCGAAATAACTTGAATTCCACAACACAGTCACGATAAATTTCGGATAAACTTTGTCTGCAGGTTCGATATCACGTTCGTACATGGGTTTTTAAGTTCATTGTAAATGGCAGGGTGTTTGTCAAAGGAGCACGTACGAGGGGAAAATGAGAAAGATCCCGTCTCTGGAGTGCGCGATACATAGAAGGCTTGAGCACCACACCTAGCCCAGAGGCTGTTCCTCACCCCCTGACCCACTTCCATACCCCCCAACAAAATATCCTTCCAGCCCATCAACTCCACTCCCGCCTCTCCTCGGCGGCGGCTGTGGCCACTCCTCCAACACCCTTTGCTCCCCCGTCAATGTAAAGTTTACAATCGTCAGCGGCGCCGTATCAATCATCACCGCGTAATCCCCCGGATACAACACTCTGTTTCCCTGCTCATCATACCGTGCTAGAGACCCAAGCGTAAGGTTCAGCTGAGCAGTATCCGTCGCGCCGCCAGCTATATTAAAGAGACGCTGGTACGCGACGAGGGATTTCTTAGGATGTGGTGTTGGGCCGAAAGAGCCTGTCAGGAAAGCGAGGGTAACATAGTCCGAAGTTGTAGTACCTGTATTGCTGACTGTGACGGAGAGAGGAGAAGAGAGGAAGGAGCAGCGGTCGAGGTATTTTTCCGTGCAGTTGGATGTCAGGGCTGCGATGTCGTAGCTCTGCATTACATGGGAGGTGACCGAGGCGCTGAAGTCGGTGTAGTGGAGTCCAGTGCCGAAATCGTAGATCGGGGTCCCGCTGTACCACTTATACGTTCTTCCTGGATTGTGCGGTCCTGGCCGGAGAGACATGTCGGTCATTGAGACTTCTTTGATGTAGGAGGCGGGGTATTGTGTGGTTGGGAGGCGGCCTGCTGGTGCCGCTTTGCCGGTGATGACGTCCATGAGCGCGACGCCGCCGTCCTGGCCGGGGAAGCCTCCCCATAAAAGTGCTGAGATATTTAGATTGTTTTTTATCGGCGACGAGTCGAGTTGACCACCGCCCATCTGCAGTACGATCATTGGTTTGCCGTAACTCGCTAGCTGTCCGATCATGTCGAGCTGGGCACCTGTCCAAGAGATGGAGACGCGATCCATGCCCTCTGACTCTACAGAGTCATCGATACCGTCTGCATAGATTATGATGTCGGACTGGCTGGCGGCGGCCCAGACGGGAAGCCAGCTGTCGGTTGTTGGGTCTCGTTGACCGCTAACGCCCTGGAAGTAATTGACAGTCACACCGAGCTGCTGAGTTGCGTACAGAGGGCTATGAAGATACGGAGCTTGGCCAAAGTAGTTTCCCTGCATCTGCTGCGTTGCGTTGGCCCAGCTCCCGATGAGCGCGATAGAGGAGACATTTTGGAGAGACAGCGGAAGCAGGCCGTCGTTCTTGAGTAGAACAATGCCTTCAACTGCCGCTTTGTAGGCCAATTTTTGTGCCTCGGGCGTTGAAACGTCTTTGAAGCTTAGCTGCCGATATGGTTGCTCCTCTGAAGGATCGAAGTAACCCAGACGAACAAGTGCGGAGTACTGTCGTATCAATGCTTGATCAAGCGTTGACTCGTTGAACAGACCTTGCTCAAATGCCGCTGGGAGATAACTCTGGTAATAGGTACCACAGTCCAGATCTGTACCGGCTATTAATGCGGCCGCCACGGCTTCTTCTCTGGTCGCAGTATACTCATGCGGTAGGTAGATATTTTGCACAGCGTCGCAATCGCTGGTCACGTATTGCTGCTCGTTGGTCCAACCCCAATGCTCCCGAAGAATTGTTTGGAGCAAATAAGAATCTGCGCAAGTCGGTACACCGTTCACCGCATCTGAGGATGTCAGCGCGAGACAGTGATATAACAAATGGTTGACTGACTGTATGAGCACATGAAGGAACCAACATTGGAGTCTCTGGCGCAGCTCTGGAAAGGGGGCATATAGTACTCGGCCAAATCTTGGGATGAGATCTGAGCGTCGAATTGGTACCTGAAGTTCCCGTTCCAATTTTCCAGGTCGTAGCCTGTATTACGGTCAGTCAGACGCATCGGAGGGTGGAGATATAGGTGGAGATATAGCTGACCTGCGAAGTGTTTGCAGGTGGCCACAACACGTTTGTACTTCGGATCGTAGCCTCCCTGCAAGCCGTCTACCAGAGCATGCACGTACGAAGAAAGATGATAGGCGTCTTCACCCGGTGTTTCTATTCTTCATTAGACATTCATAGGTCCATAAACTGGAATGATATTAAGACTCGCCCTGTCCTCGTCCCCATCGTGGGTCCTTGAAAGGATTGATATTTGGCGTCCAAAAATCCAATCCAGCTCTACCAGCATTGTTAAACACCCTAGCTTCCGTACTGACAACGGTACCAACGTCTCTGATCAGCTGATCATCGAACGCTGCGCCCATGGTGATGGGTTGCGGAAACGAAGTAGCATAACTGTAGTCCCCAGAGCTAGCGAACTCCACTCCTGGAGAGTTGGCAACACCATGCAAGGCCTCACTCCACCATTGGTATGGCGGGAGACCAATACGGGGGACACCGGGGCTGGTGTTGCCGGTATTGTTGAGTTTTTCTGCGATGGTGAAGAGTGATATTAACGCGGTCGCTCTGTCGAGGGGTGCTGATAGCACGTTAGAGCAGTGGTCACGAATGGTGGGGCCTGCAATACTTACATGCTGATGTATTGCAAACATTATTATTCTTCAATATTCCGTTCGTGCAGTCGGGAAATTCAGCCCTTGCTGTCGCTACTAGGAGCAGGACTGCCGCCGTAAAAGAGATAGTAGACATCTTGGTTGTTATAGCATTCACAGCCAAGGTTACTTGGAGCTATCGTGCACTAGACTCGGGCCAGTCTGACGAGGCCGTGTAGTTCCTATGGAGGGAGCGACTGGTTGCGAATGTGGGGAATGATTACAAACAGGAGAGCATATTATATGAGCATGCTCAAGATATAGCGACCATCGACTCATTCTTCGTGAAGGATCATAGAATTTGGTCATGGGTGCCTCTTGGGCACAACTCGCGTAAGGCATTGAAGCGGTGGCGAGATTCCTAGTGGAGTCAAGAGCCTTTAAAGTGCCGGGAATCCGAGGGGAGAAGTACGAATGCCGCTATGGAAAGAAGATTTTGAGCCCCGTGAACAAGAAGGTGGATAAAATCATCGAAATGTTCCGAATCCGAGCCTGCGACGGGCCGTCCCCCCTTATTCATTTCTCCTTTCTGTAGATATAGATTTAATACAGCGAAACATCGACTGAAGTGACCATACAAAGAAGTTATATAGAATTCCACAGTTTGGCACACTGGTCCATAGAATAGATTAGTAGATTCGCATTGCAACTAGCAGCGGGTAGACGCACATACTTGTAGAGCGCTATATCCCCGCGTCTTCGCCCATCACGAGGGGTGTTGTGGGTCTCTATCATCCTATGCCAGTGCCAGGCACTTTGCCGTGATCGAATATTTTGGAACTCCGCATAGACCTAATCAAGGCTGTCTGACAAAGCATCATCCGAGTCACGCTCAACGACGCGGTTTCAACCCCAACGCGATACATTTGTACTCCCTCCACAGTTTGCCTCTTTCTCTATGCAGCTCGAGATACCGAAGCAGGCAAGGAGAGTTTCACTAATGACATTAGTATTCTACCGCCAGCTGCCGAGAGCGCGGAAGACCTCTGGATCTATGACAAGTATGTGCAAGGAAAATGATGAGAAAGTGCTCGTCTGCTAGCCGTCGGAGCGTTAGGCATTGCCCGTGATGATGGACGCCACACGACCATGTGCCGCTCAGAAGTTTACTTTGCTCTACCTTGCCACTGCCTACATTGGGCTCTCTATTGCTCTACGTGGCCTTAATAAACACCCCAGAATGGGTACCACTATATTCTTCCTCGACCCGCTTCTCTCTTTCTACTCCTCTCAACTTTTTCTCAACATTACTATAACTTCAAGTGTCGCGGACGATGACACTGCCTTCCCTCCCTCACCAGGGAGGAAAACTCCGCCAGATGGGTCTCATGCTGAACAAATACTTCCCGCTGTCCAGAGTACTTCGCTCAGCAATCATGCTCTGTCCGTTAAACTATCAAACCAGGCAGACCGCTTTGTCGGTCATTTCGACCGATATATTGAAGAAGATCTCAGAGAACGTGTTTTCGTGCATGCCGAGCATTTCTTCCCAGCAATCCTCCATCTTCCTGCTGACTGGAAGACCAATGACGATATAACCAATAAGACTCAGGCGATCAGAGACAACTCTGTATTCAAACAGCATATGCAGATCCACTTCAACTTATGCAACAAGACCAATCCTGGGGAACAGGCGTTTTACCATCCCTACGGTGTGATGTGTAATAGCGTGATCGACATCCCAGGTGCCACCGACAATTCTGGACTGGGAATCTATCAACAAGACACGAAGCCGGTACTTGGCTGCTCGGGAAAGCATGTCCCTGATACCCTGGGTGTTCTTCGCGTCATGTTCACCAGTTCAGGGAGCGATGTTGATAAGATGAAGGATAATGGACCAGGGCATAACTTTTCTTGGGCGCAGACAATACCTTAGCAAGAATTCAGGGCGAAAATGACCTTCCTCGACGAGGGGGCCGATGCTAGATACAGAGTTCTGTCAGATGATGAGTGTCACCTTGTCTTCTGACCTTCTTCTGGCTCACCGCTCCACTCAGCTGGTGAGGATCCTCGGGGAAATGTACGAGGTAAAACCACTATTCACCGCGACCCTGGTAGCATTCTACCCCCTGTCAGATCGTCACTCCTGGGATCAACCGCACAGAAGCGTCGCTCTCAAAACGAAGATTCTCATGCCTCTAAGCATGCACGTTCTGGGACGACGTCTGATGTTTCGGATGCTGGGAATAGCTCGGAAATATTGACGGGCCTCAGCTCTCTCAGAGAAGGAGTCATTACAGTACCTGAACGGACAACGGAAGAAGAAGATCAATCAAAGGCTCGCCGTAAACCGATGGTCCAATGTGGCCGTTAAGCCCTCGAGATCTTGTCCAGTGTCGGCTTTCGCACTCACTGCATCGGTGCTCTCGTTACAACGGGATGCATACAACTCCTTTACTACGATCGCTCCACCATCATAGTCTGCAAACCGATTCGTGTATTCAAACGGAGCCCGGATTCATCGGGGAAGACTATCGCTTTGCCAGAGATAACAGACGAATTCAGCGCATTACTTGTCGGATGAAGTCGGCCTACACTCGAGCAGCGAGGAATCCAAGAACCATTATGTGTCGACAGGGCCCTCATCGAAAACTGAAATGTACATGACACGATGTGCAAAGGATGGAAAACTTGCGATCAGAGAGATGTCTTCAATGGAGTTCTGCTCAAGCTAAAGACAGGTAAAGGCGATGAAGTGGTTGAGGTCACCCTTGGACGGATTATATCTCGCCAACCTGCCATCATCGGTTGCCACAGTTGTGTCGTCGAGGCTAAATCGGACTACAAGGAGTGGAAGGGTAAAGAACTGGTCATCAAAATCGGCTGGCCTGCCGTCGAACGCAATTCGGAAGCCGAGTCGGTGAAGATAGCCAGAGAGAAGGCGCGAACGATGGATACAAGGAAGAAGCCTGACTGGCCCTAGACCATTTACCTGACATTCTCCTTTGTTAAGGCTTTTGCTACGACGATGATTCTACTCAGGCAAATATTGCAGCTTCTGCAAAAAGGAAAAGTGTGCAGAGAATAAGAAGATTGATTACGAGCACCGTGTCGGTCGGATCACCGTTCAGGAGAAGTTGTACCCTCGAAGAACTCCAGACGGTTGAGGAGTACGCTCAAGTCTTTTTCGACATTTTGCAAAGTGCGTGTACCATTTTCACTTTTCAAGGTGATTTCTAATTGTGGCTGTAGTTCATAAATGGCTGTATAATCACCCGAGGATCCTCCACCGGGACATTAGTCCTGGGAGTATCATGTGGCGCCGTACCATCGACGGTCATAATACGTGGCGTTCTCAACGATTTCGACTTGTCCTCTCTCCGAGATACTCCAAGCGTTTCGTCGGCCCAGCGCACCGGGACTCTACCCTACATGGCCCTTGAACTCCTTATCAATGACGAGAATGGAAACCCGTCCAAACACCTCTATCGACACTGTCGGGTCTATTTTCTACGTCATTCTCCTGCTATGTTGTCGTTACAAGCTCGTGACCAAACAAACACCCTCCGGATGCACGATTGTGGAACCCATCGAAGTCTGTTCCCCATTATACGACTGGTACAGGCTTGGTCATGATACTTTGAAGGACGGGAAACTTGATTTCTTCACAGCACTAGTCTCATTCTCTTCCAAAGTGAACGCTAGCTTCGCTGACTTCCAGCTCTGAGTGGATCGCCTTCACGAATAGTTCATGTTTGGGTTCGGTGCTCGGAACGAACGTATGGCGCGCAAAAGATATGGAAGAACTACGGGGCCCTTTGACGAAGACACTCGACAGGATTGTGTGTCTTACTCGGTCGATACCGAAGCCTATAACCAATTCGCCGGTTCGGCTCTTGTTCTACGCAACGACCAGCTCGAAGAGGATCTCTAGCACTAAATAGACGTTGCTGTTTGCATAAGTTACGCTGATTTGTGAGACGTAAGCGGCGGACCCCAATAAACCTACCGAACTGGCAGAGGAGGATTTCTCAAGAGTGTAACTGATTCCCAGTACCGCACTAGAACTAGCTTCCGACGGAAGGCTGGTAGTATTCTTGTCAATTCCATTCATCGGGCCTACTATATCGTCACGCGCCTTTGAATGCTTAACATTGATCTTACCGTGTCTAGGATCACCTGCCTTCGCCCACGCGTCCTTCACTTCGTCGTCCACCTTTTCGTCTTCTTTCAATACCGCGGTATGTCTTGGCTTGGGTCGTTGCTCTTCAAGTTTCTCTGGGAATCTGATTAAATCAACAAAGAACTGTCTTAACACACCTCTCATCTATAAATTCCCAAACCTTCCGCATTTCTTCCCTGTCTGCTAAATGGATCACTGACACTTTCTCAAACTTCTCATCCTGTCTCAACCGCCCAACTACCCAGATATCACCTGATCCTATGAAGTTCATACCAGTGCCTATGAGTGCATACCAACCATCGGGTATCGGGTATGCGTGGTCAACAACTATTTTGCATTCACAGGATCCCCTAGTGCCATCCTTGATGAGCAAAGTCCCTTGTCGAGGGTTGTCCAACGTTTCAGCTAATCCATCGACATATATTGATTCAAAACGTGGGCCCTCATACCAGTCAGAATCTGTTTCCTCTGTCCGACGAACTGAGCCAATATTGGCGGACCCATCACACCACGGAATTGTGTGTGCCATTGCCTGCTTCCATGATGGTCGCCAAGATTTATTTCTGTCCCCAGGCCTAGGGTAGTAGAAGAACAAATCTGCCCGAGACGGGGACGGCATGGCATCCACGGGGACGGACCAGGCATCCTCTTCCGACTGCGCTGCATCGTATATCGGAATAGACCCTGTGCTAAAAGGGTATACCAAGGCTGCAACTTTATCCAGAGACTTCGTTGACACTCGACTCTGCATTTGCAACAGCATGTTGAATGTCACGCGACTTAATCGCATCTCGGACAACAATTGCAGCTGCCTATGGACCCTCGTTTGTATTTCCTCTTCCATAAACCTATCATCGCCAGTATGCCCAGCAATGAGCGGTTCGGAGCCACCTGGGACCTCCTGTAGTGTCCACGCTCGATTGAACCAACTTCGATCGCCTTCAAAGACACCTTTGAAATTCATCGGCCGACCCAGTCCACTTAAATAGCATATCACTTGAGCCCGCATACCAATGTGGGCGTCATACGCATATCCAATGGTAGGGACATCCAACTTCCATTCCTCTTTGCGTAGATCCTCCCTAATCACATGCTCCTGTCGCAAACACAAAACATCCAACCAGGCATACTCTGCTCCAAAGTTCAGCGTCTCGATGCGGATGAGATTAAGATTGGCATCATTCGGTATGGGCACGGGCCACTCGTACCCGTTGATGGGTGACATTACATCCAGGCGCTCGTTCATATTAACCCATGAATGTGATATCGCCATCCAGTCTTCCACCAGCGCAACCCAGTATGGCACCACCCGATTGGCGTAAAGATCCCAGACGCGCCGAGGGACTATGTCCCGCTTGGTGATCCTGTCACCAACGATTGCATTTTTCCGCATTTCCCGGTCGTTCCCTTCATCCCTGCGCAACAACTTTTCGAGGGTGTCTAAGCGAAACCAGTAGAAACGCAAATGAGCATAGACCGTGCCAAAATCCCAGTTTCGTCTGACATAGGATTCGAGAACTGAGGATATCGTGGGGGATAGAATGTAAGAAGTGCCCAGGATTGTGTTGAGCTTCTCAAAAACTCCATGAACACCGAGATCAGCACAGGGTATGTTGGCCAGAGCTGAGGGAATGGCCTTTCGACCAGTGTATGACCGTTGGTTCAACACAGGAATTGTGGATTCGTCTAGACCACTCTCAACGAAGGCGGAGAGTGTGACTTCAGAAGGGTCATACTTGTGCATCTGCATGTAAAGCATTATTTCTTGTCTCTCTAGAACACTGTTCTTACTTCATCCGCTATTCTGTGGCGGAATCCGCGCCAGAAGCTAGCATCGTCTTTGTAATCCCACGACTCTACCTCCAAAGGTTCTTTCGATTTTCTCTCTAGTAATAGTGGAATGAAGATGTGCAATATCAAACCAATCGGGCAAATGCACATACCCATGTCCCAGTCAATGTACGTTGCTGCTGATCCACCGTCAAACCAAGCAGTTTTTGTCGTGCCGAATAGGAAGCAGCGTAGACTGCAGTTAGCGCCCAAGAGACGTGTCACCTGCACCGCCGAAAAATAGACGCTGAGATACATCGGGATACTTCCAGCCGATCGATGACAAATCTTACTTTTCCCGACCACCACGTTCACCTCGAGCGATACCCTTCGTATGCATCTCACCCTGCCCGCTGATAGTTCTGACATGGCTATCCAGATAATGGCTCCTGCAAGAAAGAAAACATCTCGTAACAACAAGGAGAACATTGCCGTAACAAGCCAACAACGACGAACATTAATTGCACCTGTTGCACCGTCGTCGGAGAAGGCAACTATGTCCACTGTCACAGGCCTAAGACGTTCAAAGCGCTCTCGTCGCCCACTCTCTCGGTTAGACGACAATACTATCCCAGCAAGATTTCTTCCCCGCTGGAACGCACAAAAATATCTACAGGAAACTTCACCACGCTATTCTATGCCAGAATCCGATTTGTATTCATTGCCTTTTCAATCGACTTTCGATATTTCTACGGAGATTCTTCCCGAGGAAAACTACCCATGCTCTCCTTTGATCGATACATCTTGCGACCTGCACACGCTATTTTGCGATTCAGAAGTCAGTTCCAAGCATCTTCTGGTCCCGCCTTTTTCCTTGATTCCATATTTCGTTGAAGGTAAAGTCCGCCTTGTCCCTTTGCAGTCCAACACTTTACCTCTTCCCCGACCGCAAACTTTGACCGGGCTCAGAACGCACCTCAAGCCCTTCTCGGACTCCCCGTATTTCTTGGACCCCTTTCCAGATGAGCTGCTATCTATTAACTCGGAACTAGACCCCTTCGAGAGCGTCTCCAGGATGTCGCCAAGCACATTTTGTACCAGTATTGGCTCCGCGATAACAGATGGAGATGGTTATGACTTGGTACTTTGATTCTTGGCATCTTTCCCGTCCTTTTCGTTTTGTACACTACATTGTTTTCATCTCTAGATGGAGACTCGGAATTCTACTGTTTCGGCTGGACCGGAAGACACTTCACTGCGTTACCACTGCGGTATGTTCAATGGGAAAGAGCTGTGCTGTTTATTGCACGTCGGGGATGAATACATGATCGTCTTTCTAGTAGTTGTAGTTGTAACTGCTTCAGCAAGGTCAGCATTTCCACAAACATGTCCTGAAAGATATAGTACCTTCTCAACCTCGACTTTCGTTGCTGGTAAATCAAATACAGCGCATGGATGATACCTCCGATCCAGAAGAACAGCGTCAGGACGACATTGATGAGGATTTCCGCAATGGAGCGCTTCATGATAATCACCGCAATTGGTGGAATGAGGATGGCTACCTGCAGCGAGTTTCAATTAGGTCTAGTAACTACTCTCTTGGAGGCACGTACGATGATGAGGAGAACCTCTTCGCTGGTAACGGAACCCACGCTTCGCCCTTGAGAAGTTTTCTGTTCGGTGGTGGTGGTGGTTGCGGTTGCGGTGAGACAGGTATGTCGTCATATGCTTATGTTTGTGAACCACAAGGATATTCAGACTTTCGTCATTGTGGGTTTCACATTTATAAGAGGATCGAAGCAGACGAGGGAGAATTTCGATTTCCCCCCTTCGTGAACAGATTTTATTTACTAATAATTGGTTATCAAGTTGTGGGCTAGCAAGTGGATGCGATAACCAAAGAAGTTTTGAAATAGATCGCGGTCAAATCGCAGTGTCATCTTCCAACTCAGAGGGGCGACTTCGTGCTGACTTGGTGACCAACCTCGAGTAGAGTTCAAGCCACGTTGAGATGTATTGCGTGATCGAATACTAACCCAGTGCTCCACGGTGTAAACGTGGAAAAACAGTAACGCCTCAAAGGCGACGCCGATTTCTTCTGAGGTAGTGCATAAATTCTTTAAAGCTGTTTTGATATGAGAACGAACTACTTCTATTTTGATCAGTAAGCAAAGCTGGTGTGGGCGTAATAGAGATTCAAGTCGATGTTCACGTAGAGTTTGCTCAGTTCTTCTTTTTTTACACCTAGAAAACACTACTGGGCCATTGTAGGCTCATGTTGAACCACAGATCAGCCATCACACACTTCCGAAGAAATACGAAGCCTTTCGTCAGAACACAATAAGTAAATGTACCGACATTTATATCATATACCTAAAATCAGGAGCCCTATCTCCCATTTTCTTCAGCTCTTCACGGGAGTAGTTCATTTCCGTCTGCATCTCCTTCTCCCGGTTCGCGTTAATCCATTTATAACTGATCACCGCTATCGGCACACAAACGATCCCTATACCCACAAACATCAACTCCAGAGCATCTACACAGAAATTTCTTCAGTTTTCAGTAAAGCCGAGACAATGAACTCCAATGCTCACGTCCCAAGATAAATCTTGGCGAATCTTGGGTCCTATATATATTCGAGGCAATGGCGCCTGCAAAATTACCGATACCAATCTGGGTAGCCATACCCACTCCGCGCTTATACTGGCCCGCGAGATTATTCCCAAGCCTAATTTTAGCGTGAACAAAGAGAGTTTCATGGGGTGTATATATATCACATACCAAGCTACAACTCCTGGGAACGAGGCGTAACTTCCAGCAACACAAAAGAACGTCCCGAAATACTTCACCCCCGGAGCCGTATCTGATACATTGATAGCAAATCCCACAAGGAGCATTCCCAGCCCCAGATAGATAAACGGAGAACGCATCTTCAGTCTGTCGGAGTATCTAGCGAAAATGCAGAGGACGATGGCTTGTGTGAAAAAACAAATGAGAGTTTGACAATAGTGAATATTGACAACGTACTAGCGAAGATATAGGGCGGTACGGTAAGGAGCTGGCTGATAGCTGCCGTGTGCCCGAATCTAATATTGTGTGAGCAAAATGCCTCGTATGTATAATTGCATACATACGTGTTGATGATCGTTCTGCACCAATAGATAAGCACACGATATACCTGAAGAGAGTGAGATAGTACTCACGGGAGGAACAGCGTTATGCCATATACTAGGAAGCGATGTGAGCATATAGACTTCATGCGGGATTGACATGGAGCGCTCACAAGGGCCGATGACGGACATGTAAATCAAGATGTGAAGGAAGACCTAATTCAAGTACGTCGGAGAGCCCATCATTCCCAGACTTGGGGTACATACCTGCCAGTCCGTGAGTGCCTGAATGATATGCTTCACCGAAAAATGCTCCTCTTCCCCGACGGACGAATTGTCATATTCTGTGTAAGCAGTCAGTACTGATAACGAAAAGAAACCGATGCTTACTCTTCTTCCAGACGACAAATGCCCGTTCTTCTGGCGTGAGGAACTTGGCTGTGGCAGGGAAATCGACCAAGACTAGAATAAGAATGTCACCACGAGGTACACCGGAATATAGAAGGGGGCGACACGTACTGAAGAAAGCAAGTAATCCAACAACCACAGTAGCGCTTCCTTCAATAATCTATACAATGTCTAAGTCTTTGGGGCAGGATAGTGCGATATGAGCAATTTACAAAGATCCAGGACCACCCAAGCAATCCACGCGTACCACTCATGAAACTGATAGCAAAAGCCAGTAGTCCGGAGAAGGCTCCGGCTAATGACGCGGCACCAAAGAAGTACCCGATGCGGAGTTGAAGTTGGTGGCGAGGGTACCAGAGAGTTAAACTTGTTCTGCGGGTAAGCACGCTGGTGCAGAGCTTCAATATCGGACGCACTAGTATACGACGCCTGGAAACAGTCCGGCTTCCGCCACACCGAGACACACGCGGACGCCAACAAGCTGGGGATAGCTTCAAACGAATTAGCAATGAGTAAAGGGTCAGATGTTCACGGCTGCTTTTTACTTTTTCACGAGACCCATTAATGTCCTGAAGGTGATTAGGTATTTCAAAGATGGTTATGCAAACAGGGTACTAACATGATGATACCCCAGACAACCTGATATCAATCATGTTATTACAGACGATGAGGGAAACCATAGATGGACGAACGGTAATGCCAGGCAGCCACCTTAATGCGTTGTGTTAGAACACCGCTGATGTTAATACCAGCAAGAGGACACACCGAGATGGCCGAAACTTCTTCAAAACCAGACTACGTGATGATTGGAAAAAGATTCAAACAAATGGAACATGGAACGTACTTGGCGGGACACTCGAAAATGCAGTATGGCTATAAAAGAATATAAGGTGTTGTTTCCAAGGGGAAATATCGTACGCACGACGAAGTACATCGTCTGTGGGCTGGAATTCAGAGAGAATCCAAGCCAAGAACAAGAGCACTCACCAACGCTATGTTATACTTGTTACTATCCAAATCCAATTGTGTAGTTAGTCCCTGAAGTTTAGCGTTGCCTATAGGTAGCAAACAAGAATGTAAACGCTTGTCATATCATCAGCATGTCACTATGCACCGATGTTTCCTATCAAGTAAGCTCATATCAGACAAGATTTCAGCACATGTACCGTCAACGAACCTCTATCCAAGAACGAGAAGAGATACATCAGACTCAAAATAGGCATAAGCCTCAAGTCAATCTTGCGCCAAAGTTTCTTCTCTTGCTCTTCTGTCAACACTGGTGGTGGCGGCAGCGTAGCCTCACCGCCGAAATTGTCAATCAGCTGAACCGCTCCATCCTTGGCGTTTTCGACAAGTTCGGATCTCTCTCTATCCTTTTCCAGAGAGGTCTTGGTAGGCGACGACGATGAATCTTTCTCCGAAGACATGAGCTGAGAGAGATAAAGCAGGGGCTTGGCTAGATGATATTACGGATGGTCTATTATACTATTGATATTTAGCATGAACTGAAAGGATATAACGCGTCATCACCTGAGCATCTTTTCCCCACACACATGACAATACGTGGTGTCGTGCCATTATGCGGGGCCGGAGACCTTCGGGCTTCCTGCGCAGTGAGAGGATAGATACATGTAAAGTGTATTCGCACGAAAACATTGAAAATAGCACAGGGACATTGCAGATAATGCTCGTCATGAAAATAAGCAGACAGCTCAGCATGTGCTTGTCGGGCGTGGCCCAATCGGTTCACACTTCCGGTCCGGCGCTTCCGGCAATAGCTGATGATATTGTCGAACCTTGTACCATAGGTAACACGGCTATAGGACGTGCTGAGATGGAGAAAGAGCGATATCGTAACTCTATTTAAGTTCTAGCAAACAAAGATATTGGCAATGGGAACTAGCTCGTCGCTACTAGGGAGTCATGAGAGACTGCAAACGCGAGGTTATGAGGAGAATAAGCACCTGTATGAGTTACTCTGAAGGCCTAGTGCTGGCACAGGAACGCTGCACATTGCCTTCATTTCCCGCCGGGACGCACCCCACTCGTCCGAAGTCAATGATACGACAGAATCGTGCCGAAAGGTAGGGAATTGACCACTAAGATGCTTTGGCGCAGTGACTCGGAGGCGGAGGATGTACTAGATGAAAACTAAGAGTCAGACACGAGTCCAAGCACCGAAAAGAAACTATGATTGACCTCCACGCCTACAACGCCATCAAGGCACCACGAGCTCTCTTTCCCCGCACACCCTGCTGAGATAGACCCCTGGAACAAAAGGCTACCCTGAGAGTCATCCCTGTACTGCACAGAACAGGATGCAATCTGGCGTTCGGATGAGACAAGCTTTGATGAGCCTGACGACGAGCAGAGCGAGATTTTCTTCATGAGCGCGACGTGTATATTCTTATCTGACACCTGATTTAGAAGCGGGTGTTTGGCAGTGTCAAGGCTGACGGAAAATGGTATTCTGTCGCCGGAAGCGAGAGTCGTGGAAGGTATAGACACCTGTTGAGTGGTTCTTTAGGCTTTGTTAGATAGTTGGGATAACGGGCTGCTCACATGAACTGCGTTGCCGAAGTCTCGAAGGGCACCCGCCAATTGATGGTGTCTTTTCTTCAAATCCGACCACTGTGGCGCCATAGGCGTTAAAGATACCATCTCCGTTTGTGATACTGCACTTTGGATCAGGGACGGCTGGCAGGGCTCCGACTTGGGAAGGTACATGATAGGTATGAGACGACTGAGGTGGAAAATATGAGGGGAGAGGTAAACTAAGAGGTCTAGCCGGGAACTCACGATTCATGTGTGCAAAAACCGTTCCTCTTTCGAACCATACACACTTTGATAAAATAAGAGACATCGCACATCATATCGTAGCTGTGGTACGAGAACGACGGTGGCATAGCTGAGGTGCCCCCATTCGAGTTGATCTCGCTAGGAATAGGCAGTGAAAAGGCGTAATCGTCGTTCCATTGGGCCGAGGATGCAGAGAGGGGCGTGTAGACAGGAACAGTACGGGACAGCAATGTAGAAGTTCGCCGTTCGGATGTGCTAACCTGTACCTGGAGCTATAGAGAACGGGTATCAGGTTTCAGGTATTTTACGTTTACAGTGACAACTTACTGCAACGGTAACCTTTGATACACTGCTGGGATTGCCTGAGAAGCGGATGGATCCTTCGATGTTACCGTTCAGGCCATAACACGGATAGAGCGACTCCCACAGGCGAGTGCCGAGGTCGATTCTCATATGCTTGGTGGTGTAAATCCAGCGGGGAAGGTCAGAAGAGGATGCTGAATCATCGCGAAGTGTTACTTCAGAAGAAGTCGGACTAGGAGTGTATACTGAAGTGGAGTGCATTGTCTGTGTGGTAGAAGGAAGCTGATGTCGGAAAGCTGCTGGAGGTATGATCCTCCTCTGGCATGGTCCTGGCTTTTTATGTGCGTCGGACTGGTGTGTTCTCCATGGACGAGAGACCGAGGAGTGGAGAGGGATACGACTATCGTTGAAGAAGAGTGTAGTTTGCCGAGGAATCAACTCGGATTGGACCCTTAGAGGCGTAGAGGAGAGAGATCGGAGGTGGGAACGAAATTGATGCCCGAGGAGTCAAAACCGAGAATAAATGCACTGTATTCATAGCAAATTTCGTGGCAACCACACATAATCGAGCAACAGGAGCCGAGCCTCAAAAAGTACTATCGTACAGCCTGAAAAGGGCTGAATGAGTTGAGTAGCGGGACGCCCGGTGATGATCATGATGAACGAGGTCAGAGAGCGCCACATCGGGAATGAAGACATATTCCGGGATATCAGATGAATAGGGAACAGCCGTGGAGACCGACAGACCATGGCGCTATCATGCAATCTTTATAAGGCATGGACTCGGATATCGGGAAGATATCGACGTAAAATTAGAGACAGCCTCACTTGAGATAGGTATGCTTCTTCTGCAGCAGTACGGGAAGCGATGTAGAAACCTGCTCTAGGATTGAGGAGGAGATGAGATTCAAAACGGGTATTTAGAAAGTAACCGCCTACCGAGGACTGAGATCGAATGAACACAGTGAGGTGAAAAATAGACGGGAGCGGCGACTGAATTGATCCAAAAATGGTCGGTGTGTAGGAGAACGGGTAACCGCCACCGATATTGACTAGCGACAGGCACAAGAGCGTCTAAGTGCCTATCGTGAAAGAGGACATATGTGGACCCTGAGGCCTCGACATAGCGAATTGTGTAGCTGGTCAATATTAGCCAAGCCTAGGATACACCTAAATTCGCAGAAACGAGCCATTCGTGAGTAAACAGTCATATAATCCTAGGTCTGAATACTGACATTTTGCACTGATATCGGTTTCGCTGGGAAAGTTTTGATTTTTTGGCTTCAACATTTCTTCTTGGCATTGCTTCAACGCCATCAGCGTGTATCTGCCGTAGCAAGGTCGTGGATATCACGAGCTGGAGCGACTACCGCAACGTGTATAATGTCGACGGAGGTTTACCGTCCAATACACTGAGTTCCCACGGTCACTTAGCTGCCAATGCTGTGCACTTAGCTGCCATGCTGTGCACTTAGCTGCCATGCCGCATTTGGCAGGATGGCTTTTGGCTTCCCATTCATTCAAAGCATGCCTGTTTTCCGGATAATTTGCGCGCTAGACAACAAAGATGTATTATATATATATTGAACATCATTCAAAATATATTCGTTGCGTGGAAAGTGGATTAGAGCAAACGGCAGGTAAGTTGGTATGCTGAGTCAGCAGCCTTATCTGCCATTTTCGATGACTTAGCTGCCGCTCTCGTTCTCGTCCTTCTACAGCACCTTTCTCACCCGTTTTTTTGCATCCTATTAATGTAATTAGCTTATATCACTATAATCTTTGATCAGGTAAATTTCTACTGGTCTCTAAACCTGGATAACATGTCTTAATGGCTATTTCAAGGATTGTTTTGCCACTGCCGATGTCTTTACAGCCCCGCACCTTCTGTTTCCAGAATTTTGTCGGAAAAATTGTCGAGAGGATCAGTCAACGCTCTCTATCGGGGTTTTTGGACTACCTATTCATAGGTGTATTCAGTAGCGCGATCACAACAGTATATTCAATATTTTTCATTTCCATCCTACCTCAGTCTTTTTCACCCATCAAGTGGAGACTAAGTTACTAGCTGTCTATTAACAAAAATAATTGCATACCTACCCTCAGGCTGGTATTATTGAGCTTAATAATTCAAGCTTGCTTGTAGTGCCTCCATCCCTCTTGACAAATCTTTCAGTCCCATTGGTGGTTCCAGAAATTCAACTATTCATGAGTTCAGAGCCATTAAGCACATTCAAGTTGGCCTCTATATTGTGACTGGATATTGTGCCAAGCTCTTCAATGGATATAGACTCAAATCACATACCTCCCAGAGTGGATGATGACTCACAGCTGGAATTGTACTCTGATATGTTATCCTTTCTTGTTAAACAGCTTTGATAATAATGTAAGCTAACCATATTATATAGGGATCTAGTGCCAATGGGGAACACTGACAACAAGGTTTCTCAGGCTATTGCTGCAAGGATGCCAGTGGACATAGAAGGCTCTTGAGTACAAGCCACACACTGAAAAGAAGACAGATCATGGTTAAGTCTGACCATGTCCAGAGACTTCATGGCACATGTCATTGCTGTGCAGTTGAGGGATGTCTGGGTATGAACAACATTTTGTTGTGTCCTAAGCCATGCTTAGTCCCATGTATTACTTGTGGGCAGTTGTCAGGGTGTAGATGTGTTGACAGAGGGACAATGTGCACAGTAAAAGGCACCAAGCTTCATTGGTGAGTGTCAGGGCTCACTACTCATGCTTGTGGGTCGGTCTGGAATAAAAATAAAAATAAATTAAAAAGAAAAAGAAAAAGAAAAAGGAGAGAAGAAGAAAAGGGAAAGGAGGGAGGTTTCAGAAGACTTACCTGCAAATTCTAAGGTAAGTTTTGAGTGACAGAGACACAAATTAAAGAGGGTGCCAAGAGATGGTGCTCTCTGCACCTTTCTGATGCCCAATACACAGCCACATCAAGCAGCAGAACTGCTGTTCAGTAGTGGATTCATTTAACAGATGGGATACATTTCATTTGTTAGCCTCAAAAATTTGTCTCAAACATGCTAAAGCTACTGACACAGCTGGCTACCCATGCTTGGGACCTGACACAGCTGGCTACTTATGCTTAGGGGTTGCTACTGATAGCAACTGCTAGCAACTGGAGTCTTAACTGAGTTCAATTAGGCCAGAAATTCCTGTTTGGAGGTGTGGTGCCATTCATTTTGCAACTGGTATTTGTTGTGCTGGCTGTCTTCCTGCTCTCTACTGCAGTTAGCCAGCCAGTCAATGTTGAATGCTCTCACTGCGACAGTGAGCACTGATGAAATACCACAGCAGTGGACCGCATTGGGCTGGAAATTTATATTCCGGTCAGTAGCGACTGGATCACTACAATTCACAAAAAGGTGGATATTCAAATTTATGCCCGGAGGGCCCGAAAAATTTAGAGCATCTTGTGTTCACAAAAATGTGTCGAATTATAGATGAGTAGTGGCGTCGGCATCTAATTCAAACAATGACAAACAATGACGCGCTACCTATATTTAGTCTCTCCGAAATCTCTCCGAAAGCTCCCTTCTTTGCAGATTTTCGGACGTGAAATACCCAGTGTATTGAACGGAAAACTTCGACGGAACCCAACCCGGACGCCACCATACTACCGGAAGCGCTAGATTAAAAAAACTGACGCTTAGTAATCAGACGGTCCGTCCACCGAGCCAATCGCAATCCGTGGGAAACCTGTCCTCCTTGATCCCCAACGAGCATCCTATCAGCCAAGCCAGATTCGCACAGGCTAATCGTACTTGATAATTCATGCTACTCTGCGACTTATTAGCGGAGGGGTGTGACAAGATCATCTTCCAGGTACGGAACAGTATGAACTTTTAGATGTACACCTACTTACACGTCTAGTGTGAATGAAGAGAAAACTCTAGTGCCAGTGTCGAATAGATCACTATTCCACCAAAATGTACCCAAACATTAATTCATCAACAGTTCAATGCAGGGACTTCATTCACCCAACGTCTAGGTAAATCGCAGAAGGTAATGAGCGCCGAATTAAGATCCCAGGAACGTTTTCCCTGTCATCATCTAGTCAAGCGCGATTTCCGAAGGTCCTGATTCGCCTTCATCAATACAGCGATTGTACACTAGGCTGCACGTATCAATTGACGTTCCGTTGCCCCAAGTATTTGCAAACCTTTACGAGAATATTTGTGTTCAAATATCAAGAAAAATATGTTTAGAAGGGGAGTCCTGGGCCGTAGCTGCTGAACAGAAAGCGATGGAATATCACGACAAGTACATCGAGAGTATGGTTGACTTGTATAGTCATGACAATCATCCAGGTAAGCGTTCGCGCGTCTTCTATTCTCTTCTAATTCAAAGACTGATTTGCATCTCAGCTTAGCAACTGCCACGAGCTGCTGTGACGCGTCTTATAGCTCCTCCGTCAACTACTATTCCTGTTTGAATGTTTTTGGGATCCCCATGACGCAAGGCTACCATGTATGTCCAGTAAGGCGTCCACGCGTGGAGTGGGTCTGCATGACGACATGCGGTCGCCTCACTATAAGTACTCATACACGCCATCACCACGAACATAGTACAAACCACTCTAACAAATCATGGCTTCCGTCACGATTGAAGATGTTCTTCTGGTCATCGTACGTACTTCCAGGATGGAATTGCAGTCGATTTACTGATCTGAACACCTCTAGGTTGCCATCCTCCTTCCGCCAGTAGCGGTCTTTTTGATGAAGCGACCGCTAGTGGATATACTTATAAACATCATCCTTACGCTCTTCTTCTGGATTGGAGGAGTAATTCACGCGTTATACTTGATGTACCAGAGACGAAGGTCGTGGTGGCGATGGTACCGTAACTCGTTTATCGACTTGACCACCGCTGATTCAGGACAAGCAGAAATACTAACACCCTATGTTGTTATTCGTTTGAATCGACTCCTTTCCCGTCTGTATCTCGCTGTGAGAAAAACGTCAAGGTCATTCCAAGCGACATGTAAAAGCGGACACCATGTCACCGCTCACGGGAAGAAACATATCCTCGTCCAAGGCGATGTATCTTCCTAATATCCTATTAGCGCCCCCGCCGCATTCCTCAGCTACGTTCGAAGAAATGATAAGAAACGTGAGAGCAGCTATATACACTGCAAGGCTGTCACTGTCACTGTCAGATTGAAAGTTATTTCGTCTACCCGACACGCCGACAACTCCATAAGATCTAAGAAGCGGCTTTCGAAGTCACTATCATCCCGCCTGTTCTTATACCGCCGCGGCATTGGATCGAGCGATTAAACGTATATAAGTCGCAGGATGGATACCTCTTCTTCATCCGTACCAAAATGAGGACGCACTCTCTTCTGCTCTCGTTTACCCCCATGTCGCGGTCTTTGCAGGCCTTCATTGCTTTCTCTTTTATCACCGTCTGCCTCTCTGCCTCTGCCGAAGAATGGCGCTCGAGGTCGATTTACCAGGTATTTACTTTGGTTTCTATCTAGTTCGTCCTCAAACTAACTGGTGGTCAAGCTCGTGACAGACCGCTTCGCAGTGTCGAATGACACAGGGTTCGGCGGCTACTGCGATACTTCTTGGCGAAGCTACTGTGGCGGCTCTTGGCTGGGTATCACTCAACATCTCGACTATATTCAAGACATGGGCTTTGACGCCATCTGGATATCGCCGATTGTGGAAAACATTGGGTACAGGACTTTGAATGGAGATGCATACCATGGGTTTATATATTTCCCAAGTCAAGGATTGTCTTGCTGATTTACTTCAAAGATTCTGGATGACAAATATTTCAAGCTTGAATTCCCATTTCGGCACGGCAGACGACTTGAAGGACCTGGCCTCTGCCTTGCACGCCCGCGGCATGTACCTCATGGTTGATGTAGTAGCTAATCAGTTCGGCATTCACTGTTCTCATGCCCCCCTGTTTTCTGATCGTAACTGTAGCCTTGCCACCACTCCTCGTCCTGGCACAGATGGGTCAAGTATTGACGACTTCGACTTCTCCAGTCTCTGGCCCTTTTCTTCGTCCTCCTATTTCCACCCAATGTGCTGGCTTCACTGGCTTCAAGATCCAGAATATACTGGCCAATGGGAAATAGAACACTGCTGGTTGGGCGACAGGAACGTTGCGCTGGTCGACCTCAATACGGAAGACCCCAAAGTGGTCGCTACTATGTATGAATGGATCACTGCTTTAGTCAAGGACTACAGCATCGACGGTTTACGCATCGATACTTTCAAGCATATTCGCCAAGATTTTTGGCCCGGCTTTGTAAAAGCGGCCGGAGTGTTCTCTATGGGAGAGGTCAGTTTCTCTACGTCAGAACCATATCTGCATGTCTAACTGTACAATGGTAGGTGGCTACCCGTGATGTAGGTTACGTGGCACCGTACACTCGTAAGTACTTGTCTGTCCTTTACAACCTGACGTTCATGAGCGCAGACGTTGTCGATAGCGTGCTCGACTACCCTGCATGGTTTCCCCTTCATTATGGATTCAAGTCAATACAAGGAAACCTCTCCGCCCTTGTCGATGTCGCCACTGCGGCACAGAGGTCCTACAACCAGAGTCTATTCATGACGGGCTCCTTCCTCGAAAATCATGATGTTCCGAGACTCCAATCAGGAACTGGTGATCTTTCAGTTAGTCTCTATCTAATACTGAAGCATTTCGAGACTTACCGTCCATATTTAGCTCGTCAAGAATGCCATAACGTGGAGTTTCGTGACGGATGGCATTCCGATTCTCTATTATGGTTCGCATCTTAACGTGCATGAGATTTAACGCAATCTTACCATTGAATTTTAGGTCAAGAGCAAGGCTATCAAGGTTCCGCTGACCCCGCTAACCGCGAGGCGTACGTCAAGTTTCCCTCTTAAAGTATTGGTATGATATGATTGACGAAACGTCCTCTTAGTCTTTGGCTCTCAGGATATCAAACATCTGATAAACCACTCATGGACCATGTTAAAGTTCTGAATTCCGCACGCAAGTTTGCAATTTCTTCGAACAGCAACTTCCTTACTACTCCAGTGCCGTCTTACATCCTTTCAGGTTATTCAATTACTGAAGATCTGCAGATGTCATTCATACCTCAAAATACCGACAAATTAATTGCCATCTCCAAGCCACCCCTGCTCACTCTTTTGACCAATGTTGGACGAACGGGTTCAGCGACATGGAAAATTCCTGGAGTATTCAACGCAAGTCAGGAGCTTCTCGACGTGCTGACGTGCACGAGATACGCCGTAGATCAAGACACATCCTTGACAGTTTCCTGTAGTGACGGGTCACCGAAAGTAAGCGTGCCAATGTCTTTATGTTGTATTTTTGGGCTCAGAGGCTTCCGAAATAATACAGATCTTGATGCTCTCGGAAGTCGCGAAGCATTTCTGTCCTCATCATGATGCAGAAGTTGTATACGCTATAAGAGGGGGACATCGAGGTGAGGCACCGCTCTATAGCAAGACTATGTACGAGACAATTGGCATCGTGCTTCACGTGCTCTTCGGCTGGCTAGTATAGCTGGACAGATTGCAGTATGGCATTCATTCGTATTCGTTCTCAGCTTTGTCTATGTCGGACTTGTAGTATGTACTCGCTTTGGTCTCGTAAAATCCACGAAGTGTTATCCTATGAAAATACTCTTGGGGCGCGTCAGCAGTGGGCTGGGCTGCTATCCCGTACATAGGGTCAGCAACGAGTCCTATGTACAGCAGTTTCACTACCAAATAGAAGTTCAAATCTGTTGGTAAAAGACGTACAAGATAGGACAGAAATGGAGAGTCCGATTGTGGGGACCCAACTCCGAGGCAAATGCGCAGAACTGAGCATGGAACACGACTCACGGGGGATAACCAAATGGTCACAGAGTATTTCCGAGTACAGTATGATAACCGTAACGCGCTTGAAATCGCGTGGGATGGAGAAATAGAGACTAATTCCAACTTCACACGCCGATGCGAGTGACTCCAACCGAAATTCAACTTCTTTCATCATTCGCTTCACAATGTATATGCAGTCCATTCGACTTGTAAGTTCAATCTGTCGTATGACTATGATAGCACCATTGGGTGTCAGTATGGATTTCCCGGTACCGTTCTGTCAATGATCTCGCAACAACCCCGCAAGTCGTCAAAGACCAGCAGATTCGTCACTTGCTATGCATCATACCTCTTGTCAGGAAGTAAGAGCAACGTTGAATATTCATACAAGATACAGGGTAATGAAGACAGAAACGGCATGGTATAATCTGGCTAAGGGAGCCTACGTAAAACCTCGTCCATATCGAAGATAATTTCGTTTTTGCTGGCTCGGTCTGAAAGACGGATCCAGGTTCTTACTCCCTCTTCCGAGGGAGAAGAACTAATGTTTTCCTCTTGAAAACGATAGCGGGAGTTTGTCTTGGGAAGAGCAAATTTGAGAAGCCAGTGTTGTAGGATTTGTGCAGGGGCGACATCGACCTGGATTTTCCTATCGTCATCGGTCCCTTCCTTCTTCTCGAGCTCTACATCGTCCTCGTCTTCTTTGGCATCGCTGTACTCGCTCTGATCTGGAATATAGGCACTGTCGTCCGGATCGCTCTCCTCTTCTCTGCTCTCCTCTATCCCTCTGACTTTTTCGCTCTCCTCCAGTGTGCTTTCCGAGCCGTCGCTCTCTTCCGCTTCACTGTCTTCATCCACATCAAGAAAGAGAGATCCCGGATCTTCGGCGCGAAGAACTATCTGAATTCCAATCTCCTCCAAATCCAAGCCATTCGCCGAGAGGGCATCGTCAAGACGCGGCCAGAAGTGATCGGGACGAGGCATATTGTCGATACACTCATTCTCAAAACCAAAGTCGAAGACGAGAAGAAGTTTCTTCACAGGTATCTGTTCAGGGGATAGCGATTCCAGAATGGAAGAAAACCAACATGGGGCCTCGCCGGTAGACCTCCAATCATTGATAACAAAGTGTAAGTCAAGAGTTGTGCAATGCGGAAGACGAACACTGTCGAAATTCGGAGGAGCGTGAGTGCCTGACCTGTCTATTATGCCATTTAGAAACAGCGCAAACAGACAGAGATATGCCTCACAAGTATCCGCTTCAAACTCGCCCAAGTGCAGCTGCGACACGGACTGAGCAGATGAAGAGTCGAGGAAAGCTATGATTCTATCTACTATCGCCTTATTAAGTGCACCCTTTGCGACGGAAATCGCTAGTCGCTTGAGACTCCCTGGTAAGATGACAGGAAATCGAGCGGATACCAAAAGATCCATTATTTTGTAATCCTCGGGTGTCGCCAACTTCATAACCAACCGCTCAATCGGGAGGTCGAGAGCGGTTGTGGGCTGAATACCGTGATAGGGCGACTGAGGATCCTCCCATACCACAGCTCGCGGTTCATTAAGAAGGCCTGCCATGTAAAAACGTCCGACCTGTGGAAGATGCTCGTGAAGCTCTTCTATCTCAAGGTTGGATATTAGGAGAGAGCTAAGAAACGAGCTGGAGCGAAGGATGGTCTCAAACTCGTGATATTTCATAGACATGTCATAAAGACGAAGGTCTGTGAGATTGACACGGTTGGCAAAGGCGGCGAGGAAGGGAGTTGGGGTTCGTAGGGGGAGCTCAAGGCCTGTCAGTTTAATGACGTTCAGGTTCCTCATATGCTCAAGGATAAAGAGAAGGTTGGGCGAGGAAGTATCTACTTGGCGCTCCGGGTCTTCAAGAATCAATATCCCGACTAATGCTGCCAGATTATGGTTGGATTCGAAGAGGACGCGAAGTTCAGAGATGTCCTTGTCAAGATCTGACTCCGAGGTGAGCTTTACAACACGGAAGATCAGTGCCTTGGCTCGTTTTCCCACATCACGAGAGGTCAATGACAGGTTATACAAGTCTTTCATACTGCCGCCGTTTGAAGAATCGTAAACCTCGTCAGTGATCCTGTCAATGAACTCGAGAGGCAGAACTTGACGCCTCTATGGATGAATTCAGAATATGATGAGAAAAACCGGTACGAACGTACGTACAGGAAGAGTAGTGGCCATTGCGCGAAGACGTACCGCTATTGGGTGAAATATAATCTTCTAGTATTGTTGGGCCTAGCGGCAGGTTTCCGGAGGATATTCGACGTTTGAGTGAAGGGTGTTAATTAGTCTGTATAAACAATGATAGTTGGTCAAAGCTTCGTTCCAAGAGCAGTCGAAGGTAGAAAGAAATTGTATCCAGAAACTCCAGGATCGGTACATGCAAATGCACAGAACTGGACGTGGAACATAACTCACACCAATTACCAGGTGATAGAGTGTTGCTAGAGGCGATGGCCGGCATATAAATCATGATAACTACGGTGCGCTTGCAGCGCCCTGAGATGGAATGAGAAACCTTGAATAATGAAATCCAACTTCGCGCGATTGACCGGCAATTCCCGAAATTCAATTTCTTGAAGTCGCTTGTTACGCGGATACCGGCCTCCACAACATCTGCCGACAAGTGATACGGTACTTACGGGAACCAAGACGGTCATCTTTCGTCACTCCGCCATACCGCATCTTCATCTTTCTGGAAAGGCAGACATGATCCAAAGGTTCCAATCCGCAAAAAGTCTAAAATTAAGAAGCACCCCTCCCATGCATACAGTATACGCGTAGCTTCACTTGAAATCTCCCCAAATATCTCCAAAGACATCATCCTTCTTCTGTGCCGTTGTCGTAGTCGTCGTCGTGGTCCCCGAACTAGCGAACGAGCCAAGGAGATCGTTTGACGCCTGACTAGTCCCGTTCGACGGCGCAGGTGATCCCCAGATGGCAGCACTGCTCGCAAACAAAGATGGCTGCGGCTGCTGCGGGGCTGGGGCGCCCCAAAGGTTAGGCTGAGCGGGAGGGGGAGCCGCTGCATTCCAACCTGAACTGACGCCCCACATTCCTGCTCCACCCGCGCCCATCATGCTTGTTGTCTGCTGCTGCTGCTGAGGCTGCTGAGGCTGAGGTTGTGACCAAGGAGATGCAGTTGCGGGCGTAGCAGATGGTGCGGAAGAGAAGAGCGATAGGATGTCCTGCTTGACGTCTTTCTTCTGCTGAGCGTCCTGTTGTGGAGGTGGGGATGACGAAACAGGGGAATGAAAATCGAGCGAAAAGAGGTCATCGCTCGGTTTCGGTTGCGGTTGCGGTGGTGGCGGAGCTGGGGCAGCAGCAACAGGAGCAGGTGTGGTCTTCTGTTGTGACGCGTAACCAGCGGATAGTAGGTGATGCGGCTGAGGTTGACGGTTTGTCACAGGAACACGACTAGGACTGGCGCGTGCTGTTTGGAACGTCGGAGTGGCTGGCTGCTGCTGTTGTGGCGGCGGCACAGCGCTCGATCCATTTTCCAGTACCAATGGATCTTGCGGTGGCGGTCCCTCCATCGCCCACCGCCGTGATTCGTATTTAGATCGTATGAAAGATTCCATTTTACTGCATTGCTCAAGGTTAGAATACATTTTCGTTCACTGGAGGCTACGCACTGATCAGGAGGTATATGTCCAGGTTTGAGATGTGCTTCCCAGTAAAGATTTGCTCTATGGTTTCCCCATTTTTGGATAGACTACTCATGTCAGCAAACATATCGTTATACGAAGCGCTGGCTACATACCTCCATTTGTTCCGGAGTCCAGACGTCCAGATCGACGGACTTGACACGACTGATATGGGTGCCCATGCCACGATGAATGCCCGAGCATCGTATGCAGAGAAAGACGCCGCTTTGAGGTTCGCATGAGCTTTCAATTCAATTCGGCAGAGATAGGACCTAATACATGTTCCAAGATGCCCATCGGGGATCTGCACAAGCATAAATTTCGACTTCGATATCACATAGTAGAATAGGCGTACCATTACGCTTGCAGTCTGCACACAGCTTGTTTTCTGGCTTTTTGACTAGCTCTCGCAGAGTCTTCGTAAATCGCTCGGTGGTCGCTTTGTCCTGGCGAGACATGATGATGATAGGTTATTGAAGGAGCAATGCAACCGCCTTCCTCGATGGCTGATATTTGGCTTTGTTTTATTTGGGTGACGACAGAGGCTTCCAAAAAAGGTATTGAACATCTCTCTTCCGTCGCCCTTCGGATCTCTCGCATTCTCTCTTCTGTTTGTTATTTCCAAAAATCTTGTTGCAATCTATGCAGTGGGAGGCTTGCAGTAGGAAATATGCTGAATTTCTTAGCTACTAGAGCTCGGAACAAGCTCCTTATATACTACAAAAGTATCTAGAATATTCTACCAAAAGTACCTATAATTATCAAAGTATCGTGATAATTTACTAAGCCGAATGTTCGGGAATGTTCCGGCATAAGCTTGAAGTTGGAAATCCAACAAATCTTGTATAAGTAATTTTATAGGCAAACATTGTTGAAGCCTAAAAATTGTTTCCAATAGTCACCGGCTTCTACTAGCTAGGACTTACTACTACTTAGTACCTCCTAGGTCAGATATCTCTTGGAGTCGTAGCACGAAGTATGATCACAGGCTCGAGGATTCGACTTTGTAGATATATATAGCATACATCCCAGTTGTCCGTGTCAAAGGATTTGAAACGTGCGGAGAAAGACGAATGGGTAATGCTGTCGTCTAAGAGCTAAGAAGAATATCAATGATTGATTGGGGGAAAGCTATGGATACTACGCAGAAAGAGGGTAAATTTCACTATTGTAACGGAATGTAACGGGCTTTACACAAAAAAGTCCCGAAATGTGCAAGTCCATGCAATCCTTTAAGGTAATGTGATAACAAATCTCAGGATGACTTAAGCACTGGAAGCCTCAGTAGATGCTAGGACGTGTGTTAATGACAGCTGTTCTGAAATTCTCAAGAAAGCCAAAACAATACACACCAGAAGATACCGACGCCGTTGCGTCGTCAGCGAATGACCAAGTAATATTCACTGTGTGACAAGCTTAGATCAGACGTGTAAGATAATTCGAACCACTCACAAACACCAGCATCAAGCGATCCTGCAAGGGCTTCGAATGCAGCAACGGAGAGGTAGGCGTCACTCTCGCACGAGTCGCCAACGGTAACCTCAATGGAAGAAGAGCTGTCGTCGGTCAAATAAACAGTCACCTACGGATACCATCTTGAGTACGCCCCAGGACTTGAAAAGGTTTCAAAGCACTCACCGACCTACCGCAGTTGTCAGTGGAGTCAGCGGTCACATAGTCAGAGCTCAATCCAATGATGTAGTCCGTGTCATTGTAGTATACACCGCAGGCGGTGATGGTGCTGTTCTGATAAATGATAAAACGAAATCGTCAATCCCTCACATCAAACGAAGAGGTAAAACCCTTGCCTGGAACCCATAATAAGCTTCAACGGACTCGGAACGTGCCTCAAGAGTCTGGCTCGCGAGACGGCTCTTCATTTGTGCGTGTCTCTTGAGGTTGCCGTCATGCATGGAGCCAGCAAGGGCCGCGGAGGCGAAAAAGAGAAGAGCAACTTTGGCGGAGAAAAGCATGCTTGGAGAAGCTATATTGTATCAGCCAAGTGACAGAGGACACAAAGAGCAGTGCCTACAGAGTGTGGTTTGTGGAAAGAGTGACGAAGAGTTCAGTACTGAGGCAGGGAGAAAATATTTGGTAAGGCGGTTCGAGAAGGACCTGAAGCTTTTGTACTCCTGGATGAGAGCTGCGCTGCCTGCGCTTTCGCAGCAGATGCATATTATATTTTCAATTTTAGAGATCTGCCATCGTGCGTAGCAGTTACCGCAGGCCTTAGATTGGTCGTTTTCAAGGCAAATCAATCTAGGCCCAAATCTACGTCAAAAATAGGGCAGCAACAGATCCATTTAGAAATGTTATGGAGATTTATGCATCGGAAAACAAGTAGAATGTCCCATGTTAGAGGGCCTCCCCAACCGTGTCGTGGCAGTGGTTAAAGGTTTGGGTACTACGAGCCTCGGTCATCGGACCGGAAGCCGAGAAAGGGGCGCGAGAAGCGTCGGTTCTATAAATATGATCTGTGCCTTCCTGTTTTTGTTTTACCCAGACCCCCCGGTAATGGGAGTCCATCCGAAAAAATAATCGCGAAGACTGCTTGCTCCTTCCAAGAACATGTCGTGGTTCAGGCATTACGCACTAATCTTTATGCGAATTCAAGTGGGGGTTGAAGACAGTGAACAGGTAGGCAACACTTTAGTCCTCTTTGGGACCGGAATTTGAGTATTCCATATTTTAACTACTATTCTAAAGACATGAGCATCCATTCAAACTTCTTTCCTGCCTTCCTTCCTTGGTAACCTTGATATAATACTGAGCAAATACAGCACTAGAAATAGGGATGTCGATCATCCCGAGCCAGGAAAGACTCCAGGCTACCGGATCGACGAAAGAAAGAAGAAAATTCTCGGTATATTTTCTATTGAGGCTAGTATAAGCTGCTGAATGTTCAAATGTCTTTCGACAATTGATGACTTGCTAAAACCAACTTTTGGCTGATTCAAAACCTTGAACCGCCAATGATGAACTAGGATCTGGAACACTTTGCACTCACTCCGGAGGAAATAGCATTATCTCCTGGACGTTTAATAGGAGCAAAAATCTCACTTTTTATACCCTCCTATGCTTGAAATTGGGGTATATAGGCCGACCGCAGTGCTCAGTACCTCATAACTATTCTTTGATACCATTGTCGATGCCGGTGTCCGGTGATGTACACGAGCCTGTCGCCTTTACCTTGGGCCCATGGGTGGGTGATCGCCCATTTTCGGGTTTTATATCTTAGCATCTGACCTGACATGTCGTGAATCTAGTTGGTGGGAATGTCTCTGGATCTATTTTTCCAGGGCATCTTGACGACTCAGGTGAGCGTTTTGCAGGATACCAAGAACAAGCTATCAATTATGGACGTGTCAAGTTCTCTAATTATTATTCGTGGTACGATAACAAGGATAGCCTCGGTATGAAGATAGCAGTGGGCGTACTGGCTCTTTTGACGACACTGAAATCTGTACAGGTGTGCTACTTGCATTAATATATCCGACGGTCGCTGACTAGTCTCTAGGCCTTGTAGGTGAATTCGTGCGAGGGATCATTCACGTCTAAGTGACATCTTCAGTTCCACTGTATGGATTCAAGAGATCAAATATTATAACAATATTCAAGGTGTCCTTGCGCTGCCGTATGTTTTTAAATCTCATTATGCAGACCATATATTATGCATATCGTTCTAGGTATACAGCATGGTATGTCATCGGTACGTAGAACTCAGCATCATTTCGCCGCTTCTGATTGACGATAGTCTTTGCAGGAAACATCCTCATGGTGAGGTCCACCACCAATCCATGGATTTCGCTAAACCAACTTGTGTCGAAATAGGTGGCTGTGATCAGCTTCTACGTTCAGTGTTTCTTTTGCTATCGCTTATATGCCTTGTCGCAAATGTGGTGGATTGCCGGACCCATCATGGTGCTATATATTTTGGGCCTGACTTCTGCCATAGTCGCGGTATTTGGATCTTTCGTGGATGGCCGCAATTCGTGTTGATGACACTACTATCAGACCTACTGCATAGCGTCCATGGAATTTGGCAAACTGGCTCACTGGGGTATGCTTTGTGATTCCCCATTTTGTTCAATTCTAACACCGCCATAGTATCCGTGCATTATGCAACTGCTTTCGGTACGGCTCATATCCGTGGTCCAGAGTCCTATGCCCACTCTGCTTTCATTCAGTGACTGATGTTCTGCTATCATCGTCAACGGCATGGTTTCTACTCAAGAACAGAAGCCACGTATTGCCGCAGTACGTTCCCTTCTCGTGATCATCATCGTATACTCGTGCTGAGAGCCACACAGAACTGCCAGTCTCCTCAACGCCCTAGTTCGCCTCACCTTCCAAATAGCAGCGCTTCCGGCGATTTGGTACGTACAATTACACCGAATCCCGGCTTATCCTCAATTATCGAATAGCGCAATGATCAATCTGATCTTCGTCTACGTCTCTTCGAAGAATTTTGTCACTGTCTTCATCCAGGCACTTCCGAAACTGTATGCGATCAGCATGATGTGGACACTCAACGCAAGACGGGCCATTCGGGTCGCCTTCGCAAGCGGAGGGAGCGATAGCACCGAGGAACCTAGAAACGTCGAGAGGACGAGAAGAGTATGTCGTTTGATGTTTGATATGATCAGCTTCCAACTCTTCTGCGCTCAGGACGAAATATCTTTGGGTAATCTGAATAGACACATCAAGCCGGGAATCGTCTCCGTACGCTCTCATTTAGTGTTAGTACCCCCAGACTGACCTGATTTAGGAGCATGACATGTTCGCACATCCTGATAGCGATATCGAGGTGGGATAAGAAGCTGCAGGAGCTTCGTGATCTTGAACCCATCCGCTGGAAAACCTTGGTTCTATTACTAAGATATGGATCATGATACGACGATTGCGGTCGCATAGCTACCAGCGCCGCGCCATGCGTAGAGCGGGGACATGCCGGAATCAATTCATTGTGGGATCGGCACCTTGCTGTAGTGGCGTAGTAATGACTGGCTGTAAGATTCCAATGATAAACTGCGTGTGTGTGTACTAGGATAGCATGATGATACTGTAAATGAATGTGGTTGCAAAAAATAAGTACAAGGATTTATGAAAGAGGTAGTAGTAAATTCCGTGTTACCCCGCCAATGTAATAATGCTTGATTAACTCCAACCAGATGGTAGTCCAACTCTATTCTTGCTGCTCGCTGAGGATCTCGTGGACCCCTCCGCGGTTAAGAATCCAGAGTACAAACTGGGGTCCTCATCTTCTTCCAATGATCCACGCCGTGTCGGCTCGCGTCGAGTAACCCATCCCCAGCGGCTCTGACTCTCGCTCTCGTCCCAGTTTCCATAGTTACTGCTCACGGATCCATACATACGTCCACTTAATGCCCGCCGGTTTGGCTCGGGATTACCGGCCAAGTGCTTTCTCAGGCTTCGTATCGATTGTTGTCGTTTGGGCGGAACCAGTATCCGTGCCAAATTAAGCTCCCCATCTTCATCACTGCTTTCGTCATGGTCGGTTTCGGGATCCACGCCCCAGCTTTTGAGATACCGGTGCCCATTGACGGCGAGCTTCGGAGGAGCAGCGGCGATGGTCCATTCGGTAGGTTCACCCTCTACTCTTGTCCTGGCAAGGGTCGGCAAATTTGCGTCACCCTTCTTCCTTCTACCTCGTTCCCTTGGTTTTGATATCTTCTCTTCTCGTTCCCCATCCCTTGTCCTTGAGGTAGCGCGACTTGATGGGGCACTATGGCAGGAGACTCTAGTCCGACTGACCTCGCCTACACTACGCCGAGATCGTCGTTTAGACATCTGTGCCATAAAAACCGGCGGCGGCCTTCCTCGTGGAGGTGAGGGTTGAGGCTCATTTTTTGGCCCCCCAATGTATCCTATGCCACCGTACATTACTGCACGAGCGACAGTTTCGAGCCATGTATGAGGAAGGGGTGGGGCTTGCTCTTCTTTAACTTGTTTAAGATTCGCAGGTGGAGTCGACCTGGGGCGCTGTGGCAAGTTTGCAACCGAAGCCATATGCCGGAGATAAGCACCTGCACGTGAAGGCTGGGGTTGCATAATGGGCTCAGATGGTTTGTGAGAAAGACGATTTGAAGGAGTGTACGATGGTAAATGTGAAGGATTGTTAGGATTACGCCTTGACAAGGCGGGTGAATTCGGTAGTCGTTGAGAATGCAATGAAGTGTAAGAAGGATTATTGGTAAAGGCATATAAGCTTGAAGACGATTGCTGTGTATATTCTGTATTTCGCGAAATCGGTCGGTGAGATTGGTAGCTGGGTTTGGGGGTGGGCCCGGCACAGTCCATGGACGAAGTGCTCCCTGTCGACGGTGACCGCTGGCGCTGTTTCTGGGCGACACGGTAGGGTACCGGTGAAGAAGGTGGTGAATAAGTTTGACGCCTCTCAACAGTTGGCCGTGGTGGCACACTGGTCGTGTCTTGACGGGGGCTGGACGGGGTCAAATTGGCGCCACCAGGCATCAGGCCAGCAAAAAACCCGACCACACCGCGTAGACTTGACCGTTGGGGACTTCCTTCCCGACGGTTCCGCTCGCCGTGCTCGATACGCTCAGCCTCCGGTGTGAATACACGTGTTTCCTTGTATCCCGCCTCTCGCAGGAGATCTTCCAGCCGTTCGTATGTCTGAGACGTACCACGTCGATGAAGAGGTACGCGACCGAGATCTGGATAACGCGACCTTGAGCGTCCTGTACGCTGGGGCGGCGTTTTTTGGTTGGGGAGGTGAGGAGTGGGAGGCCGAGATCGACGACGAGAGTGTTGGTGAGATCGTCGAGTTTGATGACGAGGGCGTCGGGTAGCTCGTCTACACCGCAGATAGTGAAGCCTCCAGGTCAGCAAGGCGACTACCAAGGACAAGAAACAACGAACCGTGACGGGCTGCACTCGTTGTCGATATTGCATACTGCTTTGATGATTCTTCGAGGTCGCCATTGCTCTACTGCGATACTATCTTGTACCAGTCGAGCTCGCTGTGCCAAACGGCGTGGAGGCCCGACAATGGCCTTTGTGTATCGTCGTCGTCGTCGAGAGTGAAATTTGTGAGCCCTCGACTCGGGCCCGGCGTCGGTTCGCCCAGACCAATTTACAAATCAAATAATTGTCGAAACGGTAAATAATGCATTTACCATATTAAGGCAGTATTCTCATCACATGACTATGTAAACTCGTTTACTCTTCGGGCCGATCCGAGAGGATCCGAGTGACGAAGCCCCCCCTTCTCCGTTCGAACTTCGAAAGCCTTTATGCCAATTTATGTGTTCCTTCAAGATTAGACTCTTCTTAATAGCGGCACTCTTCTATTTCTGTGATTACCGCGTCCATATCATGATTCGTACATACATGTTAGACACCGCCGCCGTCAAGAAACGTCAGATGGCCTTCAAGCCACCAGTAGGAACAATTAACGCGACATTGTCGGAGTCCGTACAAATACAATACAACCTCTTGCGCTGATTGTCTACATTCATTATGAAAAGTATAGGGTATGTGATAAAATACATCGTAGATTCATATTTGTTTAGTGTACACACTTGACGACTTGGTATCCTCTTCCGAAGGTGAATCGTCCCCCTTTTTAGTTGGCATAGATTCTATATCCTCGTCGAACTGGAAAGATCGAACATCGTCATTAGTGAATGCAGACTGTTGTGCAATTGAATAACATACGCGGCTTTCCGTATGTGTAACAATCTGGATCCCACTCATCGCAATATCGTCGCCAACGTTAACTCGCCTTCCCATCATCGATCTTGAAAAATCCATTCGGGTAGGCTCGTTGCTGGTACCTCCCGTTTGACCAGAGGAACCATTTGCCACCCGGATACGTCTCCTCGCGTTTAGCGTCCACATCATGCTGATGGCATACATTTTTGGCATAGCCTGGATAAGCACATTAGAGAAACCTCTGATGTTGGGGTTTATCAAGTAGATAAATATTAGGTTGATCAGCGCGCTGTTGGAGAATACGGTGGCCGGTCTACACTGAGTAAATGATTGGGATCAAAGAGAAAGCACATACCACACAGCAGCGGGCGTAGCAGTTTGAAACGTAAGCCGTACGAGCGCATTTATCATGCCAACAGTCCTGTACCGCCGTTGGCATGGAAAGCAGTGGAAGGGGTAGACCACGTACTGCGGTAAGACATTCTTCTTCGTCTTAAGAAGGAAATATGCTGTTGTGCCCGCAAGCAACACGTCACCAGCTAAAGGAATACATCATAAGAGAATGATACCGTGGACGCAAGATCAAACCGACAAAACACAATGGCATAATGCGCTGACACTAAAGGCACGTCATCAAAACTTTGTCAGGTTTCATAGAAACGCACAAGTACGTACGCCATGGAGCCAGGTTGTTTGAATCTTGAGAATCTGATATATAGTGGATCTATAAAATGAATCAGTCCTAACTCGAGAAGAATTTAAGGACAGACCTACCGCAGCTGCGACAGAGCCAATGGCAAACAGGTAAAGAAACAAGATCGGTGCAACTATCCACCACAGTTTTGATATTGCATACAGCCGGTAACAAAAATAGAATTGCACGTATAGTCCGATGAGCGCAACGAACAGGGTATTGCCTGTATAGCGTCAAACGTTTAGATACGGAGCAGATAAAGAAACGATGAGGACGAACATCTTTCATACCAAGCATTGTTCCGCATGCCAGCAGCACTGTCGAAATCATTAAAATACACTATCTGCTGCACCCAAACAATGGCGCTGGTAAAATGGTTTTGAAGATTTGTGCCTTTAAGAAGGGATGAGATTCTTACAAGCACTGACCACAAGAGTCGACGTGAGTAGCCAAAGAAATATTCGAGAGTGGAGTGACTAACAGACCTGTATAGATTTGAGAATCGTGATGACAGCGAGGACCGCCACGGATATCGTAAATCGATAACCATCGGTGTTGCCATACCACGAATAATAGTTTGAGAACTAGCGCAGGCTGTTAGGTTTGCAACTATGCAGATACTAAGAGAGTACATCACCTGGGACGTGAGTACGCCTTGGAGGAGGAGATCTATGCACAGCCCGACCAGCTAGCACCACGTCAGAACGCGAGAGGGACAAAGAAAACGCAGCAGTAAATACCCAAGGACCAAGAGTTTTAGCTGCGTTACTGTTGTCATCCGGATTAGCTGGGGCGTCCGACGCCATTCTATACACTAGAAGGTAAAAAAGAAAGGCACCCGAGGCCTCTAGAACCGTTACTTAAGTAAAACCTTCTTTGCTTATGGGAAATTAAAGGGGCGGAAGGATGAGGGGAAAATCAAGCTTCGATCTTATGGCGAATCCAAAGCTAGAGACGGGTACACGCGATAGGTCGCAAAAGTGGTTCTAAGGGGGGTATGCAAAGCTGTCCGAGCATCGAGCGCAGTCGCCCGGCCCGTGCCTAAATTGAGTGCTTCAACCTCGGAATTGCAGTGTGACTGGTTGCCTTGTGCACTAATCCAGATGTTGCGTTGCCAAGAGCAGCAGTAAGTAGCAGCCATTGAGAAATTTTCCACCTGTTTGTGAGCAGAGGCTCAACGAAATAGGGTAGTCCAAAATGCATCAGGCTGTGTAACCGCCACTGAAATACGATCGAAAGAAGGAAACCTCGATCAACTCGGACTCGGCGAGGAAGGCGTTCATAATGACTTGAAAGTAGTATCCTGAGGAACTGCTTCCCTCTGTGACCGGCATGAACGTAGGAAAATGTGTCACGTCCCTTCTTGTTGAACTGCGCATTGCACTCAAAGTAACCGTATGAAAGCAATTCTGTCTCATCAGAAGGGACGTCTGATTGGGAGAAAAACTCCAAAAAAAACTCCAAAAGGCGCCTATAAGCTTCAAGTAAGTATGCTCAGGAAGACAATTTCGTGGGTTTGCCTTGGCACTGAATACGAGGTGTGATGCATGATATTCGTAGGTAAGATAACCCGGTCTCGTGTAGTTGGGGAAAGGCCGCCGGGCCTCTTTTTACTCTTGAATGGTAGAATATCCAGGACTGTGAAGTATCGTCCTATGTCCGCACTGGGACATCCCAGGCTACATATTGGTGTGGACGAGTCTTGTTGTAAGATGCGTTAGCCGGTGATAAGCACTTAGATCTATGACTGCGGCAATTCTAAGAGCAATTAGGATTGATCTCTGCAACGCTGCGCAATGATTCAACTGCAAGCATCCCTATAATACTGCCATCGTTGCAAGAGGGTCATGGTGTTGGGTTTTCATTCAGACGCACCCTGCACCGAAGCTGACCTTGATCCACCAAGGGTCGACGGCTGCCTGCGGGATCGAACCGGGGGAAGGAGGGGGAGGGGATGTTATCCGCTTGTACCTATAGTCTATTTTCCGTCGTCCTCGGCGTTCGTAGCAGGCGTACATATGATGGGCCCTTATGCGGCGTTCGTCCGACAGAAGTGTGTTTCAATGTAATCTTCGTCAACCCGGAATGATTGGCGCTGGCGACGGAATTAGAGGATACCGGCACAACACATTCTTTGCTCCTTTTTGGGTCTTTCTTCCGAATATCGGATTACTGTTTATGTTGGTGAAGCCCTTGACAGTGAGAATCCGTATTGCGGTACCTATACATGTGTATATGTTCCAAAAATTCCCTCGACAACTGTATACCGGAAGGTGCTGTTTCCGTTTCTCAGTGGGAATTATGGTTACCACGGAGAGAAAGATGTCCATGGCTGCAATCAATGAGTATCTGGGATGTCACAGCTCGGCCTATCTTGCTGTCGAGGACAATGAGTCTAGATTTTTGCCGTTGTTTCCGGCTAAACCTGTCTCGCGTCTCCACATGATTCCGTTTTGCTGAATGACGAAAGTCGCCAGCAAGGACCGCCACGACTTGTGTATAGTCGCAATCAAGGCGAAACTGGATACGGGGAAGGTTAAGAACTTTGACATCCAAACTCTTTAGGGATAGAACTCGCTATATTATCGCGGCAATCGACCCGTCTGCAATTCATTTCCGACAACTGTTGGTGCCTTCGCTGAGATAGCCATTGATCCGCGACAACATCGGCGAAGAAGTTATGGGGCCGACAAGCGCAGGGATCGGAAGGTGGCTTGAAAACGATCTGACATATACACTTCGATCGACATTTCACCTCCATGCATAGTTACTACCCTGGATAGCCCCACCTCAACACCTGAGACAGCGGAGCCGAGGCGACAACTTCTTCCCTTGGTTACGTCGGTAGTTTGGCTGGTCCCCGGGTTTTCTGGTATTGAAGAAAAAATCCATTGAGTATATGTCACGTGATCTTATGGACCATGCCAACAGAAACTAGTGCAGACGGATGCACTCATAGCTCGGGTCCGACTTCGATGTCATTTCCGACACGGGGAGGTTGTCAAGGCGGAATATCTCTTCCAATTTTTGAAACTACCACCAACACGACGAGTGCCTGTTGTACGTTGGCGGTCCGAATTCGGGGTAAGATTAAATAGCACAGGAGGTATGATTCGTTACATCGAATATCGTGGAGAGGCGTGGAAGTTCGGAGGCGTACATCATCTCGTTATCCGCCCTCGGGACGAGAGTACGGCGTATCACACACCTCCCCGATATGTTTCACCCAAGAAAGATCCAAATACAGAGGCAAACCTCGAGCGGATCTACGGCCTAGCATGTTTTCAGATAAACGCAACAGTCACTTCAGTACCCGTGCGTCGCCCCGATTTCTTGTAAGTTGAATTTGGTGACCGATTGTTGGCGTTTGGTTGGCGTCAAGAGGAAAAGGCACGATTAGGTAAGATGCCTCCTTGTGGACTGCCGATCGCGACCCGCCTTGGATCCCGCCCCCGTACTTGCAGCCGAGAGGTTTTTAATTATGCGATTCGACAATTTTGTATTCCCTTGCGACGGATCGCGGTACATTGCCTCCGGTAGATGATGTTTGAGTTCAGTGTCTTTTATTTCTTACTTCGCGGCTGTATATCCAATTCATTGTAGCTAGCGCAGAGCTGACCGGGTTTCCGCAGATCCATGGTGTTGTCTTTGAGGTTGACTTGGATATATGGTGTTCGAAGACCTCGATATCCGGCAGATTTGCCTCTTGACGGTTTCTATCCGGATTACGCGTAATTGTTAACTGCATCGCCGGATCTTGACGGCGTCTTAATTAATTGTGAGTCGTGAATTGTTGACCTGGGATAACGACGCAATAAATCTATGGTCTCCATACCGGTGAAACTCCAAAGCCGTAAATGAGCATCGAAGTGAGGACATCATTATTCAAGTGATGACGTTTGACAGAAATAGTATCTCTCTCCAGGCTCATGTTTCAAACTTGTCTAGATAAATATTGGATATACATTAGATCACAAACTAGCGGTATCTAAGAAAATCTGAGTCCCAATATTCTTGAGAAGTAGCGACTCAATTCTTGCGAACAGAGGACTTCAACGACTCTTCATCATCAATGACAGTTCCTATTTTCCCATTTATCTCTTGATGGTCATCACCAAACATATCGGTAACCTGAAGGCCTACTGTTAGCAACTAGTGATCTAATAAAGCATAATATCGGAAAACGTACTCGGACAGTTTCAGTGTGTGTAACGACCTGTATATTACCCATGGCAATATCATCTGGTCCTCTAGTCCTCCGAGTGCGAGAATAATCAGTCCTTGGCCCAGAAGGCTCGTTACTAGTACTTCCGCTCTTTCCGCTTCCATGAGAAACGCGGATACTTCTTCTTGAATTCAGCGTCCACATCATGCTGGCGGCGTAAAGTTTTGGGAGAGCCTGAATAAAGGCATTCGAGATGCTCTTGGTCTCGTCGCTATGAAGGTACACGAATATCAAATTAAGAAGGGCACTGGAAGACGGTTCATTGATAGGAGCTTAAATCTCATGCGCGAAACGGTGGCGTACCAAAGAACAGCTGGTGCCGCTGTCTGGAAAGTCAGGCGGACGAGCGCATTGATGAGTCCCACCGTCCTACGGAGCAAAGTTGAATACAGTTTAAGTTTCGCTTGAAATGTTACGTACTGTGGTAAAACGTTCTTCTTCGTCTTCAGGAGGAAATAGGCAGTCGATGAACATAATAACAAGTCGGCAACTGGCGAAATACGGAACGTCAGTGAAGCAAAAATGGACGTATATCAAATGATCAATACCAAAGACGGTGGCGTAGTGGGCGGACACTTGTAATTGGTATTTATCAGAGGTTTATCACACCATGATAAGGAGAATCCTACGCCAGCTAGCTAGCTTGGGGTCGAATATTGCGACGTAGTGAGTCTAAGACTATGTGGGTGAATCAAAGCACAGATAACCATCCAAAGAGATAGCCAGCTTACCACCACCATAGCGGCAATGAGAGCGAAAAGGAAAAGGAAGATGATGGGAAGGGGGACCCACCACAGCTTCGATACTACCCAAAGCCGGTAACAGAAGTACATTTGAACGTAGAAGCCAATGAACGCAACCATGAGAGGGTTGCCTGTGTTGTATAAGTCGAATGAGCAGAATTGGTGGCAGTGAGCATTACCTATTTGGTACCACGTAACGAACCTTGAACACGACGCGTCAGGAGACACACGAGCTAGCAAAAGTTATTTATGTCGCACCTCATATTTATTGCGGTCTGCAGATCGAGGAAGTTGTCGATCAGCTGGATCCATACGATGGCGCTGTAAGTGGATGCGATCAGCGTGTCAATTTCTACTTTAGAACACGGAGACATCAACGAACAAGCACTATCATGATGAACTTAATGGAAGAATGGTGATATGGGACATGCATCACAGACCTGGATAGATTTGAGAGACGTGACGATGGCCAGTACTCCAACAGCAACTTTAAGCCCGATACCATCTGTCTTCCCGTACCATGAATAATAGTTGGAGAACTGTACAATGTCCATTAACCATACCGTGGGGAAGTGCGAACTTGCGGCTCACCTGAGATGACAAAATTCCCTGAAGGAATAAATCGAGGCAGAGACCCACGAGCTACAGAATGCGCAGGCGACCGGTCAGAACAGGAGCCGAAGATGCGCAGCTGCGAATGAGCGCATACCCAGGGACCGAGGAAGAAGAGAGCTTCTTGATGCTCTTCGTCCGTCATTAAAGCTATCTTCTGGGATTGCAAGTCGTCGGATAAATAAGAACAAAGGATGAACCCGTATCTGGGCAACGCACGGTCCTTTATAATGTATTCGCCATAGGAGCGATAGGTCAAGCTTCTCACGGCGAAATTTTTGGACCAAATACGCATATTGATTATAGGCCAAATGTCAACCCTTGCCCTTACGATCGACGATCATCCTGTTGCAAAATACGGTCAGCCACAGAAAGACAACGTGCAGAGAACGCTGATTGAATGGATAATTTTTTAATACTGACAGACCAATCCGTTGCCATCGTATTCCATCCCTGCATATACGACAAAAGTACAGCAAAATATTCGGAGAATTCTGACAGCTATTGAAGCCATCGTCAGGCATTTTGCCTCCGCGTACGCCAAGGTGCGAGACAGCGAACTGCGCATGCGGAAGTGCTAAATTAAGGCTCAGGAGGCACGTGCCTTGCCACAACTGGAATCCCGGATTTCCAGGGCTCACGTCCCGACGCGACGCACCGCACCGGCAGGTACCAGCGACCTGAATGGTAAGAAACGAAAGAGTACTACTAATGCTACATGTAGAGCTTTCAACAAACGTCTGTTCAATAGCTCGTGTATTTGTGAAAATACTTGGCCACACTAACGCAATTGCAAGTCACAGGCTTTAAAGTTCTAACAACTTTGAAAATACTGACAACGACGCCGCTCGGGTGACCAGCCGGTCAACCAGCACTAGCTACTGGTGACTACGCTGCCTATCACTATTTCTGACCTTGGGAAGGGGGGCTCCTGCAAGAATATCAGGATTCAACGCATCCCTGACTTGCGACAGACAGACATCTTCTCTCACTCTCTCCTGAGTTCTGAATCTCGCTTGGCAGTAAGTGGGTGCTGTATATGCAATTCCTATATGTTTTTCATCATCACATCACCTGCAGATGCCATCGATGTCATGCAACATCGACACAAGCCTCTTTCTGGGAAAAGTCAAATACGTAGCATCCCGAAGACCGAGATTCGCTCCTTGGTCGATCTATATATTGTGGCACTGCTTGAAAATGGAAAGTATTTTTGGACATGGCGATAATTATTACTCTGACTTCGGGTGCTTTATTGGATATTCAACTTATCAAAGATTCGTGATCTAGAAGCGGTCGCATTGGCAAATTCTTAATACAAGCGCCGACCCAGGGGCCAAAAAAAGGTTCGGATTAGCCTTGTTCTTTCAAAGGTAGGTTTCTCGTGAAACCTGCCATTGGCCAAAAACTTAGTACCCATCACCCTGTACACGCTGCCTGAAGCGCCAATCATGCAAGTGGGAGAGTCCAAGAACGATGCATTTCCTGAGCCTGATGCCTGTCAACTCTTGCCGTTTCCAGCAGTCAATACTCAAGACTCAGCCGCTGAGCCGGATATTATGGGTAGACCGGCGGAGGATCAATCCAAGATCCTGTACAGCTTCGTCATTCGGAACATCCTTGCTCCCTTTCAGCCAACCTACCACAGAATGCGTCGTGGTGAAAAGTTCTATCCTTTCCATACTACTTAAACTCAAAAAAAGAACTGGGCATTTAGAGGCGCTCATGCGTTCACAAAGTAAGATGGACCAAGCAAACTGCTCCATCCCTCGCCGAAGTTTCTGCAGCAGGAATGAAGGGGAACGCGTCAGGAGACGAAGAGGACTTCCACACCCTTTCACAGAAGCCCCACAACCTCCGGGTTACCCTTATGGCGCGAAGTCGGAAGAACAGCCCACATCAGAGGCACCGCATGATGCATCGGATCGAGCCGTCGACAGCATGGTCCCTGTAGTTGCTCGGCTCTAAAGAATGGAGGTGCGAAAATTTCGTACGCTCACTGTGACGATATGTACTCTTACGAAAACCTCTGTGATCGACTGGCAAGGCACTGCCTGAGTTTGACCCCGAAATCGTCCTTGTTGATGCTCATGTCCCTGCAGGAATTCGGATAAAGATGAGGGAGTAGTCGAAGCAGGAATACGGAGCCTCCAGACACAACGGCCCTGGGGTAGGAGAAGCAAGCAAAATCTCCTTCGACCAACCCTCGATTTTATAGAAGTAAAAGTTCAGTTATTCTCCTTTCAGTCATCAGAATAATTTGACATTACTAGTGAGATAGCATTATAGAGTCCATATACGCGTGCGCAGTGTTTTCTGTCCATAGGTCCGTCCTTTAATATCTATAAGATATGTACATTTAAGCCGAATGAAAGGGATCCTCATCCGTTGTGAGGAGGCTTAAACCTTGTGTCCAGTCTTTGGGGGGAACGGGTGGTGGCATCGGTCTCCAAAACATATACACTCGGAGTATGTCCTATGGAGAACTAAGAGGCAGATAGACCACACACAAGAAAAACCTACCGCTTGGGAACCAAAAAGAATGGCAATGGATAAAGGAACTAGAAATTAACTGTGGTATGACACAAATGGATGGTAGTGAACATAAAAACTCACCGAAGGGGAGGAGATGCATTGTCGACAAGCCGCAGAGGTGCGTCATAACGATAATACTGGAATATTTCGATGGGAATTTGCTGATGAGTACGAGACATCAAGACTTACACCATGCCACATATTACAAGGGTATACAGAAAACAGCGAACGAATAACTTGAGAGCTACAGGAGCCATGGACCCAAAACAACGGATAACATCTAGAAAGGACAGGTTTCTTTCTCGGAGAAGATAAACGATAGTGAAACCTGCGGAATCAAAACATCAGTGATCATCGATGCCTAGAGAAACCTATGGCACCTTCAAGACTGAACATGTTTATTGTGAAGAAGAAAATCAATATTGCTGGGATAAGAAATCTGCAAACAGTGTTGGAATGATATTTCATCGGGATGGCATGGAAGATCTGACGATGCAGGGTGATCGACGTGGCAATAAAATCCTGAATGAACGCGCTCAACCTTTTTCATATCAGACAATCCAAACTAACCAAGTTAACTCGACTGTACACCATTAATGGAAGGATAACGCACCGCCATGATGACCCAAAATACGACGACATGGACCACCAGTGGACACCAAAGCATCTAGGAAGGTGTCAGCACTGAGGAAACCTAAGACAACGATATTCACCCTAGTCACTCTACGCTCGTCGGCATCCGACATCGTCGAAGTCAGGCGGAAGTATAGCTGGCAATATTAAGTCCCTTGTGCAAGGGAGAAGGCCTGATCATACCTCGACCATTAAGATCAATCCAGCGGCAGAGATCCTAACGTACTGATGAGCATAAGATAAAAAAGAAGCAACAATAGACATACGAGGGAAGGCCCGCGTCCACGAGGCTAGCATTGATCAAGCACAACCAAAGAGGCGGTACAGGACCTGACTGACGTCCAAGGAGAAGAAAAAATGATATGCAGTAGACCATGCAGAAGATGAGCAAGCTGAACCAGGTTTTGGACCGACGAATTGATTTGACCATTACCGCAGGAATAATGGTCATTGTAAGAAAGAGCAACGCAAATGCCAGCACTACGTCGAAGCCAACAATGGGCGGGATAGCCAATGCTGGAATACTAGCGTAAGCATGATGAGCATTGCAGAGGGACGAAACATAAATACAAACTTCGAGCAGTGGCCTCTGGCATCTTTGCGCCGAGTGAACGATGGGAGAGGGGACCAGCCGCGTATTCACTGCTGGGATGTGTGTAGAGAAGCCCAACTGTTAGTTGAGCCAGAGAGGCCACCAGAAGTCGTCATATAGTCAGCTTCAGAAAGGTCGCATGGTAGCTGAGATCAGTATTGATCGTTTCCTGGGTGCCGTACGTCAATATGGAATATTTTGGCGCTGGCCAGACTCTGGAATTGAATGTCGAAGCTTGATGAGCAGGCAGGGCACCCACTGAACCTCTGGAGGACGCAATACAGTCCACGGCTTTGATGTACCGGTGCATAGGGCCGTCATTTTGGGGGGCAGCAATGATGATAAAAGCCATCTCAGCCCGGGCGTTATCGTAGTATCCGAGACAATAGAAAAATGCAAATGTATAAACGGTATGACATTTTCATTCCACACAGGCAGTCGTGACGAGATGCAACCGGGGTAGGATGGGAAAAAGAAGTCATGAAAGACAGAGGTAAAGCATCAATTGAGGGCAGTCCTACACAGCGTTTCTGAGTCATGGATTGTTTTGAAGTTCTATGATCCGTATAACAGCTTGAGATTTGCTTAAGATGCACTGTAGCTTTGTCACGTTAGGAATTATCAAACAGGCGACACAAGGAGAACTCCGTGAATGCATGTTGCTCCTTGCGGACTTGCTAGTTTCGTCACGAAGTTCCTTGTATTTTGATTGGAAGGGTGGTCCAAAAGTTACCGTGGGAGGATATCGCACCTACAGATGGTCAGAACACAGTAGAGAATGAAGTAAGTAGCAGAAACAAGGGTCAGAAACTTGGAACACTTCCAGGCAAAAAGTTGAAGCAAGTTGAAGTCTGAAAACTCCTTGGCAAGGATCACCGGCCCGGGGCATAAAAATAGCATTGAAGTCCGTTACTGTACTGCACATCACATGTTGACCCCCCAGGCGAAGCGAAACGAAGGAATGGAGGAATTGGAACAAGAGGGAAGGAGAGTCCTGAGGACTAATACCTCCACCGCGTCTTAGTAGATAGTTTACTTGTTGCGGTTAACCAAATGCAGAATTCAAAAAAAAAAAAAAAAAAAAAAGATCACCGGCCCGGAAGGCGGGATGACGCCATGAAACTCCGCGTAATGCGTATTTCTGGCGCGTATATTGTTGATTAAACCTTGAAAGCAACGTAATTGAGCGGACTGAGACCCTCTTCCTTCTCTATGGTGACGGTTTCCAAGCTATTTTCTGACCAGTAACTAATTCGAAGTACAATTGATTGCTATTAAGTATTGGTAGTAGTAACTGGAGCCCGAGGCTCAGTAAATTACTCAATAGCAAACAGACTAGTTTCAAAATTTACAACATAGCAGAGCATATAATAATTTAATCATTATTTTTGATCAGAGCTTGCTACTCATTGAATATTCAGACACTACACACAAAACGACATTTATTCATGTTCAGACAAAGCATTTTGATGGTCATGACGAAGGGATGACTGGAAAAGCAGTGGCTCCGAAACTGGAAAAACGGGGAGAGACCGCTGTCACGAGCTTCCGGGGGTGGCAGTGTGAACAGAAGGACGGTTATGGTAGATGCCCGAATCATATCCGTAAGCCATCAACTAATTTTTAATTCAGGCGTTATCCCATCCCATCAAGACAGTGAGAAGGTGACATCATGTTTGCACAAGCCGCGACATATAGTATTCAGTATATCAAGAGTAAATAGCAGCGTCTGGATTGGTCTATTGATTATGTACATTGATGAGAATATGCAACTCCAGAGCAAAGCAACAGAAATTAGGGTATGCAAAAAACTATGACACCTCACGAGGGGTAACGGTAATCTCCTCCACCGGTTCCAAGCCATTATCCTTCTCCTTCCCCGGATTCTTACCTTTTGTCGCGAACTCAACGGGAAGCTTTACTGCCCGATCAATAGCCACGGGAAGACCGCGGTGCCGCCCGCGTACCCTAACAGCACAAGATATCAGTGACAGCCCTTCAAACCCCGCATTAGAGATACGCACATCACCACGATAATGACCAGCTTGGACAGCGGTCTCATCGCCCCTACGAAGGACATATTATCCTGCATCGTACATCAACACTGCGCGATCGGGACTGATGGGAAAAATGTACATACCGAAGGGAATCCAAGACTCAGCCCGATTCCCCCGAATGCAGAGACCAGCTCGAAAAGCACCCGGAAAAGATCGAACCACTTCTTGTTCTCGTCCATGATGTTGCCTCGCTCAATAATGGCGACAAGGAGGACGCCCCAGACCATCCACCAGATATCTTTGCACACCAATTAGACATCTCTTTCTCAGCGTCAGATCCAGGAGTAGACTCACCATCAGACATCTGTCTGCGTAAGTGCCACCCCAAATACCTTGCCACGCGCTGGCGAGGTTCCTGGTCTTCGGGATTCCCCAGCTCCTTGTCTTTGTCTTCGAATTCATCCTCGTCTAGTGGCGGGGCTTCGAATACACCAAGTGATCCTTCTTCGTACCTGATGTCATGGAATTAGAATTACCCTCCCTCGGCTATCTAACACTTACGTATTGGTCGAGCGAATACTCATTGCGACCTAGCAAAAAAAATTCAGAACGTCAGGATCTGCAGCATCCAACTGTACGGGAGTTCTTACAGGATAGACCTAAGCATAGTCAGATAAGCAGAACATGTAGAACGATATAGAAAAACACACCGCAATGTACATCATCACCACATATAAGAATCTACGCGGCGTCCATCTCAGAATATAACGAAGCAAATACAGCTAAAACGCACTGAACGGCAGGTGCAACTGAAGCTAAAGGAACGATCGAAAACCCGGATGCGCGCGCAGCCAGTCCTTGAAACAGGCCCGATACGATCTTAGCCCCAGTTGACATAGCGTCATAAAACTCCAATCCAGTATCTGAACGGTCATCAGGGCGATGAACGGAAATATGAGACAGTCCGATCGTACTCAACACTTCAAACGCGACCCATTCCACAATGCTATCGCCAGAGGAGTGTCAGCGAATGGAGCTTGCATCACGAAAGGAAGCGAGTAACCTCATCAGAATTAGAATGATTACCAAAAACCAAGTTTGATGACTGGGAAACCTAGGTGAAGATATCAGGTCGGTCCTACCCAAGAAGCGTGTTCAGGTCATACAGGTAGAAAAAACATCTGCCATCAAAGTCAGCTCTATGTATAACTACTGCTGAAGACCAGTTTACCGTCGAGGATGATGAAGAAGGAAGTCCAGTGCTTTATCAAGATCTGAGCCTGGGGCCGTGAGTTTGGAGCATATCCATCTAGAAGACCATTCATATAGTACATGTGGATGAAGAAAGGTATGGTTACTTACATTAAGAGTCGCAGACTTGTAGGGTATACGTAAGGAATCGCCAGCAAGCCATTATTTTTAACCTCCGGAACTCACAAGATAGGCTGAAGACAAGAACAGGGAGTTAGCATATAGTTATTGACAAAGGTATGCAAACACACCAGGGCGTGATTCCCTGCTAGGATGACAAACATCATAGGAACTATTTCCGTTTCTCGTAAGAGCAACTGACGGTACAGAACCGGAAAGCTCACAAATCATAAGATACGCAGTCTGGAAAGGAACCATTCCTCTAAAATTGGACAATCAGAAGGTTACGCAAGCACATGTATGCGGGTCGACTTACAGATCAACCAGGGATAGGCCGCCCCCAGTGTAAGCCCCCATAACTTGGAAGAACGAGAACCTATGAAGACCCTTATCAGCTTCGAGTACAGTTTACACGCAGGTTCATACCATGGTTTCTTGACGAGACGAAACTGTGCCTCAAACACACTGTCATAACTCGTCGAAGTCGATATCCAGGGAGCGAATATGAGAAAAGTGATAATCTGGGACCCAACAAAGTACTAAATGGAGGTCAAAAGAGCTCATGTGATGGGGTCCGATGTACGCACTGCTGGCACAAGATAACTGAGAACCCTCAACGCCCGATATTCGGCGCCTCCAATCTTCTCCAACTGTTCGTCCGTCAACGTCTCTGTGTAAAAGTTTGAATTCCGCCCCACGTCTAGATCGAAGTCAAGCCACTTGGTCCTCTTAGCTTCCAAAGTAGACGTGTACGGCATGGTCATTTTGCGTTGAAACTTCCTATATATACCTGGAGCAGACCGTTTGAACAGTTTTCTGAAGATCTGTATAGGTCCGGGCACGTCACTCCATAGCTCCGGGGCATTTCCAGATGTATCTCGGTTGGTTATCACTGTCATGCTCCTTGCCGGGAACGGTACACCAGTGCGAATAGCACTCATCCGTCTCTGGCGCATAGATGGCGTCATTGAAGTCGTAAGGTCAAAATCCACACCGCGACGGGCCGAAGTGTGGCTCTGGATAGGCGAAAGGTGCAGGGTGGCTGCGCGGGGCGATGAGGTAAACGTGTGAACGTCCGAAAGCACGTTGTCGCCGTCCTGCTCCTCGCCTCTTCGTCCGTCCACGAATGTCGGTGCCGTCTCATTGGTGTTGCTTGCTGGAGACATGCTCGCCATAGGTGTGGGCTGATGGAAATAGAGCTGCGGGGCATATTTTCCGTTCACCGGTATAACATCGCGAGGCCTGAAGGCGGCGATGGGGGAAGAAATGGATGCTAGGAAATCTTTGCGTGTAGGAAATATCCTCAACCGCTCGGGGAGATTTTCACAGTGTGTTCGGAAATAGTGTCTACAACGGCGTCAGATAAATAGTACGATGACGATATTCACTCACTTTCGCACCAACACCATGATCCACGATACCGTCGTGATATCACCCTGTACCCATCAGCAAGGTCAATGCTACAGTGCGATGTCACTCACAATCATCATCAGTAAGAAGAGCATGACCTGCTGCCACGCGGTCAGCGTCGACAGGTTTACCGTCGACAGCCCAGTCACTGTCATTGCGGAGTAGCATAGAAAGAGTGAATCCAGGAAGCTTATATGGAACCTGCCATTGCAGCCGTAGAAGATTCCGGAGGATACGAGCGGAATGAAGACAAAGGCCGCCAGATGGACGCGGTAGAAGGTCAGCTCGATACTTTTAATGGACGCGACGATGTTCTTCAGTTTGAAAGTTTCCTTCAGCTTCGTCCGAGCCTCTTCCATGGTCGATGTAGTTGATATCGATACCACTACTCCACCGATACCAAGTTAAGTACTGCATCTTCAAATATCAACGCAACATTCCGAAGCCGAGATTGCCTTAATACTGACATTGCGGTATCAATTCTCCCGTAAAGTGGGTATATGCGGTGGCGATAACGGAATAAGCTTCGCCTCGAAGCGAGCTCTGGAAGTTAGAAAAAGGAATGCATGGGCTGCTCGTAGTGGTGGACGGAAGGAAAAGAAAAACGTGGAGAGAGATATGATCGCCGACCATTGCAAATAGACAATTTCAATTACGATATACTAGTTACTATCTACCTTATGGGTTTCTACCTCCAAGAACCTTGATGATATGCTCGTATACAGTAAACACTATACCGCCACTCATCTGTGTTCACTTTAGTTAATTGCAGGCGGAGCATACTAAAGCCACTTACCACCAATCGAGCCAGCCTTGGCGTAGTCCCGGTCCAGAACCTCAGAATCCCCTCCTCTGTAAATATCCGGTACGCACAGTGTGCAAAATTGCGATACTGCGAACGTGCTTCTAATGACTGCATGCGGGTCTTGATGACGCTGGTCCATGATGAATACCTCATTCAAAAGATTGTAGGAGAGACCTACTCCAGTGGCATGGTCGTGTAGACCGTTACTAGCCCGGCAATGGCACCGATACCAAAGGTGATGGTACTGGGTAATGTTTGTCCTGGACGAGCAGCCCCTTGGACAAATTGCTTCAGTGTCGAATATGTCGTGAAGCGAACAGCGGAGTTGGCGCCTTGTCGCATCATCTGTGTAGTGTTATCTTAACATCGCAGCAAAAAATCAGCAAAACTTACTGTTGGCCACAATCCGCGATATATCCCCGTGATCCCCTCTTGCCGCACTATGGATATTGTTCCGTGCACGAGACCACGATATTGCGGATTCGGTCGATTGGCGTCATCTATGAGCTTCGTCCTGGTGCCTTCATGAGTATACAGTAGACAACATAGCAGATAACATCACTTGATAGTTTCCGATGGCGTCACGGCAAATAGAGCCTCCATCATACCAGCACCGAGACCCGCTGCAGCAAACTATATCAGTGTATACCACAACGCTGAGACGCGACAGACCATACCAACGAGACTCCGTGGCGCGCTCACTTTGCCCTCCAATCAATATGAGATGTAACAATATCAATACCAGAACCATAACATACCTGAGGATCGGCTAATTTTTGCTTGAAATGATCATAACTCACAAACCGTACGCCGGCCTTAGTAGCATTGCCGATAACGAGTGCTGAGCATCCAGAGTACAGTCCAGCGATGCCCTTGTTCTTCAGGGTTTCTTTGATAATTGCTATCGGCCCTTGTCTCTGTAGCAAATGACATTAGGGCGTCACGAAAAGTCACTGTGACATACCTTTCCACCGAACTGCGACCGTGTTTTGACAAATTCGGTAGGGTATGTGATAAAACTATTCACCGTGAGGAATCGAACGGTATAATCTGAAAAAAAACATACGCCTCGATGGCACCAGCGGACGCGCCTGCAATTCTGATACAAGTCAGTACTTGAAAAATACAATGAAGACGCTTCACATACAGTGAATTGACAGGCTTCTCTTTCGGAAATGCCATATCTATCTATAAGAACAGTATTTGGCACGCAAGTGAGGGGATACGCAGAATGAAATGGCGGTAAAAAGCGGGATACGGTAGGAAGAAGAGAGGGGTGGCGGTGCCGTATCATTTAGAGCTGCTTGCATAATCTTAGCGCGAAGCCGAGTTGCCGCGCTCACTTAACTATGAACCGCGACATGGAAGGCAATCCGCAAAATTCGCCCAAGGTCTACCATCTTCCATCAGGTGCATATCTAAGTACGCCTACGAACTTAGTATCGCTCACCTGGCTGTGCTCTAGTCTTGTACTCTGACTTCCAGGCATTGTCTGGAACCTGGACTGTCCACCGCGATCCCAGCACAATTCAGCCACGCGGAAAAGGCCGTTCTCTTCCGCCTGGACAAGGCCCAACGAGCCCGCGGTGATCTACCAAGTGGATAACGCGTGTAAAGTATTGATGGTCATCCAACAACGCGCTTAATGAATCCGCCGCATTTGGATGTCGTCGGCGAAGAAGTGGTGGCGAGAATTTTAGGCGACGTGATATCAGCGACCTGTTCTAAAATAACGCCTCTCGATTAGGACCTTTTCGGTACTGAAGCATCTGTCCACCCGGGACAATGATACCAGCCCGTCTATTGTGGCGGTACTATTCGCTCACTCGGCCGAAATGGAATCGATAAATATGTTGAAGACTACCCCGGTAAGTCCCCGTCCCTTATCTTGCAGTATTTTTCACCGAGCTACTATGAAGATAAGAGGAAGGGTTCGCATGGGCATTTCATCGACGGGATACCATTGACGGATGCCAACTGAAAGTTATCCACAGCGTGCCGCTCCGTCTTCAGCTTGTAGTACGTACCCACATGTACACACCATCACTGGATAATTGAAAAGGCTTCGTTATTCCCCACATTTTCAGCTCACATGGAGGGAACTGCCCTGAAGTTGACCTTCACCACCAACAGCGTCCGCAACACCACCCTCGCTGTCGATGAAGACCGCGTCTACTATGAGATCGTCACCCGCTTCTGGCATCCCACCCTTACGAAGATAAACATCCTGAACCCGGACACGCGCACGTCGAAGACCGTTGCAGAGGTGCAGAAGTCATATAGTGGCAAACACCGCGTTCGATTCTTGACAGGCAAATACATGGGTGAATGGATGTCTTCCGATAAATTTCTCAAGGTAGAGAAAACAAAAGTGTAAGCTGAGATTTATCAATGGTCGGTGCGATGCTAATAGTCTGCCCAGCGGGGGAACTTTTGTTGTCGAAGGCGTCGAATATCGCTGGAAAACACATAATCGGAGGCTCCAGGTGAGTAGAGTGTCTTTAACTTCCTCCACTTTTTTTGACCCTCGTGGTACTCTTAAGCTGGTGCGCAGTGAAGATGAAACAAAGACACCATTGGTGACCTATCGGCCCTATCGACGCTATTTATTGATCATGTTAATGTATCGGCATGCATCGCTGAAAGTGAATCCCGAGCTTACCAGCCTTATGGACAAATTAATCGGTGAGTCACCCTTAGTTTCCTGATTCTGATGGCTCATCGGGGCATGCAGTAAGTTATCTCCTCGTCGAAAGACGCCGCAGGACGCTCAGTATACTATGGAATGCATAATTGATGATCTTCATATTTATCTTACACATCCGTTTATAGATCTTATATATACAAAGTATTAGAACAATTTAGATGCCTTCAGAGTCATTAGCAGATTCCAGTAAATTGCGCCCGCATCCAACAAAGGGAAACTGTTAAGTTCGTTACGGGCTCACGGGCTCTCGGGCTCTCCTGGTGTACGGTACATACGCATGAAGGTATCCTCGTATTGTTCCAAGGAAATGCGAGCCACATTGAATGTCAGCTCACCTCTCTCGTAGACACTCGTAGCAGAGCGTATGAAAGGTAGGAGCTTCTCATAGTGGAGGGTAATATCGACGTCCTCCTTCTCCTTAATGGAGAAATCATGGCATTTCAAGTGTGCAACATAGGCAACGCGCAGGGAACTACTCCGCCCTGACAAGTCAGAAGGAAGTTGGCGTAGAAGAACGTTGGTAAGCGCATCTGGCCAACATTCGAGCGGTGCAGCTCTTCCAAAGAGTCGAAGGCGTGAAGATGTATGATGTGGCTTCCCTCAACACCATCATGTTCGCTAACGTAAGAACGTCAGCTTGCAGCGAGACCTTTCAACCAACTGCAGCATTAACGGCATTAAGTGCGTATTGTTGCCGTTTGCCAGAAGGTCTTCGAATGCAACGTCCAAGTGCGAGGGTGCTGGTGCTTCCGTGTTATCCAACAGCGTTCTAACGCCCGTGGTCCATCTCCTGTCGTCGCCTATCAAACGGAAGGAGCGTAGTTTTGGACAAGCCACAACACGGGAGTCGTAGTTTATGATCCTGTCATCCAGGATCTAACATAAACCCCAACGACCATGAACCTCCTGCCGAATGTGGAAGATCTCGTGCATATTCGCACAAAATATCACGCTGGTACAGTTAAATATCTTGATGTGGTCCCAAGGAAGGACGATATAGCCAGAACATGGAAGTGGACTTTGAATCTCCTCCTATAGATAAACATTCTGCAAGTTTGGAGCATCCCGGCAACATTCGATTTTATACTGTACTCCTTCGCCATAAATGGGCGGCTCCGTCCCGTCGGAGAAAACCCTGATGCAGCTTTGAAGAGACTGAAAAGAGCCCTAGAGAGCATTGAGATCTTTAAGCACGTCCATGGATACGAAGAGATATAAATGCTTAGTTCGGTTCGAGAAAGAGGCTACCAAGGTGAGAAGACAGTCTGAACAAGACACAATATCGTAGAAACACCAGTAGATTGAGACAGTGAGGTAATACGAAGCTGAGCGTTCGATGGGTCGGCGAACGAAGCGTCGCACACAGGGACTCTCTTCCTGTAGAGGTGTATCTTCGATGTGAATATACGACGAGAATTTGTTGCTGGAGAGCACGGCCGCACGCCACCCCTTGGAGACCAAGCCAATACTATCGAGCGATGTCGTCGGATGTTGACTGACCCAATTATTCAAAGCTTCAGACGGACGCCATACCTAAAGAGGGGGGAGGAAATCCACGCTTGCAAGGAAGATTTCGTGAAGAAGTTTGGTAGGTAAGGACCGTACACAGCTGAGAATGGACCTTTTCTCCCCAATGAGTGTGTCGACTTGCTGACAGACATCATCCTGCAACTTTAGAAGTTCATCAAGTCGTGTCAGTTACTCTCTAATGGTTTGATGACCCTAGTATTGATTATGGCGCAGCTCCGAAATAAACTGGCTTGCTTTGGCTGTGGCTGCGCGGACGACATCAACCTCACCGGGAAGAGGGACATTTTGGTTCTGGAAGAGAGATTTTTCGGTGAGTAGAGATTAAGGAATCTCGTTTGGCATGTTATGATCGGTCAGAAACATGCAAGGCAAGGGTCCACAAGTAACCATGCATGAGAACCTATATAGTCATGTGGAGGATGGATGTATTGATTAGAAACGGAGGATGCTTTACAGAAGGAAAAGGCAAAACCTTTTTTTTACCCACGGTGGAATGGCGTGAGCTAGAGCGACAAAGACAATCGGCAGTTTCCGGTACGCCTTGTCCAACTCTTTCAAGCTACCCGAGCCTTTGTTCTTCGCACAGGGATTTTTCGCTACGGACAAAGTCTTAGCTTTACATCGTATCCTGTATCAACACTATGGTAACTAGGCTCAGCAACAACATCCCAAGCGTTGTTGATCAAGTTACTTATTTCGCTGCCGCTAGCCTTTGGTATGATAGGGCTCTGGTAACTACCTAGACTCATATGAGCAAATAAAGCGATGAAGGGAATCCATTGTTCTTTTGTTAGAATACTTGTGTTGCCGCCGCGGCAGCACTTGCCACTGGTTCCTGTTCGGGACTATAAAGTCGTAGAGTCAGCGCACCCAATTTCTCGTCCTTTACACTGAATTTCTATGGTGAGCCACTCCCCCATCACACAGAATATGATTAACAAGTCTTATCAGATGTCCACCCTTACGCATCCCATCCAGAGCCGACCCCTTGGCGACGCTCCAAACTTCCTTCCTGTGAATGACATCGATGACATGGAACCTTATGATACATTTTCCAAGAGAATACCTCTGGACGTTTTCTATAGACTCTGGGAAGACCCTATCCTTGTCATCCTGGACGACCGCAACATGCCTTTTATATCCTGGAAAATGGCACAGATCGTTGTCTCTGTCCTTCTCGATCTCCCAACCACTCTCGAATCCAAGGGAGCGCACAACTGGGTTGTCAAATGTTTTCAGCTTCGTGAAAATTTCACCCCGAAGGATCCTGATCACATCGTTTTGCCCACCAATGGCTCTGTGCTCTGCTATTGCCACGAATCAGATGCCGAATTCTTGCCCATCAGGCGTCTCGATGCAATCGGGAAAGCAACCTACATTGCTCACCATGATGCTGGTCACGATTATTCAAAGAAATTGTCTACTTTTGTCATAGTGGGCGAGGCTACTCTCGAACCATATCCCATCAACTTTTGTGGATACTGCCTGACATGCAAAAAGACCGCAAAAGCTAATTATGAGCGTCGTGTACGTTCAACTACAAAATCGACAGTCACAGTCTCAGCCAAGTTCAGTCGACGAGAGCAACAACAGCGGATGTTGTCAATAGGAAGGGATGAAGAAGAGGATGCCGATCTCTACAAATTGAACAAGACCGTCCACTCAGAATCCTCCAAGTCCGTTGTTCCCGCTTCCCACCAATGTTGGCTGGATTCCCGGATTGTATCTGAGGTGGCTTCAGAAACTGCCGTGCCAGGTATGGGTAGAGACGAGGACGGCTATTTCGACATGGCACCACCAAACATCCTAGATGAGGATGATGATGTGCCGGCCAGTCAGGCTATGTTGGAGATTGAGAACAGCTGGTATGAGAGGAGGGATGACTAGCGCTCAATGCATCTGAACACGAACCATTACCGTCTTGTCAAATAGTGTATATCTTTGGTATGACAGCATATATCAAAAAGTCCAAGCGCGCACACCCATGTCATCGCAAAGCACTGTCTCGAGGCGATGATGGCTAGCTCAGGCGCATCTAAGCCATCACGAGAACGGTACCTCCCCCGAAAGGGAACCCGCCTTGTCCCGAAACTTGGGGTAGCAAGTACACTGTGAGCACGCTTGGACATATGTTCAACTCCGTAGAAAGGTATCGTTCTAGCAGTTTGATTTTGGGTTGACTCACTGGGACGATCTGAGCGAGAGTTGCACGGGGACTGCCAAGGTTGGTTCTTGGCTGGTAGTAAGGCCAGGACAACATCTTGAGGTCGTTGTCTAAAATTCGCGGCAGCGGGTCCTATGGATTTTGCGGAAGAAATCTGCGTTGATCATGACAAGAAATCGTCATGCGGGTAGTTTTTTTGGCAGTAGTACTGACTTCTATGTCAAGCCCAAAGTCTGAACAAGGAAAAGAGGGGAGGACCACAAGTGACGATCCGCCGTTCACTGTTGAAACGTTAACACCTGTCTACTGGTTCTTCAAGGCTTCCTCCAGAGTCCAGACGGACAGCGATATGAGTTATCAACACGGAGTCTACATTGAGACGTTTGATAGAAAAAAAGCCGGCACACAAAATAGGATATTGGTACGTACTATCCATCGTACTTGTGCAGTGATAGCAAAGCCAATTTCTGTATTATCCACGAAGCGACGCTAGGACGCTTTCCATTCCCATGCATTAGGCCTCGCTGAGCCTTGTTACCTTTGGCGCTTAATCCTCGAAAGTATCTCGAGGAGGTGCATCTTGAGTGACCAAGCCTAGTATGTAAACTCTGGACTGATGCAACCAATCAATTATGTGGCTTGTGATATACCATCCACGAGTTCTTAATCGCAATTAGAGGGTAAATCAGGGTACTCACTATGCAATGTCAGAAGTATTGTTTCATAAACGCAGATGAGAGTCTTGGCCGACTTGGAGAATGCACTGAGGCCATATATGGGTGCAAATCTCTCTCCTGGAGAAATTCTAGGTTTGCTTCCAAGCGCAGGTAGAGACTGATCGCCTAGAAATCCGTTATACTCCCTTGAAAGATATGCAATGTGCCAATCATGTACGTAGAAAGTCCGGGTGTTATTCCGCCGAGGAGCGTGGAGAGATGTTCTTGTAGCCCAAATTCTGGCGCTGTAGATAGGGAGCCTTTCCGGAGGCTGGGATAGAAGAGAACCGCAGTGCAGTGGTGGGTGTCCCCCGATCCATATAGGGACTCTAAACTATGGAGGGGGATATAGGCAGAAGGGTCTAGTTGTCGAGCACTGGGGAAATATCTTCAGTTCGTTCGATGTTCCTTCGGCCTTAAGCTGGCCAACTAGTAGTAGTATATTCCTTGGCTGTATCACCATCAATGACGTCTTCTTCCTGTAGAAAAAGGAAATATGCTTCATTGGTGCCATATCAGTACTGTATAAGTGGGTAGAGTTGTCGCTAGTAGTTGGGTAGTAGCAAGGTCCATTCGGGTGAGCTCACCATGAGAACTTGAGGCAACGACGTGCGTGATCCATCCCCGTGATCAACGGTCACAACTGCGTTACTTTGTTCAGGCCCCTTTTTTCGTTCTGCCATGACACAGCTAACCTTTATCCTGTCACCATTCATGGTAGGGTCGACAGGGAACGCCGCAGAGTGGATATTTCCTCCAACTTTGAGTTTTATCTATGATTTCCCAGTCGATGGCGAAAATGAGTCCTCATACGATTCCATCGTGTACTACCGCGCAAATGTAGTAAGGACTGATCCCGTTCTAAAATTTTACGCCAACGAGCAGTCCTTCGAGAATCTCACCCATGAGGCCGATGCTTGTTTGTGCAAGGCTCTCTGATACCCTATTTTCTTGGATACTACAAGACCGACCAGCAGAGCTATTCGATCTTGGAAGACTGGAATTCTAGTGACATTCAGAACCATCGAGGGAAGAGCAGTATGTTGACGTTCAACTTATCCCATATTTTGCTACCTGTACCGCCACAACAGGAAGAATATCCTTCACGTCCTCGTAGAATTTTATCGCCCGACGGGCCACTATCCTGCTAACTTTGCAGAATGGGATTTTCTTGGCTCTAGAGGCTCACTGACTTTCACGAACTCATCAAGCACGAATATCATCCTGGTTCTCATGAGATGGACTATCTTTCGGTTGCTGGGCCTGCTGTTCGAAGTACACCCGCTTGAAGCTGCTGTGTCCTGGCCGGCTATGCATGTGCTAGTCAGAATACGATATTCACTATCGGCAATGTCGGCAATTCTTCCTACCTTGTCCTGAGCTGCCCTCTCAAACACATTATTGACATACATACCGGTACCACTATCGAATTGGTTTGATTCCAATCTATGGTGGTCAGCCAACATGGCGGTGAAATGGCTTGGTAACGTACAGAGGGGCTATAAAGCCGTCTTGTCACGGAGGTAGGGAGGAAACAGATCAAAGCGAGCCCTCATGCCTCAGCCGAAAATACATTGAATGACACAGCTTTTCATTCAAGGTACGTTTTTCTTTGCGACGGCGTGTTTGCAGGATCCTCACGATGAGACAGATTCACCAACGTCATAGTTTTCATCTCTACTATCTGAAACTGACCAGCGGCACTGTCACTGTATAGAGCCAAATTGGTGACCCTCATTCCCACTAGTGTACATAACGACATTATGTCCTCATGTCAACTCTGCTTTTCAGGAATACAAACACCAGATCTGCATAGATCTCAGCAAGCGTCATTCATTACCACAAAGATACAGCACTTCTAGCCGATAGGGACTCATATTCCCCTCGTCAAGTGACATTCCATCAGCAAGCATCAGGACGGTTACTGTCCATCTGAACCTGAACCTTCACTGTGCGAACCAGGGATCTGGAAAATTCTCGAGCACGCTCCAAGTGGCGCTACTCTTCATGGAATCGGAGTGTAAAAAACCGTCTGGTTGCAAGCTGGTCACCGGCCAATCAGTTCCTCTAGCCTGCGCCTTGAAACCCGCTGACTGTCCTAGCAGCGTCTCATTGCCAAAGGGTTATACTCGATACCCTCCGCTATCATCGCTCGCTTTCCCCAGAGCGAAACAAGTATCTCTCTCACGCGTAAGACTGACATGTTCTTTCTGCGCAAGGGCTGATCATGACTATGCTTCACCTATGTCGAAATCAATTACCGCTAGTCGTGGCTACCTGCTGGGTCTGAATTAAGACGGTAAACAAAAGCGGCGTAATACAAAGACGTAAAGTTGGTCGATAGAAGCTTGGCGGCACGGAGAAGAAGTTTTCGGAGTTAACACAAGCGTGAAGAGAATGCCTGGCTTTCGCTACGCCTTGAATAAGCCACACCAACTCCCTTTGACACTTCAACAAGCTCCAACTCTAACTACGGATGATATAGGGGCTTATCCAGCACATCAGGGACCTTCTTCTAGCGAAAACAGCTCAGTCTCGTGTTCCAGTAACTAGGATCCACATGGTAGACCGAAGCTTTTACACGCCCTATTGAAGTCTCCCCGTCGACGGAACGGGGATACAGTCGCCTCTATATAAGGTCCCACCCTTCCGATACAATATAAACTGCTGGCGTGCGAGCGCTACTCTGACCAGCGCATCATTCCCTCATACAATGGTCTCATAACGTACCATTTCCCACTTCCTTTTCTTACTCTCAATTGAATAACGTTCCTCAGGCCTCATGTACCGAAACAAACGGGAAGGTTGACATCAAAAAAAAAAAAAAAATCGGGAAGAGGAGAGTCAATTTATCGCCCAATGACAGCGCTCAACGTCGGCGGATGTCGCGTCGATCCATTCAATCGATCTGATCACAATACGCGGGTTGATTATAATCTGATTATTGTGGGCACAAAGGGGCAGTTTTTTTTCGATGAATGCCTGAGATCGCTGGGCGCTCGTGTCTGATAACCGTAGCACGTGTATGGCGATAGCTCCGCCGTCCGTCGGGACTGGAACTGTGCGAAGTAAGTCTCAACAAAATTTGGAAATCACAATTATTGAGCGCGTCCGGAGGAGTAAAAATGTCTCCACTGTTCCTCAGTGTCCCTCTCGGTATATATGGGAGTGTACAGGCTTGAAGACTTGAGCGTTCCAGGCCCCGATTCGGGCGCGAAAGCGCGTGTCCGTCCCAATTTTCATCAATACAAATTGTCGAACAATGGTCTACAATAGTCATCTCCCTTTGCTCTAATCGACTGCTCACATGTTCAAGTAGATTGAGATGGTTAACAAGGAGGTCTATAGCAAGGGCAGAGATTGATACGAAAGCTGAGAAAACGTGGGATATGAATTTCCTAGGGACATCAAAGATATTGCATTATTGCGGGTGCTGTCGTGTACCGAAGGATGTCACTACGTCGGTCTGTGTATGACTCACAATATGACGCTTGCATCTGTACATGCCTTGAAATAACAGATATTAGGCGAGATTGGGCGTCGCATTTCGGCGTGTACCTCATTTTTATTCAAATTTACAATCATATCTTTCATAAATGAATTTACCACCTATACCTCATAGCGTAAGGAAAAAACGATTCTAGTTTTCTTTTCCCGCGCGAAAGCAGTCCATGCGACCGTGTCCCGATTAAAGTTCCATTTCATGCTGAGACTTATGTCGTCAAAGCGAACAGTCGCAATGGTCTTGGAGTCATGCATGTTATATAATATCAGCTGCAAACACAGAAGCTACCAAGCCACTCGTTATTTACTCGAGTTCTTCGGAAATTCTAAGGAAAGCTGAAACATGATCTGGATTCTGCAGGAGGAAACAGTCCAAGAATCTTCGGTACAACCTCTACTAGAAGACAGTATATCGTGCCACTCATTAGCAAACTCTACTCCGTTTTCGGATTCCTCTGAACGCGCTAGTCCCCTTATGCTAATCGACACGCGCGAAAAGCATTCTTGAACCACAATTGATACGAACGACCCGACGTTCGTCATCCAGCCGGCCCGGAACATTCATAACCGTTACTCCTTCTGAAACTCAGCTAGAGCATCCTCGAAGAAGGAGCTGCGCATCTCATTCTGGTTGTGGTTCTCCCGGCGTCGTGTGAGAGCCGCGAAGGTCCAGGTTCGGAATATCCATACCGAGCAATCGGGGTCGAGATAGAAGGAACCGCAGCTTGTCATGGGCGCGCGCATCCTAGCGTCTTGCAAGGAACTTACTCATTAATTTCGCGATCCGCGTGAACGATGAAGTTCAGGCGTACAAGTCGGATAAAGCGTTGGCCCAGAGTTCCTATTCAGAGACCTCGGGCAAGAATATTACGGATCCGTGGACTTCGTCCTTCATGTCCAAGTTCCCGGAAATCGGTTACAAAGAGGCGATACCTTTTGCCAGGCAAACGGACTCGGCCCAGTGAGAACGGCTAGACAAGCAGTACGTAGTTGCCAGAGAGTGAACCATTACACCTGCAGTTGATCCCCTAAATGGCGCCGAAGATGATCCATACCGGGAAGCTAGCAAGAGCCACCCGGTGCAAGTTCCAAAGAAGGCCAATCCTTTAGACTATTCAATTGCGCTTAATTTCCAAGCCATTCAGTAGCCTCAAGCGCCGGGCCACCATCATTCAAGTACTGATTTCGAATCAGCTGATGGCGGTTGGTTTCACGCTCCGTGTGGCTGTGCCTTATTGTGGCGTGCCGTTGCTCGAACACAAGTAGCTCAGATTGACAAAGTCCGACCAGGAATTTGGATAATCATCAAGGTTCGAGCTGATATGATCTCCATTGCAGCGTCGTAAGAATAATCTAATGCCGTCGTGTAATGTACAAAACTTTGATGCTTTCCAATCGTCCACCCGAAAACTGGCCCAAATAACAGGACCACAATAAAAAAAGATGTGATAAATAATATGGCTAGATGATACAGCCCATCATTTAGTGATGAACCCATCGTGTACCACCCTGGGCTAGAGGACACTTGTGATTGCCCAAAGTTTTGGCCATCGAAAAGAAGCGTCCGCAAGCTTCGCATGAGAATTCGCACACCTTGTTGTGTTTAGCAACCTCATGCCTAAGGCGATCATGCTGCCTTGAGAAGCGTTCACCACATCCTAGCGTACATAGAAACGAAACGCGGGGCTTCGGTTTATGCGCCTGCATGTGCACTTTGAGCGTATACTGGCTGGTGAAGCGACGGAGACAGCCAGGAATGAGACACGGATGCCGGCGGCGCGGGGATGACTGGTCGTCTTGGGAAGGAGCCGACTTCTTGGCGGTTGTTGTTGGACGAACGACCTCGCGAGGGGGATACGACTCCGGGGAGGAGCTGGGGGAAAGACTCCGTTCGAGCTCCTGTGACCGTGATTGCAGTGAATGTCCGAACTGGATGTCAAACACGTTCGTGCAGTCGTCTGTTATTGAAGGGGAAGAAAAAAGTACTATGTCACGAGTAAATATGCGAAATGATCGTCGAAAAATATTGAAAATACTTACGATCTGGGGTCGATTCAGCTGTCGTCGGACCAAAGGGTGTCCACGATTCCGATGAGGTGAGTGCCCCTGGATATGACATGTTGTATTCTTGAGGCCAAGATGAAACGGCAGAGACGTCAGCTACAGATGTCTGTGAGACCCGGGAATTGGAAATCAGAGGCGGGTACTTACCAAATTCGTCGACCTCGTATTGTCCTTGGGTCATGTTATGGGAGGGTGTGAAAGGTATATGCAAAGGGACTGATAGAAGCAATGAGATGGAGACGGGGAAGCGAAGAACGATGGCAACACGTACTGGCTGCATTGGGCTTTACAGAAGGACCAGGCTGGTACACTGAGCTAGATGCCCCGAATTCGTCGACGTATCCTGCGAAGACCGTTCAACGGCAGCCCCGGCTGGTGTAAAGGAAACATACCATTGGGAACATAGTAGCTCTCGTGAGAGAGAAATGGTTCTGAAACGGGGACGTATTTATCAGATGCGACCGTCGTGGGGTATTGGTGGTAATATTCTGAGCTATTCAGTCAGCGAGCAGGGTGATGACGAAGAGTAAGGGACATACCATTGCCAAAGTGGTTGAAGGTTGACATGGCGGGGGTTTGAAAAGGCAGTTCGGGTATCTTGAGAATTTATAGTGGCGAGCTAAGACAATTCAGGACGATCAGTACCAGCGGGAGCAATGATAGGGAACTGTGTCACCTTATAACACGATCGATTGGATATAAAAGGCGGAATGACGAAGGAGATCGTATGAAGGGGCTGAGAAGGGGGGTGAATGGTAAAAGTAAGTTCAAACGATACATGCCTTTATAGGCACTGGAATGCAGAGATTCATCGCCTTGTCAACTCTAAATTCAACCCACGTCGGGAGAAAGTCAGGGCAACAGTGCCTTTTGATCTGCAGCAGTCTGCAGGCTCCCATTGGCTGGCAGGTTCCGTCAGGGTCGATCAAGCAGGGCACTTTACGCGGCGCTACATGTACCGGTTCGACGTCGCGTTCGCACTGATCTTAGTACCTTGAGATCGACGAAGGAGGTATAATGTCGGCTCAAGATGTTAGGAGCATTCACCCGGGCCTGGACCAATCTAGGGATCCATGTTCTTACGCCACATGATGATTCTGACGGGGGGAATGTCCTTCTTCCTGCTAGCACGCTGCAGCGCCCGTGTCGGGGGCTCCAGGTCAATCTGTAATGTTTAAGATTTCTCGCACTTTCAGACGCGTGGTATTTCATAACATACCAAGCGCCTTGGAGAATATCTGTCCATATTTCGGACCTTCTCTGTCCCAGACGTCGGCTCCTCTCAAGTCTGGAATTTTTCGACAGAGTCTCGAATATCGAGTACGTACGAACGTCCTGCTTTACCCAAACTGTTTCCCCAGGCCACTGAAGTGATACTGGTTACACTCCAGGAGTTCCAGACCACCCACTAATGACACACCGTATTTTCGTGGGGTTGCCCCCGCTCGGTACCGACTTTAATTATAGCACATGCTATACACCGACGCGTTTCCTGAGTATCTTGGTATCCTGTCGGGCTATGCACGAGGCGCTATAAGGGGCTTCTGGATCTCTTGTCTTCACACTCCGCCATCGCAATACAGTTCATTCCGGCCATCATGCTTCGTATTCGATGCTATTATCACCGACAACGAAGGGTGAGAAGAGCTCTTCGTATAAGTATATGGCCTTGCTACCGCAAGGGTGGCGGTCTTAAAGTGAACCCAATGACCTCGCATGTTCGGCTCCACGGCGCGTCCCAAAATACGCGTCCGAGGGAGTACACCATCTTGGGTGGGCCAGATAAGATGCATCAAAGGAGAAGCATGACGATAACTCACGTATATAGATGCATATTGTTACTTCATGATCATCGATTAAACGACTGTCCAGACCGCACAGCCGACATGCAACTATTTCATTAAGGCCGCCCCGATGAATGATAGGCAGGTTTGAGATATGCAAGGTTTGCCGCAGGGACAGCCTTAAATGAATGTCGTGAGCCCAATTGGAAGCTTTAGACACTTGATGCCGGAGAATGGTACTAACGAGAACCCGAAAGGAAGTTGTCGTAAGGAGAATAACAATTGTTACAAAAGTTGTGAGAATAAAGTTCATCAGAGATATAGTATTTCGGCATCAGCTGGAAGATTTATATGATGCTTCAGATCTACAGAGGCCAAGAGTTCCGTTCACACCGCAACCGTGCAAGCCAGTGCAAGGATCCAATGCAGGAGAGGCTGAGACAAAGTACCCACGTCGACAAACACGGGGCCAACGAGTCAAAAATAAGAAAGGGTAAGGCCAGGGAAAGAGCCGATTGACAAATTTTCGAGATAAAAAATGAGTCTTCTAGCAAAGGGTGATGGTAAGAGCTATGTGGCTGTGACGTCCGGTTCCGGTCAGGTTACCGGGTGCTGCCGGTCCGCTAGTCACCCGCTTTTTACCTCAACGCGTCCGTGAAAGACGCGGGTACGACACAGAATCAAGCAGAGGCCTCTCTGCGAAGGGAATACGTCTTACCAAACTTTGGAAGGCTACGGGTGTTTCATGCGCACCTCGACGATGATGCTAAATTCATGGAACGCCACAGAGTCCGGCTACTTCTCAGTTTTCTAACCCCGAATGTTCTACTGGATGAACACCATGGACCCATATCCGTACTGACCACCTCCCGAGGGTCTGTCTATCAATATCTCGCCTCTCCTGGTTAGACCCTTCTTGATCTTTCTCCGTGGCTCTTCGAGCACTCTGACTGGAAGCATCAAATCGCTTACTCAGGGAACAGAATGAGGGTGCCGTTTCACCGTACCGGGAATACTGTAGCATGGAGAAACATAGAAGTCCGTGGCTCCGGTGTACTACAAGTACGTTCTGATGGCTAAGGATATCTTCGAGCTGCCTGGATACCGAGAACGTCGATCGTGCTATCGCTATTGCACACGACCGGTAAGTCAAACCTGGCTCCCAGCCGCGGCTTGGGTTTACCTGGGACTTATTTAGCCGCTGGGGCTGAGCCGTCACAAGCCGAATAGCGAACTGCTACCCAGACGATCGTTACGTTCCGCTGTTTATCCTCCTCTTGGCTCCTAGGACGTATGAAGACGTCTGCATACCACGCTGCTAACTGTTTCAGATGACTATTCCGACCTCTCTAGCTTGGCTTAGCAAACTCTGTGTACGGAGCTATTCGGATCCTGCGCTTTCCTATCTCAGGATGATTCTTTGACAAAACCGGGACCCCCCTCTGCGACTCTTTTATTATTGTTTGCGAGGACGCGGTGCACTGCAAAGAGCATTTGCTCCGCTGGATGGTTTCAAATCATGGACAGAGATCTGTCGAACATCCCGACTAGTTCCTTCTCGATTGAAGAGGTGTATCGGATGTGTATTGCCACGGAGGTGATTACCCGTTGCTGCTGCAGGATCAACCACACAGTACAGATGGAGGCACTACGTAACGATGGCCTTTCTCGTTTACAGTTTTTTACTGCAAGGTCATGTCCTCGAGTATCATGGCGGTTGATTCGCGAGGTAACCACAATATCAGGAGATCAAATGGCTTGTGGCTCATATATCTAAAAGGGATACTTACCAACGCCGTTGAACTAGCCATGCCTTTGCCCTTCCGTGGCGCATCGAAGGTCCGTATGTGCCTGGAAATAATAATAAAGCGGCTTAGCTGCTGTGCCAGGACCCGACCATTCAATCGACGATGGCGGTCAATGTGTACCTCGTCGATCGAACGATGAGGTCAATAGAGATCTGTTGCGAGGATTCATACTGTCTAAGCAAAAAGCACGTTCCAACATTCGTTCAAGGTGTCAGGCTCTGTGTAAACATACCTAACTTTACTTGGCTTGGGGTCATCAAATGGCCTGGATCTCTCCAGCCGGTTGGAGGCCTGGCGCCCTAGAAGCATGTCGGCCGCTTCTGCTATTGATGTTCAACAGTGGTGCTAATGAACCTACTCGGGATCTCGGCCCGGAGCCTCTCGCGTCTGCCGAGCTGCCCTCCTCTTTCTTCCCCAGTGTACCATGCGTACAGTGCTTCCCCAAGCCCGTTGGAAGCTCCCCCAATTTGCTTACTGAGGTTCGAGCGCAAAATTATCACGGTGATCTTGTCTTGAATTACCAACTCCCCGTATTGGTTTCATGCCTCTCAACTGTAGCGTATGGACGGCTGCGTTTGAGCGGTTATCCGACTTGCGCATCCAATGTCAACGCATCGTTCAATCGCCTCTCTTTAAGCTACACGGAGTACACGATAACTACCTTGGTTAACGGATCCTACTGTTAGGGATATCGCCTTTTCAATCGCCCCTATCTTTGCAACGATTGTAGTTTTATTTCGCAAGAGCGAACATCTTCATACCTGTTCTCTAGTTGCTCCCTAGTCCCGCCGGGTCAAGGAAACGTGCTTCGTAAAAGCAGTGCCATCGAGTTGCAGTTCTCACTAGTGCTGCAGGATAAATTAATACTCCACAGGCTGTCTGGCTTTGATTGACCCTGGGTACGCGCCTTGATATCTCTCCTATACATCTACATCCGCTCCCAGAGTTTAAGCAGGGGAATGACGATCCACCATTGGCGCCTCACCTCTTCGTCGTAGCGCTATCACCGCGATGGAAGCGAACTCCAGGGCTAACTGCGTCGAGAAGTCCTCTCTGAGTGGTGGGAAACTTGAAGCATCAATAAAACATTGCATCGCATATGACTCTAGTTCTAGCATTGGATAGATTGCTGATGGACTAAATCGGTTAAATTATTCAGCAGGTTAACTTGAATAGTACATCCACTTTGATAGAAGGTCAGGAGTATACAATACATGCATGGACGATGAATCTTCGAAGCAGCTACCCTGCATAGTCATCCTCATGAGATGAAAGGTTTGATGGGCCGATTCCGTGTACAAATCAAACCAGGCATGGATATAATCCTCAGATCTACCCGAGTTGTCGTGAGTCGAGGTCCGAGAACTACAGCCGTGTATACATGCACCAACCACACAGCCATAGTTCAAAGTTTTGTTCCACGAGTTTCATGTTCTTGTCCCGTTGCCCGCAGGGGTACCGTGGACAGAAAGATACCATCCACAGTCATATCTGCTGATTGCACGGTTAAGAATACGCATCATAATCTGACCTCGGTGAATATATCACGGGCCCTTCGAGGTACATCGTTCGACGTTAATGTTAGGGATCACAAGAAGTGCGGGTTCGTCGATGTGCCCCCGCTTGATGGGGAAGCGGGAAGAAGTTTCCCTGATAATCGCCGACCACCTCCGTATAACCGTCATAATAGATGGTTCTATCGTCGATAGTACTTTGCCAATTGGTTGAGAGCTGAGCGACTAAGATCGCGAACGATGTATATCTATCTGAGCCTTATGATTAGCTGGGCTTTAGTGTATGAAAGGATAGCAGCTGACCTATACTAAGACGGTGATCTGCTCATCCCCAATGTGGCTTCCTCAAGGAATGAACTTCGTCTAGTCGAGAATACCTGGCATCCTTCTTTCCGCGACTGCCGGGTTACGAGAGGTATACACTCTGTCGAGATGCCCAGACAATACAGGAAATCCCGTGTAGTATCAACTCGATAATGACGGACCGTGACCAAGCCTGCCTGCGGTACCACAGCCCGAAGAATTGGATAGCGGGAGAAAACGATGCAATCTTAGAGTCTCGAATTATGGTTCCTTGCCGAATTGTTCTGAGGCTACAGCTTCGAATGATCATCTCTTGTCCGCAGAGCCTCGGGAAGACGTGGGAGAGATATACAGGATAATCAAGTTGGTAGAATGCCAGGGAAAACTTTGTAGCGCGACATGTCAGAAAAAATTGCCTGTTGGAAGGCAGCAATGAAAGCGGAACGTTCTTTAAACGCACAGGGGCAGGGGTATAGATGAACACAGGCTTTATCAAGCGCTTCCAGTCAACGAGGATAAAGGTGAGGTCTGGTGACCGGCATATATGTTTATCCATGAATGCATGCGAAAGATTAAGAAGCAGTAGAAGCACTGGGTATGATTGGAGATGATACCGGGAATTATACAAGATACTGTGTTTGTGGAGTTCGTTATCAAGGATGAAGCGGGAACCTTCGAAGCGAAACTCGATGTCGTCCAGGCGGCAATATAGTCAGTATAATCCAAGATGCTCTGGAACTGACAGATCAAATGCTCGCAGCGGATAAACTGTATTAAACATCAGGCAGAAATCTTAGAGCAGATACGGCATAGAGGTATGCTTTGCCCGTGGCCGAACACCAACTTGAGAGACAGCTTGTCGGCCAAATTAGAACTATTGAACACATTGAATGACATAGTCCAGGTTGTCAGCTTCTCAGACTGAGTCAGGCCTTCAGGTCTGGGAATGTGGCAGAATTAGCACTGTGTGTCTTTACGCTGCCATTGGCCCAGCTGCAGGAGCCAGTCGCTGATGGCTAAAGGATGCCGAAAGGAACCAGAAAATTGCAAAATTTAATAAATTATGAAACGCGTTCTGTAGGTCACATGAAGCGGAGGGAAATCTTATCGCATCTTATCTCCGTTGTTACAGATGGCGTGGGAAAGCTTAATCTTTCCTATTGAGACAAATCGGGCTTCTTCCGCCAAATATACCTTGGCTTTAAATTTTGAACCCTACTACTACTGACACCCGGAATATACGAACCACTATAAGCTCGGCCTGCCAAAATTGTGACCTTTATGCAATCTCGCTTGGATCCTGGGGGTTTGCTGACCGCAGAGGTGGTCAATGAACCGGACCAGCCTATTTCTGTGCTTTGCCGTGCATCACCACACCACTCGAACTTGGGGGACATATGTGTTTCAGATATACAAGTACAGGGAAAAAATCCACTCCATGATAATCCTCAAGAATCCTCAAGCCCCATACTCGATGTTACTTCGGCCCTTAAAAATCACAACTTCGTACCATTCAAAGGATACACGGGAGTATCAGGACTCATTTTCGCAGCGGCGTCTTCACTTGATGAGATAATCTGCGTATTATGTTCGGTGCCATCTTGTGTGTCATAAGAACCGTGGTTGTCTTACTTCCTTATCTCCTCCGTGCTCTAGGCTGCAGCGGCGCCTTCAAGCTGGCGTCCGGCAAAGGTTTCTGCAGTCCAGTTTCACATTCCTAGATTCAGAAGTGACGGCGACCCTTGAAGCCTTCCGAAGTCTGGGTTGTCTTACGCACACTCGGGCTGGTACGGACTCATCGCGCTTCCAAAAGGTACTTCCAGTTACCTGGAAGATTAGGTATCTACGGAATCGTGGGGAGGATTTCTCGCATGTACAAAGTCGCGAAAGGTTAACACTCTAGCGTTTGCGTGCCTTCTGGTTTGCTGATATCTCGTTCGCAAGTAAAGCCAAAAATCGAACATAAATTGGAGCTGGAGGTTTATGACTGGTACGCCACTGACAATGTGAAAATTTTACCAGTTCATCATTTGGCACCGTTCTAACTCATCCAATAATGCCGTGAAACCTTGATCTAAGTACTCCCGAAACGCCTCTTGGCAGAGCGCATTCAAGAATCGTTGAGTGTCTGAAGAGGTATTGCTTTCAGCTAACAGGCACCTGACCTTCTTGCGATATGGTGTCGCTGAAGCTTATCACTTTTCAACAAGTGGAGTTATAGAAGAAAACGGCGATCCAAGAGGCAACAGACTTTGGCACAGGTGGACGGTGCACGTTCTTTCTCTTCGGCCATTATCAGGGTGTCGCCTGTGCTATGCAAATACCAACGGGGCATTTCCTCGCAGCGGCCAAACTTCCGACGTCTGAGGAAAATTTACGGTGCCGGGGAGACTTATAACATTAGGTACGCAGAAGACCCAAATGAACGACCTTGATCGGCGGTGCTCGTATGTGTCGGAAGGACCAAAGCTTGTAGAAGACGAATCGGCATGAATAGTAACGTCCCAGACTGATCCATGTCAGCAGATGATACCCTTTTGTATTCACAGAACATACCCGCTCCGAAATTTCCATTGCAGTATCAAAGAGGGCCTCCTCCTCGATGCCTTCGTTCAGGTTCCAAACACAGCAACCTGCGTAAAAGGTGATGAGGTTCAACTGTGACGATCAGCATAGGACGATAACCTACTTATCTGTACGCCGCGTTTCTGATTGTGCCAAAAGCAGGACGCTACCGGTGTTCACGTCTCCGTGAATCCATCCATTTAGGTGGACGTTGTACCGATCTGACTCAGGCTCAAGAAAAGCACGGCGCACGAAAGAAGTGCACCCACCCAACATTGCATATAATACATCTTGAAGTAAAATCTGTACAGTAGCCGCTTCGCGCAGATCTCTTCCCTCGGTCTTAATGGATTCACGGTGAACCTTGTCGATGGAATTCCTCCCAAAACTAGCCGATGGTGAATCGTAGTTAGAAAGTAAACGCCGCATGGTGCTCACCCCGACAATCTTTCACCTCATATGTTGCAACTCCTGGTACATCAAAGCGACACGGAACGCCCCGCAACATGCTTTGGCCAACCTCTGCAGCTGCTTTGTCCTTTATCGACTACGAATGTTTTATAATCACTATCGAGAGCAGGCTGGTACCAATATTTTTAGTATCCTGCCGGTGATATACCAGAGATATTCAGTCAACGTCTGCGAGATTCCTTTAGCATACGTTGCTCAAAATCTCTAGGATTGACGATTGAGGCTGATTGTCTAGTATGTGGACCCATAATTGTTCTACTACTTTGCTCATTGACTCGCAAGGTGTCCGGAGTCCGGACCGTTACTTATGGATTAAATAATTTATTTCTACGATTTACTCTGAAGTTAACTCCATCATGCCCCAGCAAAAGGATAATCAGCATATCCCTCTGGGTGGTAGTCTGCGAGATAAAACAACTCTCTTTTGTATGGGTTGAGAGGTAGGTCTTTTTTGCAGTCTGAGCACCAGGTCGGGCTGAAGAAAAACCAAAGATTAATATTCATGAATTTCATTAAAGGAAGAAAACGGTCGTCGACGCTCACATTCGCAACAAAGTGCCTTCCAAAGGCAATCAAATTGCTGGTCTGGTCAGCGGCTTCTATGGCGGTCTGCCTGTTGTATCCGCCTGCAGCGATGAGTGTCTTAGGCGCCCATATTTCCCGGATAAAGTCGTTCTCTTCGTCGGTGCCGACGGTCTCGCGGTCGAAATTTCCGAAAACACGAGGCTCGATGAGGTGGAGGTAGGCAAGGTCGGGATGCTGGGTCTTCACCTGCGCGACGAGATGCGCAAATGTTGGCTTTGGCCCCTTCATGTTCATATCTAGCGTTCATTCAGCATTTTGCCAACTTGAATGTGATTAAGAACGTACCTTGGAAGCCATTCCACGGGCTTATCCTGTATGCCGTTCGCTCGGCACCCATCGCCTTCACGACGGCTTCGATGACCTCTAGCGGGAACCTCACTCTGTTCTCGATACTCCCTCCGTATTCATCCGTCCGTGTATTCGCTACGTCGCGAGTAAACTGATCCAAGAGGTGTCCATGTGCCCCGTTGATCTCCACGCCGTCGAAACCTGCTTTTACAGCATTCAAAGCCGCCTGCGCATATAACCCAGGGTATTCCTTAATCTCGTCCACGGTGAGAGGTCGTGGTGCGCGAGAACGACCCGTCAACGGGACGTTCGACGCAGAGACGTACGGAAACCCTTCCCTGTGGAGGATTTCAGGAATCCCTGCTCGTCCTAGGGCCTACAGTTGGCAATATATGAAACATCCCTTTTCATGGACAGCTTCCGTAATCTGGTAAAATTTAGATAATTGAAATACAGAGGGCAAAACATGGATACGCACTTCTTTCCATACTTCTATCTGCTCGTCGCTCCATATGCCGGGAGCGTGGTCCATACTGCCAGCCTTGGCCGCAATGAACGTCGCTTCGGAGACCAGAAATGATCCTGGCGTGTGTGCTCGTTGGACATAATAGTCTATAACAATCGGGAGGTGTGGTACGTGAGCCTCTGACGCTCTCATGCGCGACATAGGTGCGAGGACGACCAGGTTCTGAAGGGTCATTTTTCCGACCTTGGCTGGTTGGAATAGTTTAGAAGACATGCTGATAGTGATTAAACACGCTGGGGATGGCAGTCTTTTATATGATGGTCAATTATCATTGCATTTGAAAGCCACCATCGCTAACTGTTTGTTTCAGTGCATAGTCGCGTGTTGCTCGCAGCATTTATCCTGGATATCCGTCCTCTATATATAAAAAACCCTATTACAGACCAAGAAGCGACACGTCAGAGCGGCAGTCGTGCCTGCGCTGACAAGCATGCTCCAAAAATATCGGACGTCGCATAGGCACGACCTAATTTAAGAACTGTAAGAGATCTTTCTCAGTTGCCGTACATGTGTGCTGATATTTCTACTCACAATTCAGGTGCCCAGCTAAAGAAGCCTGTTTGTGTCTGAATTCGACAAGCATTGGTCTCGTAGAGCAGCAAAGAGCTGGCCTACGAACAATTCGTGGTATAACGTCAGTTAATACGTTTGGTTCATCAGAACCGCGATCAGATCACCATCATTTTCACTGCTCAACCTCAATTAAGCGGCTAAATGCCGATATGAACATATGCAATCCACTTGCGAATGCCCCATTCCTCCGCCTCCTCTCACATCTTCTTTCTCAGCGTCAATATGTATTCCTTGAGGCTATACGCAACATTCGTCCAACCTCTGGACCTCGCACTTCTTGTAGAATTCCCGACAAACATCAGCAGCGAAGTCGTTGTGAATGGGATACAGAGTCCCAATCACGCTTCGGAAGCCACAAACTTCCATAGCCGAAGCAAGATTAACGACTTCGCCGGATGTCTGGTCAGGGGAACTTGCAGTATTGCAAGCAGAATAAAACACAAACTCCCCTTGAGGCGAACGAGAGCGCATGATCGCTGGTAGAGTAAGCTTCTGCCCATTGAGGATGAAACACAATTGAAACGGTCTAAAAGGATCAAACGTGCCATGGCAGCCAAAGTGGACCCATGGATGTTTAGGTAGGTTCACCAGCACAGCGTTAAGCGTTGCTTGCTCCCCGAAGAGGCAGGTGGCTCGGCCCCCGAACTCTTTCGCGATCATGTCTCTTTCCGCTTTCGCATAGGGCAACTCTTCAACTGGACTGCCTTTACCGTCATCTCCTATGAATAGAACTGCCGGAGGCTCGTCAAGGCTGCGCGGCGCCTTTACTGCCAAAAGAATGGAAAGCGTCGAGATGTACGAGATCGTGTATAACGAGGAAAGATCTGAAGGGTCGAATCCCTTGCTTTTATAAGGACCAGCGGCATGCAAGGGAAAGCGGCGTGCCAGACCGGTTGGTAACAACCAAAGTCGCGACCCAATCTCTACCCCCAGCGCCTTCAGTTCCTTCGTGATGGGCTCGACAGCTTTCTTCCATAGCGCCTTCAAAACTTTCTGAAGCTTTCCGTCCGATTCGACGGTATCTTCGAGTTCAGAGAACTCTCAAGCGCACTGGCGAGCTTTACGAAGTACTGATACTCAGTTTCTCCTCCCAGTAAGACTCGAACGGGCGATTCCTTCCCCTTGACAATGATGAGAGCATCGCACCCGTATTTGCTGAAATTGGTTATGATGACGGTTCCACCGTTTGCTATCTGTTTGAGTTCAGCATAAGAGAGGGAAGAGCCCAAGGGAAGGGCGTCATTGCTCTGAAGCTGCGCGGACATCGCCTCCCTTTCCTGCATATCACTACTATGTTTCTGAAGAAAATCCTCCCACGTCAACGGGGTCTTCGCGTCTGTGGCTTCGCCGGGAGCAAACGTCGAAGTCCACTTCCATCCGCTAGATAGGAATAGTCCATGAATATTGCGGTCTAGCTGCTTGCAGACAGCTTCGAAACGAACCACAGCGTCTGAGTCCTCCATACATCCCAGATCGCGGATACGCTCATCGTCCTGCCTCATGGCACGGATGTGGGAGAGGACAATATCCCTACCGTACTCGAGGAGCTCGACGACTTCCGCAAGGTTCGGAGCGCTGGATGCTATGATGGTTGCGGCAACATCTGCAGGGGATATAGGTCTGAGGATCTCTACGATGGCATGTCTGATCTCGATTGGCGGGTTGAGGTTTATGCACCCACGAAGAATGCGCAATAGGACTACGATAAGCGACGGCCACGGAATGGTGTCTCATCTCCAAAGCTTGCGAAACCCATACGAAAGCGATTGAGAGCTGGTCCATGATATCACAGGTGGATACCGACAAGCTGGATGCATGCTCGAAGGATTCAAAGACTTGATTAATCTGCCTCTTGACTGCGGCATCATCGCTCTTCAGTGTCAAGACTTGCAAACGCGTCCTGGCCGCTTCGCAGATGTCAAGAGGCGAGAATGGGTACTATTCATGGTGAAAATTCCGCGCGGCCTTCATGGCAGCTTCATTGTATTGTAAGGAATCGACAAGATATTGGGAATCTCCTGTCTCGTTGTACTGCCACGTCGCAAGACATGCCCTGTGCTTCAGCGCGGTTCCCACGGCTGCAGCGTCGCCTTTGTAAAGCTCTTGCAAACTTGATTCGAGTTTCTGCAGGTACGATTCCTGGAAAATTGAAGGAGTCTGCAGAACCTCAAACAAGCACCAGGTGTAAATGAGTAGAGAGGATGACCGATGTGCGTGTGGGAAGGGACGGTACTTCAAGGCCTTCTCTATCCACACGATGGCTTTAGCAAGATCTCGATTTTGGTCAGGCTTTTTCGAGAAGAAATGGGAAACGGCATGTCCAAGCGCGAGATTGTGGGCTATCAAGGGAAACGAAACGTGACTTTCGCCTACAAAGGTCGCTTTTTCAAAGCAATCGACTGCTCCCGCAAGACTCGGTGCACTCAGAGTTCTGAAGAAATATCTGAGTTTAGCGTGACCAAGAGCCTGCCAGTGTAAAGGACGTGATGTGTCAGAAGCCATCTGTTCTCGTAATTGGAGGGCTTCCTGGAGACACGAGATCGCTTTCTTCAAGTATGCAACGTCACGTTTGAGGGATGCGTCGTATCGATGAACGAGTAGATTTCCTCCATTGATAAGGCAGATGGTACGAGTGTTGTTGAGTGTAGGATCATCAGAAGATACAAGAGAAAGCGCTTCTTCGTTCTTGTCAATGGCAGATCGCAGGTCCTCAAAATTACGGGATTTTTCGTATCGGCTTGCGAGAGCACGGGCAGAGCACGTTAGGAACATCGCCATGCCACCTGGAGCTCTACTCCCTCCCCATAGCGATCGCAACGTCAAAGTGCTCAATGGCACGATCTATATCATCTCCGCTAGTGGTTTGATACCGTAGATAATACCCGTTTCCTACATTGTGATGGATAGCGGCTATATCGGGAGCTGCTGGAGAACACTGCTCTACAGCGGAAATTGCAGATTCGCCGAAATCAACGAGACGATTGAGATCGGTTGTGCGGTGGGAGTCGGATGTCTCTGCGTCTTTGTACAATGCCATTGTGTAGAGAGAGGCGAAAGGCAAGTACCAAGGTACCAATTCTTTTGTCAGACGAGCTGTAACTTGACTGTTAACACCGTCACAGTCTTCCACAAAGCTGGACCGTCGGCCTTCGTCCAACGTAGCATGCTTCAAGTCTCTAAGCGCTCCTTGAGCGACAGTAATGCCATAAACGAGAATATCGATCAGAGCGTCGTCGTCGTCGAGTTCTTGTGAAACGCTGGATGGGCTCCTCGGCGTTGGAGAATTTTCGCGACTTTGTGATCTCTGATGGAACATGAAATATAGATCCTGAAAGAGAGCGAGGGACTAACCGTAAAGGCTCCCCCTTGAAGAGTACTGGGTGCTTCAGTTCGACAGGAGAGTGCCGAGAAGAATTCCTCGTCCTCATCTTCTTCCAAGTCACCTTTGTCTTCCTCATTCCTTTGCTCTTCCTCCGTCAGAGTGAACTGCCAGCATGATAAGTGTAGGACTTAACAATAACTTCGGAGATCTGTCACTCACCCGAGTAGGAATTATCTGCTCGTCCGAGGTCGACATCAAGCCGCTAAAGAGATTGGTTGCTTCCGGTCCATTTAAAATCTTATTGGCCTGGATATGGAGATGTGAGATATTGGATTGATGGACACGCATCGATAAACCCACGTTTTCTTGCATTTCGTCCCACTCAGCGTCCGCCTATAAACAGGACAATTAAATTAAAAGCCAAAATTTTACCCTGAAAAGGCAACCCACTTCTTTTTTCGTTTCCTCCCACTCATAGTCTGTCTATGACAAAGGATAGTCGTGTTAAAAGCTGAAGTTTTATATTAAAAAACCAACCCACTATTCCTTCAGGACGTTGCGGTAGCAGTTCTCGCCGAAGGCTCTCGGGGTACTGTATATTCCACTGGAGAAACCACCTCGATGATTAGGTGTGCAGTACACGCTCGTGAACGGTTTACCTGGAACGTTGGCTTTTACCATCGTCAACATAAGCTGCCTCTAGTACAAAGGGGACGTGCTCACCATGCCATCTTCACGAGTAGTCAGTATTTCTTTAATGAAGGTAGTGTCCTCTGCATGACCTAACGTTTACAACTTTCAGCTATTCACGGTGATGAAATTGGAATTGGCAGTTTCAAATCATACCATGGTCGTGGGACTCGTGGCAGGAGAAAGAGTTTCGATTACCACAGCTCACTGCGTGTAAAACACGCTCCTTGATGGCATTAACCGCAGGGTAGAACTAGCGCCCATTACCCAAAATGTCACTTCTCCGTGCTGTGGAAGTAGGCGGTAAACATTACATATAACAGCCGAAGGCCCGGACCGATCACGCCGGAAACTTTTTCTTGGCTTCCCTGTCAAGTCTGCTTCTACAGCACTACTCGGTGAATGAGCCTTTATGAAACGCCGTGATCCATCGCATCATCTTCCATCTATCCCTGCTACCAGCGACAATGTGGACTCCACGGAAATCTCGCACTGAGCAGCGAAAGTGCATCGATCTCTTTTGGAAGGTCAACCACGAATACCTGAATCCCAATGGTCTACCTATTACGGTAAGTGATCTCCGTAGATGCGAAAACAAGTACTACCTTGATGCTGTGGTTAGATAGGCGACTTTGGAACTCTCGACAGGCGCACTGGGGATTTCCAACGCGAGGGGAACATATTTGAGCACCCTGAATCAAAGGATATTATGGCTGAGCAGAACAGGGACGATCCTCGAAATACTACCGTCATGGAGTGCATTTTTCGGTGCACGAATAACGTCAGGAACATTGGCCTTCCCTTCAGCGTCGGAGGGTAAGTTCTTTCTAGTCCCTTCTATCATTCCGTACTCAGAACCCGAGACAGAGGATTAACTGGCGTGGTAGATGGCAATGTGACTACCCAATTTCAATTCGACTCCGAGCGCGGCGTTCTGTTGTGCATGCGCGACGTCAAATATTCAATGCTTCCCATCGTCGAGACTTGGGTGCGAACGCTCGAGAAAATACCGCTCTTCAAGGCTAAGGGCATCGTCACGGAAACATATACTTGCAGTCAGTATGACCTTCTTATGAACCACAAAAGTGCCAACCTCTCACCTGTGTTGATGATTGCAATTTCAATAACTCTCTTCTACTACAGGGAAGCGTGATGTGGGTGTGACCGCCGCTGCGAGTGTTCCGATTCCAGTTTTACCAGCTGTTAGCGCATCGGCCAAGGCTGGATTCAACATTTCCGGTAGCTCGGAATCGGGATCGGTGTGGCAGGGAACAAAAAGTGCAGATTGTGATAGCTTCGTCCCTATGTACCGCTTGAAGGCCTTACGAGGTCGGGTCACACGGGGAGAAGATAGCTTGGCCCAAGAGTGCGTACCTTGTAATCTCAAAGCTTCGCTTCATCAATATCTATTTTCCAGCTTTGTTCTACCTTGGGGTGAGCTCGATGATGATGGGAAAGATATCGTACGTGAACGGTCCGATTATTTCTGACAATCGAGGTTCTGAAGCATCATGGCAGCAGGATGATGATGACGAGGATGGCGACGACCACCCGGATGCGTGAGTAATGTCCCATTTCTTGCTACCGGTGGTCCTCTCCCTCTTCAATGGCTTCGTTGAACAGCAAGCCTGAGTTGCTCAGGTTTTCTTCACGGAAGTAGTAGCATATAGCGATTCAATAAAACATCATTGAAATATCACAACAGCATACAAACTTACCATGCATCGTTATGTAAGGGAAACTGTTTGAGAGAGCAAAATTCATAAACTTGTCAATGCAATAATGACTCGGACGCGACGCGACGCGATGCACGTGATTTGCCGTCGTCGACTTTCGGCAAGCTGTTACATGTAACATGTTGGCTGTCGTGTCCTCGATGTCAACAACCACCAACCGTTGTTACTGGGATGGATGGGTCTAGCCATAAGAGATACAAAGTAATGTCTCAACCCACTGCATAGCCTGAGACTATTTTCAGAAAGCGCAGCAGCGTATTCAACTAGAAATTTATATTATTTCTAGCTTTTACAATATAAACTGCATACACATAGAATACATGAAATACAAGACCTAGCTACCAACCTTAAGAGAATGGACCATGAATCAACGCGTCCCACGCGCTCTTTGACTGCAGCGTTTCAATAAACTTAGCCTTGTTGGGAGTACCCGTTCCACTGGGTGCCGGCGCATGTATTGCTGGCGAACCGGTACTCGTAGGGCTTGGCGGCAGGAGTGGGGAGTCCGGGCCGGGACTACTGCGGGGCGACGCCTGCGATGACGAGATATAGTCGGTCGCCGAATCCTAAGTAGATTGCACAGTCAACCTTCAGCCGACAGCAACATACGATACCCACCGATTGGCACAAACGCGAAGGCGTATGAGAATGGGAGATAAGGTGGCCTTGCGGGGGCAGGAGATAGTGGCTCGTCGACTCTGCTTGTGCTGGGGTCGACTGAGGCGGCGGCGGCGGGTATGGCGAATGCGAGTGGGTCGAGTAGTAGATATGCGCAGGGCTCGCGGTGCCAGACGTCGAGCGCGAGTTCGGGGGCCGTTTCTACCGTCATCAACGTGAGATAATAATGATGGCTGAGCAAGAGAAGAAATGGCCCACAGGCGAGAGAATGCTTCCCAACGCGAGTCTCAATGCCTCCCTGTGCTGCATGTGAATGATTTTGTTCGCCTGCTCGTTGTCATGCTGGAAACCATGGGCATCGAGGCCCTCTGGACCTCTCGGCAACGTATCAGAGGATCGGGTCTGGACCTGCGTGGGCTTGGCCGCGACGGAAACAGGTAAAGCAGTCAGAGCGGCCGGTGTAGGGTTGCAAGGCAGACTCACCATCGTCAGCAACGATGAGAACGAGGGGCAGTGGCGACGTGGAAGACGGCGACGGCGACGATGTAGGCGCCTGCCAGTACGTGGCAGTGGTGGTTGAAACCAGAAGAAAATACGCATCTCCACCATCGTATACTGACTGAATCACCCGGCAACACCTGCCGAGGCACATGATCGAACCCCACACATTACCAAATTACCTCGATCGGTAAATCGCGGAAAAATGCGGGGGAAATTGAAATTATGAGCACGAAAAATGTACACAGGGTTCCTAAGGTAGTAACAGGCATGCAAGAAAGCAAAAGAGAGATGGAGATGGGTTTGCAGGTCAGCGTGATAGGCAAAAAAATATCACGGCATTGATCTGTCCGAATCAGAAGCCACGCTGCTGCATTGACCACTGATTGCAGTTAGGTTGAACCGATACCGACCATCACCCGTAGATTAGCAGGAGGTGGTGCCGGTCCCGTTCTCAACCAGCGTGGAACTTTATGACAGAGTTTACCCACGTTCGCGCGGTTGACGGTGCCCGTTGGATATCAAAGCAAGGAGATGCGAAAGTTTCGGTGAATGTGCACCAGAAGAGCTGAAGGTCCCCTGAACTGAGATAACAGGGCGGCAGGGATAGAAGAAGTGCTTCCATATCTGCATCCTGCATTCCACGAGCTCCCTGGTAGCAACGGCGTTCAATCTGGATCATGTATCTGTCATGGGCTTGATAATCGCTGAGTAAGTGCCACCATATTCCCAGCTCACCGACGATCGCTGGTAAACGGGAAAAGCTTGCGTGTGTAAAGCGAGTCAGAGAAAGGACACGCCCAAAAACAAAGTGTACTTACGAATCAGAGAGGTACATATCATCGTATGCACCGCAATCCTGGCTTGTTATTTCTTCTTAGGACGATATTCTCTTCTCGATACATGTCATTAGCTGAAACATGGATGCAATGAATCCATCGACAGATATAACCAGAACGAGGCACGCATAGCTGCATTTATGACGGTAAACATGCGGTATTCCTTTATCGTTTGAGCGTGCAAGAAGGCCCGAGAAGCCACAAAACCTGACATGCGTTGTTCTTTAGCAATCTTCTACAAACGAGATAAGCTCTTCTTACTATAGCCTGTTTCGGTTCGACCTACCAATGTGTCGCTGGCCCTCCGTATTGTTGCGATTGGTTCGTCCTAATTCCTCAGTGGGAGACACCTAACTTGGCGTCTTTAAGTCGGCTGCCCACGCTACACGAGATTTGGTACTATAGCGGCCAGCCTCAGCTCTGCAGTAGAAATACGATACCTCGCCCAGCTACGGGGCCGTTGTAGCCTGACCACGGCGATTAGCTTCATGGAAGTTTGATGCGCAGCCTGAAGCTGCAGGTCTTGACCGAGGGACATTCTCGCCGCCAAAGTATGATCAAAAGTCTTGAAGGTAGAGAAGGCGAATGCTTAATAGCACTATCAGCAGAGAAATCGAGGAATAACGTCAAAATCAAGTAGCGACATGGGTGTCAATGCTCAACCAGTTTTCTCAGCAAGGCTTCCATATTTGGACCTTCGGCATTTCCCGAAAGGACAGCCACCCGGACCGTTGCTCTTTTTCCAGCTTCTTTCTCCATGTCTTCCATTTTTTGTGAAACGTCTAAGTATGTTGGCTTCGCGCACTCTGCACAGTAGGAGTCTCTCCAGCCGGTGGAGCGCCACGTCAATGTTGTAGGTCCGTTGGTGAGTCCGGGTCTGTCAAGCCCGCGAGCCTTGATTTTGTGTAAAGTGTCGCAAGTTTAATATTTATGTAGGCTATTTTCTCTGTGAAGGTGCCGCTCGGTATTCTGACCACTTGAGGTATTAATGCAGCTACGCACGGACTCGGGTATCTAGATCAGCAAGTCCAGTATGGGACTCATTCAAGTAGATTCCAACTAGGTCTTTGCTTTCATTACCTACTTGACTATACACACGAAAGCCCCGGCTTGTTCTGTCTAGTTCTCAGAGAGGGATTTCTCATCATAAGAGTGCCCTGCCATGTCCTGAGAACTATGGATGTTTGGATTGCCTTCTTCCGGGATCTCTTCTTGTCTGTTAACAGATACTCAATTTGAAATCGACGGCTCAACAAATTTAACCGGGGTCCAGCACTGCTCGTTTATCGCGCAGTCAATTCTTATTTTCCAGACTAGATGTGTCGACTCTGATACATATTACTATCCGCCTGAACCTCTCTGAGGCCCGTTTCGTCGCACCTCTGTATTCCAGGTGGTTGTACGCCGCACGCAATGATGGTTCCCTTTGTGATCACTAATTCAGAGTTCATTTTCTTCCAGATATCCGCGCCAAGTTCCACACCATTTCCTGTCTTGGGGCATTACACGCAGTTAGTATGTGTTCTGTACTTTTATATCTTGCATTCCTTGTATATCACCCTTTCTTCGCAACCACTGATGTGTTTCCAGTGACGTCCTATTGTATAGCGGTCGTGTATTAACTTCTACAGAAACGTCGCCTTTACAATATAAGATCTTATTGGACGGCTTTTCCAGACTATTGAACAAATGGCCAATGAGCTAATTGCAATTACTCAATCACAAATGGCCTCCGAGGCATCGTGCCAAATGCAAGGCATGTTAAAACCACCGCCTGATTTACTTATGTCCACCTGTGCAGCGCAGCCCTCGATGGCAATGCAGGAAGGCGGGGGCGTGAACAGATACTTCCGATGTATCCCCAGGCTCAAATCTTTGAAAAGTCAACGTGAAGTCTATTTATTGACCTTCAAACAAATTTAGCACTGATCATTTTCTGCCAGCGTCAACGTACTTCACTGACGTGAGCTTGTTGGTTTATCTCCCCTTGAGTGAATGTCGACGCGGCTCCCGCTTTTCGACGCAAAAATTCTTGGCAAAACCAGGTCATTGCGACCACATGGAGAAAATCATCGCTGCGCTCCCGCCTACTCGCATTTTCAAACTCGGTTCCATCGACTATATTCTGATTTACAATTTTCTACGAGGTTTTTTTTTTTTTGCAATTATCCTCGTTCTCATTGGCTGGTACCCTGGTGAAAGCTCCCCCACGGTTTATCTTCACCGTGACCCCGCTTTGATTGAACACCGAGTCTGTCTAGCCAAGAATTTTCAAGGCCGAAAGCACGCACTGGAATACGCTTCGTTGTTTGCCTCTTTGCCCCATTATTTAAACACGTAAGTGCACGGCAAAATTTTTCTATCGCATCGCCCTCCCATTTGCGAACATCATGAAAGTCACTGCTCTCGTTGTCCTTGCCTCTGCCTTGCTCGCTGTCTCTCACGCACCTCAGAAGCGTTCCGAGAAGGAGCTGGCTCGCCGCGACCTCGCTTCGGCCAGGTGTGCGCGCCATGTTGGCGAGATGCAGCGACGACGCGTCGAAAAACGTGCTCAGGCTTTGACCAAACGATACTCGTCCGTCACGATCACCACCGAGTCTCCTTTCTATCCTACCATCCAAAATGACACCTGCATCCTCACCCCGGAGATCACCACTGGTCCGTACATCTGGACTAAATCCCAGACGTTGCGTCAGGATATGACGGAGGGTCAACCCGGTATTCCCTTGATATTGGTAGGTTCGATTCCGACAGTTGTCATCTCTGCTGGCTAATTTATTCCTGCACTTAGGATGTTGGGGTCATCGATATCAACACCTGCGAACCTATGCGCAATGTGCTCGTCGATCTTTGGCATTGCAATGCCACTGGGTCGTATTCCTCCTTCACTGGACGTAACCCCAATACGCCCTTTGAACAGTTGATCCAGGAGCTCAACGTTACCATCGACGAAAATTTCGATATTCACACCGATGACACCACCTTTCTCCGAGGAATGTGGCCTACCGATGCCAACGGTGTGATGGAGATGAAGACAATTGTCCCCGGATTCTACGTGGACAGAACCGTGCATATACGTTCGTCTCCTTTTCCTTCCCCTTTACATCACATGCAAACTAACCCCGTTTCATCCAGATGCCCAAGTATGTCGCTGTCTTTTCCCTGTGTAGAGTCCCGTACGATCTTCTTCCTTCTAGGTGCACCAGAACTGGGTCCTCAAACCCAACGGAACTATCCTGACTGATACCACGGCCAACACGGGCCAATTTTTCATCGCGGATGATATCATGGAGTATTTGATGTCGTTCGAACCTTATATCTCCCATGTAGAGATCGAGAGGACCACCAACGCTGTCGACTCTATCTACTCCTCCGAAACTGTCAATGGATGGTCTCCCGAGTTGGCCGTTATCCCCATGGATGGGGAAGATTACGCGAACGGTATCATTGGGTATATCACTATGGGTGTGGACTCAACTCGTTGGAATGCTTCATCCTTCTAGATGTGTAAAAACGAGATTTCTAATTGGTCAACTTTCTTACGCGTTGATTTTCGGGCTAGTAATACAGAGGAGTGCCAGTGCAAGTACCTTTCAATCTTTCAATTTACAACCACTGTGAACATTCCCATTATTCCTTCCTGACTCGATCGGAGCACTCCTTCAAGTTCTTCCTCGCGTTGGCTGTCTCTTTCTAAGGCAAATCAGTCTCCAATACCGGTTAGATGATAGAACCTCACCTTCAAATCCTCCGAGTCGTTATCGAACCCTTCGACTAACTCGCACTGCCTGAAAAGTTCTAGACCTTCTTGATAGTATGGTACCGCTTTGGCCCATTGTTTCTGAGCTCGGTAGAGGTCCCCGAAGCAGTAGCATACTAGTGTATAAAACTCCCTGAAAGCTTCTTTGACAGTATCCCCCCACTCTCCCGGAAGAGATGGCGTAGACAGATATTTTTTCTTCTGGTCGAGGAGAATCTCTTCTGCTTGGTGGTATTCTCCTTCCCTGATATATCGATGGATCTTCTGAACTAACAGCTCATGGTCCTGAGGAGTACCCGAAGAGAAGCTGCCGAAGAAAATAGACATGGTGCCGATGCGGATGTGTGAGGATGTAAGTAAGAAAGAAAGAAGAAGGTAGGCGTTTATACTCGAGATATAGGAGTTCTGTCTGAAAGTAAAACATGTCCGAGTCAGAGGGGGCGTGGTTCAAGAAGGTGACTGAACTCAATCGAAACTAATGTTTCCTTGAATGAGCCTTAGGTTAGGTAATGTCATACAGTGCCCCCCACCGCCTCCCACACCCAGAATCGTCGACGTCGTAGTTCCCTCCTCTTCCCTTCGATCAGGTTCGTTATCACAGTGTCTTCTGCGCTTATGATAGCACGAATTACGACGAAAGTAAGACTACACCACCGCCACGAGTCACCTTCAGGATGAAATGCGAGAGATGCTGCAGCTACAACTCGTAGTCATTAAACTAGAACAAGTTAGAGTAGCAGTTTCCCCCATCCCCCTGCCAAAATACTCCTCGCGGACTCCTGGAACACAAGTCAAGAACCAATTCCTCACCCCTTTTCTATCCAACCTTCCCAGTATTGGACGTTTTAAAGTGGACTTCGGTTGAGGAAGACTACAGTCGGGGGAAGAAAAGTCTACCACATGGTTCATGGTGTGATTACTTTTGTATTCAGCGATGACGAGCCCGCCAAGGTTGGGATGAGTCAGGCAAGGAGAGCTGAGAAGGGTGACGAGTCATGGTACGTCAAGTCAACGCGCCTAAGCTCGAGACTAGTGATCTGGTGCTTTGCAGGGGAAGCAAAGGCATCGATGAAGGGGCACCCCTCTATATCGCACTCTATCATAGACACGGTACGGAGATTCTGCATATTGGAAACGATGGTAGCAAAGATGAGGTCATTAAGCAAGTCGGGTATCACCGAATTGAGATTTGGTCCCGTACCTCGTGCATGGCGACTTGTCGTTGGGTCGGGGAGAGACCGTATGGACTGTCTGGTACTAGCTCCTCATCATTGCTCAAGGTTCAATCTTTTGGGATAATTTGCCAATAACGTTGGATTTGCAGTGTAGTGTTGGTTCAACATAGCTAAGGTATCCGTCCGACAAATATTGATGTCGACCGATTCAAAAATATGCTCGTTGGCCCTTGGTCCCTTCACACGAGATGCTTGTGTGATGGCGACGAGGGTAGAATCAGCATCGCCCTGCTCTGCGACGGCATCGACAATTTGATGGAGAATCTCTGTCGGGAGCTGGAGAGATTTCGGCTCATCCGTAGGAGGGGGTAGAAGGAACGCTGTCGGAATATGCGAGATCTAGCAGCCCGGCTTCCCGGCATGTTGAGTAAGGGATCAACTTTATAGAAATTACTAAAATAGGAATAGATTAGTAGAAATCCGTAAAATCAGTGGGCAAACTTTTCACGACTTGGTAACCCAGTTGACGAGGTTCATTTCGTTCAGAAACCACGATCTCTCATGCGCTATATTGTATCTCTTGCCTTCGCCTCTCTTTAAGATCTTGGCTTTGACCCGACTGTGCGATACGTTGCAGTACCGATCCAAGAATCTGCTGAGCATACGGTTCAAAACGCCATCCAGTACGATTATCGCATTGGAAGCCAAGTACTTATACCGAACAGTTGACAGTCTGTTCCCTCGGGCCAGTGTAATCAGCCGTGGTGGTCGAAGTGGAAGGTTCATCATGTCAGTAACCCAGAGAATAAGTATAACACTTTGGAGGACACGATCTGGATTGCTCATGACGACATGACCGACGGCGAAATACATTGATCAAGGCTTCTCGGAAAGTATCCAGAACTCACAGACAAACAAGGGGGACTTCATGCGGCACTTTAACGAGATCGAGGATTGAAAAGTCGATAAAACCAGCTCTTGTACGAGACCGCCACTTCCCCGCCATTTCTAAACTTTCCTGCTTTGCGCTGTCGCATCTCCGGATTCTTCTCGTAAACAGGTAACAGGCCCTACTGTTGGAATATCGACGGGCATTCCTTGAAGAGACCAATCATCAAAAGTATCAATGAACCACAGAATATCGTCCTGGAGACTCCTTAGGCCCACTTTTCTTGCAAAGCCGGAATAACTCCAACACATACACTCTGCAGCTACCTCGCCCTTTGTATGCCATCCTCTGGCCAATTTCTATAGCTGTGGGGGAGCGACACGATCTATTTGTGTCTCAGATCGTCCCAGCGAGTCAACTCAAAATCAAAACCACCAGATCCATACCTTTCTAGGAAGTTGAACATATGTCAAAGCGTGCTCGCAGTGTACTCGCTACCCCCAAATTTCGGGGCAAAGCGGGCATCCTTTCGGGGGCCGTGATGGCTTTGATGCGCCTGCCAAGCTAGCCATCATCACCTCGAGACGGTGCTTTATGATGAGACTCCCTTGACGGATAAAGTCCCTCGCCCTTGACATGTATGTGTGCGCTTAATAATATTGGATTTTTTGATAGACACAGTAGTATCATATAAAATACATATTCTGTCGAACAAGGCGGTAACGATTCGTGTTCAGATAAGCTGAGCAGTCAATCGACACTCGGTGGGTCGGAGTCCCTCCTCACAGAGCCGCAGCTTTCAAATTCTAGCATAGCCGGACTATCTGGCTCATCATCCTCATCCATAGTGTCTGGTGGTGTCATCTGAAGACGGCCGTCCTGGTCTCTACTCATACCTGGCATGGCAGTTTCTATAGTATTGTCGGGTGCGATGGAATCCAGCGAAGACCGACTGGAAAGCGAAGAAACAGAGGACGAGTCTCGCGAGAAATAGGTTTCGTTAGAGCTCTGGGGATCAGAATCCTCCTCCTGCTCCTCGTCTTTGCCGCCGCCGTCGATATCATCATCCTTATCTCGTCCAAAAGACAATATCCGCTTTTGTTGTGGGTTGTATTTATGCCAGCTTTGTGGAAGGTGTTTCACTTTCTTTCTGCATCTTGGGCAGTGTCTAAAAAGGCCCGGGATAGAACATGGCCGTTGGCAATTAGTTGAGTCTACTATGACGAAAGTAGACATTTCTTTCAAAAGATCGTGACGAGCATCGTTGTGAGCGATGTAGTTTGCTTTCTAGATTGCATCGAGACGCTTGACGGGCACGAATTCGTCGCCTGGTTTGTAGCGGTAGCAGAGCACAGAACCGTCGGTGGGCAGAACGATGTAATCAGGGTCCGGGATAGTTTCTTTGCGAAGCTGGAAATGTTTGACAGCCCACTCGCGCTCTTTCTCGGATACGAGGCTGGTGGGGAGATTGTGAAGGACAGAGACGATGGTCTGTGCCATTTTCCAGGATGTAAAAGGCGTGTTGCAATCATCCAGGACGACAATCATAGTAGGGCCTTTCGGTATATGCAAAATAGTCTGGGGCATTCTCTTGAGGAATGTATTGTAGGGTTCCATGCCTTCGATGTCGGTGGCAGGAAGGAGCTCTGGCGCGTCGCCAAGGGGTTGGCTTTCGATGGGTTGCATAGGGGCGGACATCCTATAGGGCTTGTCAAATTCGAGGTGAGATGAGTAGGTGATTGGAGAAATTCAATAGAATGGATGAGGGATATAGTACGCTTGGGGCAACGCGAATTTATAGTCGAAAAGTGCTGTAGTGGCGCCACAAGCATACTCAGTAAAGGAGAACGGATTCCTTTTATCGCTTTGTTCATGCGAGTCTAGACAGTTATTAGGGTGCTAGTATATCAAAGGGCGGCAGTAGCGAAGTTCACTTGAACAACAACTTCGCTTAGGGAAGGCAGCCTGGTAGCCATATTTGGTTATCATGCGAATTCAAGAGTTTGCTTGTATGGGGAATCCCTGTACAAAGAACAAAGGGTGACTTGAAAGAGGGGTAAAATGGAAATAGGAATCGGTTTTGGCGGTTTTGGAAGCGCGCCGGAAGTTGCCGAGTATCTTTTTTACTCGGACCACTCCGCCATAAGTATCGATTTTTGGGGTCCTTTCTTTCTGAAGGCGTTCTCCATTTTCTAAGGAAACGAGTTTTGACGGTGTTCAGCAGGACAAAAGTTCTTATGTTGTGTTTGTGTTGGCATCGCGAGGCCGAGGTTCTGATACCGAGTGAGTCGCAAAAAAAGTTTACATCTTTGAAAAACGTGACATTGGGACTAACTATGAAATTTCTAGCATATATACTACGAAATAGCCATGGAAATGTGCGGACCAATAAGTGAATCCGTACGAGTACTCAAACGTAGACTGATTGTCGTGCCATGAGAAGCTCGAATATTCGATCACACTTTAACCTAGGACTTCAAGATGGAAATCTGACAGTAGGAGATCCTACTATCGACGGACTGTGTTTCTGCACCCAAAAGTAACATGTATCGGACAATGGTGCGTAGTATGTATATGCCGCAATATCTGAGGACCATATACTGTCTCACACCTACATTCCCTGCATTCTTCTATTGCTCAAACGATCTGGCCTTCATCGTTGATGGCACGCAGCATGGTAGTATTCGAGTATCGTGAACTCTGCCGTCAGCCCAGTAAGGTCCTCGTAGTACGATGTCGCTACATACTGTATTCCCGATGTACGTCCCATATAAGGTACCGTGTCATGTCCCTGACGTCTTTTAAATATCCATCAGGCTTTGAACAGTCGGTGGTCTTTTTCATTCTGCATAGACATCAAAATAACTCGAAGTCTTGTTTCTACACTCTACAATCAAACAAACTTGTGCGCATAGCCGTTTTGGCTTGTTTTCTCATGTATAGAGACTGATGACTTCGAGTAGATTCCGCTGGCATGGCATCGAATATGTTCTATATTCTTTTCTCCTTGTTGTTTCCGAGTATCAATCGCAGTAATATACAGTCAAATCCCCCTTAACCCAATGCCCTCATAACCCATAACCCGCGATACCCCATAGTTTTTGAGGTCCACCGATTCCGAAATTGACCTATAACAAGCTCCTTCCAGCCCGATACTCTACAGCAACCCACAGTCCGGAATCCCCACTGATACCTATGAGCTAAGAGATTTCACTTGTGATATCATGCAGGAAAGGTGAGTAATTTCAATAATTCAAAACACTCGGATGTTGACGTCATCCGCACTCAAAGAAACGTTAAATTGACTGAATTCACTACCAGGTGATCATTTCGCTCTACCGTCACCATCACAAGGCCTGATGTGGAGAGTTCAAATGTGTTGGTACAAAGTCTTCGAGGTCGGCTTCTTCTAGGCTCCTTGTGGTGTCTTGCATATGCCGTACATACTCAAGTGTCCCTTTATTTCCTCCCAAACGGCTCATTGCCTCCACAGTTTGTGGACCGTTGGAGGCAGCCCATGAGCCTGCTACACCAAATCTGGGATAACATGAGTAACCCTGCATGTTCATCTCAGTAGCTATACTGGCGAGTCTCTTCGTCGCGGCATGTTATCTGAGTGCATATCTAGACGGTATGCGACCAGCCCCGCGACGCGATATATCCAGAACTAGTAAGAAGATACTGCTGACTCACCGTCTGGCAGTTTTCCAGGACTTTGGCGTCAGGGTGAGCGGTATACCGATTTCGAATATTAACTGATTGTATCTTAGTCTAGATACATGTAGGCGCTGGAAACCCGGCGTCATCATCACCACCCCGTTCTTTCAAGAAGCTATGATAGGTACAATTATGCAAATATAGCTAGAGCAGTTCAGCGCCTCTCAGTCAACTCCGCTACCATGGTCAGTCGGTTCGGTTTCTCAATTTTCACGGCAGGCTCTGTCAGGAGGCCTAGTGATCATCTCTTTACAGCTAACAGCATTTTATCTTCGTGGAATGAGAGCACATGCCCGACTACACTTCTCCTCTCATTTTCATCTGACTTTTCAGTTGTCTCGTGCGATGCTCACTTGCCAAGATTCAGTTCTATTGTCATTGATTCGTCGTATCTGGGTTTCACTCAGACAGCGAGGCGCCTCGAAGCTTACGCTACTATACAATCGAGCATCTGGGTACTCGGTTTTTGACCTCTTTGAGCGCCTTTTCAGTTTTTTCCCTCCCCCAACAAAGCAGCATATATCGCAGTCCTTCCATTTCCTGGGATGCACGAGCTTAACAACCGGAAACTTACAGGCAGAAACTGGCTTCAGCTACCATTGTTCGAGTAGTCTACCTGCACATGCGGTTCCTGTACTCATATCCGACGTGTCAAGGTCAAGTCGCGATGACTTGGCGAGTACGACACCACACTCTGCGTCATTGTCAGAGTCTGGCAATTCCAGTATCACGTTCCAGCCTGTCAACGTTGTGGATACCGCTGTGCCATCGCCTGACATTACAACAACGTTTGGCGAGTCTGAAAAGCCTCTGCCCGTAGAAATGTCCTCCGAGGCATGTTCTGTTATTGGAGAATTATTCTACCCCATTGCTCCGACGGAATTTGAGCGATCCCGTCGGCCAGATGAGGTGTAGGTCATTCAGTCTCTGGACCATTCAAACACTGAGGGTTTTCATCCAGAGAGGACAAACACATCCGCTATAATATCGGTAGATTGACAATCTCATTTTCCCGGTACGGTTAAGCTCACCTGTTTTCTATATGGATGAACTTCAACCCTCTGTAGAAGGGAAACCCCTCAACCATGGACTTCCTATATCCATCCTGAAGGGGCCCGTTATTTCCGCGGCGAGCATGATGTACGCATCGTTCACTGCCTCTTTCCAGAGACTGATTTAAACTGACGAACAGCTATTTACTGTCTACTCTGACGCGAATCTGTTTGATCCGGAAACATTACGAGCTGTTCAGCAATTTGTTGATCAAGTCGATGAATACCTGACGTGCCATGATACCACAGAAGTGCCCTTTGACGCAGAAGCAGTGGACCTTGTCTTGGATGTCACCCTCAGTGCGACGAAGAGGATGATTTGTGGATACTACTTTGCTTACCACCCAAATCGTGCAGTGTTTTGGTTGGACGAATTTGAATCTTCGCAGCGTCTTTGGTCGAAAACGAATGGAGTCACTTCGCCGGATCATATTCGTCAGTACCAATATGTATACACTCGTTCCTATTTGGTGCACTAATTGGATACCGATAGTACATGAAATACAGTCGCAATATTGGTATAGGAAAATCGAACTTGATGTGAGTGTGATTGTTAACGAGCTCTTACAGGCATCACTGCGCTCTCTTTCCGTCTCCTCGATGTGCGTCCCAAGGAGTAATCAACGAACTCAGAGATATCATTCACCATGCCATTGGTGGTGAGTTATGACTCTCCACTGCCATATTCCCATTGTTGCTCAAGAGTCACAAGATCATATTGTGTCACCGACGTCCACCGTTTCTTATGGTATAGAGGAGCTCCGCGGAATGCTGCAACTTCTTCCTGCAAAAACTCGAGAAACCAACGGCGATTCTGGACTTGGGGTTTCTCGAATTGCTTACCTCCTCATGAAACAATTTGGTGCGTTCCTTTCACTCTGCTACACCGCACGGCACAGACTCAAATAATTAGCCCACGAACGCTTCCTTCACTTTTACGGTGAACCTGCAGCACGTCTCAATCGCGGCACCTCCATTTACGACAAGAACAAGGTTCACAAGCGCTCCTTTCTAATCCATATACTCAAATACCTGCTCTTCGGTGCGCCTTGTGACCACCTTCACGAGATCGAATCCATGATGTCGGACGGACTGCTTAGCCAAGTGGCATGGAGGGACTTTATCGATAGGATTTGCAAAGACTGGACGCACCTAACTCTATACGTAAGCCTTGGTAATCCAGTATCAAAGGCAATAAATGTTGATGTACAGACCAGTCTACAGTGCTCATCAATGTAGATGTCGCGGTTTTATCTATCCAATCAGTCGATACAAGTTCGCCTGTCAAGATTATTATACACCTTTCGATCCTTTCTTCTCTCGGAAGCTTATTCTTTGCTCTGCTACTTCTCCGCCGTAACAACACAAGACCGAATATCTCGGCTGACGAGGCTGCGCGTTTTTGCCCATGTAACATTGTCTGTTTCCTGATGAGATTTGAACAGGTAAAGATTATGAACTCGTATCAAGATTCCTCTTGCAGATATGACAACATCGCAATCATCTATAGTCTTCCATACGCTTTGCTCATGTGGGGGTGGGTGGTTTCTTTTGATTCAAATCCTCATCTTGATGGCTATCCCTACTGGGTTTAGGATCTTGTTTTTCGTTACTGGATTTGCGACCATGTGTTTATGGGACACTGCACCAGTGAATTCCGTGATATTCAGTATGGCATGGGTTTCTTTGGGCAGCTTGATCGTTTTTTACGGATGGATTTCCTCCACTGACGCTCGGCAACAATGGCTACTGTGGATTCAAGAGTTGCCGTGCAGGCTGCTTGTCAAGTGACCGATAAACATGCGTGTAAACCATATCTATGGTGTTTCACGTCACCGGCAGTGAGTGTGGTTCGGTGGCACTTCCTTATCATATTGTTTTTTATATCTGTGTGATGAGAAGATCCGGTACACTTGGGTTCTTACGACGCTAGGCGCCTCCAAAATAACAAGCGCCCAACAGTACAGATAAAGCCTTCACGAGTCACAGGAACCGTTGAAAGTCGAGAGCAATGGTCATCACAACGTGAGTATACATCGTCCTCATCCTGCCAATTTCACAAGATCGAAAAATAGCAGGGGCACGAAGGACGGTCAGGGTGCGGGAACAGTAGCGTCAAATTTGGCGCCCAGTCCTGCCGAATGTGTGTGTTCGCATAGCCGTTGAGCTGGCTTGGCGTCTCGCCACCAAATGCAGGATCATCGTATAGCATGATTCGTTCATCAATTAGCTCGAAACCAAAAATCGTATCAGAAATAGACGGCTCCGAGTGAGTACATCACGGACAGGCATTAGGACTTCACCGAGTCAGTAGGTCCGAAGAGAAAGGAGACGATTACCTACCGACATCGATCGTGAGTATCAAGCAGCCTAAGATAAAAAGAAGAAGAAGAAAAACCCAAAATTAATTTGTCAATGCAGCGAACAAACGGAAAGAGACTGGCAAAAGTTGGAACCTTGAAGAAATGTTTCAATAATAGTCCAAGAAAAACGCTGTAAGTGACTACAGTGGGTTTGACATTGTAGGAAGCGTATGTAAAGGCAAAGACCACAGATTAAGGTCAAGGCCACAAAAGTCGATGAAGCGACGTATTAAGAATGCCAGAACTCAGTCGGCGCAGTAATGGTGGAAACGACTATTTTCATAGTCTAAGGTATCCCACGCAAGATTAATAGTAAAGCGTATTCAGAAATACGTATATAAGTACAGTGTATCACGGTAAAATAGCTATGGACGTATGCCTCTGTCAGTGGAGTTAGATAGAAACAACCATGGTTGTGCGTGTAACTAACAGTAGACGGACTGACCGATGAAGTTCAAGAAAAGTAGTAGAAACAGAAAGGTCCGTAGAATCGGTGTACAGTATGGGTAATGGAGGGGAAAGCCATCAAATATCGCATGTCTCGTTCAACAACTACATCATATACCACTATGAATGAAGAGCGCCCATTGTTCCACCGATAATCCTTGGTCACGAAGGGTTCTCACCGCTGAGCGCAGCGCGAAAGAGGCTTGCCTAACGTCCATGGCACTCTTCTCCTTCAGGTGCTTATACACATGCTCAGTGACAATTGGACCCTGCGCATCTCCCATTGGCCACAATGTCGCCACTACACTGCGATAACCCAAGAACTGCATCGCAGCAGAAAGATGGAGAGATTCGTCTGGAGTACCATCGGTCGAGATTGCCGTGCTACACGCCGACAAAAACGCAAACTGTGGATCCTGGGTGTGGCGCGCACCATGCTTGACAAAGTGAGCATTTCCTTATCCCATAACTTGAACCCGCTCATAAATGGATTCCTGCCGTTGAGATGACCGTGACACGCAAAGTGGACCCTACCAGATGGAGGAGCATCAACAGGGTGGAATTGTCGATCACAGACGAAACCCACCAAGAGTATGACGGCAGGATATTCCGTACTGTAAACACTGTCGCCTCGTCATTCGAGAATCTCGTCGTCGATCCGTCAGGCAGAATACTTTCTACTAGTTGAGTTTCTACTCTGGTGTTTTCGAGCTCGTGTGACTGATCAAGAATAAGAGTCCTAGGGGTGGTAATCGCTGTATTACGCCGTCGCGCATTGATCAAAGAGGATAGCGTCGGGATGTAAGAAGATGTGTAGCGGTCGGGAAGGTTACAATGGTGTGGACTGTCTCGGCCGTATAATCCTGCAGCATGCAACGGCAAGCCAACCCAAGCCCCAGTCAGGCACCACCAGATCCTTTCTCTACCCAAAGAATCCAGTGTAGGAAGGAGATGAACGATGACGTTATTCCATAAAGCCTCCAAAACTGACTCCATCCCACTCTTCTCTTCTTGAACCCTACCCATACGTCTCGGAACACTCTGGGAGACAGTGACATGTAGGTTTGTCACATCGCCGTGTTTGAAATTAAGGATCGATACATGCTTCTGGAAGCCGTTTGGACCCAATATTATGGCGTCGCAATCGTACAGTGAGTTTTTTGAGGATGTGAGGAGGATGACAGGACCTTCCTCTCCAACTGCCAACAACTCAGAGAAGGGAGGTGTACGATGGAAATCTTCAAATCCCTTGTACTACCGTATTTCAACTATGACCGTTTCCCACTGCTTTGCAAGATCCACTTGTTCAATCGCATTCCATGAATCCTCCCACTCTGAACGATCCATCCTGTTCGCGATATCCACCGCCCGCCCGACAAGTTCATCCGGTAAAAGTTCCCGGACTATGTCGTCGAATGGTTGGCGAAACTGAAGGAGTTGCAGCCAGAGGATGGACCGTCCTTGTTCAAGCCATTCAACTGCCTGTCCTATATCTCCTTTCCGTGACGCCCATGCTGCACCGTCGCAGGCAAATACCGTAGCAACGGAATTCAGCCGCCGATGCCGAGACTCGGGGTCACATCCGATGAATGCCAGTTGATATAGAAGGCCTATAGCCGTCTGAAAAGCTTGCTTGGCATCCTCGTCATCAATGTTGTCGTCCTGAAGTGCTTGGGTGCATAGATTCTCTGAAGCCTGAATGCGCTGTACGATGGGTGCACTAACGGTCTTTGCCGTTCCCATGTAATCGTGAATAACGGCGCCGTTTCCAAACAGTTTCCAATCGTCGCTATGTTGGAGGATTTCTCCCATGTGTAAATCGAGAACATCCTGGTGTGGGTGGTCGGGAGGGAGTTGTTGGATGTTGGCTCTAGTAACTTTAGCCGCTTCTTCCAGACCATAATTAACACCACGTATTATATTGGCGCGAAACAGGGCAAGGAGGACTTCGGAAAGATTGAGCTCATCAAGATACGTACCATCATACCACAGTGAATCTAGGGAGCGCGCTTGGACATGAAATTGGGATCGCATCATAAAGCAATGCTTTCTGGACCATCCCTTGACTTTGCAAATGGAGGAAACGGTACCAGCTTATGAATCCTTTTGTATGTAAAACGCTCGCACGATTCTTGTTGTCCAAAACAACGATGGGTAGTTCGAGCAAGGAATCGAGGATCTCCAGAGCCCTGTCCAGTAAACCCAAAGACGGTACGACCTGGAATTTGCTTGCGAAGCATAGTGCTAGGTTCATTGAAGCTATGATGTGCACGCTGTCCGTGGCTGCGCGTACTGTCTCCAGTATGTCAATCGCGAAGTCAACATCATTGACGCCACGTTTGAGTTCGAAGCGCTTCTTGAACGCATCGGCCACAGGCAAAAGGTCAATTTCAGAAGGAAAGGAGAATGGGTCATTCATATACGATGTATAAATGTGCCGGAAGATGCCGATTGATTTTTCGAGACCAAGGAAGGTGTCGTCAGCATCAGCCCCATAATCCGCAATGTCATAGAGCGTGCATGCCAGCTCATATACAGCTATCGCATGTTCTCGGATGTCTGATTGTACCTCCTCTGCAAGCAGCGCTTGCTCGACGCTAAGGGCTTGCAACTGTTCCGCGTGGATATGAGGACTGGTTTGAGTGAAGTGTTCGCCCAGAGCGCGCCGGAGATTGAAACTGCACACCCTACGTGTGGTTGCAGGGAGATCACGCGTGGTGATAGCTTCCCATAATAGCGTTATGGCTTCCTCGCCGGCATCCAGGTCATCGGCAGAGACACGAAGCGCTCTAAGCGCAATGGCGAGGTTGTTCAATGTCTGAATTCTGTTTTCGTGACCTTTGGGTCGATACTGGAGACATTCCCGATGAAAACCAATGGCCTCTTTCAGAACGCTGAGATCCGACGACACGTTGTGCTGCGTCTTCAATGCACATCCGAGCTTATTCAGAGTGAGGGGTCGATCTGGATGTGGTGGGTGTTCGAGAGATAATGCCTGCCTCAACTGGGCTATGGCTTGGGAAAGTATGTTGGAGTCATTATCCCGGGTAAACTGAGCGAGTAAGGAGATTGCTTCGTCACGTAGCAAGGTGTCAGCCATCCCTAGATACGACTACGACGTCAGTGAGGTGTGACTGAAATGAAGGTCATCCCGTACCGGATTTCCCTCGAGTAGATTTATAATGACAATCGAATCGGAGAAGAAGAGCGTTATTGATGGCCCCCGCAGCTTAGCACTGACTAAGGTGCGCAAGGAGTGGATTGTTCTATTCCTGGCTATCTCCCGTGCCCAACACATGTCAACAGTTTCCCACCTAAAGAAACCGTCTTAGCAACATCACCCCAATGTTGCACATCTTGCTCCGGGTCTTTTCTATCCCCCCCAGATCACTTCAGCGCTCTGTTCGATCAGAAGCATATCGACACGACCTGTGGTCAGGAAAATCTTCCACACTGTGACATCATGATCCGCTCCTCGTAGAAGTGGGAGGTAACCAGATTGCTTGCAGATCCACACCCTAAAGACACTGTCAATCCTTTGGAAGCGGACAGTCCATGATGTCAGACCGCCCAGACAGTGCCGAACTGCGGCTCGTCGAAAGTGTATGAAGCTGGGAGCGCGTCAGCTCGTGAGATTGAGAAAGGTACAGGGCGTACATATCGACAAATCACACTCGAAGGTAAAAAAGTACGGATAATAGTCAATGCTACTTCTGCTATAGAGCGTCACTCCAAACTGACTTTCAGGGTTATCAATAACTGCTTGCCCGTCTTCATTGAACAGACTGTGTGCAATCCGAGTGTATGAGACATCTTTATCCCGCGCCATCGAAGAGACCTTCGCCGATGCATGAAGCTCCAAGGAAACACCCGAAATGACCGAATGTGCGTTCAGGTGATGATAGAATATCTTGGTATCACCCGACTTCTATTCTCCTCTGTCCCGGCCGAGGTTGCCGTCCATCTAGGTATTCGTCCTGACTCGCAGCTGTACATTTTGTCCTCACTGGAGTGAGGGTGTAACTTCGCTGGCGGACGTGAGGAGTTCTCAAGACTTTGCAAAGCAGGATTCGGGAAAGTGAAAAAGTGGCGGGCCGTGAAGTATCAACTCCGCCTGAAACGTATCAATGTTGGAGACCTGTAATACCGGTCCAGGAGCGCACTCGAAGCTGTTGGTGTGTCTCTGTCTCGATACACGGAGTACTTGCCTGCGATAACTTCTTGAGCATGACCTACAGAGAGAAAAATCCAACCGCCATTCTTTGTCACTCGTACAAGCTCGTTATGGACGAAGACCACCTGACGACTGAGAATTCCGCGATTGCCTCGCCGTGAGGAAACTGTGTAGCGACAGGTGCGACACTTCAATTCAGTAGAAGCCGCCTGATTCTAGAGTGATGTGTCAGATTGATGAGAGATCGTTTGTTGCTGGGAGGAAACACTCCGAGTTCTGGCAGTCCCACAGTTCTCAGGCTGAGATTGATCGCCAGTTCGGGAATCACCGATGTACACATTTTTTTGAATCATTCTCAATCATCTTTTCGATGCCAAATGCACCTCAAAAATTGAGTTCTTGTTACATTCGGTCCGACTTTGGTGATGTCCGACCTCGCTCGTCTGAAAGCTGCGCAACGCCTCGCAACACGAGCGGAATGTCTTCTTTCATTTCCCTAACGGCAGAAGCCGTTGGGAGGAAAGGAGACTGGATCACCGCTGGGAACAAGATCCAGTAATTTTGGCACCTCTGTATCTAGTATGGAAGAGAATAGCTCGTCGTTGAAGATATCCCGGATCCAAGTCATGGTTCGCCGGGCCCAGTGCTTTCACAGCTTGTATCGCAAAGCGGATGGTCGAAGTCCATAACTGGACAGAAGCATCTCTAAGGATATGTATGGTAACGAGCTTATAGGACAGGATAGACCGAATCGACAGTGATCGATCATTCTCTGAACCCCACCATTGGATGAACCTTGAATTGTGATGGAGAACATCCAACTTTCCTGTTTGAGTCTTGTTCACAGGGATACCCATTGGTAAGTTACCTTTGCCTGTGGCATATTTGTTCATTGGCGTCTCACTGCAGAATCACTGATGTCGGTAGATACTAGGGCTTAGAAATCCTAGCGATAGCTTGGGTATGTACCAGCAAACTTCATCGATACCGGAAACATTACCCTCTGCACTAGTCTCATGATCGGGCTGTATATGAAGGCGAACCGTCGATTTAGCTGGCTTGCCGCTAGAAGGTTCTATCACAAGACTACATCCGGAACCTGGTCTCACTTCCATGAGCGCTCCATGTCAGGGCGGATTTTCCAACGTGATTTTAGTAATGAGTGCAAGCGAATTGCGACCTTTGGGTGGTCATGGAACGGAAGGCAATATATCGACTCGAGGTTCGACAATCTAACAGTTTAATGAGCAGCCTTACGCTCAACAATTACCAGAGGCTGACACTAGTGCTATCTGATATGGCATGGATGTTGCTACTAGCAACTTGATCGTTTTCTACGGATGGAAGTGTTCCATTGGCGCCTGGCAGCTATGAATACTGTCGATTCGAGAGTTCTTGCGCTTAGAGTGCTTGTCAAATGACTGATCTGCAGGCATGCAGACAATAATTATAGCGTTTCACGTCATCGGCAGCGAATCGGAATACGGTTCAGCGACACTTCTTACTTATCATCGTGGTTATTGAATGTATGTCGCGAGAAAGTCCGATAGACCTGGACTATTACGAAGTTAGGCACTTGACCGTTTTCGACATAACAAGCGCCCGACTTCACAGATAAAGCGTTCACGAGCCATGGAGTTCACTGGAAATCGATCAGAGCAATGACCACGGCGTGAGTACGCATTGCCCTCATCCGGCGATTTCACAAATTCTGATAATAGAAACAGGACAAAGGACGTCCAGGGTGCGAGAACAGGAGCGTCAAATTTGACGCCCAGTAAAGGTGTGTATCCAAATAGTTGTCGGGCTGGCTTGATGTTTCACCGCCAAATGCAGAATCATCTAGCACGACTCATTCATCAACCAGCTTGAAATCAAGGATCGTGCCAGAAGTAGACAACTCCGAGTGAGTGTGTTGCGGACGGGCGTTAGTACTACACTGAGCCCCTGTAGGTTCGAAGAGAAAGGAGACGATAAATCAACGACATCGACTGCGAACACCACAAATAATGGAGGTGGAGCCAACCTGGTGAAGAAACCAAAGTGAATTGCCATTGCGGCCAGCAACCAGAAAGTTACCGGAAAGTACTGGCAGCATCCAAGTGAATGGGAAGAGATCACAAGTTGAATGTATTATAATAACAGCCCTAGGATACTCTGTAGATGAATACGGCCGGGATGCCACGGTCGTGAGTGTATGTGAAGAAAAAGGCAGTGTTGATTAAGGTACAAAGGCTGCATCATATACCGCTATGGATGAAAAGCGCCCACTGTTCCACCGACAGTCCTTGGTCACGAAGGGTTCTCACTGCTGAGCGCAGCGCGAAAGAGGCTTGCCTAACGTCCATGGCACCCTTCTTCTTCAGATGATTATACACATGCTCAGTGACAATTGAACCCTGTGCATCTCCCATTGGCCACAACGTGGCCACTACACTGCGATAACCCAAGAGCTGCATCGCAAAAGAAAGATGGAGAGACTCATCTGGTGGTCTGTCGGCCGAAATCGCTGTGCTACATGCAGACAGAAACGCAAACTGGATCCTAGGGTGTGGCGCGCACCATGTCCAACAAAGTAAGCACCCCGTCCCACAACTTGAATCCGCTCAAAAAAGGATTTCTTTCGTTGAGATGGCCGTGACATGCGAAGTGGACCCTGCGAAATGGAAGGAGGAGCGTCAATGAGACGGAATTGTCAATCACAGAACAAAACCCACCAAGAATATGATGGCAGAATATCCCGTACTGCAAATACTGTCGCCTCGTCATTCGAGAATCTCGTCGTCGATCCATCAGGCAGAATACTTTGCGCAAGCTGGGTTTCTACTTCGGTGTTCTCGAGCTCATGTGATTGATCAAGGATAAGAGTCCTAGGGGTGGTAATCGTTGCACTACGCCGTCGCGCATCAATCAAAGAGGATAATGTCGGAATGTACGAGGATGTGTAGCGGTCGGGAGGGTTAGAACCTTGGGGACTGTCCTCGTCGTATAATCCTGCAGCATGCAACGGCAAGCCAATCCAAGCCCCAGTCAGGCACCACCAAATCCATTCTCCATCCAAAGAATCCAAGGTGGGAAGGAGATGTACTATGACATCGTTCCATAAAGCCTCCAAAACGGACTCCATCCTGCTCTTCTCTTCTTGAATCCTACCCATACGTCTCGGAACACTCTGGGAGACAGTGACATGTAAGTTTGTCACATCATTGTGTTTGAAATTAGGAATCGATATGTGCTTGTGGAAGCCATTTGGACCCATTTGGACCCATTATTATACTGTCGCAGTCGTAGGGAGATTGCTCGGACGATGTGAGGAGGATAACGGGGCCTTCTTCTCCGGCTGTCAACAACTCAGAGAAGGGAGGTGTACAATGGAAATCTTCGAATTCCGTGTACTACCGTATTTCAGCTATAACAGTTTCCCACTGCTTTGCAAGATCCACCTGTGCGATCACATTCCCCCACTCCGAACGATCCATTCTGTTCGCGATATCCATAGCCCTCCTGCGAAGCTCGTCGGGCAAGGAATCCCGGATAATGGTTTCAAACGGTCGGTTAAACTGAACAAGCTGCAGCCAGAGGATAGATCGACCTTGTTCAAGCCATTCAACTGCCTGCCCTATATCTCCTTTCCGTAAAGCCCATGCTGCACCATCGCAGGAAAATACCGTAGCGATGGAATTCAGCCACGAATGTCGAGACTCGGGGTCACATTCGATGTATGTCTGTTGATATAGAAGGCCTATGGCTGTCTGAAAAGCTTGTTTAGCATCTTCGTCATCAACGTTGCCATACACAAGTGCATGGGTGCATAGATTTTCTGAAGCCTGAATGGGCTGTACGATGGGTGCGCTAACAGACTGTGTCATTCCCCTGTAATCGTGAATAATGGCGCCGTTTTCATACGTTTTCCAATCGTCGCCATGCTGAAGGATTTCTCCCATGTGTAAATTGAGAACATCCTGGTGTGGGTGGTCGGGAGGGAGTTGTTGGACGTTGGCTCTAGTAACTTGAGCCGCTTCTTTCAGACCATAATTAACACCACGTATTATATTGGCGCGAAACAGGGCAAGGAGGACTTCGGAAAGATTGAGCTCATCACGATACGTGTCATCATACCGCAGTGAATCTAGGGAGCGCGCTTGGACATGGTATTCGATCGTGTCATAAAGCAATGCCTCCTCGACGATCCCTTGACTTTGCAAATGGAGGAAACGGTACCAGCTTATGAATCCCTTTATATGTAAAACGCTCGCATGATCCCTGTTGTCCAGAACATCGATAGGTAGTTCGAGCAAGGAATCGAGGATCTCCAGAGCCCTGTCCAGTAAACCCAAAGACGGTACGACCTGGAATTTGCTTGTCGGGCATAATGCTAGGTCCTTTGAAGCTATGATGTGCACGCTGTCCGTGGCTGCGTGCATTGTCTCCAGTATGTCAATCGCGAAGTCAATATCATTGACGTCACTTTTGAGTTCAAAGCGCTTCTTGGACGCATCGGCCATAGGCAAAAGGCCGATTTCAGAAGCAAAAGATGGTGGGACATTCATATGCAACGTGTGAAGGCGCCGGAAGATACCGATTGAGGCTTCGAGATACAGGAAGGTCTCCTCAACGTGAGGTCCGTAATCTGCGATATCATAGAGCGTGCATGCCAGCTCATATGCAGCTATCGCGTGTTCTCGGATGTCTGACTGTAGCTCCTCTGCAAGCAGCGCTTGCTCGACGCTAAGGGCTCGCAACTGTTCCACATGGATACGATGACTAGTTTGAGCGAAGTGTTCGTTCAGGGAGCGTCGGAGATTGAAACCGAACATCCTACGTGTGGTTGCAGGGACATCACGCGTGGTAATATGTAACGAGCCGGCGTCTGGCCCGGTCTTGCTTTCGTTTACCACCCCGTTGTCGCTCCACTTGCTCCACCTGTCGCGATTCGATCTAGACTACCTATTGGATATTAGTCGTAGTATAAGAGAGCTACGTACCGTTGTAGTAGCTCGGGTTTTGCACTTTAACCAGCCTTTACACCTGTCACACAAGTGTGAACTCCTTCGTGAGAGTACGTGACGTTTGCCACCCTCTCATATTTTTGACAGCTCCATTGGCTGTTTCTCTGCTTATTTCTATCACTATCTCTCAACCACATCTGCGCTTTTCTCTCTAAATCTTTTCTATCTCTCTTCGTCGATCTCTGGAAAACCTAGGCTTGATCAACCGAGGCCACTCCGACATCGACACCTATACCTTTCTTTTCATTTACCGGAATGTCTCGTTACGCCTTGCGCAGCCGCCGCCGCAACACTGTTGCAACAGGGCCAGCTTTGCCAAGGGTGGACAGTGCTTTGTCCGAGTTATCTGGTGAGTCGCCGCCAGTAGCTCCTCGTACTAAAATTCCAGCAGAATCCAGCACTGCGAGTGCTCAGGACTCTGTTCCTGGTCCGGCTGCGAGCCGTGTTCCAGCGTCTGGCAAGGCCACGCTGAGAAACCCTCCTCCCGCTCGTGTAGAAGCAGAGGAGGAGAGTTCATCCCCTTCTGACTCAGAGGATGATGAGGATGTCGGTTCCCGAAGGAATCCGACGGCTACGATCATTTCAAAGAATTTGTCTCGTAGTAATGTAGAAGATGAAAATGAATCTGATACATCCAGTAGTTCTAGCATGGAATCCGAGAGAGCATCAAGTAAGACCGATGCTGAGGAACCTGCTACGATTCAAGCGGCAAGACCTGCGAGGCTTCGTCGTACTCAGAGTCTAGATGACCTGAATAGGCATACTGTTCACTTCAAGGAACAGGATAAGGCCAATAAGCTTACCAAAGAGCAAGCTTCTATGGTTAGAGCTGCGGAACATAATCTGACCAAAGAACAACGTGAAATCCTGGCAAAATGTCAGGACAGGATTACTCGGGAGCAGACTGAATACCAATCTGAAACTCCTAACATGACACCTGGACCAAGCTCCTACATTGCGAAGGGAAAATTTGTTGATCGTAACCAAGAGATTGATGATTCAGAATTGGATATTGATGCTCAACGTGAGGCGCTCCATACCTGGAATCAAGTCCGTGATGAGATCCAGGAATCACTTGATGGTAATCAGGCTGAACCTGAAAATGAGACGCACCACGAGGATGATTTCATAGTGGTCAGAAAGTCTTCCAAACGAACTAAAGCTTCTGGTAAGCCCAAGGCTTCGTGTCCCAATAAAATGGTTGGTAAGACTGGCCATTACGATGCTCTAGACGTTGAGGAAACTTCTGATGAGGATCTCGATGATCCTGAACCTGTGAAACATCAGAAGAAGCTGACGAAATCAAGGAAAAAGACTTCGAGGAAGAAGACGGTTCATGATCTTGAACCATTGGTGAGTGCATTTGATCATCGAATGGCTGATGTTGTCAGGGGCAATTCCAGAGCACCATCCAGTAGCCATCATGGGAGCCAACATGGCTCTACTCGTCCGATGGATCAGCTTCCAGCTGATAGCTTCTTGGCTAATGTTCTGAAAGTGGGTAAATCTAAGAAGAAAACCTCACAAGAATGGAAATGGAAACTCAACAAGAAGAAGAGTGACAAATGGAAGGCCAAGCGGCATGCTAGCTCTTCCGATTCAGATCCCTCAAGCTCTGATTCATCTTCCAGTGATGAATCGAGCTCAGATTCGGACCACTCGTACTCTACACCATCTAACAGTGATCCGTCAGACTCTGACTCAAGTCCCTCAAGCTCTGGTGGTAATTCATCATCAGACTCAGACTCTTCAGATTCATCTCACCATGGACATCATCATCATCACCACTGCTGAAGGCATGGATCTCATTGTCGACATCACCATAGCCATAGAAGGCATAGATGTGATCAGAAGCAAATTATTAAACCAATTCCTCTGACTCCATATGATGGAATGGCTGATGGCGAGAAATTCCACTGCTTCACAATGGAAATGACACAATTCTGCAAAGAAGGTCAGGTTCCTGAAGATGAACAAGTTTTCTTGATGTCACATTACCTGAAGGGTAAAGCCCTCTCATACTTCATTCAAAAGGTGGCCAGGAATCATGCATGATGGTCATTGTTGGACTTCTTACATGGGATGTTCAATGCTTGTTTTCCTCTGAACTATTGTAGTCAGCAATGTGATAAAATCAAAAGGTGTTATCAAAATGATCATACCATTTCGGAGTATGTTTATGAGCTTGAAACCTTGTATGGACTTGTTGGCATCACTAGTAAGCATGAACGTGTCATCAAACTTTGGGATGGATTCCACAAAGAGATGCAACGTGAACTTCATCGGGCAAAACTGAATAAAGAAATCAATAGTTGGTGTCGCATCACTGAGGAAGCTGAAGTCATTGAAATGGCAGACCTTGAGGCTGCACCTTGTGCCAAGGAAAAGAAGCCATCGCAAGGTGGTAACCATGATAATGGTACTGGGAATAATGGAACCTTGTCGAGGAAGAATAAGCCTAATAACAATCATGGTAAAGGCTATTCTCACCTTAAGAATGGGCCTCGCAATGGTGGATCTGCACCATCAGGACACTCTACAGGCTGTAACCAGGCTTCGTCATCATCCAGAGGAGGCTCTGGCTATAGACCTCCCAATGGAGGGTGCAATGGAGGTGGCGGAAAGCCTTCTACAACATCCAGTTCAGGCAGTAAGATGTCAGATGGCAAGAAAGCGGAATTAGTAGCTGCTAATAAGTGCTTCAACTGTGAAGAAGTTGGGCACATGGCTCAGAACTGTCCTCATAGTAATACAGTCAAGTCCAATAATAAGAAAGGACCACTGGGATTCTTGGCTCATGGTATGCACTATGAACTAGCAGAAGATCTTCATGAGCTTGCGGAAACTACAGAAATGGCTGACCACATCTCAATCGGAATGATATTCATGTCTGATGAAGAGGATAGTCAGGTGCCACTTGAAGATGTGGACAGCGAAAATGTTCCTGACCTGGAATCCATTTCAGAAATGGATGACTCAGAAAGCTTGGACTATGATTCTGATAATGAACAGGACATACAGGCACCTGATGAACTCGATAGCTCACCTATTCAACCTGTAACTGAGGCTGTACCATTAGCTGCCAGCCCTGATGCTTCGCACAAAACAGAATCAAATGATCTGGAAGTATTCATCAGTGATTTTGGAAGCATGGAATGTAATGAGGCTTTACCGGTTCCAGGAACTGAGAATTTTGGCCTTCAATGGTGCGAAGAAGATGCTATCGCTAAGGACCACAATGGCAAGCCCTTCTACTGCTGGGCTGATGATGTGAAGGAAGTTTTCGGGTACCTAGAGACAGGGTATTCAAACTTTGTCTTGTATCATAAGACTGATCCATACTGGCACCCTACCAGTATTGGTGATTTCTATCAGTATGCAGCCGAGATGTGTTTAAATCATGACACACCCTATCCAGGAGATGAGCTCCATTGGGGGGCCGAAAGCTCTCATAGGTTTGGTGTTTTTCACCTGAATAATGATAGCTTTACTATTGCGGACACTGAGTCAGAATATGGGGAACTCACCATTTCGGCATCCTTACTATGAAACCCAAGGTTTTGTATTGGCGCATGGTATGTGAAGCAGCATAGTAAACTGCTTGCACTTCCGTTTGACTCAACAGAATGGTTTAACAAGTCTTCAGAGCTCGGAGATGCTCTTACGCAGGGCTTACATTTCATCCTGAGCCACAGCATCAGTTTGTATCTGGATTTGAAGGAATTTGGCTTCAATAATGGTTGGATCTCACCCTACAGCCAATTCACTATCACATGTGAAGCTCAGACAAGCTTACAATTGTGGATCAGTCAAACCTTGCTATACTTCAAATTGATGCTGCAAGACTGGAAAATCTGTACTTTGATGCTATTGGATGGCTATCAAAGAACTTGAAAGCATTTGTAGCAGTGAACTATGAGTCGTTCCTCCTTGATGAGCTCCACTTTGAGAAATTGAAGCGAGCTGAAGCTATTAAGGTTAGATCAGAGCAATGGTGTATGCAAAGAATGGGAAATGTACTTGTTGAAGCTCTTGAAATGAAGCTTCATGATAGCCAACTGTACCCAGGAGATACTTCTGAGCCTCATGGCCACCTTCGCTTCACTGTGTGGGAGTCTAAGGAAGATTATATGATTAAGTTTATTGATCATGACAGAGGCCTGGGAGGAGAAATACCTTTTGCATGGGTATTGGACTTGCAATTCAGTCCGGGAGAGTTCTGGGGAAAGCAACTGGCTATGTTCAGACACATACCAGCCTTCCCAGACATGGATTATCCTCGAATGGGGCACCTGCTAGCTACTGCAGCTCGAAAATCCTTGATGAAACATGTCCCGTTTATCAAGGACTCCAAGAACCTGGAAGATGACATTCAGTACTACATCTACCCTCACCCAGGAAAGCCCTCACGCAAATATATCATTGAAGATATGCACCAAGACTTCAAAACATCAATACCTATCAAGTATCTGATGAATCCGAACTTTAATCTGCCAAGTTGGTACCAAAAGAAGCTCAATCAGGCCTACGAAACACTGTTACAATGGCTTCGAGGTCCTATTGAATATGAGTTCCTTACCCGTTTCCTCTCACAGTCCATGGAAATAACACCATTTGAGAAAGAACTTGATTCTGCAGTTGCAGCAGCAGATAGCTATTTGCACTTGATGAACAACAATCTGCACTGGGAAGAATGAAATGGCTATGCCCATATTATGAGCATAGCAGGAGTTCAAATTGAGCCGAAGACTTACCCGGCTGTCCAGTGACATGCCTCAGTGGTCAAAGACATTGGCCATGTAGTACCTCGACCTCTCGTTATTGTTGTGGATATCAATGGAAAGCCATGCCGAGCCTTGGTTGATACTGGCTCACTAGGAGACTTCATGTCTACTCAGTTAGCAGATCAATTGAAGGTATTCAAAACATACCTCCCGAACCCGATTCCCTTGCATCTCGCAGTCCAAGGATCTCGTTCAAAGATTCTCTGTGGGACAAAGGTTCAGTTCAGGTATCAGAGCATCAAATCAGAACATTACTTTGACATCGCAAATCTCTCCAGCTATGATTTAGTCCTTGGTACCCTGTGGTTGTACCAATATAATGTTCATGTCAGCTTTAACCCATCATCTATTGAGATCGGAAGTGACAAACCATTACCTATGGCTGGTGACAATGTTAGCCAGATTTGGTCCCAAGCTATGATGGTTAGTGAGGATGCGCTCGAGCAAGTTCGTGCAGAGCTTCAAGAGTACATGGCTCCCATCTGCAAAACAGCTTCAGAAACACCATTGCCACCACTACGGGTGATCAACCACACGATCCCACTCATTGACGAACACAAGGTATATCCCTGGAGGCCGTCTCGGTGTCCTGAGGCCTTTCACTCACAATGGGATCAGAAACAAAGGGATTACTTATCCTCAGGTAGGTGGAAACTTACTACCTCGGGAAATTCAGTACCAATGTTGCTAATTCCGAAAGTAGGGAAGTTCAAACACTTACTTCGGACTGTCATCAACTTGCACACATGCAATGCCAACACTCGAAAGGTGTCAGCACCTCTCCCGAGCATTGAAGGGATCTTGCATCATGTTGCGAAATGCAAATATTGAAGTATTATTGACGGCAAAGATGCCTACAAGCAAATCTGAGTCATTCCTGAACATGTTGACTGAACTATGGTTACAACTCCTGATGGAAATATGGTCAGTCTTGTTCTCCAGCAGGGTGATTGCAATGCACCCGCAACATACCAGGCATTGATGAACCATATCTTTTTGCCCTATATAGGTGTCTTCATGGAGGTTTACCTAGACGATGTGATTATATATTTGGATACCCTTGAGGATCACATGAAGCATGTTAAATGTATTATCAATGTACTGAAGCGAGAGCAATTGTACTTGAGTGCTTCAAAACTTAATTTATTGCCAAGGGAAATGAAAGTACTGGGTCGTATTATTGATGATAATGGTATACGTATGGATCCAGATAAGGTAGACTCCGTAATCAACTGGAAGACTCCTACATTGAAAGGATTGTTGTCAGGATTCCTTGGAAGTGTAGGATATCTCGCAGATGACTTACCTCACATCTGTGGCCCCATGGGAATCCTCCATGGTCTCACAGGCTCAACAGTCCCGTTCCGTTGGTCCTACACTGAACAGTGAGCCTTCGACGAGATCAAAGATATTGTTGAGCGTCATCGTAACAATAGTTGAGTGCCACTAGATTACTCACCAGATCATCAACCAGTCTGGATGGTCACAGACATGAGCTCTGCCAGCATAGCAGGGTACGTTGCGCAGGGAGATGAATGGCAGAAGGCTAAGGCTGCAGCCTTCTACTCTGTGAAGCTCAGTTCGGCACAACAGAACTATGCAGTGCATGAACTAGAGATGCTAGCAGGCCTCAAGACCATGCTGCGCCATTGAGACATCCTGCAGGGTGTTCATTTTACGTGGATAACGGATCACAAGGGATTAATTCACCTGATGAAGCAAAAAGATCTAACAGGAAGGCAAGCACATTGGTTAGAAAAGATGAGCGCATTCAATTTTGATATAAAATACATACCTGGAGAAACCAATGTTCTCTCAGATGCTCTCTCATGTATCTACACCAATGATGCCCCTGGTACTGTCCACACACACTCGGAATATACTGATCATGATGATAATGTCAGTATGGACCACCTAAATAGTCATGGAATAACCATACCTTTGTTGGCAGGCCTAGAAGCCTTTGCAGCACGAACAACTCATTCCAGGGCACTCCCAAAACAATCCAATGCAGACACTGGCCGTCCAGAGACCTTGTCTGAGTTTGCAAAGTGAATGAAAGACCATGTACGTGTCATAGGCCCTAGACACACACAGGAGGGCGGGAGTACTGAAAATTTGACTTCAGAGTCACCTAGTACGAGTTACAATGGTCCTAAACATGTTAATGAACCTAAAACATCGTCAGAAAGCAGTGGAAATGGTGAAAAACAGAAGGAAAGACTCACCATTAAGATCCTTGCAAGACCAAGCCATAGCTCCAAGGATACAGGTCATAGCTTGTCCAATCCACCTGCCAAAGCATCAGAAAGCATGTCTAGAAGCTCTAAGGGCAAGGACTTGCCTCATAGAAGCCAGGATAACAGTGGAAAGCAAACAGATATTGATGCCCAAAGTGCCAGCAAAGCAAATTCACATGGTCCGGAGTTTTCTGGTACTGAACTGGATTTGGCTCAGGCAATGTTGCTCAAGGCTATTCCCTCACTCAATGGCCTTGACTTCAAAAAAGCCATACAGCATCGATACACAGAAGACTCTCTTCAAGAGAGTAGTAGAAAACCCAGATCACTTCACTAACTTCATGTGGAATCAAGATACTGGTCTTTTATATCTCAAGAAAGACAATGACCAACTTCTCTGCATACCTCGTGTCTTTGTAAATGGTCATTCAGCTCAGGAAATTATTATTTCAGAAGCTCATTCAATTCTAGCACACCTTGGTGCCAGCAAAATGTTGGATTACCTTCACCAGAGTGTATGGTGGAAGGATATGGTTTCGGATGTCAAATCATATTGTGAGTCTTGTCATACTTGCAAGATGAGCAAGCCTAACAACCAGAAGCCTTATGGCTTGCTTCACCCTCTTAAGGTCCCGTTGTACCCCTGGGAAGCTATCAGTGTTGACTTTGTTGGACCTTTACCAGATTCAAAGAATCGGGATGGTACTTTTGACTTGATAACTGTAATTATTGACCTATTTACCTCAATGGTACACCTCGTCCCCTGCCATACAACTTACTCTGCTCGTCAAGTAGCTGAGCTAATGTTTGAACATGTCTATAAGCACCATGGAATGCCTCAACGGATTATAAGTGATTGTGACTCACTGTTCACTAGCATCTTTTGGAAAAGACTGCATGAACTCACGGGTACACAGCTGAATATGTCCAGTGCGTATCATCCCCAGAGTGATGGCTCCATGGAGTGGGCTAATCATACCATTACCCAGATGTTATGGCAGTGTGTCAACTCCACTCAAAAGGATTGGGTATCAAAATTGCCAGCTATCAAATTTGCACTAAACAGTGCTTGGTCTGAGACTACCGGATATGCCCCATTCATGCTCAACAATGGACGCATACCTCGCTGACATGCCCCCAGGGCGTTTACGCATGTAATTTTGCATTATTAGGCATTGCATACCTAAAATAGAAGTCTGCGAATGCAATAAGAGAGAACATACAAAGAGCACAATGATATTAAGCAAGTACAATGAATATTGGAAGTGACTATTGGTAGAGCACATGCTCTAGCTTAGAGCGATACTAGATAAGGTCAATCTAAGTATGAGGGCTCAGTGCTTGATACTAACTGCACCAAGATAACATTGCATGGGTATCAGAATATAATAATTAGAGACACGTGTGATACTAGATGAACTATGAGAGACATTGATCTATGATGCACAAGGAATGGATCAACTGGCAACTTGTGTGCATATTGATATAATGGCTACAAACGAATAAAACTGAGAAGACTCACTTCGGCTGAAGAGCACAAGGCCTAGACGAATACTAAGTCATCATGAATGACAGAGAGACTTAGAGAAATATGAATAAGTCGAATTGGGACTTGTTTGATAAGAGATATCTCTGAGGATATAGCTGGAGACATGACCTATCACTGGGTACAGTGTTAACTGACATCACAACCATGCATGCTACAAAAGTCTGGGTCTGAGTCGGGCATTTGACTAAGTGCCAAGTGATGGCATGCTCATGCAGCATGTGCAGGACACAAGGGATGGAAGGCCACAGAAGAAATAATACTATAACTGGTTGTATTAATTTGTAGATCATAGAACGTATAAATACAGTAGTATAGAAGTAGTGTACAAGTTTCAGACCCCTGGTGTAATGGTGCAAAGCTTTTCTGCCATGCGCTCTAGCACTTGGAATTGTTTGTAGCTTCAAGCGAGAGAATATAGACATTAGCTGAGACTTATTGTGTGATATTGAGTAGCGCACTAGACAAAGAAGGTTAATGCGGCACTTTGTGCATAGGTTTTGGTCATTGTTTGACTTGTGCTCCTATAGAGAATTTGAGTTGAGTGTCAGTGTGGACACTTTCTCACTTCTTTGAGGTTCTTGTGTGATGCAAGGCACTACAGGCAGCAGAGGTTCAAACCCTTTGGCTTGTCGGATGGGGTTATCTGTGTTATTTTGTGTTCTCTGAATCACATAGGTTGGAACCCTGTGGATCTACGATTGGTTAGGAAGCTCAAGCACATAGGTGTAGACCCTGCAGCTTGTGTGGATTGTGTTAGTGTATTGGTTTCTGCTTGGAGTGCTGTGCTTTGAGTCATGTCTAGTGGTCAGTTCTGTTGTTCATTGTGGCTGTTTGAATAGCGCACAACTTTAGAAGAGTTGTGGCTATGTCTATCGACATATAGAGTTGTTGTTAAACCCCTTTGCCTTGAGGCCAAGCAACGAACGTCGCTCCTCTTGTTTGAGAAAAGCTTTTAGACTTAGAGAAGTCTAGATACGATACAAGCACTATCGCTATATGTGTATCTTAGAGATATTGAGAATACAGTTCCTTGTGTCGCTACTTCTATCGCATCAGAATCCCCCAACGAACTTGAGTGTGTTTGTGGGTGTGATCAGTGTCTTCAGCTCTGTTGCATTTCTAGCTTGTGCATGCAGGCAACACTTCATCACTTAATGATATGGAATTCCAACATGAAAAATGAGTACCCCTCAGTCCAATCATTTGCCTGATTGCGACATCTAGCTATCATGTCGGCTCACAATGCGATTCTAGAAACAAGGGTCAAGCAAACTCACATTGCTAATCAGAAACAACGTTTTGAACCTTTCCATGAAGGTGACTTGGTGTATGTATCTACCCAGAATTTGAAGTTCGCTAAAGGTCTAGCTCGCAAATTAATTCCGAAGTATATCGGTCCCTACAAAATTGTGCAGGACTTCAAAAATCATTCATTTCATGTGGAACTGCCTTCAAGCTTTATCCAGAGAGGAGTACATCCAGTTTTTCACTCCTCGTTGCTTCGGATACATGTCCCTAATGATGACCATAGATTTCCAGGACGTCTTGACACTCAAATACAAGAAACTCCAGATGCAGAACCTCAATGGAAAATTGAACAGATTCTATCGCATCAGGGTGCCAAAGACCAGGCCATCTTTGAAGTGAAATGGACAACGGGTGATGTAACGTGGATGCCTTTTGACCAACTTGTAGGACTGGGCTGTCTTGCCAACTACCTCGATTTGTTGGGATGTGCATCCATTGGTAACTTACCAATGGGCCACACAGTAATACCGCTCAACCCAGAACAGCATGGAATCTCCATGGGGTCCATTATATTTGATTTGGACAACACTACGAGGATACAAAAGGGCATGCACTGTACGAGTTGCCCCACACTTGCATACCCTCTCCCTCATCATTTCCCTCTATGCTATTCCTCATCACAGTCCATCACTACTCCTTTCCCGCTAGCTATGCCTGGTGATCACACTAAACCCCAAGGCAAGAAGGGTCATCGACTCCCAGCATACCTTCATCCCTTGATTGCGAAGGCCACTCCCCCAACCCCAAAGGGATTCATGATTTGTCGAAGTCATGAATCGTTCGATATCTGAGGCTGTACTGTCCATCATATACAAAAAATGGCAGTATTTCTGGGGAACATCAAGTACAAATTATCCAGTAACTTCTGAAGCTGTCAAAATACATACATTATAGGGACCTGAAATATATGTTTCATATTTGATGTGTGTCCAAAAAAATTGTATTTCATTTGTATTTTGATGTGCTTCCAGCCATTGTATCCCCCCTTGTAGGTCTACCAGCATGACCAGGGCAGGACATTGTCACACCCTTCCCTTTGATGGCTATTCCACTGCCACCCCTCTCCTCTGCTCACTATCAGGGTCCTCCACCCTCCCTCCCACTGTTGCGCACTTTTTGACCATTTTAGGAAATTTGCTTTCTATGCTTCTAGGATACTTGCAGGCTTTATTCCCGCCCTCCCGCTCACTGTGTAGGTCGGAAATTAGAGATATAAGGTCTTCTAAAAATATAGAATGGGTTAGTAAGCTGGTCCCGCCCCTCCCACACCCCTGGACGATGGATTTGGAATGGGGAGACTGGATGTAGTGTGGCAGTGCAGCCAATTGATGGGATCAGCCATCAATATTGGTCCATTTTTGGAAATATTTCAGATTGGAATGCTTTCTGGGTAGTAGATGGGCCACAGGATGGTACTATGATATGCATAAATATAAATAAAATTGTTCTGTGTCCTTTGGTGAAGTATTGGAGCCCTAGAGAAGGGGTAAAATAGGTAAAATAGTGGAAAGTTGCAAAAAAAAAAAAAAAAAAAAAAAGGCAAAATTGCATATGGGGGGTGCTGTATGCATCACATCGCTTTGAAACCTTCAGAAATGAATTCTGCAACCTTTAAAACACCTAAATGGACCATGGCTATATTTCTGGGTGCTCAGTATCAATCATCAGATTGATATTACAGTTTATGGGGAGCACATATCAAAACACACATTTTTAGGCATCGGAAAACTTCGGAATTTATTCCAGTAGATTTCTATACCTTGAAAGAACCAAGAACAGTCCAGGATCACAATCCATAGCTCCAGAATTCATGGGAAAAAGAGAAAAACTGAATTTGTGAAAAGTCTTACATAGCTTGCATTTCTGACAGCTGGGGAGGATATTTATGGTACTAGATACTCAATATATACCGTATTGGAATGTGTACAAACTTTCAGGATGATACAGCATGTATTGACAGAGATATAAGTAGATCATTCAAAAAATGAGGAGAAGCACATTCCAAATCTCAATGTTCTGGTCATCCTATGGGCCAGGGACTATCAGATTCAGATTCTCTGACCAAAAAAACAGTAGAGGGGACTATCATCCCCATGTCTCATTTTTACTACTGTGCAATCCACATACAGCAGTATATCTTTGTGTATAAGGAATGCATACTCTTTACCTCGGAGCTCAGACACATGAATCCCATGGATGATGGGTGTTCCTACTATTTTTTTGGTCAGAGAATCTGAATCTGATAGTCCCTGGCCCATAGGATGACCAGAACATTGAGATTTGGAATGTGCTTCTCCTCATTTTTTGAATGATCTACTTATATCTCTGTCAATACATGCTGTATCATCCTGAAAGTTTGTACACATTCCAATACGGTATATATTGAGTATCTAGTACCATAAATATCCTCCCCAGCTGTCAGAAATGCAAGCTATGTAAGACTTTTCACAAATTCAGTTTTTCTCTTTTTCCCATGAATTCTGGAGCTATGGATTGTGATCCTGGACTGTTCTTGGTTCTTTCAAGGTATAGAAATCTACTGGAATAAATTCCGAAGTTTTCCGATGCCTAAAAATGTGTGTTTTGATATGTGCTCCCCATAAACTGTAATATCAATCTGATGATTGATACTGAGCACCCAGAAATATAGCCATGGTCCATTTAGGTGTTTTAAAGGTTGCAGAATTCATTTCTGAAGGTTTCAAAGCGATGTGATGCATACAGCACCCCCCATATGCAATTTTGCCTTTTTTTTTTTTTTTTTTTTTTTGCAACTTTCCACTATTTTACCTATTTTACCCCTTCTCTAGGGCTCCAATACTTCACCAAAGGACACAGAACAATTTTATTTATATTTATGCATATCATAGTACCATCCTGTGGCCCATCTACTACCCAGAAAGCATTCCAATCTGAAATATTTCCAAAAATGGACCAATATTGATGGCTGATCCCATCAATTGGCTGCACTGCCACACTACATCCAGTCTCCCCATTCCAAATCCATCGTCCAGGGGTGTGGGAGGGGCGGGACCAGCTTACTAACCCATTCTATATTTTTAGAAGACCTTATATCTCTAATTTCCGACCTACACAGTGAGCGGGAGGGCGGGAATAAAGCCTGCAAGTATTCTAGAAGCATAGAAAGCAAATTTCCTAAAATGGTCAAAAAGTGCGCAACAGTGGGAGGGAGGGTGGAGGACCCTGATAGTGAGCAGAAGACATCCTGCTCTGGTAATACAAATTCACTAGAATTATAGCTGGGCCCTAGCAAGGTATTGCCTATTGAACAGGGCATGTGAAACAAAAATTTCAAATATAATTTTGTATTTTGTACACTATTGGGTCCCAACTGTTGCTGGAGAAAGTGTATTTGCAAATTTACAGCCATCATTGGAAAAAATGTATTTGCTGGACAGGATAGGTTGGATATCCATGAAGCTCCTGGCTCTGGTACCTTTGGAGGCCTCGTCAGTCAAGTACACACTGTGCACATACTCAAGTGCATAGAGCATAACAACCTCCTTTGTCATATCCACGCCAAGAATGGCCTTTCTGAGTGCAGGCAGATCCACACTACACCCCTCGCTTATGATGCCATTGCCGCTTCATTTAATGCTGGTCCCCAGACAGAGAAATTTGTCAAGTGGATTCAACCGAGTCCTGATACATCTAACGGGTCTATGGACTACACTCTCGCTCACCTCCTCGACCCATCCCCTACCAGCCAGGGACTATGTGTTGATATGAAGTTCCTCTTTGATCCCCACCAGCTCGATATCCCTGGATATGTTGTCATCCCTGAACACGAGTACAACAAAACTCACTTCCTTGGTCATCAGATGCTTTTCCGCTGCGAGACTGCCAAGGAAAAGGCTATCCAATACCGCCTCGATAAAAAGGCCGGGTTGCTGTGGAATGCGGAGCACCATGAGGATCACTACGCTGCTGCTGCAGACTCACTCGATGGGTTCCTCTTGGATGATCTTCCCGAGTTCATTGAGGGCAGCACCAAATCAGTAGACACAGAAGGAGACCCAGATCCAGACCTCGGAAGGAGCATTGTGACTGGCAAAGATGGTTTGCCTTATTACACTGATTCGGAGGGCAACAAGGCTGATGTGAACGGAGATGCTGCTATGAATAACTAATTTGTGATGATTTTCACTTTTCTCATTCTTTTATTGACTTCTATTCATCATTTAAAGATTAGTACACTCGTTTATTTCTTACTATACCTACTGTGCCCAACTTCGTTGGCCAGGAGGGCATATGTAATGAGCTGGCATCTGGCCCGGTCTTGCTTTCATTTACCACCCCATTGTCGCTCCACTTGCTCCACCTGTTGCAATTCGATCTAGACTTGTTGAGATCGAGATTGATCAGACATGCCAGGTTTGGCAATCAATCTGGAAAAGTCCGGAATCTTTGAGATGATTGAAGTTCCAAGTTCAGCTCATTGCTGACTGAGTGTAGAAACTTGTAGACATTGTCAGAAGGTTGTAGAACATTGTAGAAATACATTATTAACAGTATATAAGTAACTAGAATTTTTCCGAGCTAATAATCATTGAATTCAACTATCCCAGCCATTGGTGTGCTACAACTCTTTACACTGCGCTCGTTTCAATACCTAACCTCAACAAGACTACCTATTGGATATTAGTCGTAGTATAAGAGAGCTACGTACCATTGTAGTAGCTCGGGTTTTGCACTTTAACCAGCCTTTACACCTGTCACACTTGTGTGAACTCCTTCATGAGAGTACGTGACATTTGCCACCCTCTCATAATAGCTTCCCATAATAGCATTATGGCTTCCTCGCTGGCATCCAGGTCATTGGCAGAGACACAAAGTGCTCTGAGGGCAATGGCGAGGTTGTTCAATGTCTGAATTCTGTTTTCATGACCTTTGGGCCGATACTGGAGACATTCCCAATGAAAACCAATGGCCTCCTTCAGAACACTGAGATCCGATGACACATCATGCTGCGTCTTCAATGCACATCCGAGTTTATTCAGAGTAAGGGGTCGATCTGGATGTGGTGGGTGTTCGAGAGATAATGCCTGCCTCAACTGGGCTATGGCTTGGGAAAGTATGTTGGAGTCATTATCCTGGGTAAACTGAGCGAGTAAGGAGATCGCCTCATCATGTAACAAGATGTCAGCCATTCCTAGACACAAAGGTCAAGCAAGCAAGGTGAGACTAAAATAAAAGCAGGGACATACCTAGTTTTCCCTGGTATTGTGAGTGGAAACTGCGTTTAGAACGATAATCAAATTGGAGAAGAATGCTTTTGATGCTCGCCCACAGTGGCTTAGTAACTTCAGCACTCAAGGAAATGAGCTATTCCATTCCAGGCCAATTCCTTGTGCCTAATATAGCTCACTACATCTCAATAGCTCTTCAACTGAACAACTGTCCCACAAAGATCACCCCAATGCTGTACAAAGTGCTCCATGTCTGTCTCGTCCACTCTATCCTTTCCCCAGACAAGTTCAGCGCTCTGTTGAATCGAACCCATATCCACGTGATCAGTGGTCAAGAAAATCTTCCAAATTGTAACATCATGGTTCATTCCTGATGGAAGCGAGAAGGAAATTGGTTTGCTCGCTGATCCATAACCTAAATTCATTGACGACCCTCCTGGTAATGGACAATCAACAATACCAGACCATCCGGGCACAGTGCTGAACTGCGGCTCGTTGAACGCCTATGAAGCTGGGCATCTGTCAGCTCAGAAGGGAGAGACAGAAGGTACAGGGTGTACATATAGACAAATCAGACTTGAATGCAAAAAAGTACAGATGATAGTCAATGCTGCTCCTGTTATAGAGCATCACTCCAAAGGACTTTTGGGGTTGTCAATCTTGATGACTGCTTGCCTGTCTTCATTGAAGAGATTTCGCCCAATCCAAGTGTATGAGGCGTCTTTGTCACGAGTTGTCGAAGAGACTTTCTGCAATGCATGAAGCTCCAATGAAACACCCGAAATGGCTGAATGTCTGTTCAAGTGATAATAGAATCTATTGGCCCAGTGGAGGACGTCCATCACCTGGCTTCTACTCTCCTCCATCCCAGTCGAAAACGTGATCCATCTAGGTATCCATCCTGACTTGCAGCTGTACATTTTTCCTCCCACCGGGGTGAGGGTGTAAAATACAATCTCCCAGTTGTCAATAACGAGCTCCAATTGGGCATCCTTGCGACGACCAACCCATCGAAGATCTTGCCTCTTTCCAACGACATTCTGAACCCAAGCACTGTCGCTGTAAATCACATTTAGAACCGGGGAGTTGTGAGGGGCTCTCATGAACTTTGCAAAGCAGGATTCGGGAAGATGAGAAAGTGGCAGACCATGGAGTATGATTAACTCCGCCTGATACTTATCAATGTTGGAGACTTGTAATACTGCTCCTAAAAGCGCGCTCGAAGCTGCTGGCGTATCTCTGTCCCGATGCACAGAGTACTCAGCACCAGCGATAACCCCTTGAGCATGACCTGCAGACAGAAAAATCCGACCGCCATTCTTTGTCACTCGCACAAGCTCGTTATCGACAAAGACAACCTGATGACTGAAAATCCTGCAATTGCTGTTGAAGCCTTCACAATGAGGAAATTGCATAGCGACAGCTATGCCACTGCGATTCAGTAGAAGCTGCCTGATTCTAGGGATATGTGTCAGATTCGTTGGACCAATGTCCGAGATGTCAGTACATACGGCTCACGTAGTTCATCCATGAGAGAAATATAGCTGATACTTGAAATGCTTTGACCCCAACGCCTCACTGATCCTAAAACCCCCAAAACAGCAGTTGTGAATATGCTGCCTTTGTGTTTCTTCACCTTTGCTTTGGTGTGCCTGCTGCAGGCCGCTAAGAGGATGTGAGAATGGTTGTATGTGACTTCGAAGCCTGATGGATTTCTTGTCAGGCATAACTCAGATGGAGTTTGGTCTTTGGTGAGGACATCTGCCTTGCCAATGGGAGGTATGCGAGACCAAATCTCATCACTGAAAGTGAGAGGCAGAGGGTCAGGAATGGTATGTGTTTCAAACTCGTCATCATCGCCTTGACCTCCATCGTCTGCCCTAGTCATCCCAGCAGAGTAGCAGCAGTCCAGCATTAGGATCTGTAGACTGTTCGTGAGCCTGGATCGTCTACATGCAACACCAAATGCACAACATTGTCGCTTTTTTCCTTTGCAAGCTTGTTGAGCCAAGCAGCAACCATGCGATCTGGGATGCTGGGCATTCGACCGACATCTTGAGGCAATATCTGCTCAATGACATTCTCCTCCCATCCTGACCAATAACGCTCCTGATCTCTGGGAAGAGCAGACTTGTAATCTGATGTGCCGTGCCCAGAAAAATAGATCAAGATGGTGGAACGACCCTTCCTGATGTTGCTGCGTCTGCTCAGGGCTTCAAATCCTTTCAGGATACCATCAAATGTAGCGCCTTCATTATGGAGCTCAATTATGTTCCAGTTGGGAACACCAATGCTCTTCAAAAAGGTCATGATGGCTTTGGCATCCAGAACTGAAGCAGTAAGGACACTGTGTTCAGTATAGCTGTCGATTCCAATTACAAGAGCAAAGAGATCCTCAGACGTTGGCCTGTGGAGATGGTCAGTGCATTGCGATGACAATAGAGGAGCCTCACTCAACCGAAAAGACATCACTGATAGTCGTCAAGCACCAGCTAGTTCTCAGTGCCTTTTCCTGAAATTTCCAGATTTGTGAGAGCCCTGTGCCACCCTATATAAAGCGCATACTTAGATAAAAACAGAAAAGGGCTGTTTGAAGCAACAATGTACTCTCACCTTCCCACATCCAATGCCAAAAAAAGTCCATATGACCCCTTCAAGTAAGTTGAATACAAAGGGCAATTTCTTTTTCTTCTTACTGAGGTGTTCATCATGGTGTAGGCCAAGGAGGTGGGTTCTAGGTGTTGACTCGTTCCTCAGGCATCGGCTCTATCTTTGGTTGAAGCATTTAAATGTATATTACATCGTGTAAGTGTCAAAAGAAAAAGGCGGAAAGGGAATTCAAGTTTTTCTGGCTGAATGCAAGCATCTTGTAAGTTAGTGCGCTAAATGGACAGTCTACGAGACATCGTAATGTGGATGAAAATCGGTGCACAGGACCCCCAGTGGCTAGAGGACGAGTATTTGGATGTCTATACCAAGTGAGAACTGGTAGCCAAGACAGGATTTCTAGAGTTCGCCTACTGTTTGGGATGGTTTCTGTGTGGTTTCCACTGACTGACATTCCATATCATTGCGATACTCAGCTTCTTGTGAAATTTTCAATCAAAAAAAAATCGCAATTTGCAAAGGTAGTCCTTCTGCACCTCTCTGTACTCTTAGCGGTTCAAGGTTGTGAGTAGATAGTCATAGAACCGATAAGCAAGCCATTCTATGAGATTTCTTCTTCCTGTTAATCTCAATTTAAGTATTACCTTGAGCCTCTTTGTGCTTCTCATAACCCTGAATTCGACTTTCATAAGGCTCCAACTAAATATTATATATAACTGTATATATACAGTATATATATAGTATACAGTACATCATCTAGGAGGCACTATAATTGTCAAATCTGATCGGCACTATGTGGTAAAAACTTTTTCCTCCACGTTCCGTGTTCCATCACTCTCCAAGTCACTCCCTTGCTCAGCCTAGGACAACATGACTGCAGCGAAGTGGCAAGTCCAGCAACTGGAAAAGTCCATCCCGGCTCTTATCAAGTGCAGGCAAAACTTACTCTGAGCAGTGAAGGAGTTGGATCTCATTGCTGAAAGGTTTTGAAGATGCAACTGGAGCCATTTGCACTCCTGAGGACTGCTTTCAGTGGTAGAAGGTCAGTGCATTGTTGAGTTCCTGTTGCGGTGCCTTCAAACAGATTTCAGATCCATATGGGATGTTTCCAACCATAGTATGAATGGTTACTTGGCTATTCCGGCCATCAAGCCTGTGTTCTCCAAGTCTCGCTACCTCTGTGTGGACTTGTGCAGCTCTTTAAAGGCAGAGACCATCCGTAAGACTTTGCTATCGAGGGTGTGAGCTCACATTAGGTTGTTTAATGTCAATCAGCCACTCATCAAGTGTGGCAAAGTCAAGGAAGACTGCCCTTAGAAATTACTGTATATAACAACTAAATACTATATATTATACAGTATATACTATATATAATACTGTATATGTATACACAGGCTGCCAAGCGTATACATATAGTATTTAGTTGGAGCCTTAGACTTTCAAATCAGAGTTTGGCCAGACTTTTCTACCACTTTGTGTTTGGGATTTCAAGCATTGTGTTAGACCTGAACCTCACGTGATCCAAACAAGAGTAAACTCGGGCTGCCTCACATTTGGACAACCACCCGAGAGTCTTGTGGAGTTTGGATATAAGTGAAGGAATCAGACTAATGTCTTAGTCATTGCAAGAGTTAAGAGAGAAGTTCAGTATTGATAAAATTTAGCTTGAAGCTGGGGTATTACAGCGAGAGCTACCTACTTATATACGAAAACTATGTTACTAATAATAGCCACAACATATGAAGACAATATGGTAGTCGTACGGTTTGCATGAGCCGTAGTTACCTGGCCTGAGCCTTCCAGTCCTGGTTCTGATGATCACATGGGGTCGGGAATGGCTTGGGCTTTGGCTAATAAGAAAGAAAAGTGAATATCCATACGAAATCGTAACATTACCCTCTCGTTAAGGCAGTCATCCCGACTGCCATTAGGGCTCTGGCATTTCTTCTAATTCTTCATTTACTGCTCTCCAATAGTCTTGGATATATTCTTGCCATGCTTCTCCATCTGGGTTTTGGATTTGGATCTTCTTTCCATCATTTCGTTTGATGGTGTAGAAGTATTCCCATGTCCCATCTCCGGTTTCCTTGTACTCATGTCCTACAATTTCTTTTATTGCTTTTGGGTTTACAATGACTTCGGCCATTATTACCCTTCCATGTTCTGCTTGACTCTGTTGGTATTCTTTGATTAACTCCTGGGCATTTTCCATGTCTTCTTTGGTGACCCAGTCATTGTGTTCCCTTGTCCAGCCTACCCATTTTACTAGATAGTCAGTTACCAGTCAAGAGGGTTGGCCCCTCTTTTCTCTTACCCTTCGGGTTCGAGTGTCGAGGACCTTTTCGACTTCGTATTGCTCTTCTTCTTCAATGAGATCTGGTGGTGGCGGCGGTGGAAGTTCTTGATTCGGGAATGCTGGAGGCATGTATGGGGTGAGGAGTTTCTCGTTGAAACGAGGGTGAATTCGCCAGTGCGGTGGAAGCTTGAGTTTGTATGCGGAAGCACCTGCTTTTTCGAGGATGCAGAATGGGCCGACTCGTTTGTCGTTGAGCTTTTTCTTTGGCCTTGAGAGGTGGAGGTTGGTGGTGTCAAGCCATACTAGGTCATTCTTTTTGTACGCGATTGCTTTGCCTTTTCATTTATCGTATTGGGTCTTCATCTTTGCTGCTGCCTCTCCGAGGGATTGTTGGCATAGTTTATGGATTTTCTGCATTTGCGATGCGAAGTTTCCGGCAGCAGGGTTGGTGAAAGGGCTGCGGCATTCTGTCTCTGGGACGACTCGGGGGTTGAGTCCATAGACAGTAAAGAAGGGGCTTTGGCCTGTGGCAGAATGTTTCCAATTGTTGTGAGTGAATGCTGCCAAGGCGAGCCATTCGTGCCAGTCATTTTGTTGATATCTTGTAAATATCCTTAGATATTTCTCGATCTCCTGGTTCACTCTCTCGGTTTGTCCATCGGTTTGGGGGTGGAAGGCAGTGGATGCATTTGGGGTGATTTGGAGAATTCAGTAGAGATCCATCATGAATTTTGAGACGAATTGCGGTCCTCTGTCTGAGATTACAGTCCTTGGCATGCCGTGAATGGTGAATACCTTGTCGCGGAAGATTTTGGCAGTTCCCTCAGACGTTAGGGTTCCGTTGCATGCTATGGGGATAATTTCTTTGGAAAATCTATCTACAATAACTAAAATGGTGTCATATCCACCGGATTCTTTAAGACCAGTGATCAGGTCTACTGAGATATGGGTCCATGATTCTGAGGGGATTGCGTTGGGATGGAGGGGTGCTTTCCGGGCTTGAGTGTTGGACTTTACTCGTTGACATGTTTCGCATCCCTTTACATATTGTTCTACCGTCTGCTTGATCTTTGGCCACCAGTACTCTCTTTGAACAAGCTCGTTGGTCTTGTCGATTCCTGGGTGTCCAGCGGTTAAGTGATCATGGGACATAGCGATAATTTCCCCTCTTAGCTTCTTGTCTCTGGGTACGTAAATCCTCCCAGTAAGCATTAAAAGCCCTTTTTCCTTGGTTATTCCTCTTTCATGATTGAGGGAGTCCAAGATTCCTTGGTCCCACTTGTCAGTGCTCTCGGTAGCACGCTTGATTTTTGAGTGAATGCTAGATGCCGTGGGCATGATCATGGTGTGAAAATGTTCTGGCTTCAGAATGACTATTTCATCGTTGTCTTGTTTGCCTTGATCGTGGTCATCCCGTTGGGATAGCAAGTCAGCTTTTTTGTTCGCAGTACCGGGCTTGTGATGAAGGGAGAAATGGTACTCTGTGAGCTCGGTGATGAACCTAAACTTCTGTGGCAACAGCACACCAAAAACTCGAAGAGTAATGGTTAATGACAGTGACAACCGGTTATAAAGGTACTGTGTTGTGCGAGTTGTTCGGGGCACCTCCGTGCGACCTAATCACTTCCTCTAGACACGAGTTTATACTGCGACTTTTCAGTCAAGCAAGTAGCACTCAAGCGATCGAGTACTAAAAGGTTTTGGCTGTAGGCCAGTGATAATCTCGGTAATGAGATAGAACGGAAGAGGGTATGACGTGAATACCACAGGTCCGGTGTAAAAGAAGGAGAAACAACTAGACGAGGTCTCTAGATGAAGGTCCTATGAAAATAACGGCGATAATGAAGCTATATGTGTGGTAGACGGTTTATAACCGGTGTAGTGTCGAAATACTGAAGGGGGCGATCCTAATAATGCCAGTTAATGGTGGCAAGAGCGTGAAAATGAGTTTATGTCCAGTGGGACGCAGCGATGATGAGTGCTGATCCTATACAAGACGAAATATACTGAGGGCGATGTTGAAAACTGAGTCTACTTGGAGACGATCCTATCCTATGTCAATGTCAATCTTATGCATGCAAACCTATCCTATCCAATCCTATCCTATCCTATCCTATGATGGTCTAAACTGGTGTTGAGTCCAATACGATCCTATATGTCAATGTTGATTCCTATAAGTCTGCCAGAGACTACCCAAGTGGGCTGCGATAAACGATGTTGAAAGTAAAGCTGAATAAAACTCCTATGGTACGAAGATGAAGACGATCCGATCCTATAAAAACAAAAAGAGGCGATGTACGACACAAGTGTACGGTGTTACGCGCTAGATGCGAGTATTAAACCAATAATGACGGGGTGCAATCAAAGGTGCGATGAGCGACTGAAGATAATGCTAACGCCGGTCGATCATGGTGTAGAGCATGTTTCTCAAAGAGAACAAAGGGGGTGCGAAGCTAAAGACGGTGTAAAACCAGTCCGTTGCTTATAGTGAGCGTATGGGGTGCAAACAAATGTTATTGTTCGTGTACTGCGCTATGCAAGAAATATGGTCGTTTAAACTGGTGCTAATGAGCGTAGCAAGAGTGTAGTGATGAGAATATAGCCGGTCGTGAGCGGTATATAGCAAGTGCTAATAGCAAAGTAGCTGGTAGTTAGGTCTTCCCCTTTACTTCTATGATTTTCTATGGATTTTATACTACTAGAGATACTTATTAATAGAAAGACTTAGTAAAGCTGTAAGGCTGTGGCTTTGTAACGAGTCAAATGTCCATATGAATCTCCGTAGTCACTTGTAACAGCTAATCCTTAGCGTTACTGAAGACAGATAAATTCGTTATATCATGGGTTGTCACAGCGGGGTCATTGGGGTGCTGTTTGAACTGCGGACTGTGAGGGTACGGTGGAATTACTGAGGTGAACGAAAGGAATAACGCCTTCTAGTGAGCTGGGCACGGCGATATTATCAATGCCAGTCGTTTGGATGACAAGAACTCAATGATTATTGTAGTAGGACAATTGTCGGCGGGTATGACCTCATATAATGAAAGGATCAATACCAGTCCGTTACACCGTGATGTGCTGGTGATGTGGTCCTGATGCATCAGTGATGCGTAGTTTGCTTATCACCGGTGGTTGCCTGATCGGTCAATATTGTGCCTATTCATGATGGCATACAAGTTAGGTCACGAAACAAGTTGGGATGGGTATTCTTCATTATAACTGGCTGTTGAAGTGTCAAAGAGGTCCTATAATAGTGTGTGCACACCAGTGTTATCGTTATAACCGGTGCTAAGTCGTTGTCACTTAGAAATGACAAAAATCGCGAATTCTGAGCATACAGAGCCTAGAGGCTCATCATCGGTTACCCAGCAGGCTTGTCGGTGGTTGAGTTTCTGGGGTTTTCAGAAATACTGAAGGTTTTGATGGTCCGTCCATATCTCAAAGTCTACAGCTGCTCCCATGAGATAGTGTCTCCATTCAGTGAGCACTAGCATTATGGCGAGGAGTTCTTTGTCATATATTTCGTAGTTCCTTTCTGTCGTCGTCAACAATTTTGAAAGGAACGCTACAGGTCTCCATTTGCCATCTTGCTGTTGGCTTAGTACTGTGCCTATGGCTCCCTCACTGGAGTCCGCTTCTACTCTGAACTTTCCATCTTCCTTGGGTAATGCTAGGATCACGTCTTCTGCCATTTGCTTCTTCAGTTGTTGGAATGCTTGGTTTTGGGCTGCGCCCCAGTTCCAAGGGGCATTCCCAGTTAGTTGGGTCATTGGTCGTACTATCTTGGAATAGTTTTTGATGAACTTTCAGTAGAAATTCGTGAAGCCCAAGAAACTCTGTAGTTCCTTTTTCTTGGTGGGCGTTGGCCATTCCATAATGCCTTTGACTTTGATGGGGTCCATGCGGACTGATCCTTCACTGATGATGACTCCTAGGTATTTGGTTTCTAACACCTCAAACTCGCACTTCTCGGCTTTGAGGAACAGTTTGTGCTCCCTTAGGCATTGGAGTACTCGTCAAACGATTTTTTGGTGCTCTTGAAGGTTCTTGGAGAATATTAGGATGTCATCAAGATAAATGGTTACTTTTCCTTCAGTGATCAGATCATGGAAGATGTTGTTCATCATCCATTGGAAGGTTGCGGGGGAGTTGGTGAGTCCAAAGAACATGACCATTGGTTCAAACAGTCCTCTGTTTGTTCTAAAGGTGGCCTTGTATTCATCCCCCTCTTTGATGCATATATTGTTATATCCCCAACATACGTCTAGCTTGGTGAAATATTTGGCACCTCTGAGCTTGTCCATTAGCTCCAAAATGAGTGGTAGAAGGTATTGGTTCTTAATGGTCATTTCATTGAGTTTTCGGTAGTCTTGGACCAGTCAGAGGGCGCCGTCTTTCTTTTTGACGAAGAAGAATGGGGATGCAAAGGGGGATTTGGATGGTCTTATTCTCCCAGTGGACAGGTTCTCATCCAAGAAGTTGTCAAGTTCTTCCTGTTCATGCCGATTTAGCAGGTATACTTTGCAGTCAAGGGTGTTGCTGGCATTGGGGATGAGTTCAATGGCATGGTCCCAGGGTTTTCAGTCAGGGAGTTCATCGAAGTTGTCTTTCGAGAACAGATCTTGGAAGTCCCAATAGTCGGGGGGTACCATTTCTTCAAAACTCTTCTTTGGCTTTCCTTCACCGGCTTTTGCTGCTAAATCATTTGCATGGTGAACCACTCTGATTTCTATTTCCTTCATCATGTCTACTGCTAATATAGTATCTCCTTCTTCTAACTCTTTGTCCCACTTGTCCTCTGGGTCCACATCGGGTAGGGTGAATGGCTGCTGGTGACATTGACACCGGCCGAATATGATCTTCTGGGTTTTCCAGTTGATTACCGGGTTATGCCTTATTAACCAGTCATGCCCCAGGAATACCCTTCTTGTGCCCAGATCTGTAAAGGCCAAGTCTATCCATTCTGCATGTCTGCCTATGGTCATTCATAGTTCAACGAAATGAGTGACTTCCCCTGCCTTGTTGCGGGTTCCGTCGGTGTTGTAGATGGGAATGGGGGCACTGGTTGCTCGGGTTGGTAGATCATGCTCTTCTATGTATTTGTGGTCGATGGAACTTCCAGTGCACCCACTATCGATTAGGGCAGTTGTCTTGAGGGTCTGGCAGTTGGTGAGGGTTTTGAGTTGGATTTCGGTGGTTAGGTCCTTTGCTCCAGCTCAGGTGCTTCTTCTTATGTATTGGACTGGTCTGCGGAGTTCTTCTAACTGTTCAAGTGCTTGAGTATGAGGTAACATGACGATGCACATTAGCATTTCTTGGTCCGCTTCTGTTTGTCGCATTTTGTGGGTCCAGTGTGCTAAAATGGCACAGGCTTCATAACTGCCCGTTGCTTGTCTGATGGTGTGCCACGTCCATTCAGTTTTGAATGGAATCATGTAGCCGGATTCCTCCTTCTCAATTGTCTTCAGCTCTGTCCAGTTATGGTCTTCCTTCACCTGTGTCCACCATCAGTCGTACACTTTCATATCAGTAGCATTGGGGTCTCCTTTCTGGTGATAACGATGTTTTCTGAGGTACGCTTGCCATTCAGGGTCATCATCTTCATTGTATTCTTCTTTGGCTTTCTTCTTTGTCTTTCTAGAACCACTAGGGTCCATGGGTGTTTCCACCAAGACGTTGCCACCATTGGTAGCCATTCTTTTGGCTCTGCGGGTTGGGCATCTTGCCTCCAAGGGAGGACTTTTTCACATCAGGGATGGCCTGCATGCGTCTGCATTTTTGGCTGCAGCAGCCCGCTGGTAAGATGTGTCATCTTTGTTGTCTGGGACTTCTTCTAGAGAAACTTTGCGTGAGTGAGGGAATAGCAGAGGGGGACTTATCGGTTCTTGGGCACGCCTACCACCTGTCTCATGTGGCGGACAAGGCTCTTGCACCCCGTCGATTGAGAACTGTTCTGATCCAGGAGGGGACTTTTCCATTCTGTCCTGTCCACCCTTAGTCAGGTTGTCCCCAGCATTTGGGTGTGTATCTACAGGAGTCACAGTTAGTTTCCCTCAAGGGATCGCTCCTTTGGTCTTGCCACCCGGGGCTATTGCCACTCCATGCTCCCTCTGCTGCAGCTGTTTGCGGTCAGGGATTCTTCTTTTTGGGGAAGCCGCACACTTCTGCTTGTCGGGCGCCATCCAAGGGTGTTTCGAGGACGTCTTTGGCGGGGCCCGTTCATTTCTGGCGAGATGATCCTCATCTTCCTGGTCCATCATGTTAGTTAAAATACCATACCAATTGTGCAATTCTTTGGGTGCTTTACTGGAGGCGGTGAAGTTTGGTATATTCAAATGTGCGTTATATAGTCCTACAGAAGAGTGATAAGTCCGTCCAGCAGTATGTAAAGCACCTTGGGAGAGTCTGGCCGACCGAGTTGAATCACTTACTCATTGGCCCCTTCTTTTACCTCCTCAACTCCTGAAGATGAGGGTGTCTTCTCCTCATCTGATTCCACTTCCTGTTCCACTACTCGGTTGTCACGGCAGTTATTGTTGTTGCAGGTAAACCTTCCGCCTCCGTCCCTTGGCTTCCGGGGTTGTCAGCAGTCTGTGGTGAAGTGACCCTTTTGATGGCAATTGAAGCAGCGCCATTCCCATCAGAGTCGGTCTATGTCCATGGGCTGTCCTTGTCCGCCATAGACTGGTCCGGTCCTGGTGTTGGTACTGGTTGGTCCAGGTTCTTTAGGCAGTTGTGGGGGTGCATTCTGGTTCCTGGGTGGTGGGGCATGGTTGTTGTACCTTTGGGGGGCTCAGTTGTCACTGTGGGGAGCGTTCTGTCGGTTGCGAGGGTCTTGGGGTTGGTAGCCTTTATGGGTTCTGTCAAAGGCTTGTTTCACCGCTCGTTGGTCATTGATTTGGAGGATGTGGCGTTTCCACTGGGTGTAGGTGTGGGGAATGTTTTCGCCAGAGGCGACAGCCATGGTGTATTCATCAGGTACTCCTGCACAGATGGTGGCAACTATGTGGCTCTTTTCTCCCTGATCTTCCCATCTGCCAGCAAGTTGCGCTTGCCATTCCAGTTCCTGGAAATATCGGTTAGCACCTCCATCCTGCATTCTTAGTCCATACATCCATTGCTCATGTACTTCCTCAACCGCTGGGTCCATGAATTCCTTTTGGACTAGGGCAACAAATTCTCTCCAATTTGGCAGTCGGTATCTTCCTTCTGTGATGCTAAGATATTGTTCGGCATGGTGGACCCACCAGGTGAGCGCTTTTCCACCAAAGTGGGAGGTGGCAAAGGTGATTTGTTGGGATTCTTTGTAATAGCCTTGGTGTACTTTGAAGTAGAGGGCACATTGGAGAAAGAATCGTTGTATGTCATCGTGTTTCACATAAAACAATTCGGGTAGTCACATCATGGTGGGTTTGACTCTGAAGAATAGGGCATTGGCATCTGCTGCACCCCACAGGTGTCCGGGATTTGGCACCGGGGGCATGCGGTCTGGTGGAGGTCTGGGTAGGGACCACAAGTCTCCTCTTCCTCCAGGCGAATCTGGGTCGGGTGGTCCCCCTGGTTGGCCAGGGTTTGGGAGGTCAGGCGGGGCTTTGTCAGGGTTCGGTGGAAATCTGTGTTTTCTTCAGAACTCTTCTAGGCCTTCCTTTTTCTGGTCAAGTTCCATTCTGTTGATTTCCAGGGTGGCTTCTTTGTCTAGGATGCTTTGGTATAGCTTCCGTCGTTCTTTGGCTATGGCTTCTCATTCTGCCATGGTTTCTTTGTTGGCTCTGGCGAATAGTCAGGAGGGTACCGGGAATTGGAGGTCTGCCTGATTGCCATATGGGCTGTGTTGGTTTTGGCGGGGAGTCAGGGAGTGGTTTGGGGACTGGTGGGTTCCATTCATCATAGTCAGGCATGGGCGGTTTTGCATCTGCAGGAAAATCTGTATTGAACATGAAAGTGGCCTGCTTGTGGGTGGCATGTTTTCATAGTCTCCCCATCTCGAACTCATTTCCTTCTCTTTCCACCTCCATATATCTCCTCCCTAGTGTGGTTGCTAGCCATGAAATCTCTTCTACTATATGCTCATATCTTTCATTGTACTGCATCACGTATTCATGTCGGTCTTCTTCTTCAGTCAGCGATCTCTGCGTCTCTGGATAGTTGTCCTCTTCCTCCAGCCAGTCCAGTCCTCTGACTGAGCCAAGCAGCTCCGTTGTCAACTCCATCTCCAGAGTCTCATCTTCCCCTTCCTCTTCCAGTGCTCATTGTTTCCCGTGGGACGAGGTCGAGGGGTACCCTGTTCTGGCTGATTCGGAGGCTGGGGGGGTAGACGACGCCTGCTGGGATTCAGATGGTTGTGTGCCAGAGGGGGCGAAGTCGATGGGTATGATGCCACCAGTCGCCGGGAGTTTCTCCCTCTCGCTGGGGCTCAAGCTGCTCCATTCGCTGGGGGGTATAACTTGGTGGCTGCAGCCAAGGATCAGTGAGGGGGCTGAAGGATCGCTGGTAGAGTCCTGGGAGGTCGAGGGCTGCATGGTTGCAGGGTATAAATGCTGGGCTGAGGGGGCAGGGCTCTTCGGTGGAGGGATGGGCAGGGAACTCCTCAGTGCTTTCTGTGTTGATCCTGATGATCTGGGTGACAGAGGCGGTGTATTCTGAGGTGTCCTCGTCATATTCATGTGCAGGGGTGCAGGCTCGGTAGGGGTGGTTAGCGAAATGCGGGAGGTTCCAAGGGTGAGTGCATCCACACCCTCTTTCAGCTTCCCTGTCACCTTTGCCCAAGTACTCTTTGGTCATTGGGCGGGGTATGGGCTGGTCCTGCTCAAGGTTTTCGAGCTCGTATGTCTGTGGGTAGACATAGCGCTGTCTGCGTAGTCTCGGAATTAGGACTCCCAGTCCTATTCCTATGATGACGAGGGTGAAGGGTATGAGGATGGCCACTAGGGTGACATGGAATTGGAAAGTGTTCAGGTCTCTGGTTTGTTGCATAGGTTTTTTGCTCATGTCATGCACAAGGAAAGAAGGGAAGCTTCGAGCTAATTGTTAGACCTGAACCTCACATGATCCAAACAAGAGTAAACTCAGGCTGCCTCACGTTCGGACAACCACCCGAGAGTCTCGTGGAGTTCAGATATAAGTGAAGGAATCAGACTAATGTCTTAGTCATTGCAAGAGTTAAGAGAGAAGTTCAGTATTGATAAACTTTAGCTCGAAGCTGGGGTATTACAGCGAGAGCTACCTACTTATATACGAAAACTATGTTACTAATAATAGCCACAACGTATGAAGACAATACGGTAGTTGTATGGTTTGCACGAGCCATAGTTACCTGGCCTGAGCCTTCCGGTTCTGGTTCTGATGATCACATGGGGTCGGGAATGGCTCGGGCTTTGGCTAATAAGAAAGAAAAGTGAATATCCGTACGAAATTGTAACACATCGTTATTGAAATTTTACTGCATTGTCGTAAGTTACCAGGCAAATGTTTGCCTATCACCCATCTGACACTGTTTAGGTATTTAATGACAGCTATGCAGCAGTCAGTCAGCTGTGCCTTGTACTTAATTTCTCGGCGGAACTTTGCTGTGGAAGTATCAAAATCAAAATCTGAAAGGCGAAATCGTTCCCACCGAACCCTTCCTAGCGATACCTTTGTATACTCGCACTCGCTCTTGCTTCCTCTTCATGATCTTCATGATCCTGATCATAACAAACTTTCAAGACACATCCTCAAGTAGTAGCTCAACATTGAAACTCTGTTGATGTTTAGCCGATCGCCTCAGCATTTAACATGTCATCATCGCAACCTTACCGGGCAGATATGTAAGCATTGGAAACTAGTTTCCAAGCCACCGTGCCCGCTACAATATAATATCAGAAGCTTGTCATTTTCTGCAGGGATATAGAAGAAATATATCGGTGCTATACACAATGAGCGAACTACCATTTTTCGGTCGTCATGGTCAAGTCAAGCTCGGGAGCCGGGACCTTCTCTCTTGACCGTCAACTACATTTTTAGGATCTACTTATTTTTCAGATATCAGCTCAAAATTATCATTTACTATTCAGGATTCCTCGAAATGTTCCTCGAACGCACTTCAGTGTATCAGATTCTGGCGCGTAGTTGCCAAGCTATCCTTGATCATGAGTGGGAAGCTTACAGTATTTACGTCTGCGACTATCCGCGGTCTTGCTTCTTGTTACTTCTCACCCAAGCAATGTCTACCTTAATTTTTGTCCTTCTCCCTCCAATGCACTTCAAAACTTGAATGCTTCTTATATTCAGTCCGAGATTAGTGGCGACCGATCCTACCCGCCAGTGGTAGAGCTGTGGAAAATGCATATGCGGTTCATCAGAGCGCCAGACGATACATCAATGGCTTCCTCCATTCGCCTTGTTCTAGCAGCAGAAGACGTTCGGAGGAAAGGGAACTGGCGTACCGTTGAGAACGAGATCTAGTATATTTGGTGGCGTGGGGTGCGTGGGTTTATTCATCCATGTCACTGGATCTATAGAGGAGAATGGCTCGTCGAAGACATCCCGGATCCAAATCCATGGTTCGAGAGTCGCCCTGTTCATTACGCTTTTGCAGCGGCTATCGCGGAGCACATGGCCGAAGTCTACAACTAGAGATCTGACTGACTGAGTGTCAGGAGAGAGAGATGGGTAGGGAAGGTATCGGATCAGTGGGACCCCAGATTACCGCCTATCCGGCGCGAGTGTGCTCGGAACTGGTGCACAAATGTCGGACCATCGCCCAACCGACAATTTCTCCAACATGGTTTTGGCAACGGGTTCAAGCAAATTGCGAGCCTTTGTGTCCTGTGATGGTAGTAATGTGTGCATGTCCACAGCTGCTGATTACATGAAAGAAAATCTCTTAGCTACTACTTGGTACAATCCTTGTTTTCTAAACCACTGTATCGATATCTATGCCGTCTTGGCCTCAATCCATGCCAACAGATCCCGATTAACCTCATCTTTAGCCTCTATCTGTACCCAATGACCCACATCGTAAACATGGGCGGTCGTATCTTCGCAAGTTGCTTTTGTCCCTGCCAGACTCATATTCACAAAGCAGACGTAGTCCTTCGAGGCGCCGCCGAAGAAAACTGGCTTGGTCACTTTCATGACCTTGGGGGGATTTGCTTCAAGAGCATGTAAGCACAAAGGACTCGGTCCAAGGAAGTTCTGTGGTTTACCTGTGGAATCGTCCGATATGATGCGAGTGCGTATGACTTTATAGTAACAAAGTGGACCCGCCATGCCACCCTTACGTAGCTCCTCCTTCTGTATACGCTGGTCCTGCATCAAATGATGAGTATTTGCGTACATAGCACACTGAATTCAGCTTACTTCTTCGGTCAAGCACGAAATTACAGCAGTCGTTCGGTTGGCCTCTACCCACGATCTTAACCCACCAATGGGTTGCATATAGTCCTTCCAGAGATCGTAATCAGTACAGAATAGAAGGCTATACATCGACTCGAGGTTCGCGTCAATCTTGGTATCGGCGCCGTCTTCAGCAAAGAAATCCCAATATCCAATCAACTCAGAGCCGATCATTGACTTCATCTATCATCCAAATCGATGAGCAAGGATAGTTAGATCGTTGTGAAAAGCGCACCAGCTGCATCGTTGCTTCGTAAGTCAAAGGCTGCGAGGCTGGGAGGAAACCAGCGGCGAGAAACCCGTATGCCAAGCAGCGATCAGGAAAATAGTCCGCTAGACGGCTGGTTACGACGCTACCCCTGCGTAACCTTCACGTGAACCTATGGAAACCAGAGAGGTGATGAACACCCGTACCAATCATGTCCAATAGCGACAACGCGCGCGACCTTCTCAGCATCCAGGATCTCCACGAGATCCTGGGCTATTAACCTGTATCTGTAATCCAGGGCATCGACTGGCTTGGACGTTCCGCCATATCCCAGCATGTCTGGGACGATGAGGGGATAGCCTTTCTCTTTGAAAAACCCTATCTGATGCTTCCAGTCGTATGATGTGCTTGGGAAGCCATGAAGGAAGAGCAGGACAGGCTTGGACGCATCGCCCACCGAGAATAGATAGTGGTAGGTGAACCCGCGAGAAGTGACGAAGTCTTTATAGAGGGATTGGTCCATGAGGGTGTGGGTTCCATCGCGACAAAGGCAAGTACTTATAAATGATTTGGCTAGGTGATCGGTTCCGAAGGAGATAATGGAATGGGCCACCTACACATCAGCCTTACGAGATAATATCGCTGAGTAAAATGAATTGAGAGGTGAGGTGAGCCAGGGTGAGTCTTCGGGCCACTTTACTCAACAGTACTCGGCCCGCTTGTTGCTTTTGCTGAGCTGTATCGGAGGATATGACCGATACATGCAGTCTTTATCCAGTTTTCGCTCCGAGTTAATCATTCCAAACGGTTTTCCAGAATGAAATTCCAGACGAACGTCGTACCACTGCTGTTATTGATTTTTTGAAGGAGGCCTTTGACATCTTTAGTAGGGCAAACCAGAAAAAAAAGAGTTCGCTTTCGTCATGGTTCCGCTTGGCGGGTGTCCTGCCAGGAAAAGAATTTACCGCCGGTTCCGTTGGGTACATATTTATTTGCCAGCGCTATGCCCACATCTGGAAGTAGTATGAAGACGTGACTTTTACACACCCTATGGCTTTTGCCGAGACTAATTAACAATCGCTACGTAAGCAGTCCTGCCAACAAATGCATCACTGTCGACCTGGGTTGACTTTCCTTTCCCTTTGTCGCTCTTCCTCGTCAGCCCGTAACCTTTGGCAGTATCTTCTTCCTTTTTCTTCATTCACTACTTGTGTGGAGGTGATACATGTTTCCCGGCCCTCCGATCCACTGGCAGCGTCTCTCCCCTTGTCTTTGGCCTGAGATTCTTTTTCTCTTTTTCCTTGCTGCAGCTGAACTTTCTGGAAGCAAATGCGCAGTTTGGTGCTCCCAAGATATGCTACCGTACGTTGACTCATGTTGGCACATGCGTTTGTCTATGTGAGAAACAGAAGAGCATTGGGATATAAAGGCATTTACCTTTACCATCAGCGAGCACGAGCTCGGTTCCCAGCAAATATTTGTGTCGCCCTTCAGCGCCGTGCCAGAAAGCTGAAAAATCGGAGCGGGTGTGTCGAGACCGAAACTCGCTAGGCTGGGAAGTCGACACTTGTAGCCTGAGCAGAACGATATGGTGAAAATTAATTCCCGATGTTCTCCGAAAGCTCGGACTGGGTGGACTCTCGGTCAGGCTGTACTTGCATGTCGTCGTCCTCTCTGCGGTCTTTCCCGCGGCAGTCTTGCCGGTCTCTCATCAGTATGACATTGAACTGCCTCGATCACCGAAAAAATATGTTGTCGCGATGGCATCCAAGCACGGGCATGCAGTGCCGACTTGGTTGTATAAAATACCCAACGACTCCGATGAAGCTAGGTAACAGAGCTGGTTCTCTCCGCCTTCATTACGTCTGGTACGCCATGAAGCTAGCCTATCTCAAGCGCCTGTTTACTTGTGTGACATTTACTATAACGACATATGCAATGTGAGTGATCTTCACAGCAAACTTATGTACAGCGGTGACGTGTTCAAAATCTAGTCCTGTATCAGATTCCACACCGCACTCCCGGTCAGATATGAGCAGCATCGAGACAACTATGACAGTGCAATTGGACGGCGGACCGAAGAATGAAAACATAATGCAAATGAACTCGGATTTGACAGGCAGTCGGTGGTATTACCTCGCAGAAAATTGGAAACTGAAGGACAGTGATGACAATCAGACGACCCGCGCCATTCTCATCACCAACACCAACGGTCGTCCCTTACGGGAGGTCGAGATCAATTTCTTCGAGGAAGTGTGTAACCATCTGAACGGTTTTCATTACTATAGTAACAGTCTTCAGATCAAGCAAGGCGCTCTTGAAATGGATCACGAAGATGGAGGAGACCGCTGGTGGACCGTCCTTCCCGATGTATCCAAGAATCCCGAGAAACCCCCCATATCCAAAATCATCTCCGACTCGAAAGATCAGGACTCATGCACAAAGGACGTCAAGCAATGTCTTCTGCTCGCTGGTCAGGCTCTAACCCAAGGGTCTTGGTTGTACGTATATGTCTCTTCACCAATTTACTTGTAGTGACTTTCGAACAGAGAAGCTAATTACCCCCCTGGTGGTGCATTCTTTACGTCAGAGCTGACGGACGTGGTGCTTACCCCATGGAGTGCAGAGAAGCAAGACCAGGTTGGTAGCGATTCTGCTGTCGTGACTTATAACCTCTCTGACATAGCAACAGAACGATGCCCTAATACAGTACCTGCGGATGGTGATGATGCAGTATGGATCCCAGTCCTCAAGACGAGCGTCAGACGACGAGGATAGCGGCGAGTCATCGGGGTCATCAGACTCGAATATGACAATTAATGAAGACAGTCTGAGCGAAATCTGTAAGAATTCCAACGGCTCCGCGAGTACATCATAAAGCCTGTTTATCAGGGGAACGATTCTACGTACTTCCTTACGACTTATGCAATATTGTACTACCACTAACTGAAATTTCGCTTCGTTCTCCTTTCGATTGACGTGCAATAATTCTCCCGAAAAAGGAGCCTCATGACAGCAGAGGAATCGTCTAAGCCACGAAGGACTAAAACCGTGGACGTTAGTAGAATGAACGGCCAACTAACGTTAAACGCTCTCATCAAAAGATCTGAGTGGCGTGGGATAATGTCGGCCCAACTTTCCCCCGTACGGCAGGAATCTACGAGACAGCAACTCACAAATAATATTTTAGACTATCGTGGGCATCTTCGAACTCAGAGTCACCGGAAAACTGCCTATCGGCTACTTCGCCACTTGCGAGTTGGACGCGCCAGCTTATCGTCAAAGCTCCCGTTACGCTTGTTCCACCACGACAATTCGTATGCCGACATCTCTCTGGCCGGGCCAGTTATCGCCCAAGGTTTATTCGAACTATAGGACTACACCTCCTTGGCAGAGAATGCCACTTTCTATGTACACCATGAACAGTAACCTCCTTCCATCTAGGAAGGAAATCCGTCTACGTGTTAGCAACTCCCGGAATAGTGCACAAGTGTGTTTTTTTCTCCTATCTGTACCGGAGATTTTCATTCCCAGAACAGCGTCATATTGACCTGGGACGATGGCGAAAATGATCCTTTGTGGATTGAAGAGTTTTCTCAGGATCTCTTGAGATGGGTTAAACGACAGTTCAATGATTTGTGCCCTCACAAACGCGTCGACAATCCTTGCGGCTACAGTACATAATAACCCTCCCCACAATTTGTCACACTAAACTCCTCTAGATCACATCAGCGCCCAAAGTCCATGAATTTCCTGCTTAGACCACGTCGTATAGGTGACAGTTTCGGACTCATAAAGAATAACGTGGGTTACATGGCAGTCTTTGATGAATACACGCTCACTCTCCATTTGTAGATATCAACATGAAGGTCCTAGTTGATATGGACAAGCCTCTTACCGACTGCCTGCAGGTCTTGCTTAGCTATCTGTACCTTCGCCGGAGTGAGTGATCGCGACCTCCCATGTTGTGCATGATGGTAATTGAGTACCAGAGGAACGACCAGGATGCTGCTCTTCACCGGACTCTGTGGCCGTGTTCCCCTACATCGCGTTTTGCTCGGCTTCGCATAAGACCCTCTCAGACTGGACATTACCCGCCATCCGCTGTCTATCTGTTCAGCTTATACTCTCGATAAAGGCCACTCGAACAATGACTTTCAGTTCACACGCACAGAATGATGACTCTGAAGGATCTGTACCTCATAAACGTATGGAAAGCCTGAACATTGCCAGCCTGGCCGAATTGCTTCGGGCATACGTCGGGATAGCTATTAATAGCATAAATCAATTTGTCCATCGTGCAAAGGACTAGTTCTTTGAAAATCACTGCGTCTCACGGCCGCAAAAAAGTTTTCCTGGATAGCTAATAATAGCCTAAATCGGTTTGTCCATTATGCAAAGGACGGGTATTTTGAAAATCTCTACACCTTGCGTCTCATAAAATTAGTGGAGAGCAACGATCTAGGCAGTATTCTCAATGGCGGGATGAATGGGCTCTGGCGGATTGGAGCATTCACGAGGATGTTTATACAAACGCCGGTACACCGATACCTAAACCGTCGCTATCCAAGCGTCTCGATAATGGCCCCACAATGAGTGAAGCGTCCGGAAAAGGGTGCAGAGTGGATGGAAAACGACTATAGAAGGACAGCGGTGACGTTACTGGATGAGCACGGTCGGTCATATCAGGCCCCGCACTAAATCGTATCTGAATTGATTTTAGTGCCAACCCTTGATGAGGGGCGTGATAGGTCCCCTTTTGAAGCTCAGGAGCGGATGCACGCACAGCAAGGTAAAAATCCTCCGGTGTTACAATGGAGCGATACCCGGATACCCTTATTGGTCCCTAACTTCAGTCGTTGATGTTGTATGTATGCGTCACGAGATCCTCATTTCTTTTTGAATTCCGGTGAAGTTGAAGGGTCTGCATAGCGACCAAGGTCAGGCCATCTACTTGGACATCCACATAGTATCAAGTGGGCTTTTGTAGTAGTTATTGTCATGACACAGGCATCTGAGACCTATTCGTAGTAGCATTTCAATATTTCCATCGTTTCAATGGGTTCCTAGTCTTTGGGCCAAAGAAAAACCGGCGCCCAGAAGTCCTCAGGGTGCAGACAGTTGCGGGTCTACCTGCAGTGAAGTTGGAACCTGATGATAGCGCGTTTCGACCGGGATTCGGCACCAAGTACTACCGCTGGGATTGAAATTGAAATTGAACTAGACCGTTTTCTACTCGACGTTGAGGGATTTGTGGATTCTAGGCGACAATACAGTACAATACCGATCAAGCTGCGAAAAATTTCAAGTTTCTTAGGCAAGTGAGCCGAGAAGGCGCGGTGTCGAGATCATAGCACCCATTGAAATTTGTTGTAGAGAACTACTGCAACCGGTAGCTAATCTACAAGTGACATAAGTACGCTATGTATTTTACAGCCTTCAGAATTATAATATATTCTCGTTGTAGGTAGTTATGTAGATTGAATTAGCTGTAATACCCTATCATCGACTCAATGCTTTATTACGCCAAGAGGCAAAAGGAAGGGCGGAAAGGGATCCGCAGCGAGCAAGTCCGCGAGACCAATGTAAACTGCGCCGAAGCCCGGGAAGACACCGATAATACCTCCAGCCCTTGCAACGCTATAGTATCAAGAACGTGAGCACATACAACAACATATACGAGGGGTCGATACATACCTTGAGTTTCCTGTGAATTCGGCTATACCAAGCACAAGGAAGGTCAATGCTAGGATGGCCAACACCGCAATCAAAGCCAGATTTTTCCGAAGGGCGACAATCCTACATGGATCTTAGCAGTGAATCGCGTGATTCTTTGGAGAGAACGTACAAGAACATAACAGTGATGATGGACCATACGACGAGGTAAATACCGAGTGCATCGCCAAGCATGTCGGCGTCGCCATCAAAAGCAGTCGCAATGCCAGTTCCAGGAAGCAGGATGGAGGCATATGACAGCCAGAAAGCTCCATAAAGACAGAAAACTATAGGGCAGTTGAGAAGATTAAAGACACCGAAAGGACGGGTGACCGTACGAACCTGATCCAGTGAAGGTGCTCTTGCGGCAGAACTCAATGATCCCACCTGTAAACTGGGCTGCGCCGCCAACGAATAGAGCCATGCCGACCACCACGTTGGGAATGGTAATTCCGCTAGCCCGTGCATTGTATAAAGAAAGAATGATAGTGGTAGACCCGAAGGAGAAAAGACCCCTGGGAGTTCATTTTGAATATTAGTAGAGCCTCTAACGCTACAGTGGTAAACTTACAATACGGCACCGTTAGCTGGAGGAGGTGTGGCGGCCATAGATGGGGGCGGGGGATTAGCGTTCGCAAAGTGCCCTTGGACAGAACCAAGGTTGATATCCTCGGTAATGCCCAATTCGAGCTTATCAATGCCAGTAAATGACATATTATAGCAGTTCAAGTAGAAGGAAGGAAAGATGCAGTTGGTGTTCTATGCTCAAAATTCAGTCTTTTATAGGTAAGTTCCCCCAGGTGCGGTCATCATGTTCAAGTCACCTACTACTAAACGCACCTTCCCGCCGATTCCGGCAATTGATCTATCGATCGAGTTGAAAAAAAGGACCGAGACCCTAGCTACAAGAACCTGTCACAGATAGGCTTGATGTGGGGAAATGTCAAATTCAAGAGCCCCACAGATTGGAGATCTAGAGCTGGGGCCCCAGACTGCGACCAGGAAGAATACATCTAGAGAGGCGCAAGTGCAGGTCAAAGAGTCTAGTAGGAATAGTAGCAGCCACCGTCGCAACTCAAGCGTTTGCAAGCGACCATGCTGAGACGTCGAGTGATTGGATTTGGAATACATTAAAGAGGCACAGAGAACAAGTAGAACTTCCTTTGCCTGGCGCCAAGTTCATCTTGCACTGCAGCGGGGATCGAAGTGTACCGCGGCGAACATCCGCATTTTGTTGGTACTGCCGAGGACCATTTCCGTCGCGAAGGCGACTCGGACTGCGATTCCGACATGTGTGCCCGGAGCACTGTCTAGCTGGATAAGCGCTGGGTTCATGCACGAATGCCACCCGTGAGCAGCAAAGACTGCCAGTTCAGGCAACCGAAGGAGGGGAGGAACGACAAATACGGGCCAAAAGGCACTGAACGCAGTTCCAGCGGTGATCAGGCGTACCGATAGCTACCATGTATACGATGTAGTAGCGATCGAAGAGTCAACATCATCATGAGGGAGGCGGATACGTCCGGTTCTGAAAGACTAAAAGTGGAAAGTGATCAAGGAAAATGGAGGAAGATAGCGAATGCGAACAACTCCATTACGAAGCCCGGGCTATGCGAGGTACCACGTGCTATCTTCGTATCTGATGACCATCATTGCCATCAACTACTGACTCGAGGGGGCGTCTGTTATGGCTAAGGTAAGATATCACTGGTTGATTTTGTCCGATATCACGCAAAGACATTGGATTCCCTTGGTAGTAGCCATCAGTAAAGGACCTACTACCGATATGTTTCAAGTTTGCGCGGAGCCTCAGGATGTATACTACTAACTCAAATTTTGATAAAAATCCCTGAGCGACTCCTCGGCCACTCTCATAAAATCAGGTGAGTCGTTTCAGTAAGATTTCAAGTATCTGATACTCACTCGTTCGTCGTACTTATAATGTCAAAAAGATTTCCACTCCGACCCAGAAAAGTCAGAAGTTTCTTCTCTTACCTTCGATCAACCCCTTTGAACGGGTTCCTGGGATTATGCCCGCCTTTGGGCCAAAGAAAAAGCGGCGCCAAGAATCCATTGGTTGAGATAGAAGGTTCTAGGCCTGGCTCTGCTGGTGCCTATGTGCTGGGCGCCCGCTGATATCTGCTGTGGTACCTTTCAAAGGCCACTACATAGTTGTTAGTTAGTTGTTAGCACCGTTTGGAATGAAATAGACTTGAACAAGACCATCCAGTGTTATACTTTACATACCCTTCCATTCTTCTCAGAAAACAATAGCTTCTATAGCTGTTGAACAGATCGGTCTTCTCCTCAAGCGCTTTCGTTAAATCGGTCGAATGCCTTATTGGGGACATGTCCATCACCGCTTTTCTCAGAGATCTAGGATGTGCCATGGTTGTAGTGTATAATTTATCAGTGTCGTGAGAACGTTATTTTACAGACTTCCATAATATTTCTCGTTGTGCCATATGAAATGGAATGGGCTATAACGCATTATCCATAATACTAATGCTTGAAAACCCCCTGAGGTAAAAGGAAGGGTGGGAAGGGATCCGCAGCAAGTAGCTCCCCAAGACCAACGTAGAATGCGCCAAAGCCCGTGACGACGCCGACAATACCTCCTGCCTTTGCAACACTATAAGGCGAGATGTTAGCCCGTATGATGACCTAAATAAGATGAAGACACATACGATGGACTTCCTGTGAACTGGGCTATGGCCAACAGGAGGAAGGTCGTAGCAAGGATACTTAACAAGAGAATCAGAGCCACGGTTTTTCGGAGAGCGACAATCCTAGATGTGGACCTTAGCAATTGGTAGATCACTCAAGATGAAACGCACAGGAACATGACGGTGATCATAGTCCATACGACAAGGTAGATACCGAGCGCATCGCCAAGCATGTCAGCCTCGCCATTATAGGCAGCTGCAATACCGGTTCCAGGAAGCAGGACAGCTGCATACGACAACCAGAAATTTCCATAAATGCAGAAGACTACAGAACAGATGAGAAAGGCACCGAAAAGCGTGAGACCTTACAAACCTGAACCGGTGAATGTGCTTCTGCGGCAGAACTCGATAACCCCTCCCGTAAACTGGGATACACCGCCAACGAATAGGGCCATGCCAACTACCACGTTGGGGACAGTAATTCCACTGGCTCGCGCATTGTATAGACAGAAAGTTATACATGTAGCACCGAAGGAGAAGAGACCCCTGCAAATTCGTGTTAAAATTGGTCCGCTGGCTAATGCGATAACGATAGACTTACAAGACGGCGCCATTAGACGGAGGAGGCAGAGCAGCGATTGGTGGAGGCAGTGGATTGGCATTGGCGTTGGCGAAGTGACCGCGGTGGGTGATATCCTCGGTGATGCCAGACTCGAGTTTATCGAGGTTAGTGGACGACATTTTAATAGCAGTTTATAGTAGTGGGAGAGTGAGGGAAGAAGTAGTTGACATTCTCTCGCTCGAACGTTCAGTCTTTTATAGATACGTTCGCATACTGGATGTAGTCACACTGTCCCACTAGGGGACTTCGCGCCGATTCCGTCAATTGATCTTGCGATCGAATTGAAAAAAGGAGCAGGAAGTTGTCAAAAATAGGCTTGGATGCGGGGAAATGTCAAATTCAAATTTCCCCACAGATTAGAGATCGTGAGTCTTCTGAGCTTGTTATCGCAGAAAGCACATACAGAGAAGCACAATATCAAGTAGAGGATGACTCTAGAGCCCTTCGATCTATCATAAAAGTCCCTAAAACCAAGGATTTTTGAATTGTGAAAAATTGTCTCTCACAAAGCTTGTAAGAATCGGACAGAGTAGAGCGGAAAGAAGCAATAAACCACGGTCACGGGCCACTGGGAGACGGCTTCCCGTCCTCCCGCTAGTTCAGGTCTTGGGATTCACCCATGGTTCTCTTGTGCCGCCTCGCGTCAGAAGACAAACCCCTCACTAGTACCCCGCATTCTCCACTTCGAAATTTTGGGGATTTGTGGGGTTGGAGTTTCAAACCGTCGATCAGGCCCGCTCAATCCCTCGTTGGTACGGCTAGATGTCTCGTTCGTAAATTATCTGGCATACATGTTGGGAGGCTTCTAGAAACAGAGCAATTGAGAAGGGGAGCCGTTGAGAATCAATGGAGAGCCCAGTACGGTCTATTCGTACCTTTACCAAAAGAATCAGAGACAAAGCTACCGATTATGAGATAGTAACAACACACAGGAGGATGGTAAAAGCCTGACGACAAGCGTTTACGGTTTGAAGGAGTCAAGCGGATCTTGAGTTATCTTAAGCGTGTGAGTATCGCACCTCCAGACCTATAATACAGCGATTGCGATCGACAGCGGGCAGGCAGTCCTTTGCTAGGCACATTGTTGAACGTGCGAGGTCCCAATTCTCCGGCGGATATATCAGAAGTAGAGAGCCCAGGCAGCTATGCATCGCAGTTGCGAAGTATCGAACTCTGGTAGTATTCTACACCAGTACATTGTCCGAGGCCGCCGTCAGGGGTTCCGATCGAGACTGTCGGGGCGTGCCTACAAGCTCTCCCATCTCCATTTCTGGTACTGAAAATTGAAAATAGCGCAGCTTATAGGAGATGAGGCGAGTTCCTCGAAGAACAGGACGAAATCTGGTATTGACGAATTGTGGTAGCGTATACTGCAGTGGAATTTCGAAGGTCCCATAAGATAGTATTGACCCAAGAATGAAGTCAGAAGCAACATAGACTCTTGCGAGGTCTTCAACACGGGCAGCCGACGATCGTACGTGTCATACACGTGAGACGTCCCGAAGACTCGAACCGAGAGCTATCGTCTCTATTTCAGTCGGGGAGTATCTGGATTGTGCGTACGCGTCACCGGTAGAAGTTCAAGGAGGAAACGACATGGATGACCTACTCTGTAAGAATTCGACGACTTGAGTTTTTTCTTCGCTTTTCCCTACTCCTCATCCTCAGTACATCGGCATATATAGTGCAGCGCCCGCGATTGCGTCAGGATCATATAAATGACTGATTCTGTCATCTTGATCTTCGGAACTCAGCAAATGCCGTCTGCACCTTTTCTTACCTCGAAGATGTTTGCCTACGGCGGAAGTTGTCGATAAGTGGGAAAATTGGTATTGTTGCTGGTTGAAGATGACAGATGTTCTTGCTAGTCGAAGATGACAATCTTGATATGGAACGTCGCTCCCATTCTATCGACCACTTACACGACAACCGAGAGTTGCTGTCTAGTATGGACACCGGCGCGGGATTTCGTAAAGAAAATGCTTCAACCCACACATGCACAACTCAATGTTTAAACGTTGTATTGCATGCACATTGAGTTCTCTGATCTGTTTCAATTTGGGTTTATATGTATCTGAATGAGCTCCGCTCCCTTTGGATATCACAGATCTGTATTCATTCGATACAAGTGGTATATCACAGCACACACCTGGTACAAGCATCAATTTAGCACAGTCGGATCTTCCCAACCGTGGGATCATGGTCACTGGTCCGATCGTCATAGGACGGTGACCAGTTATTTACCTATCCGCAGTCAGATGAAGAAGTTCAATTGAGAGAGTGCCGTTACTCACATGAATGTGTTCCGCCTCTACGCCGCGTTTTACGATAGCGCTGGAAATAAAGACATGATCAAGCTGCTCCGTGTTTTGATCGTAAACATAAGTGTATCGTTCGACGTCAGCTATTCCGGCCGCTTCGTCGATATCTTCTAGAAGCTCTTGCAGCGAGGCGAACACTGAACGAGTCTGGACATATTCGTTGAAGTCACCTGCGATCACAATATTTGCAGAATCGTCTATGTCGAGGATGGACTTGATGAAAGACTGCGGAGATTATATTATAGACATGTCATGTCCCGAGTGAGATGATACTTACCGATGTAACCCCAACTTGATTTGTGCGTTGCTCGATAGGAGAATTTACCGGTGGCCGGGGATCTCCCTGTGTAGAAGTACTCCCGCCTTTCGATGCAAAGTGGACATTGATGGTGAACAACTTTGCCCCCGAACTTGTCTCCCATTCTGCGACTAGAGGCTTTCGAGAATCCTCCCAGGCGTCATTAGTAGGATCTATACGACCTGGATTCAAGCTTACGTATAATCAGGAATGGGAAAGCGTGATTGATACTCGTAGCATACATGCCTTAGGGTGGGAAGGCCATTCGAATCCGCGAAAACCTCCAGGCTCTCCAAAGAAGTTCCTGCGGGCATCCCCGAAACTAGTTCAAGTTTATCTGCATTGTAGCTAAGAATGCAATCAGGGCTTGTGTGCAGTAAACGGTGAGATGACGTTACAGATATGCTTGGCGAATGTTTCCTCCAGGCTGTCCGCCATCCTTTCCATCTTCTGGGTTGATGTCGATGAACCTGTAACTCAACCCACTCGCATTAGCAATAGCGGAAGCTAAGGTTGAGAGTGTCAGGTTGGCATCCACGACGCCATCATTGGTAGGTCCGCTGTTATCTTGGATTTCTTGGAGGAACAAGATGTCGGGTATCAAGAGGTGGTCGGAGATTTGTTTTGCGACAGTGGGCAGATGGGCAGATGTCGGTGCCATGTTCTCAACCTGAAGTCAATCTTTTGAGTATCAACCGAAGGTAGACGGTCCATCGTACGTACATTATAATCACCAAAGGTAATAACGCACGAATCTGTTTCCGACGAAATCGTTGTCGGAGGTACGTCGTAATCAGGCGTAGCAATGACAGTCGGAGCGGTAAGAGGAAGAACGTAATAGAATCCGAATCTATATCCGAATAAGCGGACTGATAAGATGAAGCCTCGAACAACATACTGATATGTCACAACACCTACGATGTCGCTCAACTTCACGCCCACAGCAACGGCCGGGTTCTTGGTCCCATCAGTCGGCGAACCGATAATCACAACTTCGGGATTGGCATCTGGGATACCATCAGGACCTGGCAAATTAATCAGTACCAGGGTGGTAGATCATCTCGGTGAAACGTACCAAATGTGATGGTCAATCCTCCACGTCCGTTTAATCCAGTCACCTTCCAATCACCGTACACCCAGAATTCTCCGTAGCTATTTTCGAAATTAATAGCGACCGGGCTGTTGATCTGGACGAGCTGCCCGTCAAGACTCTGCCAGAAGTCCATCCCATACACATCAGGCTGGAGAGTAGAGTTTGTAGTGGACACGAGACTCTGGTTGTTGGGAACGGAAAGCCATCCATCTCCACCGACATCCAACGACGACAGGTATTGAGTTGGGGGGATCCTGTCTACTCCGATGACGACAGGGTTGACGTCGTTGTTGCTGGATAGGACCTTGATGCTGGACGGAGAGCTAATTTCGGTCAGATAAAAGTAGTCGGATTCGGACCGGTATTCAGCAACTTTTCCACTAAGGGAGACACTGTCTCCCACATCCACCTCCTTGACGGCCGAAGACCCAAACACGTAGATTCCGTTAGAGACACGAGTATCATTGACAGGGTCCCCACTCAAGAAGAAACCAGAAGACGTCTACAAACAAGTCAGATTTATACCTATGAATGTGAGAAAGACTGACCTTTGCAGTAACCACTCCCGTGAGACCGCTCACCGTTTTCCCGGCCAACGGTGAGCGAAATGCAGTTCCCCGGATGTCAGTGACCGAAGTTGGTTCCACAACTGGCGTCAATGCCGCCAGAAACAGGAGAAAAATCGAGAACATCTCGGAAATTCGCTGGTACTGGACAGATAACCATCCTTGCAGATAGCATATAAATGCGAGTAGCGCCTAGGCACAGAACGCTTGAGCACATGCATCTACATTTTAGCACACCATACTTCAAACTGTGCCTCGTGATGCTGGCCGCATGAAAAAGCAAAATCTGACGGATGGTAAGAGAACGACATGGAGTGCCATGTGGGCACATCCGATTCGGGAAGCCATGCCGCTTCGGCAGAAATTTCGACCAGATTTAACAGTCACGAAAGCGCATCGTAAAATGGTTTTGGGTGAAAAACGAGACTAAGGAGCCAATAACGTGCGGCAGTTCGCTCAAAGATTGCTTACAGATCAAATTTTAAAAGAAAAGAAAATGGGGGGGAATGCACAACTTGGTGAAATTTGAATCTAGTAGTAGTACAGACAATATAACGGAGCACATCGACGATCCTAGGGCGACGTTAATTATTTCCCCATCATGTCAAGCTGGATCGTTTAAAAAAACCCCGTTTATACCGGCCGGTCAGTTATATCTTTAGCAGTGAGCGCCCCGGAGGTTATAATAATTGCGCTGTCTTTGCGATAGGTACACGACAATCTGATTATATACGTGACAACCTTGACGCGACGCACCTATTGAAGCTACAAGGTCCTTGCCCTAAGTAGTTCAGTTGGTATCTTCCACGGCAGCAGGCGGTGACCTACCTTTTGATTGTGCTTTCGAAGGGATACGCGTGCTTCCGGGGAGCAATCTGGCCAACATGTGGAATAGAAGGACCGTCAAAAGTGACAGTCGCTTTTCATAGTTGGCACTTCGCCACAGAAATTGATACAACATACCACTGTAGCCTAGTCGCAGAAGCAGAGAAAGCCTGAGAAAGCTAGCACAAACCGAAGAGAGATTGGCCTGAATTGCTGAAAAGCCTTCTTAGCCGTTATGCGACGTACCGGTAATGCAGCAGGCAGTGGCTTACTTTATCGTGCCGCGTGTCTCCAGCGTGTTCACCAATTAAAAGCTTCGCGGAACAATTTTGATGAATTTCACTCTTGAAGGTTCGTTAAATAAATTGATGGAATTGAGCGGTAATTCATGTCTACACAGTTCACGAGCCGCAAACCGCAAGACAAACCCGCCCAACGGCGTCCATATTGTTTGATGGGAATCTGGTCTGTATACAATCAACGCATCCCATCGCCGTACCCAAGGGGCTAAGATACCTGAGTGAATCCAACCCATCCCCCAAAGGGCTATTTTGCGGCTTCGACATGCCCGCTACACTGACTCCGAAACTCGGGGAAATACAGTGAGGTGAACGCGTCCAGAATCCTATAATGAGCCAGGCCAAAAGGGAAAGTCCGGACTGTGAAATAGTTGATCGATACCCAAGTCTGCATTGTTGGTCCGGCTAGCTGGTGTGACGGATCCTTGTTCGTTCTGCACCCATCGTCTTGAAAGCTGGCATGTCCAGGACTAGATGGAACCGGGTTGGCGTCGTCTTGAGATGCAGAATCAATCTGTTACCATTGGTCAGGATTCACTGTCAGCGGGCGGAAACAAGGGTCACTTACGTTACGCCTTGAAACATTAAATGCACTGTTAAGTGCAGGCAAGAATCACCTATCATCAATGTTTGCCTTCGCGGAGTCGTAGACGAGTATATTGGTGGTAACGATCCCATTTAGCAGAACAGTACCCGGACATCCGCATCACAACCCAGCAACTTGGGGAGAGAGTGGCCGTTGGACTGACATCAGCGTGAATAGGTGCGCTGGAAGCGAAGTACGGCACTTCGTTGACGGACGGTACCTGCTGGTACCTGGGGTTGACCATCGTGTAATGGCTTCTGCTGGCCAAGTTTACTGGGTTTCCTTACCGAATACTTGGACGACCAAGTATTTTGGCACAGCGGTTGGGAATTTTTGGAATATGAATCCGATTGAAACGCCAGTAACGTAGCAGATACCATCACGCGGCCTGCCGAGTCCCACCAATTGGAACCGATGGGAATCTATAGACCGGAAAGAGAGCCTCAGTAAAAATAAGAAACGAGGAAAGAATAAGATCTGTACCAAGTCCGTGGACCTGGGTCTGCATACCCAACAGATTGGTTGCCATCCGCCACGTGTTGGTAATCTGCCTAATTCGGATGTGTTGAGCACAAAAAGGAAGCGGGACAAATATATTTGGTCCCTGCGCAAACAATTTGGTTCTGAACATATTGCAAAAAAAACCATACATCTCTACAACTAACGCCCACGATGACGAGCACGATGTCGACGCTGCCGCCGCCGTCACACTACGCGCAGGAGCGGGACCGCCTGTGAGTGTGCCCTTCCTTCGATGGACGCGATGGCCTACCGGGTGTCATTGTACATGATCCGGAGTCCGAGTCCTTGGACTCGGACAGGCGCATGCATATTAACTTTCCATGTTCGAACGTAGTGCTGATTGTATCCTTCTACCATGCTCCTCAAATATCCTGATGGTCCTCCATATCCCATTGTGTACGACAGGGAGTATGACTTGGTAGTACGCCAGGAGCCGAAACAGGCGCGAATGTGCGGTGTCGGCGGCAAAGGTGGCTTTACTGTTATCCGCGATGGGGAATGATGTACTGAACTATGCGGTGCAGCTGATAGACGACCCATCGATCCACCACCAATCGTTCAGTTGCGCGTCATCGATCCACGACGGCACCAGCAACACGCCTCAGGTTCCGATGGCCGGCCGGCCTCACCAAGCAGCGGCAGTTACGCCCAAAGCTTTCTCCAAAATCCATATTACTTCATGTTCGCGAGCTTGGCGAAGCCAGACGATGATGCAGAGCTGCATTGGTTAAAAGCAAGTCCAAATTAGCTACCCTAGATTTATAAGCTGACCTGCTAGTAGGATGGCAAGACGCGATGCACTACGGGCTCTGTCGTTTCTTCCCTTTATCACCTCAAGGATCCTCAGCGGAATAATGAAGACGCGGGATTCTTTGTGTTTCCTGACCTAAGCGTCCGAACAGAAGGTAGTTACCGACTGAAGCTGAGTTTGTTTGAAGTAGTAGGGTGAGTCCACATGGTCTAACGCTCAATGGATTGGCCGGTGCCTCAGACTTCCTAAGCATCGCATTCCTTTTGACTAGCAACTGTCTTCAAACTCATACTGAACTGTCTCCTCAGGAATAATGTTCGACACTGCAAGTCAATATACTCGGCGCCATTTTATGTTTACACCGCTAAAAAGTTTCCGGGAATGGAGGGTGAGCGGTTCTGTTACCGGCGTGTCCATCGTGTCTCATTTTCTCATCAGAATCTACCCCCTTGTCTTGTTCTCTAGCTGACCAAGGAATCAAAATTCGTATTCGCAAGGACATTCGCGTTCGGAAACGGCCGACCACGGTGTTGGACACGAGTAGGCAAGAATCCGATCAAGAGGATGACGAAGAAGACGACGTATCCGATGACGGAAGGCGAGGGAAACATTCATCGAAGAAGAGGCAAAAACGGGGCAAAGAGGGTGCAGAACCGGCTGGGTATAGCGCGTATCAGCAACAGCCTCTTGGCCCGCCGCCCCCGCCGTCGCAATGGACCTCGTACCAAGGTTCCCAGTCGCAGCCAAATATTGATCCTTCTTTGGATGGAGGCAACGTATCGATTCCCCCGCCTCCTGGAGCAACGTATGCAGCAGTGCCGCCGACATCGACTAGCAGTTCCAGCATCCCACCTCCACAAGGTGCCCAGCATATCCCGCCCCCGCCAGGTGCTACCCATATCCCACCCCCACCAGGCGCGACCCATATTACGCCTCCATCTGGTCCTACGCACGTTACGTCTACAACACACGCTGCGTCTTCAACGTCTCCTCCTGTTGCAGTTGCTCCGCCACCTACAACCACACATATTTCGCCTCCGCCAGGGTCTCATGTCCCACCGCCTTCACCTGTCAGTCACGTACCTCCTCCGACCCATGAAACCTATGATTCTCGTGCTTATCACCCACCACCCCCGCCGCCGCATTACGATCACCACTACGCGCCGCCTTACGGATATTCGCAGCCCCAGCCGTACCAATATGCTGCTGGTTATCAGAGCTGGGGAGGACCGCCGCCGCCTAGCCAACATCCACCTCCGCCTCCGCCCCATCAGCAAGCGCCACCACCTCAACCAGCTCCTCCAGGTGCCTATGATCCCTATGCACATCAGCATCCTCCACATTATTATCCTCCGAGGTACGACTATCCGCCTCCGCCTCCGCCACAAGCCCAACATCAATATTACTACGATGCTCCGTACGACCCTAGACAACATCCACCACCTCCGCCTCCGCCTCCCCAATACCCGCACCAACACCAGCACTACTATCCACCACCGCAACACAGAGAATCATGGGGCACCCCAGCAAGTACAGGTGTCTGGAGCGGAAGCCCGTCTAATACTAGTCCAAGTGGCAGCGGTAGCACTGCGGAGTATCCGACGCCGACCAGCGCAACAAGGGAGTACAGTAGGCCAACAGAATATTCGCCCGCGGCGCCGCCGCCGCCTACAGAAGGGAAGATCCAATTGGCGCCACTCAGAGGACCCAGCGTTATTCAATTGAGTGAGCGCGAGCGCGGGGAAAGAAGCACAAGCAAAGGCAAACTAAGCATCGGGAGCATTCTAAGTCGGGAAGGCGGCGCTTGATGCCTTGATGAATGATCATGATGATCGCTCTTGGTTTTTATATACGTACTTGTTATCTGCTATCTGTTTTCGCTGTTATCAATGTATCATTTTCGATAGAAGGGTCTTTCTGTTCATCAAACTGGCTTCATGATTCCATGGTGATATCCTTGAGACAATCAGATACACGAAGGAGAGACTGAACTGTGAAGATGAAGAACGCATAGGTTGCCTTAGGACCAGTAGTTCTGGAGTGTAAGTGTACTTGGCAGGATCAATCAGATCTATCAGATGCTCAAGAAGAGTTGAAATTTACAAAAGACAGACCTCATCGGTTCTGGGAAGCTATGTAAACATTATCAAAAATTCAGGCATTACCTGGGGAGGCCTCTTTTGTGAATGTTCAGTGGTGTAGATGCATTCTGTTTCAGCCTAGACGGCATTATTGCTGGGGTGGAATGACACACTGGATAAAGTTCAAGAACGCGAGACCTTTATGGATGTACAATTTCTCACGAGCCGACGAGATGGACAAAGGGTCAGGGATGCATTGATATCTGAACGAGGGGGAGTAGAAGGATGCTCCCTTCTGACAACGTTGTAAAATAATGGCACCTTCAAGTATTATTGAGTCTCATCAGAATCGCTGGTTAATTATAACTGCGTGTTAATAATTTGCTGTAAGGAGATTCGGGGTGCAGCAGAAAAAGTGGGGCTCGCAGAAAATAAATTCGGAGTTGAACCTGCATCGTGTAATTATCGAAGTGTACAAATTTCCGTTTGGCTGTCTGCTGACGTAGTTGTTTTCCCTCGGGAATTTGAATGGGCATCGGTGCCAATATTAAACGGTGAGAAGGAAGGGAAAAATGTTCCCGGGGTGATAGTTTGCGTTGGAGGCTAGGCAAAGAAGACGTGAACTAATTAATATATTAACATTTGAGAAACTGCGACACGCAGTCCCGAACGTGAGGTAACGGGCCAATTGACGTACTTGGTTGGTTAGAATAATTAGCCGGGTTTCAGTAGCACTCTACCCAAGCTGTGGTACTGACAGGCGTGGCCCGTGTGGTAGTAAGCAAAGAGAGTCAAGGTCCCGAGATTTCGAAGGCTTTGCCATCACATTTCCCTTCCGAATTACTTTAGGTTTCCGGGATCCAATATGCCACCGGCAAAGGAAGAAAGAAACCCAGTATCGGAATTCTCTGGAGACGAACACTCGAATTGAGTCCCAAACTGCTTTTAGTTTGAGGAGATGATGTTGCGAGGCTGGGATAAGGAAGGTCACATGGACCGCTCTGTGCATACCCAGGCCAATCGACGTCGCTCTCGCCGTCTTCTATGAGCGTGACTAGTATCTATACGATGATAAGGTTTATTTTACGGACGGACGTTGTTATGAGAGCACGGAGTAACCTGTCAAGTTCAAACAAAAAGCCTACCGCGAGACAAGGTTCTGGGGTACAGGGGCAGCCATTTGGGGTGACGATAAGGACGGTCAAGTAATCCGCAAGACACATAACTGCGAACATGGCAGCGGGTACGGTAGCCACTGTACTGAATTAGCAGCTGGCTACTAATTACTGTAAGTCACCTGTGAAGTGCAGGAGTATTGCTTTTCCTTCATAAGGTGATGATCTTAGTCACCTATCTGATCCATCTACAAAGTGACGTTAAAATGTAAGAACAGTGTGCTACTTACAATAGGCCGCTGGAAAAGGAAAATGCAGTGGCGGGGTGTCGGTCAATTGAAATTACTGCGATCACGTGGCAATAATACCGTTGTTCGGCGAACTCCGAGAATCGACTCATCATCCACGACGACGTCCTCAGCGCGTCGAGGATCTTCTGACCGCGCCCAATGCCGCCAGGGACGCCTTATAACTCTTTTTTAGTGGAGTATCCTACCATACGTATCGATGAATTCACGACACCGAAGAACGACCGGCGAGCTCAACTATATCTGCTCACCCACACCCATTCGGACCATATTGTGGGGCTGCAAGCGAAGGGATTTGGAGAAACAGTCTACTGCTCGCATGATTCGAAAGAAATGCTGCTGAGGCACGAAGCATATAAGGAGCGTGCTCTCCACAGAGCACAGCTGCACGCCGAGAAACTAAGAACGTACGGTCATCTGAAAATTGACCCTCTGGTTGGCGAGGACGGCGAGGTGTACTACCAAGGCTCCAGGGACTTGCTGGTGAGTGGATTAATTTTTCTCGCTGAGCTGGCTGACAATGTTGAAACGTCTACAGAAAGTCGTGCCCATTAACAGCCCGGTCCATATTGAGCTTGATGCCGGAAATTCGGTAACCGTCACTGCGATCGACGCAAACCATTGCCCGGGCTCGGTTATGTGTGTCTTCCTTTGTTCATTCCCGCGAATGTATCCCTAAGGCTCTGCAGGTATCTCGTTGAGGGCAAAAATGGAGCCGTTCTTCACACCGGGGATCTCCGTGCAGAGACTTGGTTTCTGGAGAGTTTGAAGCGCAATCCTTTTCTGCAGCCTTATCTTTCAACTTCCGGAAGGCAAAGGAGCAATGTGATTAAGCCACTGGAAGCAATATATCTCGATACTGCCTGCGTAATGAACATTGAAGAGGTTCCCACCAAGGTGTGTAATCTTTGTACCCCACCCGTTATGGCTTAGACTGAACAAAAATAGGAAGATGCTGTCAATGGCCTCGTCGCCCTCATGCAGCTGCTCCCAGAATCGACCCACTTTTTTATCAATTCCTGGACTTGGGGTTACGAAGACGCCCTAAAGGCCATCGCTCGGGCATTTGATTCTCGTATTCACATGGACAGGTACAAACACGCTATTTATTCGCATCTCGCGAACGAGCCCCTTCTACGCTTGATTAGCACACACGATGCAGGTTCAACTCGTTTCCACGCATGCGAGCGATTCGAACGGTGTGAATACGTAGATGTACCTGCTAATTGTCCCCGTGCTACAAGCACCAGTGGGAACCAGGTGGTGTACATCAATCCCGTGAGCACGATGAACGAGGAGCAATGGGCTGCGTACCAGCACAACACTAGGCTGCGCATCGTTGAGCAAGAGGAGCCCGTGACCTGTCTGGTACGCTTTTAATACTGTCTTCGCACAGTACTTACTAACTATAGGCTATAGCTAGTGCCTCTCGCTCGTCATTCACCTCTGCCGGAGCTACAGCGATTTGTTTCGCTGTTTCGCCCGAAGACGATCATTCCGAACACCCTTGATCCTTTACTGAATGGTCTTGACTGGACTGGGATCCGCAACGTCTTCTCCAGCTGTCTTTCTAGCCGCGAGTCTTCGACGCCTGCAACTGATGACGACATACGTCCTTTGAGCGACTTATCCCATGATGAAGACGGAATAGATGTTGCTCACAAGAATCTGGTGGGGGATGAAGCTGAAGAGGTCGCGAATAAATGGGCGGATGGTCGCGGGAAGCGACGGAAGTTAGAGGTGCTGAGATCATGGTTGGGATTACCACCACTGCGAGAAACCACCACTATACATGTGGATGAAGAATCTCAAGGTTATGATTCCAGTTCAGATGCAGATGATGAGCGAGGCAAAACTGCTCATCAGCTCTTTGCGCATCAGGCAGGGATCCAGCTGGTGGAGTCGCAGGCTGATTCTTCGCCTCTACCTCCGTCGTCACCACCAGCACCGATAGCACAACTTACTCCATTGCACCTTTCGCGAATTCCTCAGCTTCCTTCTCCTAGCTCATCCCTCACTGCGGTGAAGCGCGCCCTCGATCCGTCTCCGTCGTCTGCGGAACGCCCTGCCCAAAGGGCAAGACTTGAGAAACCGAAACCGAAATCCCAGTCACCTACACCTCGGCGTTCGACACCGCCTCCAATAGCTTCGTCCTCTCGTTTACCTCTTTCACGGCAGGCTTCTACCTTCCGCGGAAGGAACCCGGTACTGGATGAACCTTCTGATGACGATTCATCGGATGATTCAGGAGATGAACGCGGACGGACGGCCCATATACTGTTCGGAGGGGGAGATGTGAAATGGGATGATGACGACGATGATGATTTTGAATCTTTTCAGTGTGAACCTCAAGAAGAAGAGTCCGAAACCCATTTGCTTGAGCGTCAAAATGTCCTGCAAGATAAAGATCCTCCCCAAACCCCCACAACGTCGAAACCTCATGTACTTTCAATTGATCCCATCACTCCCGTGAAGCGACCCTTAGTGGCGTCGTCCCTTTCTCAGCAACCTCCAGAGCAACGATCAAGACAATGTTCAAGTCCCACCAAGGAAGTGCCAGAGTCTCTTCAATCGCCTGCGTCGTCCCCTATCAATGTATTCGCGCATTTCCCTCTTCCAAGATCGCCAACAAAGATTCATCAGCTACCGAACAGCGTCAATATCAATTCTGATGGTGCCTCTTTTTTAAAATCACGAAGAAAGCCATCAATGCGCAACGCGGATGGGGATACAATCAACGGCCAAAGAATTACGGCATCGGCGTACATCCCCGCAGCTTCCAATAAACGCAAAACAATCTACACCGTTGGATAGTCCCGTCAAGAGACGACATACGACGTCTTTATTCAAAGCGTCAACATCAGAATCTGCTCGACTGGCAGACCGTATACGACTTGCAGAGCAAATCTCAAAATCGAACCCAGAGCTAGTGTCACCGGCGTATTCAGGGAGAAACCTTCAACTGAAGAGCCGCCATCTGCAAATGGTTGGGAAGGAACAGATTCGAGTGCGGCGTGCTCAGCAATGGAAAGAATATGATGAGAAGCTGAGAGAGCTTGCAGAGAGCGAAGTGATGCAACCACTGAATCACGATAGGATCGAAAGAATACAAAGGAACATCAGGAAAGCGCTTAGGAAGAACAAGGGGGTGTCAACGGCAATACCGACCCTCAAGTGTACGGCGAAAGAAAGTCAGCTGGAGGATATGGACGTGTTTTGAATGTCCCGTTGTCAATTTAACGGCTACTACCAATGGTCGCGACATGGATAACTTATTGTTATTACAGTACCGTAACTTATAGCTATATTTATCGCGTGTAGTGCATACCCCCAACAGAATTGTACAATAATGGGTGTTCAAATCCCCGTCATAAGGTCCGAGCGGGTCAAACGGGTTTCAAACAGCGCTACAAACTCTTGATCGTCAATCTGCCGACTTTCACACATCGTTTCTCCCCATTCTCGCCGTAGAAGAGGCCGCAGCGGCCTCGAAAGGTCCATATACCGCCTTGACCCCATCTAGCTCCCAATATAGCACCTTCGTAGTGAACTGACCTTTCACACCATACCCGCAGATACAGCTGTTTGATCTCTTCCATGAATTCGACCAAATGGTGCTGAAACTTTAACCAGAGGCGGATACATCAAGTTTAGTGGATTATTGCATGTCATTTACTTTGTTCTGTCAGCAGTCGCATTCTTGCGACTAGTCTGTGTGAAGTTAATCATGGGAGAGGTATTTTGTCGAGTTATAGCCTGAGAACGTTCAGGCATTTGATAATCCTACTGATAAATAATTAAGCGAAGAAAGATGAATCGCTACAGAGGGCTCATCGGTCAAGCCGCTTCTTGTGAATGGAAACAAGCTGGCCTTCGCGTGCCGGACATTTCTTATTCTATTTCTTACATTCCTTCGCATGCTGCAAGGCATACACGCGCTTCATTAGTTCTTAGTAACAAAATCGAGTGTCATCGGAACTACCTGGGGCTTAGCATGTATGATGTTACATTGTTTTGGCCACATTTACTCGCGGCTCGGAAATAGCATGGGTTCTTTCAGGCAAATCCAGTATGTTGCATCTAACAGTTTTCCGCATAGATTTGGCCTGCTTCCTGTGAAGAAAGTTGTCGTAAATATTTGTGTGTGAGGACTATCTCAGGAAGAGAGATTCCAAGGTACAAGTTGAATAATTTTTGAAGACAATGTATTAAGCGCTCGTAGGGAAACGTTCGTCACGATGAAGCGTACCATGAACAGCACACGTTCGAAGTCATGCTAAAATTCGTCAATGGAAAAGCTTTCCGTTGAGTGTTGGTCGCTTTTGACTTTTATCGGAAGTACTACCCGAAGCAGTCAGGGTGCGCTTTTTGCCCCGTGTGCCTATTCCTGATGGAGGTTAAGAAGACATGTTGTGGTCAGCGTGAGTGAAATATAACGAAACGAGACATACTCAAGCATTTATATGTACAATGAACGTCTCTGCTCTGATGGGGAAGAAAGTCATGAAAATCGCATAGCCAGTGGAAGAACACACATCTTGGAAGATAATCAGCCACATTCACAGTCTGAAAGAGAATCGGATTTTTTCGTCTGATTGCCGTGATTGTAATGTCAAGTCATAACCATGAGTCAACGGAACGAAGGTTCTGGTGAGATCCTCTTTTTGTTTACTCTTAGCTAGCATGAAGTCATGATAGAGCCTTATCCAATGAGAGATCTCCAAAAGATTCCCACCCAAGGGGGTGAGATACCGTACCGATAATTATCGTCCATATCATTGGTTGATCTTGGGGTGATCAAAGTGAAATGTGACTGGGCGCCAACGGCCTGGGATAAGACTTGATGTAAGTTTAAGTTCTTCGTCCCACCAGAAATTAAAATCCATGGGAAAGGTGCATAACATGAGGGAAGCTGTCGAGGCCGTTTTGAAGAAAAAGAGTGAAAGCCGACGGCACGTGGGCGTTGATACCCAAATCAGGTTCAACTTTTGATTGCCGACGGTAAGTCAATTTTCCTTCCTACCTTCACTACCATCGCACCCCATACGGATACCTCCTTCTCTACGCTCTCAGCCGGTCAGATACTGGCCGTCTATCTTCTGTAGAACTCATTCGGACATAGTGTTATCTTCAAAATGTCAAGTCGCCGAACTCAAATACGATGGAACACTTTAAAGTCTTCAACATCTACATCTATTCACCCGCCTTGGCAATGTCATTCCGTGAAGAAACGAAAACATACTACGCTTCCAAGCCTCGCCGATTTTAACGACTACTTGGACGAATATGCTCTGCAGACTCCTTCAACCGCATTGGGTGTCATGACCTCTGCAAACTATCTCAGACTCCGCTTGCATCTCCAGCGTGTGGCTTCTTCGGGCATCGACTTCTTTGTGGATCCTGAACTACAGGACCGGTATTTCACATATTCGATCGACGTCGACGCCCTCTTGTACAAAGGAACCCGTGTTGCACCGCAAGACGAGATACCCTATATTCTTTCGCGATTTACTTCCAATAAGAGGGAATCGATGCGAGCGCTACATATCAGGGTTCAAAGAGAATACTCTTTCATTCCGTATGAAGTTGTGGTAGAATTCTCCAGACGATTGTCTCGACCAGCAGGCGGTAGTGTCAGAATAGCGAAGAAAAAGAAGAAGAATTCGTTCAAGGACTCAGAGAAGGAGAACTGCCCTCTTTCCAGGAACAGCGTAGCCAAGCCTACTTCTTCCACTAACTTGTCCCTTTCAAGCCTCCCTTTTCCCTTTACGTATTCTCTGATCGACGCTGAACCTACGTTATCTTCGAAGGGCACCCGTCGTCGTAGCACTGGAGTCATTGGACATCTAGGCCATTCATTACCTTTACGCCCAATCTCTCAGTCTTCTGTCAACGACTTCGAAATTATGTCGGAGGCTGAAATAGAGAAAATCCTGTTATTATCGGATGATTAGGTTGGAATCCTTCCTTTCCCGTAGATTTATTCTTCTCTGATTGTGAATTTGGTCATCTTTAGGTTGGCACCTGTATGAGGACTAGTAGTAGATAATCGACACGCGACACGCGTCAGGATCACGTGTGTTATCTAAGGCAGGACTACGGGTACAGTCTATGAGTTCTGTTTTCTCGTGCTCGTACAGCAGAGTTTTTGATTTGTATCCGTTTATTCTATAAATCACAAAAGTATCCCTCCACGCAGAGAAAAGAAGTATCCGTGCCGGGTCGGCAGTGCCTAAACCTATGTACGCTCGGCACTCGCCGCCTGAGCGTGTACAACAATCCATCATGGTCGAACTACCTCAAGAGACCATCGAGGATATCATCGACATCATCAGCCAGCAGGAGACATCGCTGCTGCTTTCAGTGAATCCCATTAGGCAGTTGAAATCCTGCGCTCTTGTCGCACGAGCATTTCGCCTTCGATCCCAATACCATTTGTTCCACCATGTTGCACTCCTTAACATTCGGCATTATACTCAGTTCCTCGTTATTTGTGAAACCTCCCCTCATATTCCATCGTTTGTCCGGTCTCTCCATCTCGCCCAAAGTGACAGGTCTTTGATCGCGATGGAACGAAAAGTATGGTGCCTACAGACGATTCTTTCAGGCATGGTAAACCTGGAAAGTCTCCGCATCTTTGATTACGGCGTTTTCTATAACTTTCCTTATTCCTCGCTGCCATCGTCGCTGATCTCACTCGAAATTCGAGATGTCGAGTTTTGTCACATCGATGATTTGTGCGCGTTACTGAATTATTATCCCCGGCTTCGCACCGTGATGCTCTTCGAAAATATCAATATAAAGGCTTCTGGGAGGCAGGAGAATATGGAGTTGAAACATAATCTCTATGTTTCTGGACCATGCATCGAGACCTTGGATATCAGTGCCTACTTCAACTGGTATCTACTGCAGGCCGTGATGGAAAAATCTGGCCACCGATTTCCTTTCGATCTGGGCCGCCTCCACAATCTCGCTCTAGCAGTCACAGTGCAGACCTTCCATTACTGTGTAGCTGCCATTCTGCCGCCCGTTGCAAAATCGATCGAGAGACTAGAGCTTAACATTATTAGTAAGTACTTGTCACCATCTAATGCGTCTGATTGCTGAGGCCACATTATTTCTCAAGAGCGAGGATTCAAGCTAGGGCGGCATCAGCTTACCCATCAGTCCAATTCTTCCCTTCCTTCTTTGCCTCGTCTCCGCTCCATCAGCATTTATTATGAAAGCCATAGTCAGACACTACTAGGCTGGATAGCTTTCAACGTCTTCCGACGCGCGCCTAATCTACAGGAGATCACGCTGACCATCTCTCTTCTGTCAAGCCACTTGACGGACGGACATGTCATGACCGGCGACGAAGGCACATGGATGCACTTTGACACCGTCATCGCTGCACATCCTACTATCAAGTCGTTCATCATCGATTTGAGCGTGTTCAGATCCACAAGGTATCTGGACTGGAGAGAAACGATGACGCTGTCTATCCATAAGCTGTTTCCGGCTACCGTGGCCAAAGGAGTTATGTACGTATCTTATGGAGGTGGCCAGCACAAAATTGAGTAAAGTCTTTGTTTAAACCAAGCCATTTGGGTAGATCCATGATCCTTCTTCGACGTTTTCTTCTTTGGAGCTCTTGATTGACAGTCAGCAATGTTGTATAAAGTATTTTACCTTCTTGTTGTCTTGTATCTATATTTCTCAGTGAACCTGCGGTTCTATTGTCGATGTATATATTTTGTGCTTCCGATGGCAAGAGCGTTGCGTTGTCTGTCGGCGTTCAATGTTTGTCGTATATCTGATGTTTACCCTTTGAATGTTAATGAATGGCCTGTGCTGCTATTCGGTCTGTAGTGACGGTGATAACAGGGAATGGGATGAATCAAGAGGGCGCCTTCTCCGACAACGTACCGAATGGAACATAACTGGCCTATCGAATACTATCCAATGCTTGGCCTTCCCTGACCTTTTTGAATCTGAACTCGCCCCAACGATCGGGCTCATTCTCCCACCATTCTCCTCCTCGTGTCGTGTTCTATGTATTGTGCTGAGTACGAAAGAGAGGTATTCTTGGAAGAGCACTTTCTCAAGAGACACATCTAGGACCACTATCAAAAGCAAATCAAAAGTTCAGACTCAAGGCAGGTTGTATCCTCAGTGAATATGGAGGAGTTGGCGGCAAAGGAGCGCGACTCCGACGCGTTCATCAAATGATACGTAGAGAAGGAGGTAAAGAAAGCCTAGAAGAGGTGACAAGGAAACGCAAAGAGGAAATTAGGAAAGTCGAAGAACCGTGGAAACACGATAAAGAGGAGAGGAGGAAACGCGTGGAAGAAGAGAAGAGGAAACCTGCAGAAGAGGAGACGAGGAGACGTGCGAAGATGTATGAAAGTGCTGGGAGAAATTAGAACAAGCACGGAAACGATATCGAGCAAAGGACAAGGACAAGAAGCGAGAGCAGTACTCTCAGTTCATAGAGACGCGATACAAAATGTGCGATGAAGAATGGTCCAAGCTGAAGCTGAAGATGCTGACTAACTTCCGTGACACCTGTAGCCGTACGGACGTTCTTCACGAATACGAAACACGCTGCTAAAAAAGTATCGGTTATCATCCAAAAAGCGCTTCAATATGGAGCATTTGAGGTGGCACACCGATGAGTCCAGCCAAGTGGTGAAATGTGTAGTAGAGAGAGACCTTCACGATGTGCATGATGCTGCAGAAGTGGTTGGTAGGGCGTTGATTGAACTGGCGCTCACCACCAGTGATGGTAATGGCCGTCAAATAAGCGGCTATGGAAAGCGAGATTGAAAGCTATAAAACGATAGATTGCAGTGCGGGCGTCCATATGCGTGAAGTTGAACCATTCTAAATAGGTGATGATTTACCATTGATTACCCGAAGGATCCAAACGCGTACTGGCGGGATTCTTGAGGATTCTACATGGATGCGGACAGGATTCTTTAGAAATCTTGTATGAGGTCAACTCTTGTGTATAGTTATAACGCAAGACAATACCTAGTTTTAAAGACCGGAATTATGATGAAAACGAGCCCCAGTAATGTAACGAGTCGCTCGACATCACCAAAATACGTAAGTGGCTAGACAGCGTTAGCGTTGCAAGTGACTCGAAGAACATAAATGGAAACTCACAAAGGCTACATCAGGATGTGCTACTATTCTTGGATACATCTGAAAGGGCCTTTGTTCAGGCTCATCCCTGGTAGCACCAAACTCGTATCGAATCGGATCGAAGTCCATCGATCTTTCAAGGACTTGAGCCATTGATAATAAAAATTTTCATCCTTGCCACCCATTTCTCGATCCTTTGCTCCAATGCCTTACTACCGGTCTCAGAGTCTTCGTGCCCTCCATCGGCTGAATACGAGTACCAGAAATTCGACGAGTATAGAAGACTCCAGCAAAGAGTAGCCTATCGGAATCGGAAGTTCAAAGACGAGGTCAAGTGGCACACATTCTGGACCCCTGCAGAACTCCTTGCCCGCCAACGCGAACACAACGCCTACATCAACAGATATGTGGCTGAGCAGGAGAAGATCATCGAGCAGAAGCTTGAGCCTCTGAAGCGCGCGCACGACAGTTATCGACAGCAGAACATGTACGACAACATCTACCCCCATGCTAGGGACAGTTGCGATACGAAGTCTTCCCAGTACATTCACCAGGCGTACTTAGAAAAAAGAAGACTCGATGGCAGGATTCGCTATCGCAACACGAAGTTCAAGGCGGAAGTAGCACGCCATCCAGAGTGGTCGCGTCAAGAGCTCCACGAACGAATGCGTGAACATGAGGTGTTTATCAACAGCTATGCTGAGAAGGAGAGGAAAGATATAGAGCGTCGAATGATGGAGTTTGAGGAAAATCAAAGGCGGCGCGCAAAAGAGGAGACCAAGAAGTGGGCCGAAGAAGAGTATCGTAAACAGCAAAAAGCCTCCGACGAAGAGGAACGACGACAAGAGTGGTATCAACAGCAGCAGCAGCAACAGGAAGACACAAAGAGACGTAGCGAGAACGCGCATGCTCGACAGCAGTGGTGGTACAACTATTTTGAGGCAGGCGAAAAAAACGCTACGAGTCCCAGAACAGCCAACAAGAGGAACATGCCAAAAGATACGCTCAAGAACAGGAGAAAAAAAGTAGGCAACGAGCCTCCGAAGAAGACCGACAAAGGAGGGAGAAGGAATTGAGGGAAAGACAGCGAAAACAGGAGGAGGAAAGTGGGCGTCTCAAGGAGCAGCGCTACAAGTCATACGAGGACGGTTGGTCTTCTGGAGCTCCTTGGAAGATGAAAAAAAGCATTCTCTTCAACGATATTCCCTGGCTGACGTTGTACCACCCTCAATCCGCAAACGCTATCACTTCCGAAGTTGTGACGGCTTTTTTCGGAGATCCCAAATACTTTGCTCCAAAACACTGGATCTCGCGCAAGAGACGAATACACACCGAACTCCTTAGATGGCATAGTGACAAGTTCCAGATTGTAGTTGAAGAACGTTGCGTACAGTGAGCAGTTGGCTGTTCATTTGGCTGCAGAGGTGGTTGTAAGAGCGTTGAATGAATTGAAAGGGTAGTTCAAAGTTATGAAATGTAGTACTACTAGAAATTTTTATTACTTGCCATGGAAAGCGTAAAAATTTTCAACTCCTTTTTTTGTTCTTTTGGGAAGAAAGTTGGCAGTAAACTGGTAGAGTTGTCTGGACTGGATCAAGTTTTCATGTCGATACGAGTGGCTGTGTTGTTTAGCCTAGGTTTACGGTCCGACATCCGAATTTACTCTGAAATCTTCCACTGACTCATGGATCAGCATTCCTCCACTGTGGCCACACTGGCAGCACTGACATGACTTTGTCACGAGGGTTCGTCTACAGTTGGTTTCATCTGATAGTTCATTCTCTGATTGTTGATGCTGTAGGCTGCTGGGCATGCAAGAACGACGCTCCTCAATCCAGGGACAGCTACCTGAAGACATCGTCGTCGGCGTCTTCCACGAGCTTCTTATAGCGAATGATACCAAAACTCTAAGCTCTTGCACACTTGTTTGCCGCTCTTGGTCGCGCATTGCACAAGATGCCTTGTTCTCCGGGCTCGACATCATCCTTGAGCCAGCATATGTTCCGGCGTACACGTTTCTCAGTTTTTTCCCTCTTCCTCGACGGTCTCGCACTATTGGCGATTTTATTGAATTCCTCAATGAAAAACCTCGGTTTGCCGACATAACAAAGAACCTTCGGTATCGAGTTCCTACCAGAACTACACTCTTCAATGTTGACACTTGTGTCGACCCTATATTCCCCCTCCTTCGGCACCTTCACAAACTGAGGTCGTTGTCGATAGATGGGGAGCATTTCTGTTGGATAGCACCAAACGCCACTTTATCACGGAGTGACACTGTGACCATGCTCGACCTTCGTGATGTCTCCTTTCCTCATTTCGGGAAGATGAGGGAATTGATATGTTGCGTGCCCATGTTAGAGGACCTGACATTGGTTGGCCACGGAACAAATGCTACTTTTGAAAAGGACGTTGACATTCCTTCCCTTGACACCGTTCAGCCACCTCTTCGACGTCTCGTTGTTCATATGAGCTATGTGGTTATCGCTAGCCTCATAAACGGCTCATGGTTCCGTATCAACGGCTTGCGCCACTTGGATATCCACTTTGCTAAAGGCTTCGACGATGAGGATGAGGATGCTATGCATTCCCTCACTGAATTGATTGACATAAACGGGTCCACTCTACAGAGCCTGTGTCTGCTGGATGGTCTTCCTCGGGGTATGTTTATTCTCTTCCTTTTGTACCGGAAGCTAATCCCCTTCATAGGCTTCTTTATGTCGCGTATACCAACTATTAGGCTACATAGCCTTGAGATTTACCCTTTCCACGGTGCCGTCTTCGAATTGCTGACGGTCTTGCATGACGCTTTTAATGGCATGGCCGACTGTACTCTGGAAAGGATAACAATAATCATCGATGGAGACTACCTTCTTTCCGAAGTCGGCGAGCACTCTGTGGCATGGGAGCGTTTGCAAGCAGTGCTCTGCAGCTTGCTGAGTCTCCAGATGCTTAGCGTTCTCTTGACGACTCCACCTTATGAATCTGCCATCACAGATCTGAGTTCGTCGTATGTGACGGTAGCGGACTTGGAGGTACATCCTGCATTCTCAGAATTGAGGAAGAAAGGCAGAATGACAGTGGGCCGGAAAGGTATATGTGACGACCACTTCTCTCGGTTTGAGAGCTCACCTGGATTTTACTCAGTTTATCCATGACGATTGCTTCTACCAATGGAACTGCATTTGAAACTTGAAGTTTATTTTCTCAGTTTGTTTTTTCGGGATGTGAGAACTTGGAAAGGTGTCAGTTGAAGGGCGAGCCCGGGTCGAGATGGAGATATGATATATTTGTTGTATTTACCGGACCAAACCCCATCTACCCAAATACTGGCTAGCGGGAATCAAGCTTGGTAAAACTGCTGGATAGAGATTAGCCTTTGTATGAGGCGAATATACGTCACTTGCAGTCGTAGGTCCAAACAGGGAAGTTTCCCTACTTTCACTCGAACCACGGTCATCAATCCTCTGGAAACTAAACACTCTCCTATAGTACACTCTATTCAACCCCTCTATTGAAACTATGGTAAATCCCTCACCGCTCGTTCTCGAACCTATGCACATATTCCTCCTGATGGCGATTATTGTTCAAAAGTGCATTGACAGTGCCATGTCGTTGACAACATCCAGCACACCCAGCAGGACCTCAAGTGCAAGACAATTCTTGCGTCTCGCTCGATGTAGATCTATTGAAAAACACGTTTAATGAAGAAAGACTTGAACGGCTTCAAGGGGAAATAAAAATGCAGTACATCGCCCTTCGCCTCCGTTGCTCTCTAGCCACCGTCATTTCGTCTCGACTATCTTATGAACCGCTTTCCGAGACACGCTACCTGGGCGCTCCATATATTAACAAAGGCGATTTCGCTGGTGTGTCTTCGGGCTCTTTCAACACTAGTCCGGCGCTCTTGGAGGACGTCCATCGTTTTGGAATGGTTCGTCGATTAGAGGCTGGAACGATATTTTCACCTATCTGCGACATCTTCTCTTCTTCCTCGAAGTTAGCTATATCCTCCGTGCGTTCAACAATTCGTTTCGAAGATGAGAAGGCGCTTCAGTGCGGATGTTGGAAGTCACGGTCTGGCGAATGATAAATCTCATAACCAACGACATGCGGTCGGATGTAGCTTGGTAGATTGTCTGCATGCGAGCGATTCCATGGTATCCATTCTTGCTAAGATTAGGCTTGATTTGAGTCGCAAGTAAACAAAGGTATCATCTAGGTATTATTTTAGATATTGGTTGTACGGAAATCTATAGATGAAAGATAGAGTTAAATAAGATGCTAGAAATACAGTTGGACGTTATGATCGTAATGCGAGAATGATGCTAGCTCATCGGTAAGCCATGCACCAATCCCATCGTTTCTCTCTTCGAAGTTCCAGTGCCATCTCGACCTTCCCGTCTTCATCATGGCTCAGCACCTGCATTCCATTGAATAACACATAACCATCCAACAAATCGACTCTCAAGTCATCCTCGACCTCTCCCGAGCCGCGCAGGTACACGCGTTTCGACTTGGCAGCGAAAATCGTGTTCCGGTCGTCTATAGTCAATGTGTTCGTTCTCTTCTTGCTGATCTTCGCATAGAAGTAATCGTGTATCCCGGAAAGCAGTTCATAAATCGTGGGAGAATTTTTGAAGTCCTTGAAGTGTAGCTTGGAGAATCTAGGGTGCGAATGCACGACTATTTCCTTCGCCCCTGGGCATGCCGGCAGATCAAGCCTAGGATCAAGTCCGGAATTGATACACGAGAGCAGGGACACCGTCTTGAGGGAAGGGGCGTCAAGGATGGACCAAAGAAGAGGCTGAACGGTCGTCAGGTCCACATGTAGGCGGTATGCAGGAGTCTGTGGAAGTGCAGAAGCGAGAGTTCTGAGGTCGAATGAATCGCTTTTAGGCCACTCCTTCTTAGACTTGTGTGGGGTGTTTTTGGAGGACTCCAGTTTGAGATCAAGCGAAGCTCTCTTTCGATGAGAAGGCCTTGCCACCGGGAAAGGAGACAGTTCGGCAGGAGGGGGCTGGACGGGTCGTCTGAGTCTCTGGCTCAAGGTTACCGTTTGGTGTTTGATTCCACTGCCACTGCCAGCCACTGCGGGTATTTTGCCACCGTCCTCCAGGATTCGTCCGTCGTTTCTCGCTCTGGTCCTGTTTCAAGTCGTCGTCGAGGGTGCCGGCCTGAATATTTGACTCTTGTTTCTGCTCTGTCCATGGACTCTGGGGAGGCAGCCATCCTCCTTGGGGATCGATCCACGAATCTCCATCGGCGCTCAGCTTGACTTTTACGAACGAAAATGCAGCGCGTCGGTGTGTCTGAAACGCCTCGGAACTGGGTGAACGCCGGTGATGAGACTCTGACCACGGCTTGTACAGCGATGCCACCGTTGAATTACGACGGGGGTACGGATACGATCGAGAATAAATATTTAAGGATGATCCAAGCGCTATACCACGCCGATTAACGATTGCTACAGACAAGACAATCTAACGCGTACCTTGTGTCTCATGAAGTCGTGCTTGAACGTTCCGCAGGATAGACTGGGTAGGAAAGCGCGTACGATGGCGAGGTATGAATTTAGGAACGTGATTCGGATCTACCAGGCCATGACACGGGATAGGAAAGGTGGTGAAACTGCCAAACTGTACACCTTTCCTGTGGGCCATCGGTTCGAAGAGAGGAGTGGAGAGAGGATGATGAGAGGCAAAATTAAGGTTATCGTCAAGCTTTGGCCATCATTTTTCTGTCTCAGATAAATTTCAACATACAAAGCAAAACAGTATTGTGCAGAAAAAAACAATTGTCGTTACTAGTTCGCGGCGCGTGCCGGGCAGGGCCAGATGTGCCACCCGGCAGTGACTGTTAGCATCACATCACATGACTATGTCACACCGCCACTGCAGGTCACTGCGGGCGGTCCCGAGGATCAACGACGCCGAGGTCGACGTTCCTCACTCACAGCTGATGGTAGCAGACGGGCTGGACAACAAAGTAAAGGATTTCCTTGACGGCCGTTCTATTGGCTGGATTTGGCTACAAAAACTCAGTTCTAATGCTTTCGACGGATTGGATCGATACTCGTTCCACTGGGAACGACCGGCAGTCTTCCCTCAAATGTGTTCCACGGATACAGGCAGATTAGCTGAATGGATGTAAGATTTAAACCAACAATTGCTATCAAGTAAAGACGCACTTTTCGACAAGGTGATTGGCACGCTTTAGCACTGCGTAAAGGATATACACTGGAGCAAGGTCTGAATATCATGGCTAACTGACTAGTATCTGTCCTCATCGCTACAAATGGTCGCAACGGATGAGACGGGGAAACTAATACGAATGAAAAGGATCCGTTAATCAGTGATCGCCGAAGTAAATCAGATTGATTCAAATTGGATGTTGAACAAGTTCGTAGTCGCAGCATGTAGGACTATGTTCCTCAGTTGCATCATTTACGCCAACCTACCAACACGGAGCAACAATGCCTGTTCAAGCTGAAACTTTGATATGTCGAAAACTCCAGCCTGGGAATTATGCCGTTAGGTACGTGCCTATACTGCGCGCCGCGATCATTTAAATATAGGTATAAATACTGCATAGATCCGCGAGGGTCTATAAGGCATTTAGCTGGGCTAATTATAGCCAATCACAAGGTAAGTTCCTCAAGGCACCAATCCAACAGCTGTCATATACATTTCAGCTTTTTATCTTCCAGAAAAGTTCCAATTATAACTTCTCACCTTCTGCTAGCCCTGCAGTGGGATGATCAGGTGGCCTGATTTGGGGAATAAGTCAGGCAAACGTGGGGAGCTGTACTTGGAAGTTAGACCATCTATCTTCCATGATTGTGAAGAAGGAAAGAGTTCAACGGAGAATTCGCTCCAACATCACACGTCCCTGGGTGGACGGTCCGGGGATAAACACATAATGCCGTCCTCGGCACGCTTAAAATAGCTGTCCCTGCGATCGTTGATCGTTTCTATTTCTATCTTTGACAATTGCGCAGCGATGGGCTAAAAACTGCGCACCTCGAACCCCTTGAAGGGCTCGAAAAGTGCCGTACCTCCTGTGGATTAAAATAGATGACTGCTGTGCTGCAATGTCGCCTGCTGTCCCTGCCACAAGTTCACGCTGGTAGGAGTGTTCAAAACAGTCGCTACTGCGGTCAGTTCTTTCTGAGTTGATTGTTGTTTTCTCCGAGCTGATATCTTGATCAACTGCGCTGCGCAGATCTAGCGACAGCGGCACACGACCATCGCAGCTCACACGACCGCTTTTCTCCGGATACATGTTATCCTGCTCTTAGGTCCACTACGTGGAATTACTCTCTGCGCTGTCCGTACCATGACGTTTGGTGCATACCCACACTCCTCAGGTCACTCCTCAGACGATGGTGACAGCATCTCTACCGCCACAACAGGCTTTGATTGGCGAAGAAAATTGAGAGAGGGTGTCCTGGGACACAATTACTCTCTCCTACCTCAAACCTCTCTCCCATCTCCCAAACGCTCCCTTAGACCTTTACGAGTAATCGCGTGCTCGGGACTCGTTATTTTGTCTATCCTTGGTTTTTTCTACGTGCATGCCAGATTGCCAGATAGCCGCAGCTATCCCACATTCTCTTGGACAGCTATTCATCACAATCAAGACTCTCCTTCTGAGGAACTTGCACTTCAATCATCGCTGCTATCCGATCTAGATACATGGCAGACGCAATACTCTCCTTCATCTTTATGCACTCCTACAAATCGACCTGGAAAATCGCATCTGATAACGGTGAAGTCCAATTCCTATGACTCCTTTACCTTCCGGGGAGATACCGCCAGGAAGCCCTTCAGTCTACTTCCAGTGACGCCAATACCCGCTTACTGCCTTGAAGATTACTTTCTTGGAAAGGTCTGTCCGGGTCCCGACGCCGAGAAGACGGATAATCGCAGCTCGACCGCAGCTCCTATGGACATCGTCTGGTCGTGGGTGAACGGAAGCGATCCTTTACATACCGCAGCGCTTTCTGAAGCCGAACATGAGCTTGGCTATACCGCTTCAAAACCCAAACTCTATCGGTAAGCCTCCCGCCCGTTTCTTCCAACCCTACTACACTCTTATCCAACCTTTGTCACCATAGAGATCATGATGAACTTAAATATTCCCTACGTTCCGCACTTAACGCTTTCCGTGATGGTGTTGGCAACTTCTATCTCCTCACATCTGATACCCCGGCGCCTTCGACTGATAAGTCCCTCTCCCAACTGCGGTACGGCCAGATACCTCAATGGCTCTCAGCATCGGATTGGAACGACTGGCAATATCTCACTTAGCATCCGCCATCATTCCCAGTTCTTCTCACCCGGGGCATATGCTGGTCCCACCTTCAACAGCTTCGCAATCGAGTCACAGCTCGGGAACCTCTGTGGTGTATCGGAGAACTTCATATATATGAATGACGATTTCTTCTTCGGAGGGCCCGTGTACCCGGAGGACTTCTATACGCCACTTTACGGCCCCGTGCTGAGGGTCCAGTATGACATCGCCGTAACCCCGCATAATCCTTCTAGCGCCTCTGGCGATGGAGAATGGCGCCCACTGGACTACAGCAGTCACTTGCTATCGAAGCGCTTCGGCCTGCGTCCAAGACTCTACATTACCCATGCACACAAGTCGATCAGCCTTCCCATCATGCACGAGATGGCTGCGGGGATGTGGGCTAAGGAGTTTGAAGCCACCGCCCATCGACCATTCCGTGGAATGAATGGGCACCCCACTGCCGCCGATAAGTGTACTTGTTCCTGACATATTAAAAGAAGGATCATTGCTGATTGAACATTAGCGCCCAAACCCGTACTAGATGGAGATGATGTTCATCCGGGGTTTCTTTTCAGCAATTACCTGATTGATCGGGCTCGAGAGGCTCTATTGTGGTCTTGGATAGTCGGACGTATTGGTGGGAACGGAACGCCATCTGATAGTGACGACGAGAACGAGGATGAGGACGAAGACGGAGACGAAGACCTGTGGATACCTGATCTACACGGACGTCGAGCATGGCAAGAGTTGGGAGGTGATTGGAATAGCACCTTGCTAAGAGCCCAGCAACCAATTCGGGAGACCTTGGATCAAGATCTTGTCGAAGACGCAGTTCATTCAACCCGGGAAGATGAGATGCAGAGCCGGTATAAGTTCTCCTCTCAAGATGGATGTCCGTTGCAGTATACTACCCCAAACCGACCTGGATCACCGCCACGCTTAGCCACAAATCCTCATTATAAGGGTCACCCCCCTCGCCCAGCACCTGAATGCGAGATAGAATGGGCTGATTGCTTCGAGAAGGAAGGCACGCCCTTCGAAAGTACCAGCGACATGTTCATTCACGTTGCATTTGAGAAGGTTCGGTGCGGGGACTGCAGTAAGTGTATCGAAATCTCATTTCCAGAATGAAAAATGACACACTTCTAGTGATTCGTGCGCTGTTGAGCGCCTCGGGGCCTCTGGGTATATCCGAATTCCTTCCTGCGCCCGATAGAAAGCAGTTTATATCAGATAGCTTCGCAAACTATGTCCCGACAACGGCACCTCCGCACCTTCCACTAGGATCTGACTATCGGGACATCGACTTTTCGTTAGAATCTGTGATGGGGCCGTGGCTGGCGGAGGCGTCTATCCGCAGGGGAGTTGAAGCAGCCGTAAGTGTCAGGGAATGGACAATGATGGTGATACAGCGATACCGTTACGTCGTCGGTGAGTGGTCATCATCTACAAGGAATATGGGGCTTCTCATTGAGAATCCATGTAGGAGAACTCGCAACAAGGTTCACTTCAATAACGACCGTCGGAGCAGCACGTAGCCAACTTAAAAGTCTCAAAGATAACCCGGATTTGAGGCTGGTATGTATCAATGACGATGTGGAGAAACCATCGAGTGTGGATGAGGTTAATGAACTCTTACACAAGTGGTTTGATGAGAAATGGCCCCTACCCGCCGGCTGGGAAGCATAATTCGTTTGTTTATCTAAATTATAACCATAGTTTTCACACCAATCTGTACACTATACACTAGCTTACAACAAGGAACATAAACAACTATAATCGAACTTTTCGACCGATATGAATCGATAGGGCCACAGAACCCCTTGAGACCATGTGCAGTACGAAGTCCTACTGCGCAGTGACTATGATCCTGTTGTCCCCGATTCCAGCGATAACTGAGCCTGTATCCAGGTTAACGGCGTGATAAGGTCCCGCCATTACACGGCACGGAAACTTCAGGCACACCAGACGCAAGGATGCAGGTAAGTGCACTATAAAACACATTCCTCACTACGATCTGGCCAACCCCCAGGCGAAGCTCAAGACTAAGAAATCCCAGACGGAGTCCCCCAAGCGTTGTAGAAACCTGTAAACGGGAAACTCGAAATATTGAATAATTCTCATACTAATTAACATCCACGGTAAAACGGAACAGCTTAGAACAATTACAGCAGTGCACCCATCTGCGACCGTGGTAATCTTTCAAATTTGGACTAGCTTTTTAAGGAAATAGATGTCGCTAAAAAGGTTCCTCGTGGAAGACTCTCGCTAACGTCTCTTCCCTAAGATGTATCAACCCTTGTGAGGAATTGCAGAGTCCCTGCATCGCATGTTCTGACTTCACTGGCACCGCAGCTCCGCAGCAACAGCATTTGCAGGCGTGTCGTTCAAGCCTGGGTCTTCCGAGTACCTTCCACCGAAGTCTCTCATCTATCACGAGGTAGGCAGGAAGGTAGTATTACACGACAGCGTCAGCCGGTTGAAGACATTACGTGCACAGCGGGTGGTCACCGGTGATCGATGATCTGTCATGTGGCATGTCAAGGCTTCTTGGTTTTACACCAGATAATGGCGTAGACTGAGGTTTTAGGCTTTAATTTTTCTCCGATTCTTTCTGACTATAAAGCAGGTACAGCTCGCCGCTACTGTCAATTTGTTGAGCAAAAAACCTTCCATGCGCTCAAAAGATCGTTTATGAGTATGCATTAATGTAGTCAGGTGTTTGAGAAGAGGAGTCATGGTCATATGCAAGGCTGGAGGGAAAATGACATGCAACTTGTAGTACATTGGTAAATCAGGTTTTCCGACCCGATATTTAAAACGCAGCACGATTCAACACCATGAGACGAAATGTTTTCCTGAAGCACGTGTATTGGCGGATGTGATTATTGTCGGCAGCACAAGTACCACGGCCCGACAGTCCACTCCTGTCCAAAATGTAAGCTAAATGGTAGATTTTGTGATCGTCAATAAGCTTTAAAATCCTGTTGGGGTCGTACAATATCCTGAATAAGAAGTTGAATAGCCATACGTGAAGCTAGAGATCATTGACATAGTAAGTTCATGGTAGGCAAATTCGCTCGATGGGCTTGAAATGTCCTTGTCCCGGGTTCTCAAAGACAGACGTTCTATTACTTCCATGTAGAGCAGGCGATTGTCAAATTCCTCCCGTTTCCAATCAGCACACAAAGTGCCAGATATGAGTCATTGAGTACCGTCCTCGCTCGGGTTCGCAACGTTTGCCTGGAACGTCCGGCAAGGCCTTCTAACAAAAAGGTATATCAAAGACGGAGTTAAACCGTGAATGAAGATGTATTAAAGGCCGGTTCCTACCGTGGCGATGGAGTGATATATCCTCTCCCCTTGGTGTCACGTGACCGCTTCAACACCCCAATTCCTTGCTCGTCGTTGCGACTGTCGTCTGTCCCTTCCCGACACTCCCGCCCCTGACACTCTCTCGGCCCCTTCCTAAAAATCCCTGTTGCTATAAATAAAAATTGGGACCAGATCTTTGATCAGTATTGATCGTGTATCGTCTTCGCCCGATATCGACCCCCAGCCCTGGTCCTCTCATGCCTGGATCCGTTGCTGACATGCCATCACAGCAACTGTGCCAAATATGGCTGTATCTTTTATTTCTCTTACTTTCCGCCGATTTCTATGCAGTCATTTGTTTGATATTTTATACATATATGATATTACATGAGCCAATATATTAAAATTGATACTGATTACACCAATGCTGACTACACTAAGACCCAACAACAAGAAATCACCAAAGCGCAAATGAAAGCACGGCCAAAAAGACAAAAAAGACATTCTAAGTGGAAAGCGACACTACCATAGCCTGGATACACATGCGAATGTCCATTACCATCACCGTCCAAAGTGTCCTCTCATTGGCTTCAAGGGTGCCTTGTCCCCACCACATAAGACCTACAAGAACGGTGACAATACCGTTTGGGCCCCCCTTCCGTAGCGTCCTGTCGAGCGAGCGATCATACACCGGTAATGGTAGTGCCCCCGTTTCATTTTGACACCACTTGGGTTGCATTGCATTCCACCATCTGCATAGTTCATTCGAAAAGTTCGCTGGAGGATGCGGGTATACATTGTAGCGACGGTTGACGAGCCAGTGTGATAATACTGAAGGTCTTGATGATAGTGCGCCCATATGGCCCTAAAAGTGAGTGAGTAGGGAATACAGCAAATAAGTTATCACGGCAATGCTACCTTTTCAGGAGAGCATCCTTGCACCTGCAAACGCCCCTCGAGATCCTGCCAGCTGACCAGCAGGTCCTGCCACTCCACGCCCAATGTTATATCCGATAGATATCCCACGGCGGGGGGCAACCAGCCCGTTGCGACGACCTCACGATGGATACGGGGTTTGCGAGCGCGCTTGCTCGCTCTCACCTCTGGATTCGTTGCGTCATTGTTTTCATCGTCTTCAGCACGCTCTAGCATCCGCTTCACCCCTCGTACAGATGTCATGTCACTATTGTCATGCACAGGTGGTAATGGCGGGAGAGGGGGAGGATGGGAAACCTCGGGAGGTCCCTGCAGGGTGTGGGTATTGTCGTACATAGGTGGTAACGGCGGGAGGGGGGGGAGATGACAATCCTCCAGTGAACCTTGCTGAGCATTGTTATTGTCATACACGGGTGGTAACAGCGGCAGAGGGGGAAGGTTGCCCTCCTCAGGGAGACTTTGCTGCAGACCGACCAAGAAGAAATCAAGGTCGGCGGCAAGCCCATTATATGGCGCCAATGCTGGGTCTACCATATCTGCGGGGAAAGGATCCATGGGGTGAGGGACCAAAGGGATGCCCTGGGATGGGGATAGCGCTGTCGGCGAGGTGGAAAGGGACAGTCCGAGTGCCGCAGGGCTTTGAGCAGTGTTGGTTGAACCCAGGAATAAGGAGAATGGTGCCGCTATAGGCGAGGAAAAGACTGGTGCTATTGGCGAGGCAATGACTGGTGCTGTTGGCGAGGCAATGACTGCAGCTGGAGGTGAAGGAATGGCTCGTACAATTGATGCCGGGATGAGTGAAGGGGATTCTGCTGCCGGCGAAGCCAAGGGCTGATCCATGGTAGCCATATCGTCCAAAAAATCGAGCTGAGCTTGATTGAGAGCCCGTTGAGCATGAACTTCGGAGGCTGAATAGACAGTCAGTGTCAAATCCTGGTAGTATAATGGACAGCTCACAGAATAATGATTTAAGAAAGTGACCATATGGTGCACTGATACTCTCTTCAAAGGTCCTATGCTGACCGTTTGGATCGTCGGGGTCGACCGAGAATGCCGTGTATTCATCGAGGAAATCCCGACCTTGGGCGGTTTTACCAATATGAAAGCTAAACATGTATTTAAAGTGAGTAGAAGTCCCAAGTGAAAGAATAACCACACTTACCTTTGTGTGTGTATATTCCCATTGTCAGTGGGAAGAGGGCCCCCAGCGATGACAGAGAACCACCAACCCATTTGCTCAGCTACCTCTTGAAGGAAATGCTCCAGCAGCGCTGGCGCTTGATCGATCGCTCTGGGCCAGAACAATTAGCATTATGAATAATTCTGAGTGTCATAAGGACTTACTCAAGATAGTCTGCCGGTGATCGTTTGGCCAGGCCTTCCGATAATTCCTCTTGTAATTCCTCCAATGCAGCCAATATCTCACCCTTAATAGAATCCATTTCTGCTTCCAATCTCTCTGCCGTGATTCGATTACTCAAATTGAGCTTCGCACCCCAGGACATTCTGCCGGCGGTAGCTTGAAGAGCTTTGATGACATAGGGTCGCACACGAGTTGGATAGTAGCATTGAGAATAGATTTGAACACTACAAAGGTGGCGTACGGGCTTGAGATTGAAGAGCAGTTTCTTCTTCTTTTTGGTGGGCACATCTGCTTTTGTAGGGGATGGCGTAGTTGTCACTTTTGCACCCTTGTGACGCTTGTTATGGAATTTACTTTTGATTTGCTATCAAACATGAGATCCAGACCGAGTTCTAGGCAGAATTATCTTTAAAACTTACCTTTTTTTGGGTTTGATAAATTACATCATGCTTGGCAATATTCTCCAGGGTATCACCCACAATCTCCTCCAATTCCATAAGGGGCCATTCAGCCATGAAGTCAGTGATTGCACTATCAACATAACTTCCGACGCGAGATTCTAGCTGTGCTAGGTTATAAGCCGCTCGTCAGTCACAAAACCATTGCTCTTGTTCCTCACTGACCCATTTTTTTGGCATCTGGAATTTGTTTAGTCACATATTCGGGAGTATTTTACTTCTGGAACATACCTTTCCGCCAAAACTAAAAGAACGTTATTATTTACGTGCAGGACTAATATTGCGAGTTGCTGGTGATGCCGAATCTGCACCGTCTCCACAAAATCCCGGCAACTGTACAGTTTCTCAGCGCCCAAATTCGATTCAGCGACCGATGGACCACACCTATACAAGATAATGGTTTCTCATCCCCCAGCGTCCACGAATGCCCTCGCCGACTGCAATGCGGAGCAGCTGGTACAATTGATTTTGGCCCTGCAACAGCTTGGCTTGATCAATTCGGGTATTCTATTTCCCAGCAGCTGTGTTCATTTTATTTTTGGCTGACATCACTTTTTTCCAATTCCAGTTCCTTCTGCTGGTGGCTCTGCCCCACAGGGCAATAATGAGCCCAGCCATGCAATTTCGTCACTTGGAAGCACGGGTGCGACACCCGGGGGTGGGGGAGGAATCGCTGTCGCCGCTTGTTAGGCCCGAGCGCCACGAGGTCCAAACAGATATAAACCTTGGGCTGTCTCGCGTTCGGACAATCACCCAAAGAGTTATCGTGGAGTTCAGACGTGGGCTGGATCCTTATTGTTAACTGTTTGGCTAGCGAGTCAACGAGGATGGTTTGATGTAGATAAACTTTAGCTCGAAGCTGGAGTATACTACAGCTAGAGCTACTACTTATATACTGAAACGAATAAGCTAAAACGATAGTTCCGGATGACAATAGAAGTCCATTACTAAGCGGAATCCGGGACAAATGAGTAAGCAGGATTGCATAACGTGTGAAAGGAAGTGAAAAAGTGAATAAATCGTAACATTACCCTCTCGTTAAGGCAGTCGTCCCGACTGCCATTATGTTAGGTCGGGATCGGGTGGTTCTTCCAACAGCGAGAGGCGGTATTTTTCCCAGTAGGGCTCCAGTAGGTAGCTCCATTTCTTTTCATTGGGGTTTTTGACCCAAAATTTCCTTCCATCCGCACGTTGGACTTGGTATAAGACCGCACCATCCTTCTGGTAGTGGTCGTCCAGAACTGCTACGACGGCCTTCTGCTCTTTTGTGGTTGTGGCGCGGATTACTGTGGTTGGTTGGGTCTGTTCGACTTCCTTTTCGTAGTCTCTGATTGCATCTTGTGCATGCTCCATGTCCTCCGTCGTTACCCACGAATTGTGTTCTCTTGTCCATCCCTTCCATTTGACGAGGTAGTTGGTGGTTAGTCGAGACTTCTGCCCCTTTTTGCCGCGTACCCGCCGTGATCGGGCGTCCAACACCTCCTCAACTTCGTATTCTTCTTCATCTTCGATGAGGTCAGGCGGTGGAGCGGGGGGTTGTTCTTGATTAGGGAATGCAGGTGGAATGTAGGGTGTTAGGAGTTTCTCATTGAATCGGGGGTGAATTCTCCAATGAGGCGGTAGCTTGAGTTTATATGCTGAGGCGCCAGCCTTTTCGAGTATTAAGAACGGTCCGATCCTTTTATCATCTAGTGACTTCCGGGGTCGTGGTAGTCGCAGATTGGTTGTGTCCAGCCAAACGCGATCCCCTATTTGGTAGTCCCTCGACGCTTGTCTTCGCTTGTCGTATTGTGCTTTCATTTTACCCGCGGCTTCCTCGAGAGCCGCCTTAGCCCTTCTATGTATTTCGAGTAGGGTAGTGGAGAAGTCTTTCGCGGCTGGGTTTGAGAAAGCGGTGGTGCGTACCGAATCTGGGAGCGTTCGAGGGTGCAAGCCGTAATTTGTGAAGAAGGGGCTTTGACCGGTGGCAGAGTGGACTCGGTTGTTGTGGGCGAATGCGGCAAGTGCTAGCCACTCGCTCCAATCCTTTTGGCGGTAGTCGGTGAAGATTTTCAAATATTTTTTGACTTCTTGGTTTGCTCGCTCTGTCTGACCATCGGTCTGAGGATGATACGCAGTTGAGGCGTTGGGGGTAATCGACAGAAGTCGGTATAGTTCGGTCATGAATTTCGAGACGAATTGTGGGCCACAGTCCGAGATGACGACTTGGGGCATCCCATGTCTGGCGTATACTTGATCCCGGAGTATTCTCGCCCATCCTTCGGATGATAGGGTGACATCGCATGCAATGGGGATGATCTCTTTCGAGAATCGGTCTACGATTACAAGAATCGCGTCGTACCTGTTCGACTCTTCGAGTCCAGTGATCATATCTACGGAAATGTGAGTCCAGGGGGCCGAAGGGATTTCATTGGGGTGTAAGGGGTTTGCTTTTGCCTGCGTGTTGGTCTTTATTCGCTGACATGTTTCGCACCCCTTCACGTATCTTTCTATGGTTTGACGGTCCTTGGGCCACCAAAAGTCGCGTTCGACCAATTCCCAGGTCTTGCTGATACCTGGGTGTCCTGCAGTAAGGTGATCGTGGTATTGCGATATAATCTCCCCTCGGAGTTTGTCGTCACGGGGTACGTAGATTCTCCCATCATAGTAGAGAATCCCTTCCTCTTGGGTGATCCCCCGTTCATGATTTAAGGAATCGGCGATACCTTGATCCCACTTCCCTTGGTCCCGACTGATATCCTTGATTCTCTCATGAGTCTCCGTCGTCGTAGGCATGATCATGGCTCGGAAGTGTTCGGGTTGGAGTACAACGACGTCGTCGTTGTCCTCTTTCCCTTGATCGTGGTCATCCCTGCGGCTTAGGAGGTCGGCCTTGCGGTTCGCCGTCCCTGGTTTGTGATGGAGTGTGAAGTGATATTCGGCTAATTCGGTTACCCATCGAGCTTGTCGTCTGTTAAGTTTTTGGGGTTTCCGGAAGTACTGCAGATTTTGATGGTCCGTCCATATTTCAAAGTCCTCAGCGGCCCCCATGAGATAGTGTCTCCATTCTGACAGGGCGAGCATTATGGCCAGTAATTCCTTGTCGTAGATCTCATAGTTGCGTTCGGTAGTGGTGAGGGACTTTGAAAGGAACGCTACTGGCCTCCACTTCCCGTCCTGTTCCTGGCTTAGGACTGCCCCGATCGCCCCCTCACTCGAGTCGGCTTCTACCCTGAATTTGCCCCATTCACGTGGTAGGGTAAGTACGACGTCCTTTGCCATCTGATCTTTGAGGCGTTGGAAGGCTTGATTCTGAGCGGCCCCCCAGGTCCAAGGAGATTTGCCCGTTAGTTGGGTGAGGGGTCGGACTATTTTAGAGTAGTCCTTGATGAATTTTCGATAGAAGTTGGTGAAGCCCAAGAAGGATTGGAGTTCCTTCTTCTTTGTCGGGGTGGGCCATTCTGTTATACCCTTCACCTTTACCGGGTCCATCCGTACCGCCCCTTCGCTGATGATAACTCCTAGGTACTCTGTTTCCAGTACCTCGAATTTGCACTTTTCCGCTTTGAGGAATAGTTTGTTTTCCCGGAGACGTCGGAGTACGCGTCGGACGAGGCGACGGTGTTCTTCGAGGTCTTTCGAAAAGATTAGGATGTCGTCGAGATAGATGGTCACCTTTCCTTCGCTTATCAGGTCATGGAAGATGTCGTTCATCATCCATTGGAAGGTTGCCGGCGAATTGGTTAGCCCAAAGAACATGACCGTGGGTTCGAAGAGCCCCCGGTTAGTCCTGAACGCCGCCTTTGCTTCGTCCCCTTCTTTAATCCGGACGTTGTTGTAGCCCCACCGAACGTCAAGTTTGGTAAAGTATTTGGCCCCTTGCAACTTGTCCATTAACTCGGAGATGAGGGGGAGAGGATATCGATTTTTGATGGTCATTTCGTTAAGCTTTCGATAATCTTGGACGGGTCTGAGGGATCCATCCTTTTTCTTAACGAAGAAGAACGGCGATGCGAATGGCGATTTAGACGGGCGGATGCGCCCACTGGCGAGGTTCTCATCCAGGAATTTATCCAACTCTTCTTGCTCATTCCGATTGAGGGGGTATACCTTGCAATCGAGGGTGTTTTGGGCGTTGGGGATCAGTTCGATAGCATGATCCCACGGTTTGCGTTCGGGGAGTTCATCGAAATTCTCCTTGGAGAACAAGTCGTGGAATTCGCGGTACCACGGGGGTACTAAGTCTTCGAAGGATTGGCTTGGCTTCCCTTCGGCGGCCTTCGCAGCCAGATCGTTGGCGTGATGTACGGCTCGGATTTCCATGGCTTCTTGAATATTAACGGCTAAAATCGTCTCTCCCTCCTCCAGCTCTTCGTCCCAGCGATCCTCAGGGTCTGTATCGGGTAAGGGAAATGGATTCTTCTTGCACTGACAGCGCCCGAAGAGTATCCGTCCCGTGACCCAATTGATGATGGGATTATGTCGCTTGAGCCAATTGTGTCCAAGGAATAAATCCCCTTTGCCTAGCTCGGTTACCGCCAGATCTATCCGCTCGGCATGATCTCCTAGGGACATTCGGAGTTCTACGAATTCGGTGATTTCTCCTGCCTGGTTTCGTGTCCCGTCGGCGTTGTACACCGGTATCGGGGAGGGCGCGGGGTAGGTCTGGAGGCCATGGCGTTCTACGTACTTCCGGCTGATAGAACTTCCCGTACAGCCGCTGTCGACAAGGGCGTGGGCCTTTAGAGTTTGTCGATCTGCTAACGTTTCCAGCTGGGCGTCGATTAACAGTTCCCTGCTTCCGTCAGTCTGTACCCGTCGTAGATAGCGTATCGGTTTCTGAAGCTCGTACAACCGCTCTCGTGCAGACTCTCCTCCCAGGCGGAGGTGACGTACTAGGTCCTCGTCTACCTCTCCTTCCCTTCCTTTATGAACCCAGAGATAGAGGGCCGCCAATGCCTCGGAATCGGTCCGCGCTTCCTGAATAGCCCGAAGAGTCCAGTCGGGACCAAAGGGCTTAAACCAGGTATTCTTCGGGGGCGGAGCGCGTTCCGTAGGTTTTCCGGGCAAGGGCGGTCGTGTCTTTAGTTGGGAGAGGCGATAGGAGGTGTCATCGTCGTCGTCAGGTATCTCTTCGAGGGTGGTTCGCGGCAGTCGGGGCGTCTCTCGCCCAGTTCAGCCCGTTTGATCCTTGTGGGCGATTGAGGTCGAGGCGGTCCTAGGTCTTCGCCGCTCTTCGCCCTCGGATGGGCTCTTCGTGGGGTCTCCCTGGGGTTTCTCTTGGGTGAGGCCGCCCTCAACTTCGGCCTTTGCTCGGGCCTCGTCGGTGGGAATGGCGGCTCCGATGTCCTCCTGGGTCGGGGTTCCTGCCTGGGGCGCAGCCCGCTTGGTGGCGACGGGGGCGTCATGTGCCTTGTGCCGTAAGGACGGTCTAACACCTTCGGAGGACACCTTCTCCGTGGTCAAGTTAGGTGCGTCCCCAGGTCTTACGGTTTCATAGCTGCAAAGTGGGGCCCAAGGTCCAGTTGGGAGGCGAACGAGGTATTTATGTGGGGTTTCAGACTCCGACGTCGGAGTTTGGTGCGATTCTTTCGGGGTTTGCGCGCTCGGAGAAGTGGAAGCTGGTATATTCGAATGCGTATGACATGACGTACGTAATAAAGTATTGTTACAACAGGACCGGCTAGCCGAGTCCGAGCGCGTGACGGATGGAATGATTGTTCTGGCCGAGCAAGTGGAATCGCTCACTTGTCGGCCTCCCCTTTTACCTCCTCGACTCCTGACGTCGAGGGCGTCTTCTCCTCGACTGTTTCCTTCTGCTCTGCTTCCGCCTTGACTTGATCATCGAGCATTGCGCGTAGCTGCTCCGATGAGTAGGTATATCTCCCGGTCTTCGCATCCCGTGGTCGCTTCGGGGCTCGGCAGTCCTTGGCCAGATGCCCCTTCTTTCCACAATTATAGCACCTCTTCTCCCGGCGCATCCGATCGATGTCCATTGGTTCCCCTGCTCCTTCGTAGGTAGTCCATCCGCTTCCCGTCGACTTATTCCCGCTTGAACCTGTCGCGCCACCAGTTTTCTGACTTGTGCTGGTGGCGGGGGTTTTTTGTTTTGGCGGGGGGTCGCTTCGGTAGTGGATTTTGTCGAAGGCGGCTTTCTTGGCGTGCTCGTCGTACATCGTACAGACCCGCTGTTTCCATTGCCAGTAATAGGTTGGGACGAACATTCCAAGGTCGGAGATGAACTTGGTATAGTCGTCGGGAAGTCCTTGGCAGATTGCTCGGACGAGAGCGGACCGAGGTCCTTCCTCATGTCGGAGTCCAGCCAGCATCGCTAGATGTTCCAGGCGTTGGAAGTAGGCGGTAGCCATTCCGTTACCCATTCGGAGTTCCATCATCTTTTGCTCGTGCTTTTCCTGGATTGCGGGGTCTGAGAATTGCTTTCGGAATGCCTCAACCCACTCGTCCCACTGCCCGAAGCGATGTCGATTTTTGCTTTTGGAGAAGAACTCAACCCGGTGGTATACCCACCATGTTTTGGGTCCTTCTTCCATATGAGAGGCAGCGTAGTTGATCATCATTGGGCTGGTGATTATGAAACGGGAGAACGTTTCGAAATACTGGAGGCAATCTCCGATGAATCGGTCAACGTCCTCATGCTTCCCATTAAAGAATTTAGTGGGAGCTATGAGGGTTGGTTTGATACTGTAGTAGGGGTGATCGTCTCGTAGGGCGCCCGTGGGCCAGTCAGGGGGGTCGGGCGGTAGGTCCCTGGGAGGCGGCCGTGGGAGCGACCATCGATCCGTGCGGTCCCCTGGGGAGCCTCGGTGTACCGGGGGCAGGGGTGGTGGTTTTGCCGAAGGGGCCGAGGAAAAGCCCCATCGCTTATCCATCCATTCTAGGAGGGCTTGGGCATCCCTCATGTTTTCGTGGATGTCTTTGACCGCCCTCTCGGCCTCTGCCCTCCGGTCGGCGTCGGTCTTTACCTGTCCCATTCCTGGGGGTGGGGGCCCTAGGTCGGGGGGCGCTCCTGGATCAACGTCAGGATCCGGGTCCTGCTCCATCCCATCGTCTCTTTGTTTTCCTTGTGCCTTTTCAGAGGGTCCTGCTCCTGCTTCTCCGCTTCCTGCGAATAGTCGGCTACTTCCTCGCCACTGAGATCCTGGTTGCCGATAATTAATCCAGGGCGGCGTGTCGGGTAATGGTCTAATCTGATCCTCCGGTTTCTCCGGGCTCCATTCGCTCCTCGGATCTTTCCCAATCCTCTCGTAGTTGTCGTAGGTCCCGCTCCAAGGCCCTATGCTCCTCCTCCGTTCTTCGTCGGAGGTGGGCGATCCTTCTGCCTGGTAGGGGTCCCTCAATTCTTCGAGCCAATAGTTGGCGTTCATTGAGGTCGATATCCCGGAGTCTTTCTCTGTCCCAATATTCTCCCATGGAGAGCTGATCTCCCCCCCTCGCTCGTATGTCCCGGGCCCTCCTATCCCAGGCCCTTGCTCGGTATCTTCCCAGTACGGGTCTGTCCTGGTCTCGAAGTATTGGCCACTCTCTGTCTGGTCCGTTGCCATTAAAAGGGTCGTGGGCAATGGTCCAGAGGAGAAGGGTCTGTTCGGAGACCAGTATTCCTGGGGCGGTGTCGGGATCGTCTCGATCCTGTCGGTGAAGGTAGTGGTCCGCAGGTTCCCCCGCCACTGGGCTTCTGTACCTGAAGACATTTCTCCCGACCAGGCGGATTTGAAGCCGAGACTGCCGGTAGTAGTTTGCGGTGTTGTGGTCATGGTCGGACTGCTCTCCCGGGTTTGGGGGAACGGTGTATGAGTCGTTGGCTCGAATGGGGAGCCCTTCCGATAGGAGGAGGTGGCCAGGCCACGAATTTGGTACGAGGGGTTCGGAGTAGGGGACGGGCTGTCCCGTGTCGGCGGCTCCGTCGAGAATGGTCTCGGTCTGATGGGCCTGCCAGATGGGTCCTGTGGTGATGCGATTCGGGGTAATGGTGCGGTTACTGGGGGTGGTCGGGCTATCGGGCCTAGGTACGTCCCTCCTTGATGTCGACCAACGCGTTGGTGGGGCGTCAACTCCAGGGTCGAGATCTGCGATGTCGAGCTCGAGGTCCTCGCTATCGGTGCTAGGACTGGAATCTGTAAGGGTGTGCCTAGTTCCAGAAGGTCCAGCAATGGGGGGGATGACGACATTCTCGGTGGTGGATGGTCTCGGAGCAAGACTTCTAAGGCTCGGTTGCTGCCCTGCAGGCGGGCTAACTGGTGGGGTATAGAAGGGGTCTCCTCCTCCGACGTGTTGGAGGTAGTTCGTTGGGATGTAGTGAGTCGGAACGGGTTGTTGCTCCCCCACCTGCGTCGGCCTCTGCCTCTGCCTTCCATGGCTATGGCTTTCTATCCACCGTCCTACGCTATTCTGTTGCCAGTAACAGACAATTAGGAGGACAATGAGGGTGACAATTACAAAAGCAACTGCTCCTCCTGCAAGGGTTTCTATGGCGGGCTTGTCCAGTGTTCTGGGGGTAATCATAGGGGTTCTCCTTCGGTGTACGTTTAAGGAGGGTAGGGAAGCTTCGAGCTAACTGTTAGGCCCGAGCGCCACGAGGTCCAAACAGATATAAACCTTGGGCTGTCTCGCGTTCGGACAATCACCCAAAGAGTTATCGTGGAGTTCAGACGTGGGCTGGATCCTTATTGTTAACTGTTCGGCTAGCGAGTCAACGAGGATGGTTTGATGTAGATAAACTTTAGCTCGAAGCTGGAGTATACTACAGCTAGAGCTACTACTTATATACTGAAACGAATAAGCTAAAACGATAGTTCTGGATGACAATAGAAGTCCATTACTAAGCGGAATCCGGGACAAATGAGTAAGCAGGATTGCATAACGTGTGAAAGGAAGTGAAAAAGTGAATAAATCGTAACACCGCTACCATGGCTGCTGCCTCACACTCTGGTGCGGCAGTCAAAAAAGGTAAGTACAATATCTTTTCCATATTTCACACTGACCTTACCATGCAGAGTCTACAGCGCCTTCGGTGCCCAGCAAGGTCGCCAACACCATGAAAAACCAGGCCCCCCAACGTGCCAACCGTGATCCCTCGAACTCACGTTTGCCATGGTACACAGTGATGGCTGGATATGAGGTCGGGGTTTTTCAGGGCTGGTAAGTTCCAGAGCTTTCTTTTGGTTCGTTTATTGACTTCTTACCTTAGGGACCAAGTTGCACCCTTGGTGCTTGGTGCATCCGGCACCGTCTACCAACGCCAACCGTCGCGCGCCTACGCTCGTGCCCACTTCGCTACCGCTAGGTCCCGTGGGGATGTTTGGGTAATTGCTCGCCCTGAGGACGATGATGAGGACGACGAAGATAGCCACTACTATGAGGACTAGACTGCATAGGAGATTGATCGGGTTGAGCGGGGGTGGGGGTTTTTTTAGAAAAAATATGTTGCTATACCTCCCCAATACAATTTACTTGCTGCCACAAATTCCGAGTGAAGTGAGATGAAAAACCCCCATAAAAAAAAACATTAATTGTTTACTAAGTGACTGTGTGTACGACATTTTGGTAGAGCAGGCCGCGTGACTTATGAGTTTCCATGAGCACATCTATGCCCTCCATGATACCACAGAGAATGTCCTCCAACCACTTTTGAACCTCCTCCATGCAATCCCTGTACTCGTGTGCCTCTGCTAACTCCTGCCCTACCCCTGCAGCATTGAGAATTGTTGCCTCGTGCTTATTGACGATGTCGATAAATTCACTGATCTTGGTAATTTGTTCGCATATTTCACTGTCGTCGCCCTCAGGAGTGTCCATGGTGACGGTGGCGAAGAATGACCGAACAAGGTGGTCAGCATATGCCTGTGGTTGGCATTTGATGAGGGCCATAAACTCCTCGTTGGTGTGTGCAATACGGTCCAGCATCATGATCGCGAGCGTTTTGGTAGGCCTAGTAATGCTTGGGAACCAGTTGGTTGGCTGGACTTTAGTTAGAAGTAAAAACAAACGCACGAAAGTTCAGCAGCCTTCTGGGGCACTGTATCTCGTCGAACAGACGGCGTGGGGTGAGTACTACAGCCCCATCAGGTAAATAGAAAGGTTGTCAGGAATAATAAGTACCTTTGCTGACCACGCTGGGCCCGACGCTGGCGGCGCCGGTCTCTGTTGATGCTAGCCTTGTACCTAGTAAATTAGTTAGACTCTGAGTGAATAAAAAATATCATCGCAACGACAACCAGCATACCATTCATAGCATTGAGAACTACTTGCAGCATGTGCTTGACGTTGTTCTTCAGGTGTGTGATATTTGCAGGGACATCCAACGGACGACACCATCATGGTTCACAGTTGCGTTACTGCAAAGTGAATGAGTTACTGCAATTATTGGGTCGTGGTCTGACAAAAATTCAGGAGGACATCCGGGGGTGGGGGAACGACATAGAATGAAAGGTATGGTAAATTGTGAGTCATTTGTATAGAAACAGGACCAAGAAACTGCGTAGTCCATTAGTATTGCTGAGTTACTTTCTGCCCAGGTATGATGTCAGTGACATCCATGCTGGGTGCCGAACAGGCACCAGTCTGCATCATGAGGGTTGGATTAGTCAGTGCTGGGGACTAAAATATTCTGTTATCTCCTGACTCGGAAGGATGATGGAGAAACCCTCGGATTTCACAGCCGCTGTGTGTCATCTCCCATTAATCGCCATAATACCATCTGACCACTCTCTGCCCCCTCTCAGACAGGCTTTGGCCACGACAAAGAAGTGTTCCTTGTTAGGAACACCATTTGTTTTCATCACTTCGAAAGCCGCCATAAGTTTTTTGGGGATTTATGGTTAGAATCAATATGGGAGGTGTTTGTCTTGTACTGGCCCCCAGCAGAGTGAAGCAATGACGCGCTGGCAGGCCACTGCAAGGTACGTGGCCTCCTCTTTGGTTCATTCATACTCAAACTTTGTGGTAGCGTGTTCGTCAGGCCCTACGATGGATATACGAACACCTGGATCCAGGGGCACGCAAAGCCAAGCAAGCGAACATTCAGTTCCCTCAAGTCCACCACCCTGGTCCCAAGGAACAACGGCGGACAACGATCAGGCCTTTACAACCCAGCCAGCCTCTCGATGTCATGCTATCTCCGGAATTCCTCACCAAGTCCCGTGCCATCCATGCTGCAAAAATTGCTGTCAAAGCTTGCCTTAGATGTTTGAGGTTGTTGGAGGAATGTTGAGTTTGTAGACTCGCCCGAAGTGCTCACATTCGGCAGCCTCGGTAGCAAAATTTTGTATCTACTTTGTTATCTTTAGTTATTCACACTCCATATTGAAAAATAATCTATTGTTTGAATGCTATCACAATAATGTATGTGTTTTTAGAGGGGTACGCCCTGTTCAACAAACTCATGAAGCTCTGCCAAAAACTCCAGCATTCGGTCATCCTCCAAGGGTCCTTGACAAGGGGCATCAAAGCCAAACCAAATTTGTTCGAGGAATTCGGTAAGGTAATGAACAATGCCCTGTCGGATATTTTTGTCAGATCATGTGGAAATTCACAAATAGACATGACGTACCTCCTTGCGATGTTGTAAGATCTGTCCCTCCCTCTCTTCATCGTTGTATTTGTCCTCTTCTTCTGGAAAGATGTTGAACCACACATTGAAGAGTGCAGTACAGAATTGGCGAACCTCACGGTTCACAACAGCTCACTTGAATGTCGGTAAGACTGACAACATGTACCAAATGTGGGCGCCGTTGAAAATGACGGATATAGGAGGGGAAAGTTTGATGGGCGCAGGTCTAGAATATAGGTTAGATGGCCTTTCATTATGATTATGCGGACGCAACTCGGCTATGGGATCAAGGTAGCGAACCCTGGAATATGATGGAGAGTGCTGGACCAATGCATACATTCGTTTTACACTATGTATGACATTAATGAGGCATGTCAGGAAAGTTGTGCCTATACTCACCTTTTGCACGTGTGGAATCCCAACCAGGCGTTGAGACCGGCAGGCAAAAAACATATAAAAGGAGGCATCCGTGTGAGCCGGATAAGCCGATTCCTGCTGATGGCTGTGCTTCATGCCCCTAAGCAAAAGAAGCGGTGTCGCGTCGGATGGAACTCACATGCAATTGAACTGTACCAAGATTCCTCTGATGTTTGTCCTCCATCTCGACCTCATCATCATCAGTCTTGGTCCTTTCCAGCCACGAGAGGAGCTGGCTCATCAATAAGACAAAGGGTCGTCCACCTTCCCATCTCGCCACGTAAGAAACAAACAAACTCTGGGGCGACAAATGACCACATTCCGCTGGACTATGACAACGACTCCCATGATTCCTATCATCTCGATCCGCAGGCGTATGCTCTCGCAATGGCCAGAGATATGGAAGATGCCGCAACGGCACCTCATAAACAGGTTTACACGGTACGAAATTAGACCATCGGAACGGTTACCATGATAATTAATACATTTCTAGTACAATCCCCTCGTATCCTTCAGTGCACACATAGACAACTATCTCGCCGAAAGTTTGAGGCATGAGGGGCGAGGAGATGCTATCTCTCAGCCCTCCTGTGCCGGAATTGCCTGCAAGAATGAAGATTTTGTCTACTGGTGTGTAACATGCAGAGACACCAGATTGTTCTGCCAGGCATGCATAGTTACAGCACATATGTGCTCCCCTACCCACATTATCCAGGTGCGTGTTCGGTTCCTTGTTCAATGCCCTAGCTGAATATCATTTAGTATTGGAACGGGGATTACTTCAACAAGATTCCCCTGAAGAAGCTTGGTTTATGCTACCAAGTGGGCCATCTCATAGGCGAAGCATGTGCTCATCCACGCCCAGCTTTCGGGTCCCATTTCACAATCGTTGACACCAATGGCATTCACGATGTCGCTTTGGACTTCTGTAATTGCCTACGAGAATGTCCTCTCGCCAGTCAGCTCCAACATGCATGGCTCTTTCCAGGAACGGTAACGGAGCCCTGTATAGCAGTCACTGTGGCCACTCTAGAACAGTTCCAGATGCTCACGTTCATGGGGGAAGTGTCAGCATACGAGTATTATCAATCTCTAGGACGACTCTCCGATAACACTGGCACTAAGACGCCTCCAGTAGGTAGTACTGGTTACTTAGTAGTTATTTGTACTTATACCTCATTGCCAGGACAATTTCGAAGCTTTTATTCGTATCATTAGGGAATGGTCGTTCATCAGGCTGTTGAAACGAGCAGGAATTGGCAACAGCCCCATGGGGTGGCAAGCGGCCAAACCGGCATCTTGTGCAGTAGAGTGCTTCGCCTGTCCATGTCCAGGTATTAATATACCTGTCCAAGTGGATCCCGAGTCGTAAGTCTTCTACTGAGAAGGCCATTTCAAAATTTCATTTGCTTCATAGACCCGCCGCTTGGGAGGATATGCTCTTCGTTGGAGTGGACGCAAATTTCAAGCTCGAAAGATTTGACATGTTGAGTGAGGAAAAAGATCCTGGGCTGGGAAGGGCGCTATCATATTTTGTGGACACGAAATCATTCAAAGAACATCTATTCAATTTTGATAAACGTATTATTCAACTGTGGAGCACCTGCAATGATCACGAAGCCGCAAAGGGAGATAAGAAGAGTCGGGCCCGATCACGAGCTTTAGCAGCAAGCAGAGTTGGTGGTGTCATCTGCATGCATCATGAGCTGAAGCTTCCTCTGTCTACAGTGGATCTCTGTGTCGGTGAAACGTAGGTGTTCCCTGATTTCTGTGACTGGGACTGATACACCTTGATACAGGCAAGTAGAAATGGATTATGGATACCTTTCAGCCGTTAGGCGTTTCAGCGGCGTTCCATGTATTGTGACAACGTACGACATCGCCTGTCAATGGTCAATCAACCTAGAAGAACGCATCAAGGTTTACGGACCTGATATGACCCCTCCGCTCTCCAGCAAATTGTACCTGGTCCCGAAGTTTCATTTGCCTGGACACATCAAGGAATGTCAAGAAAAATATTGCATGTCCTTCCATACTCATGTTGGGAATAACGGTGGTGAGGCTCCAGAACGGAGTTGGGCGATATCCAATGGTGTGGTGGCTTCGACTTGCGAGATGAGTCCTGGTCATCGGCATGAGAAGCTGGATCAGCATTTCGGTGATGTCAACTGGCAAAAGAATGTATCAATGGGTATGGCAATTATTCACCTAAATGGTTTGTGACTAATGAGAATGATGTAGGTACTTCACTATTACGAAAAATCAAAGACGCTGTCCCCAATGCTGCTGAGTTCGAGAGTCGCTTTGAACGCTTTATGGCGACTTTACCAATGAGCGATGTTGCTCAGTGGACCACTATGGTGGAGACCTGGGAGAGTGACTGAGAACAATTCAATCCCTTTGCTCATATTGTCGCTAGTAAGTAAAATATTGTGATGCTAATATTCAGTTGTCACTCATGATCCTTTTAGGTAAGTCCGAGGCGGCGATGCGCCTTCAATTGGCTCGCAAAGATGCACAAGATGAACTTGCCGGTCTCGAAGGCAATCAGTTGTATTTCACATCCCCGAAGGATATGATCGCTCAAGGCGTTCAGATAGAGGCATCACAGTACGTGGATCCTGTTAGACCCGAACCTCACGTGATCCAAACAAGAGTAAACTCAGGCTGCCTCGTGTTCGGACAACCACCCGAGAGTCTCGTGGAGTTCGGATATAAGTGAAGAGATCGGACTAAGGTCTTAGTCGAGCAAGTTAAGAGAGAAGTTCGGTATTAATAAACTTTAGCTTGAAGCTGGGGTATTACAGTGAGAGCTACCTACTTATATACGAAAACTGTAGTACTAATAATAGTCACAACGTACGAAGACAATACGGTTGTCGTGCTGCATCCGTGAGCCGTAGTTACTGGCTACTTGGCTTAAGCCGTCCGATTATGGTTTCAGATGGTCATGTGGGGTCGGGGATGACTCGGTCTTCTGATAATTAAGAAAGAAAATGAATAAGTGGGGAAAATCGTAACATTACCCTCTCGTTAAGGCAGTCGTCCCGACTGCCATTAGGGCTCTTCCATCTCCTCGAGTTCCTCTTTCAGTGCTCTCCAATAGTCCTGAATATATTCTATCCATGCTTCTCCATCTGGGTTTTGAACTTGAATCCTTTTTCCATCATTTCGTTCGACTGTGTAGAAGTAATTCCATGTTCCATCTCCAATTTCCTTGTATTCGTGTCCCACGATCTCTTTTATCACTTTGGGGTTTACAATAACTTCGGCCGTTACTGCTCTTCCATGTTCTGCTTGGCTTTGCTGGTAGTCTTCTATCGCTTCTTGGGCGTTCTCCATGTCTTCTTCTGTTACCCAATCATTGTGTTCCCTTGTCCAGCCCGTCCATTTTACGAAGTAGTCGGTTACTAGTCAAGAAGGTTGGCCCTTCTTTCCTCTTACCCTTCGGGTTCGAGTGTCGAGGACTTCTTCGACTTCGTACTGTTCTTCATCTTCAATGAGGTCTGGTGGCGGCGGCGGTGGTAGTTCTTGGTTCGGGAGTGCTGGGGGTGTGTACGGGGTTAGGAGTTTCTCATTGAAGCGTGGGTGAATGCGCCAGTGAGGGGGAAGTTTGAGTTTATAGGCGGAGGCACCTGCTTTCTCAAGGATTCGGAATGGGCCTACTCGTTTGTCATCGAGTTTTTTCTTTGGCCGTGGGAGGTGAAGGTTTGTAGTATCAAGCCATACCAAGTCATCCTTTTTGTATGCTATTGCCTTGCCCTTTCGCTTGTCATATTGGGTTTTCATTTTGGTGGCGGCTTCTTGGAGGGCTTGTTCGCACAGCTTGTGGATCTTCTGCATTTGCGATGCGAAGTTTCTGGCTGCGGGGTTGGTGAATGGGCTTCGGCATTCAGTTTCAGGGACGACTCGGGGATTGAGTCCATAGACAGTGAAGAAGGGGCTTTGACCTGTGGCAGAGTGTTTTTGGTTGTTGTGGGCGAATGCTGCTAAAGCGAGCCATTCGTGCCAGTCGTCTTGTTGGTACCTGGTGAATATCCTTAGGTACTTTTCGATTTCCTGGTTAACCCTTTCGGTTTGTCTGTCTGTTTGAGGGTGGAAAGCGGTGGAGGCGTTAGGGGTGATTTGGAGGATTCGGTAGAGGTCCATCATGAATTTGGAGACAAATTGAGGACCTCGGTCTGAGATTACGGTTCTTGGCATGCTGTGGATGGCGAAGACTTTGTCACGGAATATCTTGGCGGTTCCTTCCGACGTGAGAGTTCCATTGCATGCTACTGGGATGATTTCCTTTGAAAATCTGTCTACTATAACTAGAATGGCGTCGTATCCGCCCGATTCTTTGAGACCGGTGATTAGGTCGACAGAGATGTGGGTCCATGGCTCGGATGGTACTGCATTGGGATGGAGGGGTGCTTTTCGTGCCTGAGTATTGGACTTAACTTGTTGGCATGTTTCACATCCTTTTACATATCTTTCCACAGTTTGTTTGATCTTTGGCCACCAATACTCTCTTTGAACAAGTTCATTGGTCTTGTCGATGCCTGGGTGTCCGGCAGTGAGGTGGTCGTGAGACATGGCAATAATTTCCCCTCTGAGTTTCTCGTCTCGGGGTACGTAGATCCTTCCGGTGAGCATCAGGAGTCCTTTCTCCATTGTGATGCCTCGTTCGTGGTTTAAGGAGTCAGAGATTCCTCGGTCCCACTTGTCGGTGCTCTCGGTAGCACGCTTGATTTTTGAGTGAATGCTGGATGTCGTGGGCATGATCATTGCTCGGAAATGCTCAGGTTTGAGGACTATGATTTCATTGTTGTCTTCTTTTCCTTGATCGTGATCATCCCGTCGGGATAGAAGGTCGGCTTTTCGGTTTGCGGTGCCGGGTTTATGATGTAGAGAGAAGTGGTATTCGGCGAGTTCGGTGACCCAGCGGGCTTGTCGGCGGTTGAGTTTCTGGGGTTTGCGGAAATATTGAAGGTTCTGATGGTCTGTCCATACTTCAAAGTCGACAGCGGCTCCCATTAGGTAGTGTCTCCATTCGGCGAGGGCGAGCATTATGGCGAGGAGTTCCTTGTCATATATTTCGTAGTTCCTTTCTGTCATCGTCAACGATTTTGAAAGGAAAGCTACTGGTCTCCACTTGCCATCCTGTTGCTGGCTCAGTACCGCTCCAATGGCTCCTCCGCTAGAGTCCGCTTCTACTCTGAACTTCCCGTCTTCCTTGGGTAAAGCGAGAATAACGTCTTCTGCCATTTGTTTCTTCAGCTGTTGGAATGCTTGGTTTTGGGCTGCGCCCCAGTTCCAAGGGGCGTTCCCAGTGAGCTGGGTCATTGGTCGTACGATTTTGGAGTAGTTCTTTATGAATTTTCGATAGAAATTCATAAAGCCTAAGAAGCTTTGTAGCTCCTTTTTCTTGGTGGGGGTTGGCCACTCCGTGATTCCCTTGACCTTGATCGGGTCCATTCGGACTGATCCTTCGCTGATGATTACTCCTAAATATTCGGTTTCTAAGACTTCAAACTCGCACTTCTCAGCTTTGAGGAACAGCTTGTGTTCCCGCAGGCGTTGAAGTACTCGTCGGACTATCTGTCAATGTTCTTGGAGGTTCTTGGAGAAAATGAGGATATCGTCGAGGTATATGGTCACTTTTCCCTCGGCAATTAGGTCATGGAAGATATCGTTCATCATCCATTGGAATGTGGCAGGAGAGTTCGTCAGTCCGAAGAACATTACAGTTGGTTCGAACAGTCCTCGATTGGTGCGGAAAGCGGCTTTGTATTCATCGCCTTCTTTTATGCGTACATTGTTATATCCCCAGCGTACGTCTAGCTTGGTGAAGTACTTGGCTCCTCTGAGTTTATCCATGAGCTCCGATATGAGTGGTAATGGATATCGGTTTTTGATGGTCATCTCATTGAGCTTTCGATAGTCTTGGACGGGGCAGAGGGCGCCGTCCTTTTTCTTTACGAAGAAGAATGGGGATGCAAATGGGGACTTGGAAGGACGAATTCTTCCTGTTGACAGGTTTTCGTCTAAGAATTTGTCAAGTTCTTCCTGTTCGTTGCGATTCAGCGGGTATACCTTACAGTCGAGGGTATTGCTGGCGTTGGGAACAAGTTCGATGGCATGGTCCCAGGGCTTTCGGTTGGGTAGTTCGTCGAAGTTGTCCTTCGAGAACAAATCTTGGAAGTCCCGATAGTTGGGGGGTACCATTTCCTCAAAACTTTTCTTTGGCTTCCCTTCGCTTGCTTTGGTGGCTAAATCATTGGCATGGTGAATCGCCCTGATTTCTATTTCTTCTGTCATATCTACTGCTAATATAGTATCTCCCTCTTCCAACTCTTCATCCCATCTGTCTTCCGGGTCCGCGTCTGGTAGGGTAAATGGCTGTTTCTGACATTGGCATCGTCCGAATATGATTTTCTGTGTTTTCCAGTTGATGACAGGGTTGTGGCGTATTAGCCAGTCGTGTCCGAGGAATACTCTTCTTGTGCCCAGATCTGTTACTGCCAGGTCGATTCGTTCTGAGTGTCCTCCGATGGTCATTTGGAGTTCAACGAAATGGGTGACCTCGCCTGCTTTGTTGCGTGTGCCGTCGGCGTTGTAGACTGGGATTGGGGCACTGGTTGCTCGGGTTGGTAAGTCGTGTTCTTCTACATATTTGCGGTCGATGGAGCTTCCAGTGCACCCACTGTCGATGAGAGCAGTGGTTTTGAGGGTTTGTCGGTTGGTAAGGGTTTCGATTCGGATTTCGGTGGTCAAGTCCTTCGCTCCGGCCCGGGCGCTTCTTCGGATGTATCGGACCGGTTTGCGGAGTTCTTCTAACTGTTCGAGCGCTTGGGTGCGGGGAAGGGTGACGATGCGCATTAGCATTTCTCGGTCTGCCTCTGCCTGTCGCATCTTGTGGGTCCAGTGCGCTAGGATAGCACGGGCTTCGTAGCTGCCCGTTGCTTGTCTGATTGCGCGCCATGTCCATTCTGTTTCGAATGGAATCATGTATCCGGATTCCTCTTTCTCAATAGTCTTTAGCTCTGTCCAGTCGTGATCTTTTTTCACCTGCGTCCACCATCTGTTGTACGCTTTCATATCGGTAGCGTCTGGGTCTCCTTCTTTGCGGTAGTGGTGCCCCTTGAGATATGCTTGCCACTCAGGGTCGTCGTCCTCATCGTATTCTTCTTCAGCCTTCTTCTTTGTCCGTCTAGAGCCGCTAGGGCTCATGGGTGTTTCCACCAGGACGTTGCCACCGTTGGTAGCCGTTCTTTTGGCTCTGTGGGTTGGGCGTCTTGCCTCCGAAGGAGGACTTTTTCGCATCGGGGATGGCCCGCATGCGTCTGCATTTTTGGCTGCAGCAGCCATTCGGTAAGACGTGTCATCTTCGTCGTCTGGTACTTCCTCTAAAGAAACCTTGTGTGAGCGTGGGGATAGTGGAGGGGGACTTATCGGGTCTTGGGCGCACCTACCACCCGTCTCGTGTGGCGGACGAAGCGCTTGTGCCCTGTCGGTTGAGAACTGTTCTGATCCGGGAGGGTACTTTTCCGCTCTGTCCCGTCCACCCTTAGTTGGGTTGTCCCTGGCATTCGGGTGCGTATCTACAGGAGTTGCAGTTAGTTTTCCTCGAGGGATCGCTCCTTTGGTCTTGCTGCCCGGGGCTATTGCCACTCCGTGCTCCCTCTGCTGCAGCTGTTTGCGGTCAGGGATTCTTCTTTTTGGGGAAGCCGCACGCTTCTGCTTGCTGTCGTTCCTGGACCTGTAAACCTTCAACCGTCCTGGGAGAACCTCCTTCGGTGCGCAGTGCGACTTATCCTGAGAGATCCCAGGCAAAGATCCCGAATGGGACTCAGCCGTAGGGGGAAGTATCGTCCCGCTTCCCATCGGGGTTCGTTCCATTTTGGCGAGGTATTCTTCGTCCTCCTGATCCATTAAGTTAGTTAAGATACTATACCGATTTTGCGATTCTTTAGGTGCTTTGCTGGGGACGATAACAGGTATATTCGAATGCGTGTGTGAAAATCCTACAGAAGTATTATAAGTCCGTCCAGCAGTATGTAAAGCACCATGAGAGGGTCCGGCCGACTGAGTAGAATCGCTTACTCGTTGGCCCCGTCTTTTACCTCCTCGACTCCCGAGGATGAGGGCGTCTTCTCCTCGTCCGATTCTACTTCCTGTTCTACTGCCTGATTGTCTCGGCGATTGTTATTGTTGCGCGGGGTAAACCTTCCACCTCCGTCCCTTGGCCTTCTTGGCTGTCTGCAGTCGGCGGTGAAGTGGCCCTTTTGATGGCAGTTGAAGCAACGCCGCTCCCATCAGATTCGGTCTATATCCATTGGCTGGCCTTGGCCACCATAGACTGGTCTGGTTCCAGTGTTGGTACTGGAGGGGCCAGGCTCTCTGGGTGGCTGTGGGGGTGCGTTCTGGTTCCTGGGTGGTGGGGCTCAGTTATCGTTTCGGGGCGGGGCGCAGTTATCATTGCGAGGGGCGTTTTGCCGGTTTCAGGGGTCTTGGGGGCGATAGCCTTTGTGGGTCCTATCAAAGGCCCGTTTGACTGCTCGTTGGTCGTTGATCTGTATGATTCGACGCTTCCACTGGGAGTAAGTGATAGGAATGTTTTCTCCGGATGCGACAGCCATGGTGTACTCATCTGGTACTCCGGCTTGTACAGCCGCGACAATGTGGCTCTTCTCCCCTTGATCCTCCCACCTTCCTGCAAGCTGTGCCTGTTGTTCCAGTTCCTGGAAATATCAGTTAGCACCTCCATCCTGCATCCGCAGTCTGTACATGTGCTGTTCGTGCACTTCTTCTACCGCTGGGTCGGCGAATTCCTTCCGGACTACTTCCATGAAGTCTCTCCACAAGGGCAGGCGGTATCTGGCTTCGGTCTTGCTGAAGTATTTTTCCGCATGGTGTACCCACCAGGTGAGTGCTTTGCCGCCGAAGTGGGATGTGGCGAAGGTGATCTGTTGCGATTCTTCGTAGTAGCCTCGGTGTACTTCGAAGTAGAGGGCGCACTGAAGGAAGAATCTCTGAATGTCGTCGTGCTTCCCGTAGAACATCTCGGGCATTCACATCATGGTGGGTTTGACCCTGAGGAAGGGGGCGTTTGCGTCGGCGTGCCCTCGGGCATGTCCTGGATTTGGGGCTGGGGGCATTCGGTCTGGCGGGGGTCTGGGTAGGGACCATAGGTCTCCTCGGCCTCCAGGCGAGTCTGGGTCTGGCGCCGGCGGTAGTGGTCCCCCGGGGAAGTCAGGGTTGATGTCTGGCGGCGCGTTGTTGGGGTTAGGGGGAAGACCGTGCTTCTTCCGCAGTGCGTCTAGATCGTTTAGTTTCTGGGTCATCTCATCCCTGGCAGTTTCTAGCTTTGATTCCTTGGCTAGAATGTCATTGTAAAGGTTTCGGCAGGCCTGGGCCGTGGCTTCTCGCTCCTCCGCGGTTTCTTCTGGTGCTCCGGCGAATAGTCGGGATTTCCCTGGAATTGGGGGTCCACCTTGTTGCCGGATCGACCGTTTCGGTTTTGGGGGTGAGTCGGGCATTGGTTTGGGAGGCGGCGGGTACAGCTCGTCATAGCTGGGTATTGGGGCCTTTGCGTAGAGTGGAAAGTCTGTATTAAACATGAAGACTGCCTGTTCATGGGCGGCATGTACCCGTATCCTTTTCATCTCCTCTTCCTCCCGTTCTCATTCTGCTTTCATATATCGAACCCCCGACGCGCTTGCTAACCATGAAATTTCCTCTACTATATGCGCGTGCCTTTCTTCAACTCTGAGGTCGTATTCCGCTTCGACTTCTTCCTCAGTTAGGAACATCTTCACCTCCAGATAGTCGTCATCTACCTCCAGCCAGTCCGGTTCTCTGGCTGAGCCACTCGGCTCCGCTGTCGACTCCGTCTCCTGAGTCTCGTCATCCTCTTCCTCTTCCAGTATGCATAGGTTCCCTAGGTATGAGGTCGAGGGGGATGCGGTTCTGGCTAATTCGGAGGGAAGGGGGGTAGACGACCCCGGCTGGGATTCGGATGGTGGCGTGGCAGAGTGGGGGAATGTGATGGGTACGATGCCACCAGTCGCTTGGAGTCTCTCCCTCTGCTCGGGGCTCAAGTTGCTCCATTCTTCCAGGAGTATAACTCAGTGGCTGTGGCCAAGGATCGGTGAGCGGACTGAAGCATCGCTGGTAGAGCCCTGGAAGATCGAGGGTGGCGCGGTTGCGGGGGATGTGGGCCGGGGTGAGGGGACGGGGCTCTTCGGAGGAGGGACGGGGGGGGAACTCCTCGGTACTTTCTGTGTCGACCCTGATGACCTGGGCGACAGAGGCGGTGTATTCCGAGGCGTCTTCGTCGTAGATGGGTGCGGGGGTGCGGGCTCGGTAGGGGTGGTTAGCGAAATGCGGGAGGCCCCAAGGGCAAGTGTGCCCACACTGTCTTTCAGCTTCCCGGTCACTGTCGCCCAGGTACTCTTCGGCCTCTGGCTGGGGTACGGGCTGTTCCTGCTCGAAGGTTTCGAGCTCATACGTCTGTGGGTAGACATTGCGTTGGTGGCATAGTCTTGGGATTAGGACTCCTAGTCCTATGCCTACGATGGTGATGGTGAACGGAACCAAGATGGCCACTAGGGCAATGTGGAACTCAGCGGGTGTCAGGTCTCTGGTTACTTGCATGGGTCTTTGCTTGCGTCGTGCGTGAGGAAAGAAGGGAAGCTTCGAGCTAATTGTTAGACCCAAACCTCACGTGATCCAAACAAGAGTAAACTCAGGCTGCCTCGTGTTCGGACAACCACCCGAGAGTCTCGTGGAGTTCGGATATAAGTGAAGAGATCGGACTAAGGTCTTAGTCGAGCGAGTTAAGAGAGAAGTTCGGTATTAATAAACTTTAGCTCGAAGCTGGGGTATTACAGCGAGAGCTACCTACTTATATACGAAAACTGTAGTACTAATAATAGTCACAACATACGAAGACAATACGGTTGTCGTGCTGCATCCGCGAGCCGTAGTTACTGGCTACTTGGCTTAAGCCGTCTGATTATGGTTTCAGATGGTCACGTGGGGTCGGGGATGACTCGGTCTTCTGATAATTAAGAAAGAAAATGAATAAGTGGGGAAAATCATAACAGATCCGAAGGACTTAATGAAGAACTTGTTTAATTTATGGTACAGACAAAGAATGGCAAGAATGAACAAGGAGCTAGGAGAGCATTCAACAGACCTCCAAAGAGCCCAAGTCCTTGAGAAGTCAAATCGCCTATGTCGCAGGGTCAAATCTTGGTTTGTACAGCAAGAAGTTCACATGCCTGTCGTCCACAGTCTTTGGGTTTGTAATAGCCAAGGTAATGGTCCCTTGGTGCCTGCTTACTCACAACCATTATACCTCCCTTCGATGGTATTACTCCACCATCCATGCGATGACATCGTCGTACGCGCAGAAGCTCAGTTATGCATTGGGCAGGGATTCAACCTCCTGCATACGATTCGTGGACACCTTTTAGCACTGGCAAAAGGTTACAAAGACGCAGACGCTACGACGCTCCCGCAAAAGGAATGGCTAAAATGCCACAAAACAACGAGAGATCTCAACAAGCGCATCACCCAGGCCAAAAATTACTATCGAGACGTTCGGCAACACTTGATGATGCTTTCGGCAAAGACAGGGGAGTATTCTTGGCAGTCCCAACTACAAGTTCTTGAGGATTCGGATGTTCGCCGAATATCCGATAGCGCAGTAGGAGCTTTCGACATGGAACAGGGTATGTCCTGGATTTGGTATGCTGCCCATCTGGGTGATGTGCCTGGCGGCATAAATGAATGTACGTTTGCTTCTTTTTTTAATTTGTGTCCATTGGTAATCGGGGTCGTAGATTTGAGGATAGAATGGTGCAAAGCTCGCACACGGGCACATCGCTGGAGGGAGGAGTGTAAATTAGTCAGTGCTGACATGCAGCGTGTTAAACGCACCCTTGATCACAATGCCAATTTATGGCTGAGCCGAGCTCAATCCGGGATGATGGGAGGAGCGTTTATAGCTGCCGGGGAAGGAGCATCTGCATGTGCGAAACGCCAGGCTGCGATACACGTCGCCATCAAGTCAACCTTTCAACATAAATGGCGGTGTGTGGAGGAATGGATTTCACTTGGGGAGACAGATGAGAGTGCTGCGGTGGACAACGAGAATCCTTTCGTTTGATAGACTTTGATGATGTTTTACTTAGAAATTATATTGACATGACATATGAACATTAGTACTCGACATAATAATACGACGACAAGAGAGGAAAGGTTACATAATCGTTGTTGAAGGTTTCATAGCCACATGTTTGAAACAGCGCCGGGGACAACCGACACGGGAAGTCTCGTGCGTGTACCGCCACGAGATTCGTACCTGAGCTTGCCAGATCTTGTCCAGCCCCTGGCGCGATCCAATAATCGTTTTTGGGAGCAGTCGGGGACGGAGGCGTGGGAGGGGCGAGCTCGTCGTGATCAACAGCGACGAAGGCAGATAAACTAATGGTGGGGAGCGAGGTGCTTATTTTGGGTACCACGGTAGCGGATACATCAGTGCGTCACGGTAGAATCCATGCTTTAATACATCTTGAATTACGCTTTGGAATCATCAATGATATATCATTCTGCTACCAGCTGGTGCGTCCGGAACATAATTTACTATCCGGGTAAAGACGAGGACTGTCTCATCTCGGGATCAAGGGGGCTCTCTTCATGGACATTTGGTGACTGAGCACCATGATAAATTAGAAAAGAAACGTGGCACGTACCTGGAGACGTATATAGGCATTTTCCAGGTCTCAGATCTGAACTTTATCTCGTTTGAATCGTTTCTCGAGTAGGCACCATCATTTCTGACAGATCCCCAAGTATGCTTTTTTGATGTACATGATGGACTCTTTATGCTCTTGAGCGTCTGCTAATGCGATTGCTGGACGATTGCCGCGGACATAAGAACAGATGAGAGACACCACCCTCAGTTTGTCTTATCGCTATCACTGTCGCCCCCTCGTAATCCCCAGCAGTCAATCCCAGAAGAGTTGCAGCCGATAGATGAATAAGAACACGCCGGAAAAATGGGACAAAGAACTAGTAATCTTCTTAAGTAAACACTTCGCTTCGCTCTTTCCCTGGAGTTTTGTCGATGAAAATCTTGCTCACGGGCTTGAAGATTGAATTGCAATAGGATCGGGTCTCCTCGTCGATTGGTCCACCGAAAGGTTCGTTACGGGCAGCCAATCCTGCTTCTCAAGCATCCAAGAGGGTGTTGATGTGCTGGAATTGGTGGTCATGGTTGGCAAAGAACAGGAGGAATAGGGGATTGGCCTCACATTTATGGATTATTCAGAGGGTCGACAATTCGAGGCAATGTATTGCGAACTCCCAAGATACAAAATGCCCATAAAGTGAGGAACGATTGATCTATCTCAAGCTAGCGACGGCGAGATCAGCAGTCCTTCACACACCTCCAGTTTTCTAGGTGAAAGACGAACGTCAACTATCCTGAAACTCAAACTGGAGGCGAACACAAATTTCAATAAAACACTACGACGCACGTCGTTTAGCTCGAGGACATCCTTCCCATTATACGACGGTCATCGTGGGATATAAACAATGGTAGGCAGGTAACTTATAAGAAAATTCTCGGGTAAGCGATGTAGCACCTTTCTCACGCCACCAATGCGTCTCACCAACCACCATCATGAATATTTACGGCCACCTGATGATTACTTTTGTAGTTCTGTTAAATTGTCGGATCATAATACGATTTATGCCTTTCATCTCAAAGTTGAGGATCCTTCTCCGCGTTGGAATCTTATCCGGATCCGCTGTCAAGACGGAGTAGTTTCATCCTGGAGAACCCACCAAGCAAGTGCATTGATAAGTCCATGCAAATTCTGTACCTGGCATAATTCTACTTTAGATACGTGGAAGTACCTTGACACTCTATTGAATTCACATTTGGTAGCTCTGACGGCGACAGGAAAGCCTCAACACTATGTGGTGCATTACATGTCGGCCCTTCTCTTCGGATTGTACTACCGAAGTGGAACACCCCATGGATTCTTGTCTCCGTTCTTCCCCATCCGATGACACACAGCTGGCTGGTACATATATATATGTAGGGCCTCCAAGTTCGTCCTCCTCTCAACATTTCGCCATGGTTCCGATTCACAAATGCAACACTGACCGTCAAACGAGCTCTCTTACATCTAGTTGGAAATATATCAAGAAACCTGGCAAGTACCTCCAATTGTATCTGTCGTAGTACAAAGCAGATATCTGTTCTCCAGGATTTCAACCGCGGCCTCTTCGCCTTGCTATGTGAGTGTTGCCGTTCGCTGTCTTCCAATAATATATCAAAATCAACACGGCAGATGCGGTGCAGGGGCAGCGGGCCTCTGCCTTGCGCATAAAATTTTGGAGGCACAGAAGAATGGCGTGCTTGGTCCCATCGAATTCATCTTGTTCGAAAAAGATGACGGTGCGTAGCCTCACATTAGAAGGCCGTTTCTTTCATTTCGTTACTATTTTTTTAGATTACACGGGGACATGGTGGGCAAAGGAAAACTACACTTTTCCATTCTGGCACCTCATATTTAGGTGAATAGGCATGCGAACCGGTACCCTGGCTGTCGAAGTTTGGCGCTTATTCATTTGTATGTGTCACGAACGCTGACATCAAGGATTATGCAGGTGATGCCCCAAGTGCTGCTTATCAATTCTCGTTCGCTCTACTCTGACTGGCCAGAGTAAGAATCACGCCTCTCTTTCGTAGCACATATCTTGACATTTTTTTGTAAGATTTTATTCTTCCGCCGGAGATATCAAGAAATATTTCAAAATATTCGCCCAGAAATTTGGGATTGTTCCTTACATCAGTCTTCGACACAAAGTTACAGCCGCGATCTTTGACGCTACATCGGGTTCATGGGACGTAACCGTTCAGAACTTGGAAACATCACAAACCCGTACGGAATCATATGATGTCTTTGTACCCGCAACGGGAGTCTTGAGGTATGCGACTTCATCCCATTTTCTGGAGTTGGTTTTTAGCCTCATTGCAGTAACGTAAATCGTCCAGCCATTCCCGGTTTGGAATCATTCACAAAGACGCCCATTCTGCACACCGCCGAGTGGCCTGCTGATTTTGACTGGAAGAGCGCCTTCAAGGATGAACACATGTACGTCATCGATATTGCTGCTTCATCGAAAAACTCTAGAAGGTTACGCTAGTGCCGTCATAGGCGTTGGTTCTTCAGGCCTTCAGGCCGTTGGTGCTATTGCGCCTACTTGTAAGACTCTGGATGTTTATGCCAGATCTAAATTATGGGTTGCATTCATCTGCTAATGCTACGCATGCCTTGTGACCCAATACTCACTAAACACTAGATCATTCCCCCTGTATGTGCGGTTGACACACTGGATGGACGTGACTGGAGGAATGAGAACTTTATATGTACTTAAGCCTTATTATCTTCTTATGCTCACACTGACTCCGCATAGACTCAGAAGAGGAGCGTGCAGCTTTCATCGAAACACCAGAGACACTGTACAAGCACCTCAAGGAAATTGCTTCCTCGTTGAATTGCCTTTACGGTTTGTTGCCATTGCTGCATCTATGTCAGAGACAGCTACCTACGAAGCTCCAGATTTTGTCCCCAAAGATTCGGATGGACAAAAAGTAACGCATTCTCTCATTAATCACAGTCTCGTTGAATTCATTGAACACTGACAGGAATTCAAGCGGATCACTCTGGAGCATATGAAATCGCATTTAGAGCGTGATGGTCTTCTTCAGAAGTTAGTACCCTCAGAGTAAGCAGCCTTGTCTCTCCCTTTTGAAACTTGCATCGTTCGTCGAACAGTTATGGCGTTGGTGTACGTAGTAGAAATATTGCTGCTTGTTGATCTGAGGCTTTCTCAGTGTCGCAGACTCACACCTGGCGCTCCATTCCTGGAAGCGTACGTTGCTCTTCGATGGTGACGTCCATGCCATTTATCTTTTCTCTCTAGGCTCAAACTTCCAAACGTCGATCTGATCAATGATCCCATCAAGAAGGTCACTCCAACTGGTATTGTCACCGAAGGAGGTATTGAGCGTCCAGTGGACCGTCTCATTCTCGCGACTGGGTTTGATACAAGCTTCAGGCCTGGATATAAGCTATGTGGAAAAGACGGTGTCGACCTCAGAGATGTCTGGTCACACCGACCGAAAGGTTTTGGGGCTCCCGATTCCACATCTTTGAGGTAATGCTTATGCAACATTATAGCCTACCTGTCAATAGCAGTTGCTGGATTTCCCAACATGTTCCTCACGGGATGCGGCCCCGGTATACCATACTCTAATGGCTCGCTCCTACCATGTACAGAGGCGCAAGCAGACTATGCTGTAGCATGCTTGTATGTTCATATCTTTGCTATGGGTACCTTGTACTGAATGGAACGAGGTCTAAGCTGCAGAAGCAGGACCTAAGAACCATGGAAATTGACCCCAATGTGCAAGACGAATATAACATTCAACGAGAGTGTACGTTCTTCGTCGGTACTTAATCACTGCATCTCTGATCAATATGTGTAGCTCTTATGAAGGATCTTATATGGGTGCGGATATTCTTCACTACTCTATGTTTTCATGACCAATTTTCACAGTCCGAACCCTGCGCTTCCTGGTATAAGGGTGGAAAGCCCGATGGTAAACCGGATGCGCTGTACGCTGGGAGCAGTACGTCTAACATGACATCAATAAATACGCAACGCTGATCATTAGTGTTTGCTAGCTCTGCAATACATGGAAGCCCTAGCTTCTCCTCGGTGGGAAGACTGGATCTTTGTCCCGCTGTATCTGAATCGCTTCTCTTTCTTGGGTAACGGGGAATCCTCGGTATGTAGCACCTCCAATGTTTATCGTCTTCATTCTGACGCCAAGTTGACGAGATCAGATTGAGGCTGCTGGAGGCGACAGAGCATACTACATCACAATGGAAGAGGGGAAGAATGCGCTTAAATCCAGCGATTATGAAGCTGATTAAATGAATTGGACGATGTCAATAGTAGGAAATTGTGATTTTTTAGTACCAAGTAAACTGTTGTCGTAAAGTTGGGGCATAAACATATTATTCAATATCCGCACTAGAATGATGTTACAGACTTTCCCATCACCGTGTATTTAGAGTAAGTCTGTTCGAAACATGGTATCAACATGTAGCCGGCCCTTGACAACTCACACAATTAACGATTCACTAGAACGAACTAAAGGTATTATTAAAGAACTCAGTATCTTATAGACGAACTGCCTCTATACTAGATGGGAGCTATCACATGTAAGTAACCGGAATGAAAGAGAATGGTATGAGTTTGATGGAGAACAGTATTTTAATAAAGGAGTATTGAGTGAAAGGCTCGGAAAAAGGTTAGCAGAATAAGAAGGGACATAGTGATGAACAGTTATTGCGTCTTTTTTCAACGCCTCAATGTCCATTTCAACGACTGAAGACTGCTCTGCATGGTGAATTCTTGGAAGGTTGTAGTGCGAACCTCCGAAGGTGTCCGGAAACGAAGTGTTGACACCGCACTAGCTTCCTTCAAGTCCTTCTCAAGGTAATGGTGCTAATTTTCTGAATTCTTTGGCATCGAGGCACCACTCGCGAAGCGCGAAGACGAGACTCATCGGCATGATCGCTATTTCTGCCCTATCCGGATCGTTGCAGTCATTATGAGGAAGACATAATTTACCATAATGACACATCTTCTTGCTAAGAATTATGCAAAAACTCACCTTCGATTTAACACGTTGAAAATCATGGATATTTAGAAGCGTTGAGAACTTCAAGACTTATGGATGCGGGTGATGGGAACGGATGTGTTAAGTTCGTGAGAAAATTTATGTTATTGGCTTCAATTTCTGGTCGATCGTGGGCCAAAGAAGACTAAGTTTGGTTCCATTTCCAAATACAATACCAATCTGACGCCGCGTACATTGAAGATCGGATGAATCTAGAAAGACGCAACGATAGTAAGTGACGTGAGTACCGACAACAGCGAGGAGAACGAAATCATCCTTAAACGCAGTAGGATCCAACGTGGCTCTTGCGAAGGGGGATCCTCATGGCTTGGCAGCAGGGAGTTCGGTGCTCGGACCAATTAACCGGATCTCAAAATGGCAGTGAATTAATTAATTTATGTGCTTTACGTTGGTTTTACGACGATGGAAGGTCAATCCCCACATATAACTCCGACCTACTGCATTCTTCAGCAAAAGATAGTCGGTATATCTCTCGGTGGTGGTCTCTCAGACGTCTTTCTACAGTCGGAGCACCAGAACAAACTAATAAAAACCGTTTCTGAATATCAAGAAAGAGAACGGTCACTGCCAGTGACCCTCACGATATGTGCTGCTTCCTCGATACATACGATTTCTGCCGCTTCTAACATGTTATTGTACTACAGTTCAAGTTAAAGTTCTCTCTTGCCGTCAAATCCATGTGGCATCACTGAAAGAGGCGGACGACGTTGTCCAGGTCGTGGTCCGATGCAATCTTCTCGAACGTATTCATCCTATGGAATAAGCGATTATTGATGCCATCTAGGCCCATAATAGTGCAAATCAAGTCTGACATCGGTGACACCCGTTTACAGGATATCGCCCCTTGCAGAAACTCCATTCTTCAATCCATGGAGTCAACAACTCTATCATTCATGGCCCCTGCACTCGCGTGCTATCAACGTCTAATTTAAAATGGCTCTCGTCTTCGTTGACTCCATATTTCAACGGTATACCGATCCCATACTTCTTGACCGTGCGTAGGACTTCAGAATCTACCATCAAATACACGTCCTCCACCAATCTAGCTTCTCTCAATGGTGCCCCTCTTCGCAAGTCGGTTTTGGTTCCTAACAGTAACAGGGAGAGCATGCACAGCATGACGGAGCACACAAAGGCAACAACCGACCGCCATCGGAAAATTTGTAGCCTTCCTTTTTCCAATGTACGCGTGAATCCCGCACTTACCAGCTGCGGGGTATCACCACGGTCTTCCCCCACTGTCGTATAGCCATATGAAGAGTGGAAGTTCCCGCGTATCTCTCCCGAGTCGGACGTCAACAAATATGGATAATCACATCCTTGCCAGATACTCCAGACCCAGCTCGCGAATAGACCTTCGATCCACTCTTCCAAGTCAGTCACTCTCATATACCTCGCCTCCCAGTTCGTTGTATTAACGAAGCCCATCGCCAGAACTTTCTCCGATACCGTGTGTCCGAGATCTCGCCATTCTGTCTCATCTCCCGGGTCTGGTATAGGACTAAACACCGTCAAGAAGGTGTTGGCCAGCCTCTCTGATGACGATTCCTCCCATACAAACTCGGTGTATTCATGCCTATCTACTTTCGGAGGGGTATCGTTATCTGAGAGCTTGAAAGTCTCAGTAACACCTACGATGGAGTGATTTAGGGTGAGGGAACATCCGAAAACTTGAACATATCCAACTGTGAAGTTGTGTGTGGTACCATTTCGCCCGGTGGAGTCCAACAGGATGGCACTCTCGTCTGTCGTCGCCCATGCGAAGAGTATCTGGTGGTGTGATGGGAAGTCGAGGGATTCTTTCAGTGTCCAGGGGTGGAGCACTACCTTTGCTGGGAAATGGAAACCAATCAGCCATCTCCAACACCGACGAGATAGATCACGCACAATGGTTGTTGTGTATGTCCCAGTACGTGGAAAAGTTGACCGCAGTGTCAGAATACGGTGGCGTCGAATTTGTCGAGACGCTAATCCACATGTCCTTGGTCCCGTCGAGTGACTTAGGATCGAATACTGTGGCGGAGGAAGTATCATTGCTCCCTGTTGCAAGGAGAAACGCTTCTACGTTAGCAGAAGGCTGTCCACAAGTTACTTGCATCCTTGTCGAGTTGACATGTATAAGGTCATAGGTAAAACTTTGTGATATAGGGCTAAATCGTGGACAAGGCTACAAAATCATGTCACAAGCGCCAGAGGTAGTGGACCAATGAATGGTTGCTTACCTCCACTGCAATCCTTGCGTCCGCGTATTGTTCACATTCGAGATAAACATATCAACATCTCGTGTCTGCTTCGTCTGTCAGCTGAAGGACAAGGCGCGCTAAAAGGACGCACCGACCAACCCAGACTTGTGTTTGTGAAATAATCCTGTACGCTTCTCGATTCCATCGGGAATGGATCCAGATATCGTCCCTGGTGACTCGTAGCTTGCCCGGCACAGAATCCCATATCCTCGTCTGGTTATAAATTTCTACTCCTACCGCGACTTTCGTCAGCAGACAACATGCAGGACGCTAAGCGAGCGCACCTAGGACACTAGACCCAGCTAAATGCACCCCCGCTCCCGTTATAAAGTAGAGCGGGATGAGACTACTCACAAAACCTAGGTTTAGTATCCCACGCCAGTTGGTGAAGACATCTCCTAAACCACCCCATGCTTGAATACGCGCGTCCAGATCAACCAATGTTCGGGCTGGAAAATGACAATCCAGTAAAAAGAGAAGGAAGGCAAAGAGGGTACGAACGATGCCTTATGGCTTCATCCACTGCAAACGCGCGAGAAAGCACGGATAACGAGATGACCGATACCGTGAAGAAGATTTGGAAGCCGAGCGTTATGTAGCTCGCCACGTTACCTGCCTAGGGTGCAGTTGAAGGTTGATCATGTCAGACGGTGTACAGACAGAGTGCATACCTGGCTGCTGTCGATGTATACGTTATGCTCCCAGTGGAATATCCCGACGACAAGAATAATGAGGGTAAGGAAGAGAAGGAGTGCATGCAGAGCTTGCACAATGAATAGTCGATGGGATGTTCGAAGGACTGGCGTTCGCTCCGACTTGGATATGAGATTGTGTTGGCTTGAATACTTCGTGGGGTCTGAACCATCGAGAAAGGCGTCGTTTTCGTTAGCCGACATGGAAGGAAGGGATAAGGAAGCAACAAGATAAAAGCCTTGATGTTGGTTTCTAGCATGTTTGATATGTATCTGGATGAAACACGAACCGCGTCCCTGATTGCAATCAAATTCGCGAGTGCCAAGATATCTCTATTTCACGACTGAGTCTTCTTCATCCTTCGAGATGGAGCCCATTGAGGATGAATCGCATATCAGAAGCTTGAAACGCCGTCACAGTCCTACCGCCTAGGTTCAGTTTGCGGAGGGTAGCCTGGATGTAGATGTCCCGATCGTGGAAACCGGGAATGGTTTACTCGCAGATAGGAGTAGCTCCCATTGTGCGAAGCAGCCAATCCAAGGAGTGGTCATAGAGAATCAAGACTCGATGTAGTTTGGGCATCTTGTCTAAGGTCTGAGAAGTCAGCACAACGTGTCAAAAACTCAACTCAATCCTATCTCCCTCCTTCCTTTGTGAAAAATAAATTTGAAGACTGATGAAACAATGATGTTGAAGCCTTTGCATGAAGTCCATGGTAAACTTAATTGAAGGCAAAAGGTGCCGGGGTAATCGGCTAGGCTCGGAATTGTCATGCCGAGAACCGGCATGTATCGGCTCTCAAATCTTTGGTGCTACCGAAATGGACTGCTGCCGTACTGGCATCCCGACTAGCATCGATACTACTCCCTGTCCAACCTCCGTCTCCGCTATCGGGAGCCTCCGCAAATTTTTTCCATCAAGCTCAAACGTTCTACATTCTTCCGTTTCTCCAAAGTCAAATCCACCGATTCAAACTACAATTTCGACGAGTTTAATGTTCAAAAGTGGTAACTTGGATGATAGGTTACGAGGGTGACGATTATACTCGTAAAGGATTAGCATCTCTTCGTGGAGTAGGATCCCGCTTTGCTATGGGCGTTACCATGGGGTGACGTTGTCCCGACTCCCGGCATTGAAGACTGGTATCACCTGATGCAAACCATCATTGTCTGACTAAATCTTTGGCCTCCTGGCCCTGAGTATGTTTCCTATAAAGAGCTTTTCCAGGTCTTGAGATCTCTGCATACATCATGTCTTCCATACTCCTGCAGAACGGCACCATCATCGTCTTTGACGACCATGATTCTCCTCAACCAGTCCGGGCGGACGTTTTAGTCAAAGGAAATACCATATTTCAAGTTGGACAAGGTCTAAAGCCTCTGGATGAATCTACGGAGGTCATTGACTGCACGGACAAGATCGTCGCACCCGGGCTTATAGACACTCACCACCATATGTGGCAAACTCAGCTGAAGGGTCGGTTTGCCGATTCCACCTTGTTCGATTACTGCTACAGAGGTAGGAAGGAGAATGAAATTCAGGGCGTTCCAGCTTTATCTGAAATTTTAGCGTGTAAGGTTGGTGCCAGTGGGACTTCTTCACTGCGGAGGACATTTTTTGGGGAGAGCTTGCCTCGTGCATGGAAGCTCTGGATAGCGGCACCACTACCGTCGTAGATCACGCGCATTGCAGTCGCACACCGGACCATGGTTAGTTTCCGCACATCCATATCGTTAGAGATACTAACCTTCGTCTTAGTCACTCAAGCAATTTCCGCTACTTTGACATCTGGCCTGCGATCTTTCTATTGCCACGCGGTTGTACCGGAAATCAAATCATGGTCTCCTCAATTCGTACTGGGCGACTCTCCTGCATGGGCAAATGATCTGCTCAAAACTTTGGCGCAGAAAAGTCCCTTTGGTCCCAATGGACGCGTCCGAATGGGATTTGCATTCGATCAATTGCATCTATCCAAAGACACGGTCCGGGAGATTATTGGTACTGCACGCCAACTGAATCTCTTTCCCATCACCGCTCACGCTGCCGGTGGTGCGTTACAAGGTAGCTTCCTATATAGTAACTTCCTTCTTTTTCTTCGTACTGATTCACCTGCAGGCTTTCTTCGACACATCCAACAGACGCATGATTACGGCCTCCTCGGTCCGGACTGGATTTTCAGCCACGGAGGATGGGTCACTCTCGATGAGCTGGACCTGCTCAAACAATCCGGAGCGACTATTTCCGTAACTCCAGAATCGGAGCTGCAGATGGGGCATCCGATGGCGCCCATTGAATCCTCGGACTATCCTGGCTTGCGGGACTGTTGTTCCATCGGCACTTGACTGCTCGTGTTCGAACTCGGGTGATATCGTCACTCAAATGCGACTGATGTTGCAGTCGGGCCGAGGTATTGTTGGTCGACAAGTCATGGAGAAAGGAAAGATAATGAAGATGTATGCGTTAAAATCGGGGAAGTGTATGCCATGGCGACCATTCGTGCTGCGAGATCTTTGAGGCTTAACGCGGGCCAGTTGAAGGAGGCGGCGCTAGCGGACATTGTCATTTATGACACTCTTAGTCCGTCGATGATCGCAGGTGCTGCGGAGAATCCTGTTGCGGCTATCATGTTGCATTCGAGCGTCAGAGATGTTAACACAGTCATTGTGGATGGCGTCGTTCGGAAGAGGGACGGCAAGTTTCTGCCTGCGGAGCTTGACGCTGATGCGAAGGTGCGGGTGCAGGAGAAGGTGCTTGGGTGGAGTGATGTTGCGAAGCAGGTGTTGAGGAGTCGGCTTGAGATTGAAGGGAGGATGAAGGATGTTGGGTTTAAGGAATCTGTCGTTGCGCAAGGGATCAAAGACACCTTTCATCTATCAGATGATCTATTCGCGTAGGATTCGCGAGAGGGTATGATACTACCTGGTGTCGTCTCGGTACGATAGCATCCAGAGAACAAAGAACAGGTGTATTGGAGTTTGATCATCGAATATTTCGGACAAAAACTCAAGGAGTGTTCTTGTAATAGGAAAATACTTGAAAGCTGAAATGCAAAAAAAACCTCGACGACTCAGTTTGACTGCTGATTTGAGCGATTATACAAGAAAAGATGTCCATGTCAACCGCCAAGGAAAGGCTTCACGCGGCGATTTCTAGTTCCCAGGATTCTCTCTTCAGTGATCGTCAGGACGGCCAATCATTTCGCCTCTTCGTATCAGGGATCGCCGTGATGGTAATCTACCTGAGCTAGACGCTCGTTTGATGTGAGGTGATGAGGATATTCTGGATAAGCAATAACTATTTGGAAGTGCGAGACATTTTCAAGGTATGGGGCGGATACATAATCCAAGTAGTTTATAGTGGCCGTTTCCGACGGGTGTGCTAGTCAAGTAAGTGGAAATCTTTCTTCAGTCAGATTCGCAGTTCATTCAGCGGGCTCGAATTCCTGTTGACTCGCCGATAGGAGAGATATTGAACGTAGTGCAAGATATACAATTCGGTGCGTGGTGATGGGTGGAAGGTCGGATATAGGCGTCGGCGGCGATAGACGTGATACTCAGCGTATTCTACAAGTTAGTTGCAGAAGGTGAGCATCTATGGAGGCGTGAGGTATATTTATCCTGACATGAAGCCTCAGGTTGTCGATGTAGTGGCACGGAGAGAATCTTTGGTTTTCTTTATGATGTCAGATCAGAGGGTCATTGTGTAGATGTGGTATTTTGTAACGAGGCACTGGTGAAAGGCGAAAACGGAATTGGAAGTACTTCCGCAGAACAGTCTCCGACAGATTCAACCGGGCGAAAAAATGTCCCTTTGGTTACGAGCGTTCGTTTGGAAGCTAGTTGGTGGGCATGACATATGACAATGGTGAGTTTTGTCTGTCTCCGTATTCTTACTTCCTGTTGACGAGAATAAAACTTTCCAGACCTTAGAAAGGGAAATATGCCCCCTTTTTCGCTGTGGCGAGCCCCGACCCTCGGCGGTGACGTCGTTGGTGTAGGTCCATGTGTACTTCTCTGTCCTGATGGTCTCGACCAAGTCCCAGGTATCCGTACTGCGCTGCCGCGTCCCAGGTCTCTGTTCCAGTTCTCCTTGGCCCGGAACATGAATACCTCAAGGAAACACTGGCGACTGCACTGGTTTGAGGTACGCGCGAACTAAAGTTTAATTTCTGTCAGGGCCAAGAGGCCGTGGTTGTGCTGGCATCGATATCGCAATTCATTATGGGAGCCCGGCTAGTGTCGGCAGGGGGGGTACGGGTGCAAATCTTTTTGAATGCTTCCATGTCACCAATATTAATTTCTTGATGAAACTTCTGCGGGAGAAACGAATACGCGAACCGAGCATTTGCTATCGTGAAATTGGGGTAGGTTAATAGGAAAAGTGCTGTCTGTCAGGTGAAATCTGGTAAAATACAAAACATAGGCGTCGTGTCTAAAAACGGCAAGGTGCCATGGCAACCACAGCAACGACTTGACAACCAAACAGGCACAAATGCAACGTCTCTTTACCACCATTCACCACCATTCCACGGACATCGAGGGCAGCGACCCGGACGACAAAGGCCCCAGGAACTCTATACAACGACTCGGAGACCAGCAGTGGGTGCAGCCCAAGTCAATTCTCGCGCAGTTACGTCGGGGATCGTATTTGCCATGGCATCTGCAGTTCTTCCGGAACCAAAAGGTGGGTTTCCTTCTTGAAAAGGGCAGCGAGCAAGACGGAATCGGCGCCGCCGAGCTATATATGTAGTGGGAGAACGGTATTGCCAGGGGCTGCATCACGAAGCCGGCAGTTGATGCCATCTGTCTCTTATTGTCTGAGTATCTTCATCGTACGTTGCTGATTCTCTTTCCAGCTGAGCGCCCAGTATCGCTTTCTGTTGACGGTTGCCCGTCGTCGTCGCCGTTTCCGTCGCCAGGCTCGCCCTTTCTGCCGCCCCCCATGCCCAGCGTTCACGAATTCGCCATACCGGGCCCAAAAAACAAGCCAAAATCCCAGGAAAGACACACCGATACCCAGCCAGCCTCGCCAGTCCGTGTTTTTTCCCCAATAGCGCCGACACCGCCGCCGGCATCTGAGCCGTCGGTAACGACCCCAACGACACCCGTAACACCAAAAGCGAGCAGAAATTCCGTGTCTTCACTTGCATCGAACCGCCCAGCTCCTCCCTCACCGGCGATGTCTCGCCGTGCCTCAGGTGCACCCTCGTCAAGTGGCCTTTCTTTATCCCGGGCTAACTCCACACGGACACAGTCTATCGCGTTGTCTGTGACTTCCGTGAATTCGACGTCGAAGAAGCGCGTCGTCGCAGAGATTTGTATACGTGACTTTGGGTATCCTGCGGCAGACGACCGGCATCGAGGGTTAGGGCCAGACGTGCCCAAGCCTAATCGACCAGCTGTGATAAATCGATTAGAAGCAGACACCGACAAGGAGGAGGACAAGGATGAGGACGAAGAAGGGGATGAAGGCTGGTCGCGTTTCAGGTGGGGTATCGGCCGGCTCAGCTGGAATTTCGGTGCCGGTCATTCGTCCTCGTCCTCGGCGGGCGGGTCTGGAGGCGATGGGTTTCCGAGCAAATCGGATCTGGAACGGAATTTTGTAGAGGCAGATGATGACGAAGACAACGAGGATGATGAGTTTTACGACGTCGAAGAGGAGGAGGGGGAGGCAACTGTAGATGAGCCACTGCTGCCGGGTCTGTATAAGGCACTCTATGCCTTCGAGCCGGAGGGTACAGCAGAGATGGCGCTCGAGGAGGACCAGATCGTCAGGGTGGTAGGTCGCGGAGGGGGAGTAGGTTGGGCCGTTGTCGTCGTGGACAAGGAGAAGAACAAGGGTACGCAGCAGCACGCCTTGGTTCCGGAGAGTTATCTGGAGTTGGTCCAGCTAGACGAGAATCGTTAGCTGGTGACCTTGTAGCGTGCAGGCGCGCGTGTATATCTCAGCTGCCTGCTTTCTTTCTTCTTCATTTTCTGTTGCATTACTGATTTCTTTTTGTTTAACAAACATCATCGTGTAAAGCGTAGGTACCATATGGATCTTGGGACAAATAGTAGCTTACATTACTTTAACAGAGCGACCTAAGTCGGATAACGTACATTTTATTCTCTATGCTTGTGGATCCAACATATAGTATGGATGACAAGGTGTTCTGCCATTAAAGGTACTCGTCTAGAATATGGGAAGTAAATTCCCCTGCAACCTGAAACTCCCCGTTTTCGGTGCCTGTGGAATGAACTGTCCCAAAACGACCTTGAGCTTTGGTAAACACTTATTCGAATGGCAACGTTGCTAGAAAGCGGCTTGTATATAACAAACTCAAGTGTATATGATCTAACTCTGAAGATAATCGATAAGCTATTTAGCATGGGAGATCCCACGACCTTGGGAAAAAGAACTCGACGCGAACTCCGTTCGTGCTTTCAATCGATCCACAACATCACCGTAGGTCGCTGCCAGGGCTTAGATCTAGACCGCGATATGACTTCCTTATAATGATTGCAACGATCCGAATATGGCAGAAATAGCGATCATGCCGATGAGTGTCGTCCTCGCGAGTGTGTGCCTCCGAGTCGATGCCAAAGGATCCAGGAAATTTGTACTACCCTTACCACTGAAAGAACTTGGAGGAAACTTCAACGCTGGAACTACTGGGACTGCTTGCCCTCAAGCTCGGGCCGTCGGGCCGTAAGCAACTTGTTCGGTATTTCAACATTTTTCACCCATCATCTCTCCACGGCGCATGGCTTATGGTCGTCCTCGATGAAAAACCCGACATCCCTCTTCAATGTGTTGAGATGGCGAAGAATGTGACTGCTTGGCGGCGACTCCATTCAGGCTACTTACCCAAAATGATCCAGTGACAAGTACGACCTACTTTCCTAGATTCCTATTAGATCGGATATCACTGAAACGGCTACATGGACGGCGTATCTAAGCGGATTTTGCCCTGTTACTGGATCGTGTCTCCCCTCTCGGAAAATACATCTATTTGTCCTGGCTGCTAGAGTCTAGACAAGGAGAACGCGTTACGCGGGGTACATCTCCGAAGATATCCACCTATAAGGTTCTTTTCCGCTTTCTTGCAGTAAATGAGGTCGTGGGTATATTCAGACTCAATAGTATGATACTGCCGATACTATGGATATGCTGCACTCCCTCGACTCAAAGGACGGTTTGTTCGTCATCTTGCGCTTGCGCTCGTTGAAGGGGATGCCTTCCCGAGCTTGAAAACGACTCATGGGCTGTCGCTTGGCTAGTTCTCCGTCTGCCGATGGTGCGGATATCATGATCACGATGCCTTATCCAGTGAGCGCGCGCCGCGTTCCAGGAATCCTCTCTCGAACGATACCTTCTCCGCGTTCCACGATGGAGTAACTAGTACTTCCGGTTGCATACCGGCGGAGTTGGTCCATCTATTTCTTGCCGCGATTTCATTCAGTCTGGCATGTTCGGGGGGCGTCTCAAGAAAAATTGATTGATGTAGGATGCTTGCAGACACGTAAGACGCGCAGCCAGGCTGTCGAGACGTATAAGTCACTCATGACGTGTAGGATGTACTTTGCGCATAAATTCGCCTATTTTGCGTCCTGATGCCCCATTTGATCAGACTTCGCGCCGTGGCGATTGCTATTGAATGACCACTGCCTTGAATGTGGGGAAAAGTCGGAAGCACGCGGTCACTGGCAAGTCTGTGCCACCACCTTAACGCTGACATAGAACAACGTGAATATGTGTACACCGATAGGTGAGCCAAGTAAGGACCTCAAGTTCATCCTCAAGCGCCATCGCTGTTCTGACGAACCGATGTCTTCCAAACTGTCTCCTCGAAGTTTAGATTCAATGGCTGTCTCCATGGGCAAACACCGGACTGTATTCAAGACGACTCCAGCAATCAGCAGATTCTATCAGCTTGACTTCGAGTTTCAGGTGGCTAACCGCCCACCCTAGAGCCTCGCTGCTTACACAACACTTTTTCTGAGACTTAACGCGAGCTTCCGCCACATGCATTCATGCTTCTATTGCCCTGGATCCATCTTCACCGCTAAGAAGGAACTTCTGGAACTGGAGAGATGAACGAAGTATAGACAGCTCCTAGACCTAGCATCAACTAAACAATACCATCTTGATGATAATGACCGGTTTCTTTGAGGTGGCCGGTCATTCGTCTTTGTAATTAATCATCCAAGATCCGTCGATGTAGTATTCCCGTTCGCGAGTCTACTAATTCCAAAGAACACTCGCAGCTACTTTCCATACGATGTAGTACTCTCTACAATAATATCGCACCTCGAGTCGTATCTCTGTTGCTAGTTGTGTTGAAACTGGAAATGTGAGTACACGACGGCGCATTCGACCGTCAAACACAGTTGTTACGCCGTTTATAGCCAGAGGGTTGGTATGTGTTCACGCAAACCACTACTGTTGTTTTCCTCCCATGGCGGCTCAGACAGCTCTTTCGTCAGATCTTACTGACGACGACAAAGCTTTGATATTTCAATCTCTCGACGCTGTTCTGAACTCCGGCATTCTCTGCTCGCTTTTTCATGGTGGGCAACAACGTTCAGTGTCTCGCTATGTATGTGCTGATTAATGACGGGCATATACACTGGAATTCTTGCCGTTACGTTGTGGAATGTATGTGAGTATGGAGCGGCCCTACTACAATATCGAGGCTGAATTTGGAATAGCCGTCAACAAGTATCGTCTCATGATTCGACGATCTACAATCGTTATGATCGTTCTCCTGCATACTCTAACTACGGTCGATCTTTCTTTCGGTTGGTCATACATACGCCCGGCATTCATCGAGTATGGGCAAAGCTTTCAAACTGTATATTCGAGACTTGCAAGTCCAGCCCAAGCATTCTTTTGGGGTAATGGTATCACAGCTGTTTTTGCTATTATTCTCTCAGACTTATATACACAGTGTGTGCTACTTACTATGAATTATGCACATCAGCTCACCATTAATTCCGCTCTAGATATGCTGTTGCCGGATGGTTTGGGGACTACGCTGGCTTTCTGTTCTGCCTTCAATACTTTACCTGATTTCTGCGACAGGTGAAGTTTCAAGTATCCGATCCCATCTACTCTCTTCATATATCTAACCCTCGATGTAGTATCAAAAATTATTGATGAGTATCACGTATCTTCCAATACATCCACCGAAGGATTCCGACCGCTCTATATATCCTTCGTCCTAGTGACAACTTTATGGTGCACGTCCCTCATCATTTGCCACATTTTGTCTGTTGTTGAGGTTGGGTGCGGAGCAGATGGTCAATTGAGAGTTTATCGACATTTTATTGAAGTGCTTGGTGAATCCTCAGCTCTCTACTTGATATCGCTGATTGCATATCTGGCTCTCTTAATTCACAAGGATTCTGAATGGTATTACCTTGATACTATAGCTACTATTGCGAGGGTGCGTCCAGGACCATGGCCGAAATTCTCTTGTCACTGCTGAAATGCTCTACACAGGGAGTTGCACCTACATTCCTTGTTGGCCGGGTAGCCGCCGGACATACACGCCCCAAAGGTGACTACAACAACAGTGAAATGTCGACGCTTCCGAGTTTCCAGACACCTTCGGAACTTTGCACGACAGGCTTTCAAGAATCCACTTTGCAGAGCGCAGTCTTTGAAATGGACATCGGGGCTCAACCATATATAAAAGGCTATTGGCAATTGTTGAAAAGACACAACAAGTATTCAGGACTATGACTCTTCCTATTCTGCCATACCTTTTTCGGACCCTTTCACCCAACACTCCTTTATTACCACTCCGTCAAACTCGCACCATTCTCTTTCATTCCGGTTATTTTCATATGTCACTTTCCACCCAGTATATAGGCAACTCGTCTATGAGATACCCAGTTCTTCAATATTACCTTTATTTCACCCTAGTAATCATTAATTGTGCGATCAAGGGCCGGCTACATGTTGATACCATGTTTTGAATAGACTTGCTCTAAAGGACCACACGGTGACGGGCAAGTCTGCAACACCATCCTAGTGCTGGCATTGTAATATGTTTATGTTCCAACTTTACGCCAGCAGTGTCCTCAGAGCTAAAGATAACAATTTCTCACTATTGACATCGTCTAATCCATTTAATCGGACCTATAATCACTGGCTTTAAGCGCATTCTTCGCGTCTTCCATTGTGATGTAATATGCTCTGTCGCCTCCAACAGCCTCGATCTGATTTCATTGACTTGACGTAAGAATCAGGACGATAAACATCGGAGGTGCTACATACCGAGGATTCCCCGTTACCCAAGAAAGAGAAGCGATTCTGATACAACGGGACAAAGATCCAGTCTTCCCACCGAGGAGAAGCTAGGGCTTCCATGTATTGCAGAGCTAGCAAACACTAATGATCAGCGTTGCGTATTTATTGATGTCATGTTAGACGTACTGCTCCCAGCGTACAGCGCATCCGGTTCACCGTCGGGTTTTCCACCCTTGTACCAGGGAGCGCAGGGTTCAGACTGTGAAAATTGGTCATGAAAACATAGAGTAGTGAAGAATATCCGCACCCATATAAGATCCTTCATAAGAGCTACGCATATTGATCAGCCATGTGACAAAGCACCTACGAAGAACGTACACTCTCGTTGAATGTTATATTCGTCTTGCGCATTGGGGTCAATTTCCATGGTTTTCAGGTCTTGCTTCTACAGCTTAGACCTTGTTTCAATCAGTACAGTGCGCCCATAGCTAAGATATGAGCGTACAAGCATGCCACGACATAGTCTGCTTGCGCCTGTATAGAGGCCACGAGCGAGCCGTTAGCGTATGTGATACCGGGGCCGCAGGACATCAGGAACATGTTGGGAAATCCAGCAACTGCTATTGACAGGTAGGCTGTAATGTTGCATAAGCGTTACCTCAAAGACGCGGAATTGAGAACCCCAAAACCTTTCGGTCGGTGTGACCAGACATCTCTAAGGTCAACGCCGTCTTTTCCACATAGCTTATATCTCGGCCTAAAGCTTGGGTCGAACCCAGTCGCGAGAATGAGACGGTTCACTGGACGCTCAATACCTCCTTCGGTGACAATACCAGTTGGAGTGACCTTCTTGATGGGATCGTTGATCAGATCGACGTTTGGAAGTTTGAGCCTGGAGAGAAAAGATAAATGACATGGGTGTCACTGTCGAGAAGCAACGTACGCTTCCAGGAAGGCAGCGCCAGGTGTCGGTCGGCGGCACTGAGAGAAAGCCTTAGGTAAAACAAGCAGCAATATTTCTACTACGTACACCAACACCAAAGCTGTTCCAAAATAGGTCAAGTTCCCAATTAAAAAGGGGGATACAAGGCTGCTTACTCTGAGGGTACTAACTTCTCAAGAAGATCATCACGCTCTAAATGCGATTTCATATGCTCCAGAGTGATCCGCTTGAATTCCTGTCAGTGTTCAATGAATTCAACGAGACTGTGATTAATGAGAGAATGCGTTACTTTTTGTCCATCCGAATCTTTGGGGACAAAATCTGGAGCTTCGTAGGTAGCTGTCTCTGACATAGATGCAGCAATGGCAACAAACCGTAAAGGCAATTCAACGAGGAAGCAATTTCCTTGAGGTGCTTGTACAGTGTCTCTGGTGTTTCGATAAAAGCTGCACGTTCCTCTTCTGAGTCTATGCGGAGTCAGTGTGAGCATAAGAAGAGAATAAGGCTTAGATACACGTGAAGTTCTCATTCCTCCAGTCACGTCCATTCAGTGTGTCAATCGAACAAAAAGGGGGAGTGATCTAGTCCCTAGTGAGTATCGGGTCACAAGGAAAGCATAGCATTAGCAGATGAACGCAACCCATAATTTAGATCTGGCATAAACATCCAAAGTCTTACAAGTAGGCGCAATGGCGCCGATGACCTGAAGGCCCGAAGCACCAACGCCTATCACGGCACTAGGATAATCTTCTAGTACTTTTCGCTAAAGTAGCAATATCGATGACGTACATGTGTTCATCCTTGAAGGCGCTTTTCCAGTCAAAATCAGCAGGCCACTCGGCGGTGTGCAGAATGGGCGTCTTTGTGAATGATTCCAAACCAGGAATGGCTGGACGATTTACGTTACTGCAATGAGGCTAAAAACCAACTCCAGAAAATGGGATGAAGTCGCATACCTCAAGACTCCCGTTGCGGGTACAAAGACATCATATGATTCCGTACGGGTTTGCGATGTTTCCAAGTTCTGAACAGTTACGTCCCATGAGCCCGACGCAGCGTCAAAGATCGCTGCGGTAACTTTGTGTCGAAGATGGATATAAGGAACAATCCCAAATTTCTGGGCGAATATTTTGAAATATTTCTTGATATCTCCGGCGGAAGAATAAAATCTGGTATAAAAAGTTAAGATATGTGCTACGAAAGAAAAGTGTGATGCTTACTCTGGCCAGTCGGAGTAGGGGGCGAACGAGAATTGATAACCAGCACTTGGGACGTCACCTGCGTGATCCTTGGTGTCAGCATTCGTAGCACGTACAAATAAATAAGCGCCAAACATCGACAGCCAGGGTACCGATTCGCATGCCTGTTCACATGAAGATGAGGTGCCATAATGGAAGAGTGTAATTTTCCTTTGCCCACCATATTCCCGTGTAATCTAAAAAATTGTAACGAAATGAAAAAAAACGGCCTTCTAAAATGAGGTTACGCACCGTCATCTTTTTCGAACAAGACAAACTCGATGGGACCAAGCACGCCATTCTTCTGTGCTTCCAGAATCTTCTGTGCAAGACAGAGGCCCGCTGCCCCCGCACCGCATCTATCGTGTAGCATTTTATATATTATTCAGGTGACAGTGAACAGCAACACTCACATAGCAAGGCGAAGAGGCCGCGGTTGAAATCCTGAAGAAGATACATCTGCTCTGTACTACTGCAGATACAATTGGAGGTACGTGCCAGGTTTCTTGATATAATTCCAGCTAGACATCAGAGGGCCCGTTTGACGGTCACTATTGCATTTGGGAATGGGAAGCATCGCGAAAGGATAAGAGGAAGACGACCTTGGAGGCACTCCATATATATCTGTGCCAGCGAGTTGTGAGTCACCGGATGGGGAAGAACGGAGACAAGAATCCATACGCTATTCACCCCACTAGGACAACGGGAAGAGAAGGACCGTCATGTAAGGTAGCATATGGTGTTGAAACTTTCCTCTCGCCATCAGAGATACCAGATGTGAATCAAATAGAGTAGTAAAAGTGCTTCCACGGATCTAAAGTCGAGTAGTACTAGGTATGGAGTTTGCACTGGGCTTATCAATACACCCACTTAATAGGCTCTCCAGGATAACGGTACTCCGCCGTCAATCTTGACGGCCGGATCTGAATGGGACCCCATCGTAGAGAAGGATCATTAATTTCGAAATAAGAGGCATAGGTCGTATTGTGACCCGAAAATTCGGTAGAACTGCAAAAGCAATCATCAACAGGTGACAGAATATTCATGATGGTGGAAGACGCGTCGGTGGCGTGAGAAAAGATCTGAAAAGATGCTCCGTTGCTTCCACGTGACAATTTTCCCTGCTTACCATTGTTCATATCCAGTGAAACTAAGCTTGAGTTCCTGTACAGAGTCGGTCGAAAACTTCAAGATGCTCGAATAATATTCGACTTTGACGATGACTGCCGTATAATGGCCCGGGAAGGATGTCGTCGAGCTGAACGATGTGCGTCGTACTATTTTCTTTAAATTTATGTTCGCTTTCGATTTGAATCCTAGGACAGTCGACGTTGGTCGGATTCATCTAGAAAACTGAGGGTGTGAGAAGGGCTGCTGATCTCGCCGTCGCCAGCTTGAGATACACCAATCGTTGCTCACTTTATGGGCATTTTGTATCTTGGGAGTGCTCAATACATTGTCTCTAATTTTCGACCGTTTGAATAATCCAGAAATGTGAGGCCAATCCCCTATTCTTCCTTTTCTTTGCCAACCATGACCACAGATTCCAGCACCCTTAACACTCTCTTGGAGGCTCGGGATGCAGGATTGGCTGCCCGTAGCGAAACTTTGGGTGGACCAATTGACGAGGAGACCCGATCCTACTGTAATTCACTCTTCAAGCCTGTGGGTCAGCTTTCTATCGAGGAACCCTTAGGGCAGGAGCGAAGCGAAGTGTCTATTTATGAAGATTACTAGTTCCTTGTATCCGGCGTGTTCTTATTAATCTATCGGCCGCAACTCTTCTGGGACTGACTTCTGAGGAATACGAGGTGGAAATGATAGCAATAAGACAAACTGACGAGGGCGTAGATGCTTCTAAAACGCAACATGTACCGGTTGAGATAATGTCCCTCATCCGTTCTTATATCTGCGACGATCCTCCAGCAATCATATTAGTAGACACTCAAGAGCATAAAGAGTCCACCGTGTACGTCCAAAAGCATCCTTGGGGATCTGTCAGAAAGGATGGTCCCTACTCGAGAAACGATTCAAGCGATATATTAGTATTCGAAGAGCTGGCAAATGCTTATATACGTCTCCAGGTATGTGCCATTTTTCTTTCTAAACTATCGTGATGCTGAGTCACCAAATGTCCATTTAGAGAGCCCCCCTTGGTCCCGAGATGAGACCGTCCTCGTCTTTACCCAGATAAAGTTCCTACACGAGTTGGCATACTCCCTCACTATCAGCGTCATCTCTCGAGCTGTCCGATCCGGGCCCGTGGGACTTTATCCGAGCGAGTGCGGGCGTATCGTTGTAAGCCGTGCTTGTAATCAAGCCTTTTATCTCGTTGCTTCCTTGTTCTTTCCTTCCATGTCGGCTAGCGAAAACGACTGGTTTCTTGATGGTTTGGACCCCACGAAGTGTTCAAGCTAACACAACCTTATCGCCGGAGCGAACGTCAGTCGTTCGAACATCCCGTCGACTATTCATTGTGCAAGTGCTGCATGCACTCCTTCTCTTCGTTACCCTCATTATTCTCATTCTACTGGAGGCATAACGTATACATCGACAGCAGCCAGGTATGCACTCCGTCTGTACATTGTCTGAGTTGATCAATCTTAAACTGCATCCTAGGTAGGTAACGTGGCGAGGTACATAACGCTCGGCTTTCAAATCTTCTTCACGGTATCGGTCATTTCGTTATCCGTGCTTTCTCGCGCGTTTGCAGTGGATGAAGCCATAAGGCATCGTTCGTACCCTCTTTTCCTTCCTTCTCTTTTACTGGATTGTCGTTTTCCAGCCCGAACATTGGTTGATCTGGACGCGCGTATTCAAGCATGGGGTGGTTTAGGAAATGTCTTCACCAACTGGCGTGGGATACTAAACCTAGGTTTTGTGAGTAGTCTCATCCCGCTCTACTTTATAACGGGAGCGGAGGTGCATTTAGCTGGATCTAGTGTCCTAGGTGCGCTCGCTTAGCGTCTTGTATGTTGTCTACTAATGAAAGTCGCGGTAGGAGTAGAAATTTATAACCAGACGAATATATGGGATTCGGTACCCGGACATGCTACGAGTCACCAGGGACGATATCTAGATCTGTTCCCGATGGACTCGAGAAGCGTACAGGATTATTTCACAAACACAGGTCTGGGTTGGCCGGTGTGTCTCCTTAGCGCGCCTTATCCTTCAGCTGACAGACGAAGCAGACGCGAAATATTGATATGTTTATCTCGAATGTGAACAATACGCGGACGCAGGGATTGCAGCGGACGTAAGCAACCATTCATTGCTTCGCTACCTCTGGCGGTTGTGACACAATTTTGTAGCCTTGTCCACGATTTAGCCCTATATCACAAAGTTTTACCTATGACCTTATACATGTCAACTCGACAAGGATGCAAGTAACTTGTGGACAGCCTTCTGCTAACGTAGAAGCGTTTCTCCTTGCAACAGGGAGCAATGATACTTCCTCCGCCACAGTATTCGATCCTAAGTCACTCGACGGGACCAAGGACATGTGGATTAGCGTCTCGATGAATTCGACGCCACCGTATTCCGACACTGCAGTCAACTTTTCCACGTACTGGGACATACACAACAACCATTGTGCGTGATCTATCTCGTCGGGGTCCGAGATGGCTGATTGGTTTTTCCCAGCAAAGATAGTGCTCCACCCCTGGACACTGAAAGAATCCCTCGACTTCCCATCACATCACCAGATACTCTTCGCATGGGCCACGACAGACGAGAGTGCCATCCTTTTGGACTTCACCGGGCGAAATGGTACCACACACAACTTCACAGTTGGATATGTCCAAGTTTTTGGATGTTCCCTCACCCTAAATCACACCATCGTAGGTGTTACTGAGACTTTAAAGCTCTCAGATAACGATACACCTCCGAAAGTAGATAGGCATGAATACGCCGAGTTTGTATGGGAGGAATCGTCGTCAGAGAGGCTGGCCAATACGTTCTTGACGGCGTTTAGCCCTATACCAGACCCGGGAGATGGGACGGAATGGCGAGATCTTGGACACACAGTAGCGGAGAAAGTTCTGGCGATGGGCTTCGTTAATACGATCAACTGGGGGTCGAAGTATGCGAGAGTCACTGACTTGGAAGAGTGGATCGAAGGTCTCTTCGCGAGCTGGGTCTGGAGCATCTGGCAAGGATGTGATTATCCATATTTGTTGACGTCCGACTGGAGAGAGATATGCGGGAACTTCCACACCTCATATCACTATACGACAGTGGGGGAAGACCGTGGTGATACCCCGCAGCTGGTAAGTGCAGGATACACACGTACGTTGGAAAAAGGAAGGCTACAAATTTTCCGATGGCGGTCGGTTGTTGCCTTTGTGTGCTCCGCCGTACTGTGCATGCTCTCCTTGTCACTGTTAGGAACCAAAACCGACTTGCGAAGAGGGGCACTATTGAGAGAAGCTAGATTGGTGGAGGACGTGTATTTGATGGTGGATTCTGAAGTCCCACGCACGGTCAAGAAGTATGGGATCGGTATACCGTTGAAATATGGAGTCAACGAAGACGAGAGCCATTTTAAGTTAGACGTTGATAGCACGCGAGTGCAGGGGCCATGAATGATAGAGTTGTTGACTCCATGGATTGAAGAATGGTGTATCTGCAAGGGGCGATATTCTGTAAACGGGTGTTACCGACGTCGGACTTGACCTGCACCAAGGGCCTAGATGGCATCAATCATCGCTTAGTCCGTAGGGAATACGTTCGAGAAGATTGCACCGGACCACGACCTGGACCACGCCGTCCGCCTCTTTCAGTGATGCTACATGGATTTGACGGCAAGAGAAAACCTTAATTTGAACTGTTGTACGATGCCATGTTGGAAGCGATAGCAATTATATGTATTGAAGAAGCAGCACGATTCGTGAGTGCCACTGGCAATAACCGCTCTCTTTCTTGAAATTCAGAAACAATTTTTCATAGTTTGACCTGGAGTCTCAGACTGCAGAAATATGCGTTAGGGACCACCACCGAGAGATATACCGACTATCCTTTTTGCTGAAGCATGCAGTAGGTCGGTACCGTTCTATATTACCCGAAATGTCTTTCAAGCCCCTGCCCACCCGGAGGACCCCACAAAATATTCCAAGCCACCGCAGTCACCATCTCGAATCTTCGAACTCGGCACAAATTGTTCTGAATCAAAACAAACTGATTGCAATCGACACCCCTCCGGGAAAAGTCTTAATATAAATTTATAGTTTCGTCCTTTATTGAATTACTGACATGGCCATTAGTAAAGTTGCACACATCGTCGGATTTACCCTGAGGGTATAGGTCATGTGAATTTCACCGATGATGATCAATGATCAAGGGACGTCTGGATCAATCTCTTTTTTAATCGATGTATCTCTACATCGCCCTCTACGATATTGGAATGACTGGCGCCTACCACTGGGCCCTCATTCCGACTAGCGAAAAGAGGTTTACCCGTTCGCTAAAGGTGTACCAGATTAACAACCCCGACGGAGATTCATTCTGGGAGCTGGCGCACACTAAAGAGCCCAACCTAGCTATTGCGGAGAAGTTCAACTGCTGTGTTCGTCTCCCTTTCATAGATCTGCCAATTTCTGATGTGCACGCGTTCCTGGAAGAACAAAATGCAGAACAAGGCGAGACGCTATTGTTATCAACACATTTTCAACGCGGTTGGACGTGCGCGCAATGGTGCATTCGAATACTATCTGAACTCGTGGAGACGGGGTTCTTAAAAATACAGTTGGACACAGGAGTCCTGCAGAGTCGATTCTACCAGAGAGTGCTTGCCTTAGGAATGCTGGGAGAAAGTCCTGATTGGCCGGGTGACACTGTCGACGGCATACGAGTCATCGATTACGATTACACCATAGAACGAGCAATTGGTTTGTTCTGTTACTAGATGCACATATCCATCTCCAGCAGCTGATTCTTACCTCTCCGTAGACTCGATGCGATGAAAGCTCAGAATGAGGCACGTCATAATCTAGAATTCGTTCCTAAAAACTCATTCAAGAGCCATTCACGACTGCAGCCTTCTACCTACATTGGAACTGTGTATACTACCTACCTATCAGGGGACGAAGTGATAGAATGTCAAATAGTAGAACATACAATATATTGCCATTCCAAACAACGGCTTTGGCTATGCAGAAATTGTGTCAAAATCAAATGGATACATATCCAGCAACACTTGCGCCTTTGTTCCTTGCGGAATTATCGCAAGAAAAAAATCCTTGCCGGCTTCCTTCCCAAGCTTCAAAGCAGCATCACACTTCTCAGTAGGTAAGTTTTCAGATCTGCGAACCTCTTCATATGTGCGGATGTATAACTTCCTTGGAACCGGCGTGTAATCCGTGACAGTGAGCAAGACGGTTGGACCGTCTGTGTCTCTCAGTTTTTCCGCCTTCAGTTCTTCGATAAGTTGAGTGTTATCCAGGATGTCTTTGTCTATGATGGCATAGGCAAAATGTCGTTCACGCTTCGACATGAGCACCGGCAGGCCATCTGACAAAGATCGTTATCTGGATCCCGTCATAGAAAGAGAGCACTGACCTCGAAGACAGTTTTGTAACATTCGACAAACATCATTGTGTCCATCCCGCCAGTCCTGCTTCTGACACTCTTTCGAGCAATAGTACTCGAAACGACAACCCTCGCAACGTCTGAGTGTCCGCTTTGGACCAACATCCGGATGCGGACACTAGAATCGTATGAGCGACTTGACGGTGTCGGGAATCACGACGAGCTCACAGCAGTATATGAACACCTTGTCAGTTCACGACCAGACGCCATGTAGTCCTTGAGAGTCTCCCAACGCGTTTCTGTGGTTTCCTTCAGTATTTTCCATGCTTCGCCAATCGGTCCCGCCTCGGAAATCGCAGGTCCCAGATCGGCCATATATACGGCCTTCCACACCTTTGCCAGTATGTTACGATAGAGTGTGTAAGACGTTATCAAATGTAGCAGTGGTACAAGAGTCGCCTCCCTGTCATCAGCTTCCAACTCTGACTGCACCTTTAAGAGCATAGGTATCACGTCAGCATCCAGTCCTTCAATTATCCGGCCAGCGCCCTCCTTGAACACTCGTTGCAAGTAGACTAATGAGACCTGAAACAGTTTGGCGGAGACAACATTGTCCGCTTCCTCGACTGCGATGCCGGCAAGCCGTCGACAGATCCATGGCACAGAGTGGCACGAGATGAAGGCCCGAGTGAACGAACGAGAACACATCGTGCTGATGACTAAGAACATGATACCCGCGTCGTAGTCCGCCGCCTTGGCAGGGTCACGATCACTGGCGACAACGCAAGTGCAGATTTCTACTACAACATCCTTCGGAACCCTGTTGAGAGCATCGGTAACCTCGTTATCGTGAGTGCGCTTCCGTAGGATATGCGTCATACTTATCCTGACAACATCCTCAACTAAACCCTGTCGGAGATTTGGTAAAGACTAAAAAAGGCAAATCGATCATTAGGCCCCTTGATAAGATTTTGATTGGCATTATCAGAGGTCATAAAGTAATCGTAAGCGCTTGATAATATGATTTTTGTAGATAAAGATCTATGATAAGATTATAATCTTGCTTTTTAATTAATACAACATTTTAATGTCATCGGTGATAAGATAATGTTCTTGCTTTGTCATTTATAATGTGACGTTCAATATTTTAATTTCCCATCACACTTATAAGGTATTACAATGTAAGGCGCCGACGGAAAAACTGTACATGAATGACTTGCGAGAGGCCTGGGAAGTAATGTTTGCCAAGAAAAAATATGAAAACAAGCTGTGCAAAGGCGAAAAATGCCAAAAAAAAATAGGTAAAGTGAAGGTCTATGGTCCACGAGGCGAAAAAATGCAAGATTAGGCGGAGGAAAGGCAGCAACAGCCTATCTGCGAGTTGTCTGAGTTGCCCTTCCTACATATGATAGATTTTGCATCCGCAAAAACATATTGGCATCAATCATGTCAACAACTAGATAGTCCTTCATCGTACGCTCTCCTTGATTGATTGTTCTGTTCATTGCTATGTCCTCAATCAATAAAGCACCTCATATGATTGAGTAGATGGATACGATGAGAGGATCGCCCTTCATTCTGGTTCTGACCCGATAAAATCCTAGGTCACAATCTTTCTTCATAATTGGTCCTATGGCTTCCTTGAATGGCTGAACCAGCATAAGAGGATAAACCTTTTCGTGAATGACGCATTCGAAAATGAGAACAAGCTGCGCAAACATTGGTCCCTGGTTGGTATCCAGAAGTACAAAGTCATAATGAGGATGATAGTTGAAGCTGGGTGAACATCATAGTATGTCGGTTGTGAAACTCCAATCAACAACACTGGAGTAGTTGACTTTGATCATTCCATATAGCGATATCTGAAATGGAAGTATTAGAGAAAGTGTGATGTAACAAACTAAAAACGGTGCAAACCTGATCTTGACACTTAAAGCCGTCGAATTCTGCAGGGACACCATTGTCTGAAGGGAGCTCTTCAGGGTGAGACTTGAAATGCTTCTTCATATGCAAAGATAGACAGTTTAGAAAATCACGGAAATTGGAATTATCCACCGCCTTGGCCTTGACTTCTGCAATTGATAATTTACCACCCCCTTTTCCGTGGCCCCCATGCAATGAAGCGGTAGCAGCATAATCTGCCTTGCTGCTGGTAGATGACGTGGGAGCCAACTCATCTTTGTTTGAGTCTCCAGTCTCGCCTTCGTCATCTTCATCTCCCTCCTTCTCGATTTTGTCATGGTGATTGACTTGTTGTCAGATGTATGTCATGGCATTGTACCAGTCGTCAACTCGAAGAATCTAGACAAACATAATTATAGATATGTATTAAAAAATAGAAAGTAGATCAGTTACAGACCTGTTCATCAACATTCTTGAAGTTTGTACGGTGCTGGTATGACTCCTTGAAGGAACCATGCATGCTTTCATTGGGTTTTGTATTGTAGTTCAATGTGACACCTTTTGCTTTGATGTCATTGAAGAGATGTTGGTGGGAATGAGCCTTCAGAAAATTCCAGCGCTTGAGCTTCTTTTCTTTTGGGATTGTGTCGGTGCAGGTAAGAGTCTGCCGCATTGCCTTATACTCGTTTCATGCTGCTTTCTCATACTCCTAATGTACAATGAACAGCTATTTATTAGAGCTTAACATTGCAAAGACATACCTCAATTACACTTGCAAATATTGGTGTCCTCGCCCATCCATCTTGAAGAGTATCAGATGTGTGGAGAGTAAGACTAGCATAAACATCCAACTCCATGTAGACACGCAATGCTTGAAGAAGAATATACCCAATAGGATCATTCGCTGCCATGAAAATGGCATGTGCAATAAAGATCAGCTGCTAAGAGAGGGTCAGCCAAAAAAGAACAACTGGATATCTGGATGGGATTATACTTTTGAAAGCGCCTCATATTTTCGTCCATTGGTGAACGTCACGTTCATAAATCCTTGCTTGAAATGATACAAATCTTTCCAAGAAGGAAAGGCTTGCAATCTGTGCGAGTCATGAATTTATAACTTCATAGGGCATTGTTCAACGTACAGTTCGTCTGCCAGTTGGGCGTAGGAGGACCCTAGTTTGATCATTCTCTTCTTGATCTCCTTGAGGAGATGATCCGCAAAAAGCCTGTTATTGAACGCGTGCAATCGATCAAATGAGAGTGCCCGATAGATGTCGTAATGCATGATATCCCAAAAAGTGTTCTGACAAATTTCTATTAAGAATATAGATACAATAGTGATGAGAAAAGATGCACTTTGATGAAATGCAGGCTGAACTTCTGAAGAAACGTGTTATGGGCAGTAGTGCCTCTTATTTTCTTTGCCTCCTCATAAATCTCTTGCGCCTCGGCTGAAGTTCATAGTTCGTATGTTTCATTGACACGATACTGTTTTTCGAATGGAACCATGCATATATTACAAGGAAAATATGCGTTGCATCCCTGAGTCAAGGCCATCATGCATCTAATAGGACGTTGGTACAGTGTAAATATGTATATTGACAGACATACTGCTCTTCATAATCTGCAGACAAGATCATGATAGTCGGAAACAAGTATAACTCTGCTGCTCCGGCAACTTGTACCCAAGCACCAAATTTCGACTTCTCCTTGATTGGCGAAAGGATGAATTTGAATGCTTTGTGCCAGATGGCCCTCTTGAAATCAGCGTAGTAAGACTTTCCTGTATGTTGGGCTTCCTCCTTGACCTGATGGACACAGCATGAGTAAATTTAAAGGACGATACAGAATTAGACTTACAATTGGTAGCCAACCAATGACACACCCCCTCTGACGCCTTGACCGTTACAAATATGGGAAGGAAGATTTCCCAATCTAACAATGACGGGATAGCCTTGAACTGTGCCAAACGAGGAAAGCCGCGTCTTGTTGGCATATATGATATAGCAAATTGGTTTTCTGCCATCAGGAAGAGTGGTCTGTTTGTGAAATAGTTATATGGTATTATGTAAATGATTATGGACACGAAAGACTAACCTGGATTTCCCAAAACATATTACCGGTGTGGGGCTCCATATAAAATCACTGAGACATACTGCCATTGACTTTGAACAGTCGTTGAGCATCCCAGTTGAGATAAGGAGTGAGGAGAGGATCTTGAAGTATATCCAACATCCAAGACCATAAATCTCTATGGTATACAGTGAATTCATAGGATTGGCCTTGCAATGGCACAGTGAACGTTGAAGACTCAAACTATGTCAAAGGTCAGGTGTTAAAATTCAAGTCAGAACGAATAGCAATACGAACAGATGTACGAAGGTGTGTGGCTTTTTTCCACATAGCAATTAGTTCCCGATGGTTTCAAAACGAAGGTACTTGGCCCCCTCATTTGATCATCATCGTTAGAAGAGCATCAATGTCGCCTTGGTTGATAGCCGACTCTAAAATCCATTCTGCGAGTTCAAAATCGTCTCATGAGCTGAACAGGCTCCAGGGTTTATCTTCCGATGCGATTGTTGACCTTGATCCCGTTTGTGCTTGAAATTCTTCAACTTTATTGAGTCTAGGTTGTCAACTGCTGTGGGGATGATACTCTGTACGGATATAGTCCATAGGAGGTTCTGGTTCACTAGAGGATGCCATTTCAGGCGGAAAAGGTGGGGCATCTCCCATGTCATCGGAATCTTCTGAGAGGCCTAGTCAGACCGATAGTAAGAAGCAGAAAACCTGAAGTAGACGTACCAGTTGCTAGTGGTTGAGCCTGTTCCCAACACCTCTGCGAGGTAGTAGCGCCAGGAGAGGAAGGCGACGCCGAGAGGGAATTGAAATGAGGAGGTAATGCTGGAGAAGGATTAATGCCCAAGTTTGTCGGAAGACCTGTACAACATACATATGAATTGTTCTCCATACTGAGCTCTGCACTGGGCGCTTCATTGATGTTCTTGTATCTTTCGAGAGCAAGACCTTTCATGCGGTATAAATCCTCGAGCATGGAAAGTGCCTTGGCAATGGGGACAGATTTTCTGTTCGCTCTCCTTTACCTTGGGCATAGCTCTGTTAAAATTGGAAAATAGGTATTACTAGTCAGTAAAGCTCTGGCACAAAGGAAAGAACAAACAGGAAATATTAATTAAATCTATCCGACAACCCAGGACGTAGCCAGTCGGAACAGTATACATGTCGTGTGTAACCATTCCCAGACCCGCCAATACACGTCTCGTGTATCAGTCGCTATGCATAACACATCTCGTGTTATGTGGTCTGTTCTAGCTAGTCCGAGGTTGAGATAAGTTATTGATGTTGCTGAAGCTGTCAAACTTTTGTTTGAACGAAAGGCGAAGACAAACGATAAGGACAAGTAGAAAAAAACTCCAAATTCTGACTAACTGTCAATCATGTGACTTTGAATTGGCCAACTATTATTATTATTTAAGTCCTCATGCTACTGTCCTTTCTCATTGTGTGCTTTGTCTAGAAAACTACAAAACATGTTGTATGTAATGTATACAATGATACATCTTTTAATTGAACAAAATTTTCAAGATCCAGCAAAGAAATACCACCAAAAAACTCAAAGTATTATTATTATATTGAAAATATCACACAATTGAATGAAAGCGGCGTGCAATTTCTATGCTACGCTAAACAGGCATGTTCTACACAACACTACATAGGCGGGGCTCGAGAACGAAGATTCTGGCCTCTTGGTGCACTCTGCACACTCTCAGTAGCCTTCTTCTTCCCTCCCTGACATTTACTACCCCATTTACCCCCTCTGCCCCGGGTTCCTCCACAAGTTCCCATGCTACCCTGGGTTCCATTGTGAATGACCATGTGACCACCATTCAGGGCTTCTTGTACAGCCATGCTGCCTGTAGCTTTGTTTTCTACTGGTTCGGTGGCCTGAGTGTCAATGCCTGGAAGCATGAATGTCACAGTTTTGGTGCACATCGCAAGCTCTTGGAGCCGAGCTGTTTCTGCTGTGACTGTGATGGATTCCATAGGCATGTTAGGAGGAGTGCCATTAGCCATGATCTCATCCTCATCTTCATCCTTGTTGATGTCACTGATGTTGTTGTTGTCGTCGTTGAAGATGTTGTCGTTGTCATCATTGTCATTGTCAGAACCAATGTCTACATAGTTTGAGGTGAGGGAAGCGCCCACAGTTATGGTAGGGGCCCTCAAAGTCAGCTGAGGGGCCAGAAATGTGGCATTGGCAGCGGTGTCTTCCTCTGAAGAGGCAACTTCTGTCTCCCTATCTACCTCAGTTTCATACAGCCCTCTGACAATGGCCTCCTCCTCTTCATCTGAGGCCTCCTGAAGGGATGCGATGGCTAATCCCCTCATATTCCTCTTGGGCAAGAAGAGGTTTTTATTAAAGAACTCAAGGGTTCTCTTTGTTGAGGAGAGGCTCAACATTGCCTCTATGGTTCTGATGTAGAACTGACAATTGGCAGCATAGGGTATTTTGGTGGATTCTCCTATTTCAGTGAACGTGTTGTCCCTGCTCAAAAGATATCAGGCCTGTCAAACAACCGTTGTTAGCGGAGAGTAATTTTTATTTTGGTTTCATACTTATGATAACGGCGGCATATGCAATTGCCCCAGGGGTGATCGCAGTTTTCTCCCAAAGGATGGTGTTTGTCGATCAGGTTTTTTTGCCTGTAGTAAGAGAGGATGGCCCCAGGAGGATGTGGCTCAGGACCTGAAACAGTGTTAACATAATATTATGCATACAAAAGATAGATATTTTCTTACCTTCACCAGAGTGGGAGACTGAAAGAGAGCTGGCCCTTGCTTGCGGCCTTGTCCAGGAGGAAAGAGAAGTTCGGGGCACTGAGCATATCTTTGTCTAATGCTGTCATAGCCAAGCAAGGTCAAGCAGAGCTGGTCAGTACTCTGATCATGTCCATTGGCGAAGGCTGTGATGGGGACAATGCCCTCAAAGATGATGTTGGCAGATTTCTTCATGTTGAAGACACTGGTGGATCGAAGAGAAGAAGCGGCATCTTTCATCTGTGAAAAAGATTAGCTTCTGGTGCTGCGATAGGAAAGAAACGGAACACACCACCATGGTCAAGTGAGTATAATCAGACTTAATGAGGTCATGGTACTTTTCGGGGACCTCCTGGTAAAGAGCTTCGACAATGCACAGAAGGTCTAACCTACTTTCCGCTTGTCTTTTCTTCACAGTGAAGTTGTCAATTGCAGCCTGAGCTTCCTTCGGTAGAGCATACCACTCGGCAAGTTTAGTGTGGAGAAGGTCCAATTCCTCCTGGCATTGGGTTCTGTCAAAACCAAAGATGGGGAGCTTGTCCCACCAGAGGTAGCAAAAGATAATGAGACTCCACCCATCCCTCTGAAGCCTCTTGACGTCCTTGGCGTTGAGGATACTTTCATTGTCGTCGTCCGTTACTTGTTCCGGAGCCACCTCCTTGGCTTTACCCTGGGGCATGTGTGTCGCCTTCAGGGTTCGGTTTTCTTGCAGGAGGGCCTGGTTCTGCAGCTGAAGGTTCTTCATAGCCTATGGGGTGGTGTTAAATCAGATGAAGACGAGTTTCTGTGAAAGAGCCTTACTTCGACAAGTTCTTCACTGGAGAAATTGCTGCTGTTTAGGTTCTCAGCAGCAGATAGTACTGGAGGTGCAGACATGTTAAAAGCTGGTTTGTTTGTGGACGAGGCAAAAAAATTTGACAGAAAGAACAAACTGCCAAACTGCAATTGGCACGTGCCAGTGCCACTAAGTCCGTAGAATTAACGCAGCGAGGACAGACTTTTCTGCAGAGAATGTTGTGCCAGTCGCCTTTAATGTCAGTATGGATGATGAGGTATCGGGGTCTGGACTAATGGACTATGACTGAGTTGTTTAGTGGAAGCACCTCTGAATTAGGGTCGTTCTCTCACCTTGATTTGTTCCATCGAATCATAGAATCCATTGAGACCACAAGGGATACTACGATGCTACATCTGCAAAGTACAATCCTTTGTCCAGTACCGTGGCATTCACGTGGGCAGCCGACCATACATTCGTCATTTCGCGGTTGTAAGATTTGACTTGCCGAATGTATAAAGAAGGCTGCATCCAGATAGTATGAACAAGGCCTTGGTATGTCCGAGAATGAAGAAATGATGTCATGAGAGTGGATCGAACGAGTGTTGAGTCAACGAGCACCGTGACAATGCTGCCGATGATATAGATACAAGGATAAATACATGTCATTCGTAAGCCAGCTTCTGAAATACCTTCGAGATCGAGCGTCAGCACCACAAGCGGCAATGGATCCAGATGAAGTACCTACCCGAAGATTCCGTGTCTTAAATCTCGGATCAACTCAGAACTCATACCTTCCCCTACTTCGCAAAAGTTCTTCTTTGAATTTGGTGCTCCAGACATCTATACAGGCAGAATCCCCGAAATGCTGGTTCTTCGGAACACATTCTCTTTGTTGCTTTCATAGTACTGACATAGGACCATGAAAGCATAGGGAGAAAGAGAAGAAGACTATAAGGATCATGAAGAAATGAGAAGATGTAGCGGTTTTGATGTGGAGGAAACGATTGAAGCTTAGTGAAGGCTCTGGATCTGGGAGTAACTGTCATTGATGGTGCTAATTGAGAGGCAAGTTGCATACGTTGCGTTACAATTAGATTTGTATGGGATTCGCTAGAATTCATGATGGCTTGACTAGGATCCATGAACCCTGTCAGAATCAAGGAAAGAAATATTCTGAGCATGCTTTTACCTACAATGTACAGCATTAGAATGAAATGTAACAAACCAGCACCCGAAGGCCCCTGCAGAGCGAGACGAACCCACCATTATTCATTAACCGAGCGCATTGCCTCACCATGACTGCGAGCATGGTGTGAAGGAATCACCTGGGAAGCTGAAGATATCCCTCTGATGTCACATCAGAGGGTAGGAAGTATCTCGCATCACATGAAACACCATAGTCGCATTAACATCTTGTTAATGCATTTTGAGGATGGAGGAAGAGAGAGATTGAGGATGTAGAAAGAGAGAGAGAGCATACATAGAAGTAACTGAGTGAGTGATTGATGACCGTTCAATATGGAAGGTGGCTGACTAAGTTTCACCAAATTGGGGTCATAGACCATGATTCAATACTCTCCTCTCTACAACTCCCTTCCCTAACGGTAAGTCCCTCACTTAGACTTTCTACTAGCCAGAATTAACTTAATTTCAGAACAGAAACATTCTACATACACCCAACTGCACCTAAACAAACTACAAGAGTATTTTGCTTTTGGTTGGCTGACACATGAGACGTGTGTTGGTTGGCGCAGACGATAATTGTACACGACGTACTATTATCTTGTTAACGACACCGACCTCCCGCTGGATTTCTGTCTTCCTTTTGGCGAATTTTTGTCCTTTGACAACTATGGCAATGCAATCATCTCATGCCTTTCAGCTACAAGATCTTTTGAGTAATGCTGGCGACTGCAAGGATGGCAGTAAGGGCATATTTTTTTTCTGATAGCTAACCCCTGAACTTGCCTGTAGAAACATTATCTGTCAACGATGGATGCGTCGGCACCTATATTGAAGAACACAAAATCTTTATCACTATGCCAAATGGTTCTTTCATCCCTAGCCCTCCAAGTACCACAGAAATCTCATTACATGAGGACAGTCGCTTCGGTCACCATGACCCAACTCATGCTCCCCAATTTTTCAACCCAAAATTTTGTCATTTCCCTGTCATTCCACATTGCCCAGGTCCCAACGATGACACACATCTGTATCACAATTGGCTGGACACAATTTGGTATGACGTCATTGATGCCAATATCGTTCATTCGACTGGATATCTTACCCATATTGGCCTACTCAGTCAGGACATACATTCTCAGTTCCAGCGCGCCTTTGATTATATCAACGAGCGCTCTTCTGCTGGTCATAGCCCGAAACAGTTTTCAGAAGAGTTTGATGGTTTTTTGGGCCTTCGGTGTGTGCGTCTTGAGGCGTTAGTCAATCGAACAAGGTCTGTAATGACAGATTCTATGAGCATTCGTGTGCAGGTGGCAGCGATGCAAAGCTATTGGCTTGAGTTGGTCGCTGGACTGGATTATATGGAGTGCTATCAACCGGTGATGAATGGCAAAGCTCAACAAGACGATGCCCCCAATTCCAGTCATCTGATGGGCACTTTCACCATCAATCTCGACGTAGCTGAGCAGCATATCAGAGCTGGAATTCCCATGTACCTTGTTCGACCCATGGATCAGTTTAGCAATCAGGTCATTCTCAAAGCAGAGAAACCTGTGGTTTTCCCTCTCAATACCTCTCTTCCTTCCCCTCCATTCCCTGTTGTTTTCAAGGGGGACCCATCCCATCCTCAGAAATTCCACGCAATGCACTGTTTCACACAAATCTTCAATACTTATCGAAATCCATTTAACTTCGTCACTGTCTCTCAGTCTCCTGTTGTGCATGCTGAGCACACCCAACCTGCAGCTTCCGGTTCTTCGTCTGTCTCTGCCACATCTGGTCATCCAACACACAATCAGAGAGGAAAGGGGAGAGCGCTTGGGCCTCTTGCTAGTGCTCAGGCATCTCGAAAGAAAAAAAATAGTAAGATATCAATACGCAATAACTCTCATTTTCTAATCATCAGCCATTTGTTTAGAAACAGACAATCAACAACGAGACAAGTTTACGAACCTTGTTGGAACATATGCTCCTCCTCCAATACCTGCATGGGTGGATGCCATTAACAATATCGACAAATTCTCTGAACACTCTCAAGAATGCGAGGAACATAGTAGGCTCGCCCAAAGCCAAAGCAATAAAGAAGGTGCAATTGCACCAAGCCAGGATAAAGGCTACGTCTTTCTGGATCCTGCCTTACTTGTATATGCTTCTGCTGCTCGGCAGAGTTCATTCTTTCGTCAGTGGGATCATTGTTGAGATGCTCTCATATACCGTATTACGTCGTCTTCTTCAAATGCCAAACCACTTCGACCACAACTCTGGTGTGAGCTACTTGCTATGGCATTCAAGTCAGGGAATGCACAGGGTACGAAAGCTCATGATCTCATGACTCAGGCGTTGGGCTCTGCCCTTGAAGCCCCCAGTTCAAGGATCACTACTCTACAAGCTCCTGCACCTGTCTGCAACCAACCACTTGACGTCGAGAAAGGAACATATCTTGTATGGGAGCTTTGCGAGCTCAACTTTCGTCAAGAACTTCTTTCGCTTGATACGCTGATGAACCTAGAGACTCCTGCAGGCAGAAAAACACTACACCTGAATGGCAAGTATAATCCTTCACAGAATCTGAAGGCAGGTTCTTAGCGAGTCTAGTCAGGCACCTCTGTGCAGTGACTGTAAGTCCTAAGATCGTAGCTTATTCAAGACTACTGGGTGTTATGCTGCAAATTATAGCTTCGTGAAGCAAGGTCTATGCGCGAAGTACTTCAAGAAGAGAAGTGAATCACAAATCTGGGTGTATACTGAGTGGGGCAGGCTATATGCTGCGCACACCTGGTGTGTGTCGAAATCCTGGTTAGGAATTCAGTGGGAAGACTCTCTATACGAATCTATGATGCTCTTGCTCTAGGTGCAAGCAAGGCTTTGTCCAAGATGATGTATGTGCAAGCAAGATGAAGTTCTCGAACTTATAAAGCTCAAGAGGATTCTAATATCAAGCAAGTCAGTACAAATCTTGAGTCGAACTTAACTGGACAAGCTTCGTGAACTTCTCCTGTTATAGGAAAGGTGGCTAAGGTCCCAAGGTGTCTAACTCAATGAGAGTTAAGTGGTGTCGTTTCCTAGACTAGGAAACAGTAGTAGTAGGTGTTAGTGGCTAAAGACTTCAATCCTAGCTGCGGATTGCTCTTTGAAGCGCACAGGTATGTTCTCGAACTTAAATTGAAGAGAATGCCATGCAAGGGTAACCAGTAAAGGTTTCCTGACGAGGTTTTTGGAGCAGAGGAAGGCTTCGCGAAGTTATAGGTAACTTTTAGTGAATATTGGTTCACTAAGTGTTATTTCTCTGATGGGCAACAGAGAATTACAACTTCGAGAAGGTATATCGGATGTAGGAGGTATAGAAGGCAAGGAACAAGTTCAAGAACTTTCTCTGAAGCTTGTGTCCTATTGTCTCCTCTCTAGTCTCTCTTGTTCTTTTCTCTATTTCGACTTTCTACTTATACTACTGAAGAAATACTTGTATGTAAGCTACATTGGTCCTTGCCTGGTTGATTCGCAACACAAGCGAACTATTAATCATCCAATGAAGTATTATTAGCCATTCCTTGCTGCTGCTGTGTTGAAGACAGTCAGCAATCAGTAAGCTGCTGTGAACTTCTAACTGTGCATTGCTGCGCATAGCATGTGGAAGTAACTGTGCATTACTGAGCAAAGCGGATGCTGCGTGAACTTTATGAGTAATTCTGGGTGTTTTAAGCCTCCTTGCTTCGCGAAGCAAACAGCCTTGGTAATATCTTGATAGCTGCTGACTGTATCAATGAATAAGTCCGCTAACTTTGTCATTTAACTTGTGTAATAGTTGTGCAGCCATTCCAATTGATCTGGCATAGCCATAGGCTATTTCTGAAGTGTGTTTTAAATAGGATTGATGATCAAGGTGCCTGTGGATCAAGGTGCCTGCAGATCATGGCTGTGCCTTGATATGAAGTTAAAAGGGGTGGAGTATCTTTAGATCTTTACAGATCCGTGAATTTATGAGCGCACAGAGCTGTGAGGCTCATCAATGCACCTCACACATCCAGATTCATCAGCAAAAGAAGAAGATATCATTAACTTTTGACTTGGACACCAAGAACAAATCATGAGTCTTTTCTCCAATGGGTCATTGGTTCTGTCGACATTGACTTCAACAAACTGTCTTGCACTGGGTACTTGGCCAGAACGATTCGAAGCATTAAAATCATTCAGAGACATGATGTGAGCCTGGGATATCCCTCTCTCATTTGTGGCCAAAGGCCATCTGGGTCCGTTGGGATCTGCAGCATCTTTGAAGACTGAGGCAGCCTTGGCGGCGCATTATGCGCAAATATTTTTTGATGTCTTTGGACAGCCGCCCGTACTTCCTCATTTATGACCATCAGGAGGGATGTCTTGACAATTTAGAGCCTTGCAGACAGTTGGATCAGAAAGCAATTTTTTATCTCACGTTGATTTTTTTGATCTTTATTATTTACAGTGTCAATCTAAACAAATTTTTATGTCCCTCCCTCTTTCGTGTGCTTTTCCAGGCATCAAGATGAGCGCATGAAGTTATCTTGATGCGTAGGTTGTCGGGTGGGCTGGATTTGCCCAATCCATGGTATAAATAGGCATACATCACAAGAAATGATGCCAACTGCTCTTGTCACTCAACTACTATGTTCTTACATGCCCTCCTCTTCTATATTGCTATGCAATACTACTATTTGCGCAGTCTTCAATGATGGGATCCTTTTTTTGGCGACACTCAGCAGATATACAGTCGTTCGTCGTCTTTGCAAGACATTTTTCCAGTGAGGGTGCTTCTCGAGGCTGAGACAAGATATGCAAATATCCTGGCACGAAACCGAGTCGAAAAACTCTCTATTTTGTGAGTTATTTTTATTCAGTCTTTCGAGTGATTAATCTTTGTAGTTGTGGCTGGCATCGCTCCCTCGAATACCCAGATGAACACTACACGATACGAGGCTATGATCATGTGGGATGGATGGTCGTAACGTTGGAGATGAAGGCGGGGAATGCGGGGAGGTGGTTTGAATATGGGCCTCATCAACGGAGGCGGTGGTTGCGCAATGCAAGGAATGGGTGTCCCTTGGCGTCCAAGCACTTCTTCAGACATAGGGAGCATGTGGAGGTAAGTTATCGCTACCTTCTCTTTCGAGTATGACTGACATATTTTACAGGTGATTTAGACTTCAGGGCTGAAAAATTTGTTATATAAACTCATGTACACTACAATCACTAGGCTTGGGGAATTTGGGATCGTGTATCTTGTCTATTGGCAGCTGTGAGTAGGCCTCGCCGTCTTTGTTGCCTTCGGATGCTAAAAGAGCCATAGCTCGACATACCGACCCTTCGGTCACAATGGATCAGTATTGCAATCGTAAGTCTTCTGATTGATTGACGAAGTAGTACCTCGATAATGCATCAACAGGAAGTCCCAGTCGAAGACTTGTTTGTTGGATATATGATTGCCCAGCCTTGGTACATGTCTTCTCTGTCCGAGGATGTTCAATATCTGTGTGTTGTTTTAGTAAACCTGAAATGACGTGTCGTCGACAAACTGAAGATAGATTCAAATGGGTAATAATAACGATTATTTACATGTTCGTTCTACCTACTTACTCGTGATCGGCAAAAGTGATGGCCGATGCCTTATTTGGCACAGCATGGTCTTAGGTCTGTGATCACAAAAAATTCTAATTGTGTTGTCTACCGTCGCCATCATTCCAAATATACCAACTATCCATCCTCTAAAACCATGTGTGACCTCCCTTTGCCTTGAGAACAGCCTTGATCCGATCCGACATGGACACAATATGCTTATCAATGTCCATCAAGGGCATTGAGGCCCACTCCTGCAAAACCACCTCTTGCAGTGCCTTGATACTCGTTGGATGCCTTGGGAGTGCACGGAGATGCTTCTTGAGCTCATGCCAGACTGGTTCAATGGGGTTAAGATCAGGAGAATTTGGTGGATGGGGGAGGAGAGGGATGTTATTTCGTGCAAGCCAGTGTTTGGTGGTCTTGGCTGTATGACTTGGTGCGCCATCTTGCTGGAAGGCAAGTCCTGGCCAGGCTTCCTCCAAATCCTTCCAAAACACTTTCAACTGACCCTCTAGCACTTGCTCCTGATAGCGAGCCGCTGTCATTCCTCCACCTTTTCCACCAGGATACTCAAGAACAACTAATGGCCCCTTCCACCCCAATGCGACACATCCCCACACCATTACGCGCACGGAAGACTGCTTAAATGTTGGCACCACACAGGTCTCATCCAACTCTTCATCAACACGCCGCGTCACGAAAATCCAACCTGTCTTATCATCAAGATGGATGTAACATTCATCTGACCAAACCACCTTCCGCCAATCCTGCTCCTTGTGATCCTTTGCCCATCCTTTTCACACCTTCTTTTGTCCTGCAGAGAGAAAGGGACGTTTCCGTGCAACACATCGATGTAGTCCATGGTCCTCCAAGGCCTTGGCAATAACCTTCTCACTCGCATCAATGCTGACTTCATTACTGAGGTCCCTGAGTGGCATTCGGCGGTTTTTTACAGCTGCACGAGCAAGACGACAAGATGTACGTTCATCAATCTTCTTCGGCCGTCCACTATGGGGTAGGTTTTCGATGGAACCATGCTCCCTGTACTTCCGCCAGATTTTTCATGCTGTCTCATATGGAATGCCAATGAGGAGGGCACTTTCATTTAATTTGTGTGTAGTGAGCATAGCACCAATGAACTGGTTTTTTGCTGCCTCATCATGTTCGTGTCGCATTGTGTCTTTGGGCATCAGAAAAAGAAGTAGAATGACATTAGCACAGTAGCTACACAAATGAAAAAATAATGATTGGACGTGTCCATATTTGGTAGCGGCCATCACTTTCGCCAATTACGAGTACACTGGTTGGATATACTATTACATACAAAAGTACTCCTTATTATATTGATGTAAAATGCACAATGAAAAACAAGCGTTGTATTAATGTCCTCCCTTTAAATTTCCGTGAAATTAAGGTAGCTTGCAGCCAGTAAAGCATAGATACATGTTGAACTCCAGCAACTCTATATTCCTTCCGTATATATTAACTCAGGTCACCTACAATACTAAGGCATATTAGTGTAATGGCTATATTGTCATTGTAAAATATAGGGTCACTGGTTTGATTCCCACTTAATTCACTCCCTTGATTAATCTGACTACTAACTAATTTGAAATATACTTGATAACCCAAATGTCTGGTGCTGGTAGCTGGATTCTAATCTTTTGCCGAGATTTCCCGAACATTATCATCTGATTATAATCTCTTGACGGTTTCCGATTGGACGTCTATTATAGTGTTGCCGCGACTTGGCTTAAAGTCACTTAGCCGACAAGCCGAGTCTTAATAAGCCAAGTCTGAGTCTTGATTTGGCTCAGACTCATTCTAGGCTCAAGCTCAAATAGGAGCCGGCTAAAGTCGGGCTTGAGTCGCTTTAGTCCGAATGACAGCACCTGATTTGGCCAGTGTGCTCTTGACCTATATTGTCCCTCAGGACCACATAAACTCCTCCTCTGTAAATGTAAATAAGCTTACAAAATGTATATAGGCAACAAAACACTCAAAATTTCCATAAAATCATAAAACAGAATAACTGAGGTTTGAGCCTTATAAATGCTGAGATCAAGCCTATATTTTCCCTAAAATGGTGAAGAGGCTGCAGTTCATGGCTATACTGAGGAGGCACTAACAGATTTGCAATTTGGACACCTAAATACTGTCAGGTATTCATTCTGAACAATTTACAAGCCATCTTGCCTCACAAAGAGCACCTTAACCTAGAAACTCCCTTTTTGGATCATTAGTTTGAGCTCAAGCCGACTTGAGCCGAAGTCTAGCTTAGCTGATATAATGGCAACAGACTCAAGCCGACTCGGCTCAAGGCAATTACCAAAGTTGGCATAAGCTTAGCCGAGTCGAGTTTAGCCGAGTCGCAGCAACACTAGTCTATTATAATCAGAAAATAATGCCTTAAAAGGTGATTTAAAGGTAACAAATAATCTGGGTAACCGACAATCCAAGGTCATTATTATCTACATTGTTATCTATTACGATCTGTCTTCTAATCTCGCTTAAAATACCCTTGTCATACGGTCATTATAGCTTAGTAATGCTGTCATAATACTGTCTTAATGACATTAAAATCGCTGACTCTTTTCTTAAAATACCTTATCAGGTGCCTCGGCCCATTATGGCATTTTAGGCATTATTATGTATTATAATGTTAAAAAAGGCAAATACAGAATCTCCGACACCTGTCCTGCCCGAATGCCGTATATCCACAGTGTGATCATAGAGAAAACGAAACCTTTGGTCTCGCGCATATTTTCGCAATACTCAGGGTCAGTGGACAGGGTTCCGAGGAGCTCCACGATCCGAACCGTAGTCGCAGACACTGCCAGCGTAGAAATAGGAAGATTGGAGTCGATGAAATAGTGTTGAAGAAATTTGACAGCCCAAGCGTAGATCTGAGGACAAGTGATCATCAGTCCCGCCGATTTGGATTGTTCGAGAGCCTGAGGCGATTGAAGAGCAATATTGAGGCCATGAAAGTAGCACGCCGCTCTGCGTAATAAAGTGTAGAACTCTTCAGGAGTTGAGGTGTCCGTCGATGCTGGTAGCCGCAAGTAGTTTAGGAACACGCGAATGACCTGAATGAGGTGAGGGAACACAGTGGGATCATCGCGTGTAAACTCTCCCAGTTGAAGAAGGGCGTCGCCTGAGCCACTAAGAGCTGATTCCTGTCGAATCGCGTCAAGTAACAGAAATAGTCGACTCTAGTTGACCACTTGCCTTCAGTGCATCCATGTCAGAGGAAAGGATAATCTTCGATTCGTCAACAGGTGGATTGAAGGTCGATGAGGATAAAGAGCACACGATGCGCGCGCTGTTGCATTCTTATCTACCGGGGCACAGAACAAAGCAAAGCTTAGAACAAAAGAAATACCGAATTTGGCCGATGATATACAAGGGGATCGGATTTGACAATAGCACACGGTGCTGAGTGTTGCCAGTGTAATGAGCAGACTCTGATTAAAGGAATTAATCTTGCAGCTGTTATAAGAGAATCACGAACCTTCCTCGGCGCCCTGCATGAACAATCCTAATAAGTAGATAGCAATGGAATCCAGGAATCAACGCCACATCAACCTGATGCATTGCCGGCAGGAGCATTTAGGCCGCGAAATTTCAAGTGCCATGACATGACACAGAACCACCGGTCTCATGTCCGCCCTCATTGACGTCGCAGTATCAATTCAAATCCCCAGTACAGCAGTCCCATCGGTACAAGGAAGCAGGTCCTCTGTTGAAAAAACCCTGAAACGGACAAACGCTTCTGGTAAGCAGTTCTTTTGGGTCAGGCAAAGACCGGCGAGAATAGCTGAATAACCTCGATAGCCTATGGAATTTGGACCGTGGACGTACACTTTAGACTACAGCAAAATGAGGTTTCAGTAGCAAACCGGCTGATTTTGCTGTGCTCGAAAGAACGCATCAATTTTTCATCTCTATTCCAACGATTTTTCTCTGCATTTTTTACAGATGCCAAGTAAGTCACCTGCAAGGAGTGAAAGGGTCGGAATTTCAAGTTGAACGAAAAGATCAACAACCGCTCACGTCGGACGGTATTCATCAGTACCGGGCCGGACAGCCGCATCTTTCATCCTGTCCACCAACACGAAAGATTCATTTTCGGTACTGCTTTCAAGGTACTATAAACAAACGAATCAAGATCTTTCATCTTTGAACCATACTCGAACATATGCGGCTTCTAGACCACTGCCTCCATCCCAATGATGCGAAAAAGAAGAATTTCGCCGTGGCGTTAAATAAATGATTCGGCTCCTACGAACAGTACTTAAATCATGTCAGAACCGACATGTAGCTCTTCAAGAAGGTACAGCTTCGTCCCTCTCGTACCATGAATACATTCAACCCCGACCGAGCTGTAAGCTCCTCCCTCCTACCATCATTGTACCACTCAGCTTGACCGTCGTCACAGAAACTATCTGAAGAGGTCGAGACCATCATTTATGCGCACCCGGGACAGTATGTCAGGGAAGTCATTGTTGCTGGCGTAAGCGCGGGGACAAATCGACACCAGAGGCTTCTCCGGGCGTGGGTTGTTCTAAGCAAGGGTGGCGAAAAAGCAGGGGATCCAGCCGTCGTCGATGCTCTTAGGCGGTGGACCGAGAGAAATCTGGTAAAGTCTAAATGGCTACATGGAGGTATCGAAGTTATTGGAGAGGTAAGATCTCTATACGATGTATCTGGACGAGAATGATGTAGCATTGTGGTTTAGTTGCCGGAATCGTCGAACGGAAAGACATTACGACGGGTTTTGGTAGACGACTACGAACGACGGGTTGGCGTCTTCTTAAAAGGAAAACTTTGAGTACGTTGTCCGGTGAGTAGTTTCGAATTGTGACAACATCTGTGGCTAAAGTCGGACAGTCGATACTTTTACTTTACTTTGTCGCTAGGCTATTCATCTAATCGACTGTCATAAGCTCATTTGATCCATCCCTGTTTTAGCTACACGAACTCGGCATCCACGAATGAGGCTCTCTGCCGTCTCGCATTCAAGTGTACCGGATTCAACGAGGGCAGTAAGAGGGGGGTACCATACCTTCTGGAGACCGCAACATGAGGAACGGGGCAGGAAGATTTCTCTTCGAACTACATGCGAGATTGCCGGGTAAAGCAGCGAAGATCGCATAGTAGTGTCAGGATAAATTCTTGCAAATTTAGAAATATATCCTTCAGGTTTGCTTTTATATGGGCATTCAATGATGTACTACAACAACGTTGTCTTTCTGAAGGATATTATATAAATCTATGATCGGAATAGAGTAAGCTAGTAAGATAGTCATGACAAATTTGGGTATCTAGATAGATGTGGTTGACGCCGTTTTGGGTAGATAGGGTAAAATGTTCTTCACGCCGATGAACAAATTCCTTTGTTTTTTGGTCTCGACATCTGCACCAGAATCTCTGCCGCCTCGATATCTTCTATAGTGATAGAAGGGGTCGATGCAGAAAAAATCCTCTGAGGGGTAGCGCCGAGCTTCAGGATGTCGTTGAACATTTCTGAGCTCGACATCATAGTAGGCAGATCGCAGAGATATAGAGTCGCCTTGGACTGTCTATTTCGCGGCGTCAGTTTCTGATAACAGACATTAGAGGAACAGTGAAGCGGGGGCAGTTTCTTGGTTCCTTCGTGTTTCGAAAGCGGCGCAAGGACTGGCGTGATACTTGGTACTCGCGTTGGGCAAGTATTCTCCTTGAAGCAGCTTGGACAGCTCATCGCCCAGGCAAGAACGAGAGACGCTGGAACACACGCGAAACGCTTATCGATGATGTGGTAGTTGGATGCGCCATTGGCGTGCTTTTCAGCATGAGTGGAAATGATAATGGAGGCCAGCTCCTCGCGAATAGCGACCGGTCGTCCTCGATGTAGCAGTAGATCGATGCCGTGGCATCGAGTCTTCACTGAAAGTTCCGGTAAAAGCTCGGCAAGGCGGGGATGCAGCGTGGTTTCGTCTACGGAATCCTCGTCCAGCGTCCATGAGACCAACAGCGACCGCTCCTGGTCAGTCAAAGAGTAGTCCTCTAGCGCCGCATCGGTAGGTAATGCGTTAAAGTAGTTCCTGCTAATGATATGAAACTGGGCGAGATGTAATGGGGAGATGGGCGCGTTTTTCTTGGTTGTCATGTGTCTGGAAGCGGTCACCGTTGACTCTGCCAGCGAGTATGGCTTGCGAACATTCTTCCTTGGCTTTTGAGTACGAATGGAAGACATAGAGATTAGAAGGGTAGATTACGGAGCCCGAACAGAGAATTTGCGGTCGGTACTGCTGATGATGGTGGTAAAAGGACAAGATAGCGATTCCAGTTCCGATTCTTCCGAAAGCTTCTTCGGCACAGCCACCTGTAAGCACCTTTTTTGCAAACAGCCAGAACAGTCAACTTTTTTTGTTGATTTTTGTAAGTTTCCAGCTCACCCGTCAAAATCTTTGATTTTTCTTTCTTCGGAAATATCTTATAAAAGTACACGGTTGACTTTACTTCTTTCTCATCACTGGCAGTTCCCCCTCCGGTGCGAGTCCAGTTACTGGATATTCCCTCCTAGTAGTTTCTCGCTGCCGTACTCTGGTTCTGCGGGATCTGTCACAAAACATTCTCAATCTGGTGGAACTTTACACGTAGGGGACTGAACCTGCTCGTCCCCTTGTGAGATTTTAGGGCACAAGGCTTCATGAGCTTAAGGTCTCTTCGATTGCTACCGCTTGGTTACGTGTAAACTGGGCATTCTCGACGTCATATGCCACAGATATCCATGTGGAGCTTCTCACCGTCAGCAGACATCTCGTCGATTCACTTCTCTATACTTGTGACCCTCTGTTATCACACACTTATCTTTCCTCCATGTCCAATTTGTTTCAAAGCAATGGAACGTCAGGCGACTGGACTTATCTCAAGAAACCAGGCGAGTATGCCAGCTGCTGGCCCTCCTGCTGATATCCATTTGACTGTAACACCCAGGATTCCAGCCCCATCCGTTGCGCCTTGCCGTGTGAGTCGCTCCAGATGGCCAAGTCTCCTTCACTGACACCAAGCTCCATAGTTGTGGCGCAGGTGCCGCGGGATTGTGCCTTGCGTACAAGATATTAGAGGCTCAGAAGAACGGTGTGCTCGGACCGGTTGAGTTTGTGTTGTTTGAGAAGGAGAGCGGTAGGTATCATTCCTCCTAATTTTGCAGTGAAGGTGATAGTTTTGACATAGACTACACCGGGACATGGTAAGAGTACCGGGAACCATACCATCGTTTTCGTCGAGTCATTTATTACAGGCACGTGAATTGGTATCCGGGCTGTAGATGTACGTTTGTGATTCCACCACGGTACTTGTAAACTCAATCTGGGAAATCGGTAGGCGACGTCCCAAGTGCGGCTTATCAATTTTCATTTGCTCCCTATGTGGATTGGCCAGAGTGAGCGCGACGTTGTATTGAAAGCCTACTAGTGATCTCGTTCAATCCTAGCTTTTACTCTTACGCCGGAGAAATCAAGAAGTACTTCAAAACGTTCGCTCAGGAGCACGGGATCGTTCCTTTCATTCGGCTTCGGCACAAGATCGTTGCGGCGGTGTACGACAAGGCTTCCGGATCTTGGGCGGTCACGGTGGAAGTTTTGGATATGTCGCAGACTAGAACCGAAATTTATGATGTCTTTGCTCCGACTTAACGTTACCTCAAAAGTGCTGTTGTAGGTGTCGGATCCTCAGGTCTCCAGGCTATCGGCGCCATCGCGTCATACTGTAAGAGTCTCGACATTTACGCCAGGAGTAAAGTTTGGGTTCGACTTACGACTAGTTCTTTTCATAATGGTTGTTGACGTTTGAACCATAGATCGTGCCGGCTTTTGTGCCCCTTGATTCCCTCAAAGATCGGGACTGGAAGGGTGATAACTTTAGTTGTAAGCAATCCCCGCTTGTGCCTCTGTTTCGCTGACCACCTGCAGATTCAGAAGAAGAACGAGCCGGCTTTGCGATGGACCCGGAGAAATTGTACAATCATATCAAGGAGGTCTTTGGCAAGATAAATACGCGTTTTGGTTCGTAACATCAATGCACCAAGGAAAAGACACGCGTTAACTCGCTCGTACCTCGTAGAAGCCAAGCGAATCAACTCCGAGATGCAAAAGGTAATAACATACTGCTCAATCGCCATGAACCTTACCAAATGCTAGATGTTGCAAAACACTGCCCTCGAGCACATGAGGAAGTTGTTAGATCGTGAGGACCTTCTTCTCAAACTTATTCCAGAGTAAGGACATCTGCCACCTCGCTCCATAATTTTTCCTCAGCTGATTATACCCAAGCTACGCTGTAGGGGTACATCCCAGAATCTTTCATTGGACGACTCTCCACTGAAATTCACCCAAACAGTGTCGAAGGCTAACGCCCGGAGCTCCTTTCATGGAAGCGTATGTTACATTATCGAAAAACATGCATGCTTATACCCGACCTTCTTGAACAGACTGAAGCTCTCCCATGTTGATCTGGTTCAGGACCCGATCAAGAGCATCACTCCAACATCCATCCTCACGGAAAGCGGCATCGAGCGTCCTGTAGATCGCATCATACTCGCGACGGGGTTTAACACTGGGTTCAGACTACAATATACCCTCCGCGGTAGAGGTGGAGTCGACCTCAGAGACGTGTGGGCACAGAAACCAAAAGGTACATTCATCTCTTAGTTCTTTCTGCCCCTAGGTGCCAACATATTTTCAGCGTACATGTCAATTGCACTGACAGGATTTCCAAACATGTTCCTCATGGGCAGTGGACCGGGCATACCATACGCTAATGGGTCCATCCTACCTGGTATGGAGGCACAAGCTGATTATGTAGTCGCCTGCTTGTACGTTCGGTCATCATCTCGATATATGGTCTTCTAATTGAACTTTCAACTTTCCAAAGGGCAAAAATGCAGAAACAGGACATTAAGACTATGGAGGTGGACCGAGATGCACAGAACGAGTATAATATTCAGCAAGCATGTACGCGTTCTGTTTTTCTCCTTCTAGCCGACACCTGACTGGACGGAAGCAACTCTGAAGGATCTTATATGGGTGCGAGTTTGGTCTTACTTTCTGGCCTTTGAGCATCTGTACTTATGTTGTACAGTCGGAACATTGCTCGTCTTGGTATAAGGGTGGAACAGTCGATGGAGAACCTTTTGCCCTTTATGGAGGAAGCAGTACGTGCCTTTTCTATGACTACACATGCTATCTAAGAAGCTTCCAGCACTACAGTACAAGGAGTTACTGTCCTCTCCACGGTGGGAAGACTGGAAATTCGTACCGTTGTATAAGAACCGGTTCGCTTTCCTAGGAAACGGGGAGTCCTCAGTGCGTAGTATTTTTCATTGTGTTTAAAACTTTTCCTTAAATCTCGTTGATAGGTTGAAGCCATGGGAGGTGATAAAGCTTATTATTTCACACTGGAGAATTGTGCAAACGCCCTTACCGCCGGTGATTTTCGAGCTGAATGAAAGCGCATAATATGTCGAACGAGAACCTGATGTCTGAGCTCATTGTACAGTGTATAAATCGAGTCGAGTCTCTCAGTCGAGAGTTGACGTTGCGAAGGAATGACTTGATCAGAGAAACTGGCAAGTTTGTGTCTCCAAGTGACCGAAGACCGGGTAATGTGAGAGCTCAGACTGATAATCCGCAAACCGAAATTCACTGTTCAAGACACCTTTGCTACAGATATAGATACAACCACGTCTTTGTCGTACAACCTTTGAATCACATCCCATACGCCTCAAATGCCTCCTTCACAGCATCCCACCCACCCAACCTCGGCTCAAACAGGACCTTGAACGGCATTGGATGCGCATTAGCACTCTCCGTAAATGCCAACGTGTCAATCTTCTCCTTCTCGTTTTCACGAAGCCTGAACGCCCACAGCGTGAGCGCTGTGTTGATATACGTCGACGCTGTCGCTATATGTTGTCCAGGACATACCCTGCTGCTAATGTTAGCCTGAGGTAAAGGAGTCCTCAAGTGTCGTACCTCCGGCCGAAACCAAACGGGTATGACCGTATGTCATCTCGCAAGCGTCCCGTCTGCCGCAATCCACCGTTGGGGGTTGAATATCTCCGGATCAGGGAATACGGCTGGGTCCCGTCCCACAGACCTTGAACATAGATCGTCATCCGACTACTATCATGACCAGATGGCATAACTTACCACACATTACCTATGACAGACGCCCCTTTTGGAATACAGTAATTGTTCTACACAATCATGAGACTACGAGGTAAATAGGCGAAGGGAGTACCCACCCAGATGATGTCCCGCGTAGCTTTATGCGGGAACCCGCCAGACGTGACGGGTCGCCATCTAAAGCTCTCCAACACGAACGCCATCGTCTGAGGAAGGATATCCTGATCGGCAAATGTCGGCGCTGGATGAAGGCCCCACATCAGAATCCCAATCAGAAAGCAAGTCACACAAACGCACGTCTGTCTTTTCCGATTACCGCATCTAATTCTTCTTGAACTTTCTTCTGCGTCTCGGGGTAACATGTTGCAGCCATGACAGCCACGCTAATCGCCGACGCCGTGGTGTCACTGCCAGCTCCAAACATGCTTCCAGCAAGATATGCCGTCTCGTCGTCGTTGAGTTGATATTCTTTCTGTCGCTCTATGAGATATTTCCCAAACGAAGACGGAACTTCATCGCCTCTTGCCTAGGTGGACAACATCAAAAGCACGAAAGGCCGCGCAGCAGGGGAGACATACAATTTGGTCCCGAACTTCTTGAAGGAGGTTCTTAAAGAGCTCTAGTTCCTCGGCATGGCCGTCTTGCAAGTGGCTTCAGATATCCCGGGACGAATCTGAACCAAGGATGAAGATCAACTCATATTCGCCTCTAAATCGATGTACCTTACTTGAGCAATGGGAAAATGTCGACCCTCCAAGCTCCGGCGCGCATCGTCAGTCCGAGTCTGGTGAGGCATCGATTAACGGACTGAACTTCGGGGTCTTCGTACGACGGTGGGACCTTGCCGTATGCCAAAGCCATCACTACAGCGGCGGCGTATCTATAGCGAATGTCAGCATGGGAAACGACGATTAGAAAGCAGAAGGCTACGCGCCGCTTTGCATGATCCTGGTGCCTCTCTGGATCCTGGATGATGTCCAGCATATTCTGTCTTGCGGTTTTCATGAGTACTGGGGAGTAAGAAGCAACGCTCTTTGGCTGGAGATGAGAATGCAAGGCTCTAACGGAAGGGCGAGTTGGATGAATGTCACAAGAGTAATCATTAGGTATACCTCCGCATCTTCTTGAACCGCTCGCCAGCTGGTGTAAGAAGGACGCGCATTCCACCAGACAAAGTCTCTCCAGCAGCAATGGACCTAGGACGGTCGACAAGCGCAGCGCCTTCTTTCTCCATGATGTCCACAGCTGCTTGGAACCTTCCGACGACAACGACGGTCTTTAAACCTTGCCTGAACGAGAACACCGGTCCATACTCCTGTGTCCATTGCTCAAAATGTCGGTAGAAGCTTAAGTTCCGTTAGGCGAGATGTACAGAAAGCAAATCGTGAAGACGTACAACTCGGATTGAAACGAAGTCCCAAATATCGAGTCGCTCGGCGGTCCTGGGGGTAAGGGTAAGCCAGAAGAGGGGCGTCGTAGTCTAGAGTATATCACGGCGAGGAGAGTAGCTGCGAAGACGAGGACAGCAAGAAGAACCTGGGGTTCCGTGAAGGCCATCGTGAGCGTGGGGTAAGAGCTAATATCGGCAGCTTTTATGCAAGATCCGGGGCAAAACATAAGATCGCCATGACCTAATTGTGATCATTGGTCATGAGAAAAGCGGAACCATATCGAGATGTGTGCTCCGGATTGTTAGCTGGATTTTAGGAATTCAGCTCAGGGTAACAATGCAGAGAATTATACTTCTTGGATCAAACAACACAGAAAGAATTGTTTGGAAGGGATACTTTTCTTCTACCGTCCTAGGCCAACGGACGCGGGTGTGGGGAAGAGGACCCCAGAAAGTTGAGACCCTAGACAGCTCGCGTCTACGTCGGGTCGGATGAACGGTCCGGCGGTGTGGCTTCTCGCTCAAACCTTGGAGGGCTAGAGTAGTAAAAATGTCCATTACCTTCTTCGGCTTGGGGTAGTGAGCGTCAGCACCAAGTGAGAATTCAAAGATCATAATACAAAGATGAAAACCGAGTTCTTTTCACTCCTGGCCGGTAACTAAATTGCATCAGTCAAAATGGGGAACAAATCATTGGAATAGAGATGAAAATTTGACACGGTCTTTCAACCCCAGCACAAAGAGTGAGGTAATCATTGAAGGTGTTCCCGTCTCATTTTGCTGCAGTATAAAGTGTGCGTCTGAATTTTATAGATTATTCATAGTTTTTGTTTAACCCGAAACAGTTGCTTACCAGGAGTAAAAACCGGGGCATTTTTTACCTCGGAGAGTTATAGTTAGGCGGCTGGCGTTTCATTTATGAGTAGCCAGTTTGTACCCTGGCCATGAGTAATCTACCGCAACACTGTTCCTTTTGGCATGAATGGCATCACAGAGAAAAGATTGTGGACACCCATGGTAGACCAATAGAGAAGGAATCTCTATTGAGCGGCTTTGGTTAGTCAAATAAATGTAACAATTAGAATGCAAGGACCAAAACCGCGTATTTTTTGATACCTTGGAAAGTTACTGTTAGGCAACTAGTGTTGAATCCATGGGTTAGCGAGTTGACATCTGTCGTCGACCGCAACTATACTTCCTCTACCGCAAAGAAAAACAATGCTGGACACGCAGGGTAGACCAAGAAATAAGGAAGGGGCTATAATTATCGAGTAGTAATACAATTTTAATGGTGGATGGCGACGCTTATCTTCTGTCCTTTGATTCCCAACGGATGCGACAAGGTCGTCTTCGACCGTTATTCTGATACTTCCGCGACAATCTATGCTTAGCCCCAAGCAAGCGCAGCTGAACAGAAGGCTACAACTTCCCGGGACATCTATTACGCGTGGTTTCCTCTCTTTGGCTCTGGAGGAGGGTATATCTGTCATGTGTGGATATAACACGGAAGAAAGCGCACATAAATTGGCACCCTTGCAAACCATCCACTACCATACGTGCACGCTGAAGATAATCTACGTCCGGCGACGCGACAACAGAATGGCTGGCAAGCAGACAGAGATCCTGTTTCTGGGGGAGGTCACGGAGTTCTTCGTACATTTGTGAGAGAGACGCTGGCACCCAAATAGGATGAAGCTACCCAACGTCAGAGAAACGATACGGTAATGAAATTCGAGCCCCCACACCTGGCAATATTCCGGACAATCTTGCTGCTGCTTTGCCTTGCCGTTACTCTCCGCTTTAGGTCGCTTGCTAGGCCCCTTAGTCTTCAACTCCCCAGACTTGCGTTTTATAGGAACTGTTGAGCAGACAGGAAGTAAGGAAAGTCGGTCCTTCTTCCCCTCTCGCCATTTGCGATGTTCCGCTGCTTTTTTGTTCCTACAACTGTCGCATCGCTTCCACGGAGAATTGAAGGATATCTGTGCCTTGCAAATGTTGCATCTTCGCACGTCTATTGCTGTTGCGGTAGCAAGTGATAGGGAGGGATCCAAAATGGCAAACATGGACGCGTAAACAAAGCGTTTACGTCCCGTCAACGGTATGTTGCCCTGATTCGGCAAAGGGCGGAGATCGTGATTCAGGGGTAACTAGCGCCACCAATTTAACGTTTCAACGAGGGTAAAAATGATTCTCTATTACTGTACATGTATTCTACATTCGTGAAAATGCAACTAGGTAGGCAATTTAAACGCAAGAATTTTGCGCTGTGTACCTTGATGTTAAGCTTCAATATGATGTTGCTTTGTACTATAATGTTTTACAATAAGCAATAAAATACAAGACTGTCCCAAAACCGCAAAACAAGCAGAAAAAAACCTTTCTCCAGCGCGCATGATGTATCAGTCGCCCTCGTCATCTGCTGACGTGCCATCTTCCTCGAGCTTAGAGTGGGGCAGGTTGACCACTCGTGCAGCAATTTCCGGTGGAAGGGGCGTGCCTACTTTTGCAGGACAAAGGCCTCTGGACCAGTAGCACAAGAAACCGTCGTCGGACAACACAACGATGTTTTCCGGTATGACATATTCAGCTTCGGCTTCAGCTGGTGTTGGTGGCGTTGCCTGCGAGGTGGCTTGTTCACAGTCGGACTCGATGAGCTCAGGACGAGCTGGATTCTTTGCCTTCGAGCTTTCAGTCGCTTTTGGTTTGTTCTCCTTTGGTTGCAGTGGCATTGCGTTCTGTCAATGAGATTCATGAATGCATGTCGATGCGAAGCACAGTCTATGCGTACACACCGGTTGTTCCAGAAGGCGCTTGGAAAGGAATTTGGAAGTTGTGATAGTTAGAAGTTGAGATTAGAATTTCGAAGCCCTTGGCTTTTAACAAAGACCTATGCCACTACATGATGGAGCAAGTAACGAGGCTTACCTGGAACCGTCATTCATACTATATAACAAATGGATAAAAAAACACGGTGTCATTTTCAAACAAGAGATCCGGAGACGTTTACAGTGCATAGAACGAAATAACAAAGGATACGAACGACATAGCACCAAAGGCTGATAAGCGTCCCCAAGCGACCCAAACTCGGCATAAGGATTTAAGGACTGAATTCTAAGTATCCGTCATGATCAGTAGAGCAGCAGCCTCACACCTTGGCCGTATCGAGCACTTGAACGGTGCCGGATGGCTGTTAAAAATGATTAGAAAAAAACAGGGACTCGTTATTTGTGGGCTCACATCAGTGCGCCAGACAGATACTCCCCCGAAACTTCGATGGTATTCCCTTCCGCATCGACGGCCTTACCAAACTCGAATACTGCTAACAACGAAACAATCGTTATCTTTATAGAGTCAATTGCCAGATCTCTCCCGGGACAGATGCGGCGACCAAAGCCAAAGGTTTCCATAGGAAACGGAACGTCTGGGTTAAGTACTCCATCTTTCATGAACCTGTCTGGGTTGAATGTTTCTGTTTCCGGGCCATACACAGCTTCGTCATGGAGCATGGCCCTATCGCGACGCGGTATCAAACCAAAGGATGAACAAGGGGAACATTGTACTCACCATGAATTGCACACGACAGTTGCGCCTCTGGGGATGTGATATCCATTGTACTCGTTATCCTCTGTGCAGCGACGCGGAACACCTTCACCGCAGGTAAGCGATTGTGACATGCAACGTATGCCCGTACTAACTTAAGGGCAAGACGGGCGCCCATCGTAGAACTTCGTTTAAGATTGCCTGTAAATACGGAATACAAGCACAGTCTTTGAAGTCTGGCAGTCGTCCTGAGCCGATGATTGCATCTATGGCAGCTTGACCCTTCTTTTGGACATCAGGATACAGCACCATCGCCAGCACAAAGGAGCACAAAGCGGATACTGTCTGGAAGGATGTTGGAATTCAATAGACACCAAGCGCTGTTACGTACTGTATCTGCACCACCTGCCAGTTCATCGTTCAAATGGTCAACTGTTGAGAAATGTAGAAAATCTCGGAAAGCCATACCTGCATAAAACGTAGACAATGCGTCGCGTAAAATCTCTTCGTTCTCCCGAGTTCGATTTTCATCAACTTCTATCTGAGATAGTAGCTTGTATGCAACGGACGGTTCTGCTGTACCATCTTCCTGGGGGAAATCACAGCAGTGAGGATGTAGCAACATAGTTTGGAGAGGAAACCACTGACTATCGATCGCATAACAAAAGCCATGGGCATAACGGGCATGGCAATAATAGCCTTGCGCCATTCTTTGGCTTTGCGCTTGAATCTCGCTCCAGGGAACCAGTCGGGTATGAAACGTAAAATCGGGAGCACGTCGACAAGGAAGGATCCCGCATTCATACATGCCGCTGCTGCCTGCATCGCTGTCTCTACGTTACGAATGTATGGATCACTGTCGTGGGTGACGTCGATCCCGTATGTAATAGCTAAGATCGATCGCCCAAACATACTAGGAAAGGTAATGTTACAATATGATAATTTCAAGATGAACGTAACTTACAATCGAATATTTTTGCGGTAATTTTCGGGATCATCCAAAAGGCGCCGCAAGAGTAATCTTGCTTCGTGAATCTCACGGTGGTGATAGGCCGCAGAGCTATAGCCTTCCATCTCCTGACGAAAAATCTTTCTATGTTCTGTGCAGGATTGAATTCACCCCCAGGATCAACAAAGCATCGCACGGACAAAAACAAAGACTCGCCTTTCCATCTGTTTCCATAAGGTATCAAGCCCGTGTTCCATCCAAAACCCATTCTTGAGAAGGCATGAGCTAATGCGGTATAGTCTACAAAAGAGAGGTAAAACGAGCTTACAAATCAACCAACATAGGAAAATTCGGCCTGAGAGTGTTCAGCGACTGCAAAAGAATTACTCAGAAGCCATCCGCAAACCTGTCGGAATATATCAAGGAGCGTCTCTCAAAAAGGTCCCTCGCAGCTTCGTGAGTGTTGACAATGACGACTCGACTGCCCATGAAGTGGAGCGAAATGAGGCTTGAATCTAGAAACGACGGTCACACGTTGCGATCAGGCAGAATACCAGTGCGTACCATACTTCCTGCTCATTTCCATGTAGGTGATCCAGTCAAACTTTCCTGGAATATCGTACACATTCCCAATCAGGGGAAGTCCTGCTGGACCTGGCGGTAAACGACGGTATGATCTGAAGACCAGCTTATACAGGGCGTACACAAACGCCAGAAAAATGGAGGCATTTACGAAAGAAAGGTGCATTGGAGCGGTATTACCTTGGGAATTTTGGTCCTCCAAGTTTTAGCATGGGAAGAAGTCGGCTATACTCGTTGTGGAGCTTAGTCGAATGGGGAACTGGTGGCTGATCCGGTGATAATGAGAGCGAATATCTAAGTGGGGATCTCCGCGAGTAGTAAGGATCTGAAAGCTGTCATGCTGGGTGTCGAGATCTGAGATCCGGGCAAGCCAGCATCACTCGGCATGATTACGGTAAGCTTAGAAATGGGACGAAAGTTAGAGAAGATACCAGATCAGATAGTAAATAGTATATTACAGATGAATAATGGACAGACTCCTTGCGAGTTTATAATCCAGTAGCCAGGGAAGCTACAGAGCATATATGTTGTGAAATGGGGGATCAAGTTTGTTCCCAGTATGTATGCATAGTGTTCAAGCCAATAGTATTGTGCTTGGCTGAGCTCTGCAAACGCATGAGGATGTACACTACAGTACCTACTTATATACTAAAGGACTGTTTACTAGAACTTTCTATACTCTTCCTCAATCTTCTTCCTTAATAAGACAGATCAGCACAATGCCGGATTGCCATATTCCAACAATATACTCAGTATTCCAACACTGGGAGCCCATGAAACTCATTGAGACAGCCGCACTGTATGAAGTCCTAGCATGATGTGCAAGTTTCAAGAATGGTGAGCTTCTAGACCGTCCCATATAAGATAAGGTCCTGCCAGGGAAATGAGGCAGACATTATGAAATGACAAAGATCCTCAAGCTATATAATCTTGGCTCTCTTCCTCCAACGATTCGATGGGCGCCATGATCTTACGGAATGAGCAAATATAAAACCGAGATTTTGGCATTGTCCGTAGGAGTGCCTGTCCTAGTACAGATTCAGCAATGAAGGAGACCTTGTAGTTGTACAATCTGACCTTGTTGGGTGTTGGAAAGTGATCTCAGATCCAGGAGGCATAAAGCTTGGAAGGTCAAGCATGACTGTATTGTTAAAATCAGGCGATGGACTTGCAGGTAGGTTTGCCTTTCAAAGCAAGACAGCACTCTGATTGTGCCAAGGCCTTGTGGTTTTGAGCGTTGTGACTTCTATGACCAGATGGTCATCTGGAGAGCGGCTAGCATTAATGGCGAATTTTCGTCACGTGTTGGAGATAACCATGGAGGTGAACAAAGTTGAAACTGCATGACTTAAAATTGGGCCTGCACACTCATGTGAGCGGTGCATGCATATCTGTACTGTAGAGGTTATTATTCTCTCTTTTTCATCTCACAGTCTTATCGGATTGCATAGATGCCGTCTAAGTTGGGGTTCAAAGGACCAATACTCAATCAAACATATATACAAACCTCTGCTGGCTAGTCTTCCAGGTTAATCATAGAAATGGCTGCATTCGACCTTGGTCGAATCGAACACTTGAAGGGCATGGGGTAACTTCAACCACATCAAAAAAGGACATCCTGGGACCTGGAAATTTGAGACTTACAATAGCATCCCTGAAGTATACTCCCCGGAAGGCTCAATGGTCTCCCCATCGTCGTCAACAGCCTTTCCAAACTGAAAGACTGCTAACAGTGATGCTATGGTTATCTTCATGGAATCTATTGCTAAATTCCGCCCCGGACATATATGCTGACCGAAGCCAAAGGCTTCAGATGGGAAAGGAATGGCAGGGTTCAAATTTCCATCTTTCATGAACCTATCAGGACTGAACTTGTGTGTATCTGGGCCATAGGTAGACTCGTCATTGAGTAGTGCCCTACAATCGGACTTCATCAGCAACATCATAATGATGCCAGAATCCTAGACTGACCAAACATTACCCACGACAGTTGCACCTGCAGGTATATCATATCCATGATACTTGTTGTCCTCACTACAATGATGAGATATAGCTTCAATTAATTAGCCTGATGTGATGTTCTGTTTTGTTGAACTGCACCTAGAGGTACGACTGGCGCCCATCGCAAGACTTCGTTGAGGATGGCTTGAAGATAGGGCATTGATGTTACGATTTCTTGCACTTATTCATTTTCTTTCCTAATTATCAGAAGACCGAGTCATCCCCGACCCCACGTGACCATACCAGAACCAGACGACTTGGTCCAAGTACTTATTGACTACGGCTCGCGCTTCCAGCACGACAACCGTATTGTCTTCGTGTGTTGTAGCTATTATTAGTACTACAGTTTTCATATATAAGTAGGTAGCTCTCACTGTAATACCCCAGCTTTGAGCTAAAGTTTATTAATACCGAACTTCTCTCTTAACTCGCTCGACTAAGAACTTAGTCCGACTCCTTCACTTATATCCGAACTCTACGAGACTCTCAGGTGACTGTCCGAACACGAGACAGCCCGAGTTTACTCTTGTTTGGATCACGTGAGGTTCGGGTCTAACAATTAGCTCGAAGCTTCCCTTCTTTCCTCGCGCACGATGCAAGCAAAGACCCATGCAAGTAACCAGAGACCTGACCCCCGCTGAGTTCCACATCGCCCTAGTGGCCATCTTGGTCCCGTTCACCATTACCATTATAGGCATCGGACTAGGAGTCCTGATCCCCAGACTACGCCGTCAGCGCTATGTCTACCCCCAGACGTAGGAGCTCGAAACCTTCGAGCAGGAGCAGCCCCTACCCCAGCCAGAGACTGAAGAGTACCTGGGCAAAGGTGACAGGGAAGCTGAAAGAGAGTGTGGACGCACTCGCCCTTGGAACCTCCCGCATCTCACTACTCACCCCTACAGAACCCGCACCCCCATTCCCGACTACGACGAAGCCGCCTCAGAATACACCGCCTCAGTCGCACAGATCATCAGGGTCAACACAGAGAGCACCGAGGAGTTCCCCACCCGCACCGCCACCGAAGAGCCCCGTCCCCTTACCCCGGCCCACATCCCCCGCAACCGCGCTACCCTCGACCTCCCCGGGCTCTACCAGCGACGCTTCAGTCCACTCACCGATCCTTGGCCACAGCCACCGAGTTATACTCCCGGAAGAATGGAACAACTTGAACCCCGAGCAGAGGGAGAGACTCCAAGCGACTGGTGGCATCGTACCCATCACGTTCCCCCACTCCGCCACGCCACCATCTGAATCCCAGCCAGAGTCGTATACCCCCCGACCCTCCGAATCACCCAGAACCGCATCCCCCTCGACCTCATCCCTAGGGAACCTACGTATACTGGAAGAGGAAGAGGACGACGAGACTCAGAAGACGGGGTCGACAGCGGAGCCGAGTGGCTCAGCCAGAGAACCGGAATGGCCGGAGGTCGACGACGACTATCCGGAGATCAAGACGTTCCTAACTAAGGAGGAGGTAGAAGAAGAATACGACCTCAGAGTTGAAGAAAGACACGCGCACATAGTAGAGGAGATCTCATGGTTGGCAAGTACGTCGGGGATCCGATATATGAAAGCAGAACGAGAGCAGGATGGCGAAGAGATGAAAAGGTTACGGGTACACGCCGCCCACGAGCAGGCCGTCTTCATGTTCAATAAAGATTTTCCACTTTACGCAAAAGCACTGATACCTAGCTACGACGAGCTATACCCGCCCCCTCCCAAACCACTTCCCGACTCCCCACCAAAGCCAGGTCGGAACATCCGGCAACAAGGTGGACCCCCAATTCCGGGGAAATCCCGACTATTCGCCGGAGCACCAGAAGAAACCGCGGAAGAAAGAGAAGCCACGGCCCAGGCCCGCCGGAACCTTTACAATGATATTCTAGCCAAGGAATCGAAGCTAGAAACCGCCAGGGACGAGACAACCCAGAAATTAAACGACCTAGATACGCTACGGAAAAGGCACGGTCTTCCCCCTAACCCCAACAATGCACTGCCAGATCTCGATAACTTCCCCATTCCCGGAGGACCACCACTGCCGGCACCAGACCCAGACTCGCCTGGAGGCAGAGGAGACCTCTGGTCCCTGCCCAGACCCCCACCAGACCGAATGCCACCAGCCCCGAACCCGGGACACGCCCGAGGACACGCCGACGACAACGCCCCGTTCCTCGGGGTCAAACCCACTATGATGCGCTTGCCTGAAATATTCTACGGGAAGCATGACGATATACAGAGGTTCTTCCTCCAATGCGCCCTCTACTTCGAGGTACACCGGGGCTACTACGAAGAATCACACCAGATCACCTTCGCCACCTCCCACTTCGGCGGTAAGGCTCTCACTTGGTGGGTACATCACGCAGAACGGTACTTCAGCAAGACCGACGCAAGATACCGCCTTCCCACCTGGAGAGACTTCGTCGACAAAGTCTGAAGAGAGTTCGCTGACCCGGTAGTAGAAGAAGTGCATGAGCAACGCATGTATGGACTGCGGATGCAGGACGGAGGTGCGAACCGATACTTCCAGGAACTGGAACAACAAGCGCAGCTCGCCGGCAGATGGGAAGATCAAGGGGAGAAGAGCCACATAGTGGCGGCTGTACGAGCCGGGGTACCAGATGAGTACACCATGGCTGTTGCTTCCGGAGAAAACATACCCCGCACTTACCCCCAGTGGAAGCGTCGCATTATACAGATAAACGACCAACGAGCGGTAAAGCGGGCCTTCGACAGGACTCACAAAGGCTATCGCCCCCAGGACCCCCGAAATCGCCAGAACCCCCCTCGCAATGACAATTGTGCCCCACCCTGAAGCGACAACCGAGCTCCACCACCCAGAAACCAGAATGCTCCACCGCAGCCACCTAGAGAACCCGGCCCCTCCAGCACCAACACTGGAACCGGACCAGTCTACAGCGGTCAAGGACAGCCGATGGACATAGACCGGATCCGACGGGAACGGCGCTGCTTCAACTGCCACCAGAAGGGCCACTTCACTGCCGACTGCTGACAACCAAGAAAGCCAAGGGACGGAGGCGGAAGATTCACCCCACGCAACAACAACAATTGCCGCGACAATCGGGCAGTGGAGCAGGAAGTAGAATCAGACGAGGAGAAGATGCCCTCGTCCTCGGGAGTGGAAGAGGTAAAAGACGGGGCTGATGAGTAAGCGATTCTACTCGGTTGGCCGGACTCTCTAAAGGTGCATTACATACTGCTGGACGGACTCATAGTACTTCTGTAGGACATTTATATGCGCATTCGAATATACCAACTTCTATCGTCCCCAGCAAAGCACCCAAGGAATTGCAAAACCGGTATAGTATTCTAACTAACTTAATGGATCAGGAAGACGAGGAATACCTCGCCAAGATGGAACGAACCCCGATGGGAAGCGGGACGATACTTCCCCCTACGGCCGAGTCCCACTTGGGATCTTTGCCTGGGATCTCTCAGGATAAGCCGCACCGCGCACTGAAGGAGGTTCTCCCAGGACGGTCGAAGGTTTACAGATCCAGGAACGACAGCAAGCAGAAGCGTGCGGCTTCCCCAAAAAGAAGAATCCCTGACTGCAAACAGCTGCAGCAGAGGGAGCACGGAGTGGCAATAGCCCCGGGCGGCAAGACCAAAGGAGCGATCCCTCGGAGGAAACTAACTGCGACTCCTGTAGACACGCACCCGAATGCCGGGGACAACCCGACTAAGGGCGGACAGGACAGAGCGGAAAAGTCCCTCCCCGGATCAGAACAGTTCTCAACCGACGGGGCACAAATGCCTCGTCCGCCACGTGAGACGGGTGGTAGGCGCGCCCAAGACCCGATAAGTCCCCCTCCACTACCCCCACACTCACACAAGGTTTCTCTAGAGGAAGTACCAGATGATGAAGACAACACGTCTTACTGAATGGCTGCTGCAGCCAAAAATGCAGACGCATGCGGGCCATCCCCGACGCGAAAAAGTCCTCCTTCGGAGGCAAGACGCCCAACCTGCGGAGCCAAAAGAACGGCTACCAACGGCGGCAACGTCCTGGTGGAAACACCCATGAGCCCTAACAGCTCTAGACGGACAAAAAAGAAGGCTGAAGAAGAATACGACGAAGACAACGACCCTGAGTGGCAAGCATATCTCAAGGGGCACCGCTACCGCAAAGAAGGAGACCTGGATGCCACCGATATGAAGGCATACAACAGATGGTGGACGCAGGTGAAGAAAGATCACGACTGGACAGAACTAAAGACTATCGAGAAAGAGGAATCCGGATACATGATTCCATTCGAAACAGAATGGACATGGCGCGCAATCAGACAAGCGATGGGTAGCTACGAAGCCCGCGCCATATTAGCGCACTGGACCCACAAGATGCGACAAGCCGAGGCCGATCGAGAGATGCTAATGCGCATCGTCACCCTTCCCTGCACCCAAGCACTCGAACAGTTGGAGGAACTACGCAAACCGGTCCGATACATCCGAAGGAGCGCTCGGGCCAGGGCAAAAGACTTAACCACTGAAATCCGCCTCGAGACCCTCACCAATCGACAAACCCTCAAAACCACTGCCCTTATCGATAGCGGATGCACTGGAAGCTCCATTGACCGCAAGTACGTAGAAGAGCATGATTTACCAACCCGAGCAACCAGCGCCCCGATCCCCGTGTACAATGCCGACGGCACGCGAAACAAAGCCGGTGAAGTCACTCACTTTGTTGAGCTCCGAATGACCATCGGAGGACACTCAGAACGGATCAACCTGGCAGTCACAGACCTAGGCACGAGAAGAGTATTCCTCGGACACGACTGGTTAATACGCCACAACCCCGTCATCAATTGGAAAACACAGAAGATCATATTCGGACGGTGCCAATGTCAGAAACAACCATTCACCCTACCAGACGCAGACCCGGAGGATAGGTGGGACGAAGAATTAGAAGAGGGAGATACAATATTAGCAGTAGACATGACAGAGGAAATAGAAATCAGAGCAGTTCACCATGCCAATGATCTAGCCGCAAAAGCAAGCGAAGGAAAACCAAAGAAGAGTTTCGAAGAAATGGTACCCCCCGATTATCGGGATTTCAAGGACTTGTTCTCGAAGGACAACTTCGACGAACTCCCTGACCAAAAACTTTGGGATCATGCCATCGAACTCACCCCAAACGCCAGCAATACCCTCGACTGTAAAGTATACCCGCTGAATTGCCACAAACAGGAAGAACTTGACAAATTCTTGGATGAAAACCTGTCCACTGGACGAATCAGACCATCCAAATCCCCATTCGCATCACCATTCTTCTTCGTCAAGAAAAAAGACGGCGCTCTTCGCCCCGTCCAAGACTATCAGAAGCTCAACAAAATGACCATTAAAAACCGATATCTGCTACCACTAATCTCGGAGCTCATGGATAAACTCCGAGGAGCCAAATACTTCACCAAGCTAGACGTACGCTGGGGATATAACAATGTATGCATAAAAGAAGGAGATGAATACAAGGCTGCCTTCCGCACCAATCGGGGATTATTCGAACCAACAGTCATGTTCTTTGGACTCACAAATTCCCCCGCTACGTTCCAATGGATGATGAACGACATCTTCCATGACCTAATCGCCGAAGGAAAAGTAACCATTTACCTTGACAATATCCTCATCTTTTCCAAAAACCTCCAGGAACACCGACAGACAGTCCGACGAGTGCTTCGACGCCTGAGGGAACACAAGCTGTTCCTCAAAGCCGAGAAGTGCGAGTTTGAAGTCTTAGAAACCGAATATCTGGGCGTCATCATCAGTAAAGGATCAGTCCGAATGGACCCAGTCAAAGTCAAAGGAATCACAGAGTGGCCGACTCCCACCAAGAAAAAGGAGTTACAAAGCTTCCTAGGCTTCACGAATTTCTACCGAAAATTCATAAAGAACTACTCCAAGATCGTACGACCCATGACCCAACTCACCAGGAACGCCCCTTGGAACTGGGGCGCGGCCCAAAATCAAGCGTTCCAACAGCTGAAGAAGCAAATGGCAGAAGACGTCATCCTAGCCCTGCCGAAAGAGGAAGGAAAGTTCAGAGTAGAGGCAGACTCCAGTGAAGGAGCCATAGGCGCAGTACTGAGCCAGCAGCAAGATGGGAAATGGAGACCAGTAGCATTCCTTTCAAAATCATTGACAACCACGGAAAGGAATTATGAAATATACGACAAAGAACTCCTTGCCATAATGCTCGCCCTCACCGAATGGAGACATTACCTGATGGGAGCCGCCGTCGACTTTGAAGTATGGACAGACCATCAAAACCTTCAATATTTCCGCAAACCCCAAAAGCTCAACCGTCGACAAGCCCGTTGGGTCACTGAACTCGCCGAATACCACTTTTCCCTACACCACAAACCTGGCACTGCAAACCGAAAAGCCGACCTTCTATCTCGACGGGATGATCACGACCAAGGAAAAGAGGACAATGATGAAATCGTGGTCCTCAATCCTGAACATTTCCGAGCAATGATCATGCCCACAGCATCCAGCATTCACTCGAAAATCAAGCGTGCTACTGAGAGCACCGACAAATGGGACCGAGGGATCTCCGATTCCTTGAACCACGAACGAGGCATCACAATGGAGAAAGGACTCCTGATGCTCACCGGAAGGATCTACGTACCCCGAGACGAGAAACTCAGAGGGGAAATTATCGCCATGTCTCACAACCACCTCACTGCCGGACATCCAGGTATCGACAAGACCAATGAGCTCGTTCAAAGAGAGTATTGGTGGCCGAAGGTCAAGCAGACCGTTGAGAGATATGTGAAAGGATGCGAGACATGCCAACGAGTCAAGTCCAATACTCAGGCGCGCAAAGCACCCCTTCATCCCAACGCAATCCCATCCGAACCATGGACCCATATCTCTGTCGACCTAATCACCGGTCTCAAAGAATCCGGCGGATATGACGCAATCCTAGTAATAGTAGATAGATTTTCAAAAGAAATCATCCCCGTAGCATGCAACGGAACCCTCACATCGGAAGGAACCGCCAAAATATTCCGCGACAAGGTCTTCGCTATCCACGGCATGCCAAGAACCGTAATCTCGGACAGGGGTCCTCAATTTGTCTCAAAGTTCATGACAAACCTCTACCGAATTCTCCAAATTACCCCCAACGCCTCCACCACTTTCCACCCGCAGACAGACGGACAAACCGAAAGGGTTAACCAAGAAATCGAAAAGTACCTAAGAATATTCACCAGGTACCAACAAGACGACTGGCACGAATGGCTCGCCTTAGCAGCATTCGCCCACAACAACCGAAAGCACTCCGCCACGGGTCAAAGCCCCTTCTTCACTGTCTATGGACTCAACCCCCGAGTCATCCCAGAAACAGAACGCCGAAGCCCCTTCACCAATCCCACAGCCGGAAACTTTGCGTCGCAAATGCAGAACATCCACAAGAAATGTGAACAAGCCCTCCAAGAAGCTGCCGCCAAAATGAAAACTCAGTACGATAAACGAAAGGGCAAAGCCATAGCATACAAAAAGGACGATCTAGTTTGGCTCGACACCACCAACCTCCACCTCCCACGGCCAAAAAAGAAACTTGACGACAAACAAGTAGGCCCATTCCGAATCCTCGAAAAGGCAGGCGCCTCTGCCTATAAACTCAAGCTTCCCCCTCACTGGCGCATTCACCCCCGCTTCAACGAGAAACTCCTAACACCATACACGCCCCCGGCATTCCCGAACCAAGAGCTACCACCGCCACCACCACCGGATCTTATTGAAGATGAAGAACAGTACGAAGTCGAAGAAGTCCTCGACACTCGAACCCAAAGGGTAAGAGGAAAGAAGGGTCAACCTTCTCGACTAGTAACCGACTACTTCGTAAAGTGGACAGGCTGGACAAGGGAACACAATGACTGGGTAACTGAAGAGGACATGGAGAACGCTCAAGAAGCAATAGAAGACTATCAGCAGAGCCAAGCAGAACATGGAAGAGCAGTAACGGCCGAGGTAATCGTAAACCCCAAAGCGATAAAGGAAATTGTGGGACACGAGTACAAGGAAATTGGAGACGGAACATGGAATTACTTTTACACAGTCGAACGAAACGATGGAAAAAGAATTCAAGTTCAAAACCTGGACGGAGAAGCATGGATAGAATATATTCAGGACTATTGGAGAGCACTGAAAGAAGAACTAGAGGAGATGGAAGAGCCCTAATGGCAGTCGGGACGACTGCCTTAATGAGAGGGTAATGTTATGATTTCTCGCACTTATTCATTTTCTTTCCTAATTATCAGAAGACCGAGTCATCCCCGACCCCACGTGACCATACCAGAACCGGACGACTTGGTCCAAGTACTTATTGACTATGGCTCGCGCTTCCAGCACAACAACCGTATTGTCTTCGTGTGTTGTAGCTATTATTAGTACTACAGTTTTCATATATAAGTAGGTAGCTCTCGCTGTAATACCCCAGCTTTGAGCTAAAGTTTATTAATACCGAACTTCTCTCTTAACTCGCTCGACTAAGAACTTAGTCCGACTCCTTCACTTATATCCGAACTCTACGAGACTCTCGGGTGACTGTCCGAACACGAGACAGCCCGAGTTTACTCTTGTTTGGATCACGTGAGGTTCGGGTCTAACAATTGATTTGCAGTCGTAAAACTCAGGTAATCGACCTGAACCAATGGCTTCATCCATGGCAGCTTGCCCCTTCTTCTGGACTTCAGGATACAAGATCATTGCCAGTATAAATGAGCACAACATCAAAACGGTCTAAGCCAATGTTGGCAGAAACATAGATATCCCAGTGCTTCATGCACTGTGTCCACACCACCTACCATACACCAGATATCAGTAATCGAAAGGTAACGGTAGAAAAACATGATCACTCACCTGCATAGAAGGATGCCATTGTCCCACTTAAGATCTCCTCGGCTTCCTTTGTTTGTACTTCATCAGCATCCATCTGGGAGAGGTATTTATATGCAACGGAGGGTTCAGCAGACCCATATTTCTGAACAGAACCTGGGATCAACTTTCTTAGATGCCAAAAGAAAGGCAAGACCTACCATCGATTGCTCGACAAAGTCCATGGTTACTGCAGGCATTGCAACGATGGGCTTTCGCCATTCTTTCGCTTTGTGCTTGAAGCCCGCTCCGGGAAACCAATCGGGTACAAACTTCAATATCGGAAATATATCAACAAGGAAGGAGCCCGCATTCGCAGCGACTGCCATCGCCTTTAGAGATGCCTCAGCAATTTGAAGATAATAGTCGTCGGCTGCCTTGACATTAATTCCATACGTAATACCCAAGATCATCCATCCAGCCATTCTGAGACGAGAATTAGTGACACAGGGACCGAGCAAACAATGCCACCTACAATCGTATACTATCCATAAAGATTTCTGGATCATCGAGAAGCCTCCTTAGCAGAAACCTGGCCAAATCAACTTGTTGAAGGTTGTATCTTGCAGCATTTAAACCTCCAAACTCTTGATAGAAGATCTTGCGATGTGCTAAGATGGCAGCTGAGATAGCAGACCATATGAAAGTGAAGAGACACGAACCTTTCCATACCTTGCCATAATGAGCGAAGGCAGTTTCCCATCCAAAACACATCCTTGAACAATCATAAACGGCTGAATGAATGCTCAAGGCATGAGCTCACAACTCATTAAGCATAGGAAAATTCAGTCTACAACATCGCGTAAGTAACACCGGGGAGAACATTGGAAATGCAGAGCCAAACCTATCCGCGTATATCAACGACTGTCCCTCCAACAGATCCCTGGCTGCTTCACAACTATTAATGTTAAGAATAAGCCTACTTTTCGAAGTGATAACGAGTTCGAAGTATGTAGCGAGCAATGTACGTAGTAGACAAGTTATGAATGAAGAAGAGTTCACTTTACCAAGAAGGATCCGTCCTAGAGGTTAGCAAGCACTAGGCATAGCTAAAGGTTCTGAAAAGTGCTTGGCGTAACCGTCTTCGTCACTTAGGTTCACACTAGGGAGTGGATTCAAGATGATAAAATTAGGTGTCCACTAGTGTACTACTCAACATGATATAAGTATTCTATGAAATGAATGTTCTGGAAGATTAGAGATTGAGGAGAATCTACTAGAAAACTGTTGAAAGACAAGGGAGAAAGTAAAAGAAAGTCCAAGAAATTTCTATGTCCTACACGATGGTTAGTGCGGTGATAGTTGGTAAGTGTTGATTAATGACATACGTCTGATATCCATAACATAGCCCCCCCAGTCAATGATTGCCGACTTAATCATCTAGGGACAGATTTCCCATCTGTTCCATGATGTCCTCGATAGCCAGGTCATTCATGTCAACATCTCCACTCAGGGTGTCGGAAGTGGAGGAGGTTGTGTTCTCCACATGGTAGGTGAGGAGGTGAGGCAAGTCCTCAAAGAAGGTGGTTCACGGATACCATGGGTCATATGGGAAGTGAATATACGCAGCTAAGTCAGGGTAACTGGCAGGTGTGAAAGGAATGTAGCGTGTGAGGGCTTGTGTGTCGTTGGTATAGTAATGCATGGTAATTTCTTCGGCCATAAAACCTCGACGATGACCCTCTGCAACTATGGTAGCTGGGGAGACATGAAATAGAAACTTGTCCCAGCTCATTCCAACAAATGCACCCCAATTGACGTGAGCCTGAAATCCTTTTTTTACGCTGTACCTGATCCTTGAGGCCATCCACGAAATGCAGTGGTGTAGCCCCTGCTGAAAGGTCTGGAGGGCATTTCGGAGTTCGTCATGAGAAGGGCGAGAGAGAGTGAGGAGGTAATTCAGGAGACCATGGAAATGAGTGATGTCCACATCGCTTGTGGAGGAAATGCCGAGTTCCTCAAGTGCCGACTGAGGAATGACATGCGGGTGCTGAGACCGTCCTGCATAGGGAGTGATATTGTTTGCAGCAGCCATGACGATGTCCGAGAGAGTTTGCAATGCTGCCCATCCTGCAGATCCAAGCAGGTAGGATGGCTTGTAGATGGTTTTGTTGCCCTGTTTGGCGGTGACAATGTGTTTGTCGAGGTTGTTCAAGAAGGTGGAGTTGTTTCCGAGGATGCATTTGAAGAGGGCCAAGAGTACCGGGTGGTGTACAGCCACACAGAATGAATGGAGATAGTGGCCACAATCGAAGGTGATGATAGAACCTTGGGATGACATCCTAAATGGATTCATTAGTGTCTGACAATACGCTAATTAATCTGTGCCTTGCCTGAAGAATGAAGCTAGCATGCGTTGATGTAGGATAGAGTGCAAGAGAAATGAGCTCAAGTGAGGGTTGTTCTGTGCTTTGCCAGGGTTTTTTATACTGTTTCTTCAAGAAAAAATTTCTTTATGTCCAGAATTGTCGAACAAAGATAGTGCTTGAATAAGAAATGCTTATACACACCAGAGAGTATTATCAAGTGATGGCGTAGTGTAGTTGAACGTCAATATGATAAGTTGTCAGTACGTCTTGGAGTTGTCACCTTCATTTTTGCCGATGTCATAGTTGAGTGCCTGTGATCGTAACCAGGCCTCCAAAATTTGTGGCGCATTTCATAATTCTTCCTTTGTCTTCCACTTGTCTTCATTCTCTGGTAGCCCTGCCCATTGCACTCGATATTTTTTGACTCGCCGGTGTTTCCCTGAAGCTTTGAACATCCGTTCTGCCATGATTCATTCTACTTCCACTTCCGGAAGCTCCTCAAAATCAGCTTGGTTCAAGTGCTTGGTAGGTCTTTCACCGAATTCAGGGGGAGATTGCAAGTATTTCTCCAGATGCACGATGTTGAGGATGGGATGAATGCCGTATGACGCTGGTAACCGCAATTGATAAGTTACCGGTGGTGTGCTCGGTAATGGGCAGCGCTCAAAGGAAAACTAAACTCTAGATGAGAAATCTAGAGACTAACTCTCACTCTAAACACTCACACTATCACCAATGTTTGTAAGTTCGAGGTTGAGTACAGTAGAAGCACTCGTGTACGATCTTAGACTTTGACAATTCAATGTAAGGCGTTCGAAAACTACTTCTGATTCTGATCTAGAAGATGTTTACACAAGATACACTAGTCGAGATAACGGGTTATAACGACGTGGGGTTTTAATAGGTAGGTAGGAACTGGTCTAGTTCAGAGAACAAACGTCGTCTAGGCGAGCAAATAGCTGGTCTAGATTACTTCTTAACTCAAACAATCAAAGAACACACAGGTTCTACAAAGAGCTCACAGGCTCTAGAGTTCACTAACTCTCAACACAAGTTCGCAGACTCGAGACAAAGAAGTACACAGACTTCTACAAAGGATACACAGATCCTACGTCAAGTACACAGACTTGCAAAGAGCACGCAGACTCTAGAGTACGCTGACTCTTTCAATTGTTCGAACTCAAAGCGTTCTAGGGCTTATTTCACTTCAACTACTTGTTCTTTCTTATTGGGTGACTTAGCAACGAATTACTCAGTCGAGGACAGGCACTTAAATCCGTTATTTGATTAGGTAGCTTATGGGCCACTAGCACAAACGCGGGGGAATGCTTTCCTGCTGTTGTGTGTCTAGATGACAGTATTTTATAGTATTCTACGCCTAGGTATAGGAGTCGCTTATCTAGACTACTAGTAGCGTGATTATGCGTAGTAATACAAACGATGAGTAATTATTCTATAAGAATTGCATGATTCCGAGATATTCATTCAGTTATACGGGGAGGCGACGGGTTTTTCTATTGCCTAGGGGTGCCATGCTGGTCCGTAGGCACTCCTGCCTCCGCTTTCCTATGGTGCCGTGTGGCTATTCATTCAGTACTTGTTTAATTGCCTTAGTATCTTAGTGGATGTAACCATCGATCGTGGATCGATCGAGGTACCGAGATTGTATGGTCGCGATCACTTGCGTGATCTAGACTGGTACCTCGGGTTCCTGACTAGGCTATTCTTTTATGCAGGGTTCAGGGTTTCTCATTCATTTCTTTTTAGACTAAGTTCATGGAGGATTTTGGTTCCGTCGTGACTTAGTAACTATTCGAAGTGGTTTTCAGCTTTGTCGAGTTTGACAAGCTAATCTAGTTCAGGTTTTCTAACTTCTGGTTTTTTGAGTTCGTCTAGATACAGTGAGGTCCCGTTTGTGTGGTGACTATGTGTAGTCTGTTTTTAAACAGGAAATAGCAAGTAATCTCGAAAGGCTTGTAGAGTTGACTCGTCTAGATGTCTTCTCTTACTTCCTCTTCTGTTACGGTTTTAGGTGCTTCAACACTGATCTAGATGACTCGACTTAGTAGTGCGAAGTCTCCACTCTAGTCCTTAGTACAGCTAGTAGTTTGCATTAATTTGTATAAAATTCGCAAAATCTATGGGTAGCCTGATACCAAGCGTATCACCGGACTGATCTTCTTAATGATTTCAAATGGCCCATCATATTTCATTAAGAGCTTCTTACCTTGCCCTCGGACATCCCTCAAAAGTTCTAGCGAGTGCAGATTCAGCACTACCCAGTCTCCTTCATTGAACTCTGAGGTCAGTCTACCTTGATTGTAGTGCCTCTCCTGGTAGGCTTGGCTCAATTTCAAGGCTTCTTTCACTTGCGTTCGTTCTGCTTCGAACTGTTCTGCCATGTCAATTGCCTTGTCATTCTCGTAGTTGAGCAGTATGTCATCTGTCTTTCTGCCTGCTGCTATGGTGTTGCCAAGAGGATGTGGAATGTACTTGGGTGTAGTCAGTAAGGACGATCTGGTAGTCGGAAGAAAACCATAGAGTAGATATGCTGGTGCATACCCGGTACTTGTATGTGGCGTTGAATTGTACGATAATGCCAATCCATCCAGGTACTGATCCCAGTCATCCCTTTCTGGTCTGATGTAAGCTCTCAATGCTATTTCCAAACCTTGGTTCATGATTTCTGTCTGACCATTGGCCTGTGGATGATGTGCTGTAGTCAGAGCTCGTTTCATGCCCATGAGTTGGCATATCTCCTTCCAGAAGCTATGTCGCCACCTAGAATCACAGTCGGTAATAACTTGAGAAGGGATTCCGAACTGAGAAATGACATGTTTGAAGAATAGACGAGCAGTGGCATCTTCAGTGATGGCAGTAGTGCAGGGAATGAAAATTGCATACTTGGTAAGCTTATCAACGATCACTAGAATATTGTCATATCCTGACGCTTTCGGCAGTTCCGGAATGAAGTCCATAGATACCACCTTGAAAGGACAAGTAGGAATGGGAATAGGTTGAAGGAGTCCGACAGGACCATGGCGTCGAGGTTTGGTTTTTTGGCAAATGTTGCAGGTGCTTACATATCTTTTCAAGTTGCAGGACATGCCTGGCCAGTAATGAGTTGCAGCTAGCTGATTGTAGCACTTATGATACCCCCTGTGCGCTGACTCAGTATGTGAATTATGAATCTGATCCATAATACTGATTCATAATGACTGAGGTACGCAGAGATGATTATTCCTGTTATAGTCTTTGAAGTATAGTAACCCTTCATCTGAGTAATAGTATTGGGGAAAACGTGGTGTTAGGTGAGCCTTAGGGTCCTGTAATGAAGTGAGGACTTCAGAGAAATGAGGGTCAGCCGAGTAGCCCTTCCTCCATTCTTCTATTTCTTCTGAGGCTAATGCGACCAGCAGGGAATATGATTGGGCACAGTTGATATGAGCCGATCCTACTATGTCCGAACCATGAACTACCAGGATATCTCTGAGTTCAAGGGCAAAGTTTTCCTGTCTGGGAATTTTGGAGGCAGTGAACTTGGAACCAATGGTAAGGAGCCTCTCTTCGAATTTATCTCCCAGCTCCTGAAATAGGTTACACATTGGGTCGCCATCTAGGTTCAATTTTGATAGATCTACCAGGACAGTGCTATCTGATAAAGGACCCTCCTGAGGGGGTAAGCGTCATTGTAAGTGAGAGATAGGGTTGACGTTCGAGTGTACACGACCTGCTCGATGAATGATATGCAGCTTTGGGTAGGCTGCGAATATTGTTCCCCAAGTCAAAAGCCGTCAGTTCACATTCTGAAAAGTATGACTCCAGGTGAGTGCAGCGTGATCAGTTATAGCAAGTATCTGCTCGCCTTCAATGTATGGCTGGAATTTACTGAGTGCCTCCTTGAGTGCGAGAGCCTCACATTCAGTTGGAGAGTAGTTTCTCTCTGCTGATTTGAGCACTCGAGACCAGTAACAAACTATGCACTCGATGTGAACCATAGTGTCTTCAAATTCTGGCACCCAATTTCCTGAAGCTGGCACGTCATTGAATTCCTTAGAAATGCAAGGAACTAGTTGGGGTATAGGTTCCCCTTTGTCAAATGCACTTTTCAGGCGATCATAGATGCGTGTGCCCTTCAGATCTCGTACAAGAATGGGTTGGACTTGCTGTAGAATTCCTGCTAGTCCATAGTCGCAAGCATCAGTATAAACACAGTAGCCTAGTCCTTGCATTGCATATCCCCTTACTGGAGCATGAGATAGGACCTGCTTACCCAGGTTAAAGGCTTCGTCATGAAGCTCCGTCCACTCCCAAGGGGTTCCTTTCTTTAGCAACTGAAATAAGGGATGCGCTATCCAGGCATAAAATGGAATGTAAGCAGAAAAATACACCATCATACCCAGGAAAGTTTGTAGCTCATGTACATTTCATGGAGTTTCTAGCATCATGATCACCTCAACCTTTTCTCAGTGAGTAGACATGCTGAGATGAGACACCTTCTGACCTAATAATAGTAATGACTGGTAGGCAAAATGGCATTTCAGAAGCAAGAGGGTTATTCCGGATCCTTTAATTGCCTTCAGTACTCGGTCAATATGTCCCAGATGATCTTGAAACAATGATGAGAAGATCACAATATCATCAATGTACACTAGAGCGAAGATCCACAAAAATGGTGCGAGAATATTCTGCATAACTTGTTGAAAGACACTAGGTCCATTCTGATATCCAAAGGGCATTCTAGTGAATTGCCATAGTCCTCTATGACAGCGGAATGTGAGTTTTTCTCTGGAATTCTCGTGCACTATCAACTGCGTAAACCCTGAAAGTGCATCTAGAGTTGTAAGCCATTGAGATCCACTGAGAGCTTGCATGATGTCATCTTGTTTCAGAAGCGGAAACTCATCAGGGATAACTACTGCATTAAGTCTTCTGTAATCGATAACCATACAGGGCTTGCCATTGCGATATACTATGAATGCTGGCACTGCCCAGGGGCTTTCAGAAGGCTCTATTACACCTAGTTGAATCCATGAATCAATCTGCTTGTCCATTACTTCACGATTGGCTGGTGAGACTGGGAAGGGAGGTAGTGATACTGGTTGAGCTTCCAGTTTCAACTTAATTTCTACCCTAGCATCATTGGTTCCGAGTCGACCATCTAGCCCAAACGCAAGTTGGTTGCGAAGTATTACCGACTCTAGTTGCTGTTTTTGCTCAGCATTGAGGTGTGGGGAGATGTCAATAGCGGAGAGAATATCTGAAGAAGGGACAGGGTCGTGCGATGATTCTGCTGTTTTGGGACCTCCTTCAATAGGGTCTGAGGAGGCAGGATCATCTGGTTCAGAGGCATTGCGTTGTGCCTTGGATGTGACCTTGGATTCGGATCTGACCATGTGCCCTGATGTTCCTCCAGGTCCATGTTTAGGCTGCTGTGCCTTGGCAAGTTCATGAATAAGGTGAGCATGCGATTGTTCCTTTTCCAAAAGGTTCCTTTGCTTATCCAGCCAATTCTGCGGATTTCTAGCCTTGCCTATTACTTCCCCTTTACTTATAGTAATTGGAGCGTCTGAGAAGTTGGATACATGCAAAAAGGCTTGATCTCTCGTGATAAGCAAATCAGGGGAGCTGTAGAAGTTGCAACGGTTATTATCCTGATGTATCATTCGTTCTATGAAAAGATCATTACTCTTCGAAGGGAAAGGTGCCTCTACTGGTACCTTCACACTGGATTCCAGCAGTATTGTTACTCACTCTCATGCGTGCACCTCTCCTAAGCTAATGGCTCATTTCCTTCACTGCCGAATTTTCTGGGACCACTGGTGTTTTCATTGCTTAGCTAGGCGAGAGGTAGCTTCTGGCAGTGCTCATACTTGAAATGTTCTACCTTGAAAATCGACAATAGATGGTGCAGTGGAACTTTCTATCTCCAGTTCTCTCCCTGTGTCCCCAAAAACGAGGGTAGCTAGAGCCATCCCAACGGAGGATCAAGATCGAGTACTGGTCTGCAAAGTTGTTCCCTAGAATAAAGGGGGTCGTCATGCTGTTCACCACATATGCATCAACATTGAATTTAACAGGACCTTTTGGGGTTTCAAAGAAAAGGTCGATGTTGATGTATCCAGATATCATTGACTGGCCTGTTACTTGCATGAGGTTTATTTTCTGCCCTACATGGATTTTGGGTTTCGACGACAGGGTGTGTAAGGCCTCTCTTGAAATCAGCATGATATCTGATCCCGAGTCAATGATTACCTTCAAAATATCTTGCTTCTCCCCATTTATTCCTGCGTAAGCTGTCATAGCTTTGCTTCCCAGGAAGGTACACCCGGGGGGACATTCCATGCACTTCCTTAGTTCGAGTATGCTTTGTTGAGGTTAGGTATTGAAACAAGCACAGTGTAAAGAGATATAGCACACCAATAGTGGGATAGTTGAATTCAATGATTATTAGTTCGGAAAAATTCTAGTTACTTATATACTGTTAATAATGTATTTCTACAATGTTCTACAACCTTCTGACAATGTTTACAAGTTTCTACACTCAGTCAGCAATGAGCTGAACTTGGAACTTCAATCATCTTGAAGATTCTGGACTTTTCTGGATTGATTGCCAAGCCTGGCATGTCCGATTGATCTCGATCTCAACACTCCCCCTCAAGCTGGTAAAGTCCCAATCCCTTTGTAAATTTGTCATGCTTGGGTCGATGCAAACCTTTGGTAAAGATATCTGCAATCATATCTTCAGTTGGACAATATTCCAGCTCAATGATATCATTTTCAATCTTTTCCCTGACAAAATGATTCTGCACATCAAAGTGCTTCGATCTAGCATGATATGCTGGATCACGTGCAATGGCAATAGCAGATTGGTTGTCCTCATAGAGTACAGTAGCTTCGTCTTGAATGTACCCTAGCTCAGTGAATAAATTCTGGTTCCAAATTGCTTGCCTTGTTGCATGTGCAAGGGCTGTATATTCTGCTTCTGTTGAAGAGAGCACTACAGTAGACTGTTTTTTCGAGCTCCATGCGAAGGCAGCACCTGCTACAAAGTAAGCGTAGCCAGATATCGATTTCCTATTGTCTGGATTGCCAGCAAAGTCCACATCTGTGTAACCATGGCTGATTACTTCATCTCCTTCTGAACAGTATACCAGCTCGTAATTTCGAGTCCCTGCAATGTATTTGAAGATTCTCTTCAAGGCAGTCCAATGGTCCGGTCCTGGGTTTGAAGCAAACTGACTAACAGTCTGTACAGCACATGCAATGTCTGGTCTAGTCCCAAGTGCTAGGTATAATAAAGAACCTATCATAGACTGAAATCCATGTCTAACTTCGTGATTTTGGCACTTTTCAGTGCACTTGTGCAGTATGACATTCGGGTCAAGTGGTGTGCTGACTGGGGATGCGTCCTGAAGGCCATAACGAGACAGTATCCCATCTATATACTGTTTCTGGGAGAGGGATATCGTCTTCTCCTTGCGATTTCTTCGTATTTCAATGCTTATAATCTTTCCTGGCTCCCCAATGTCCTTCACATCGAATAATCCCTTCAACTGCTGCTTTACTGCGTTGAGTTCTTCAACTGTCTTCATGAAAATAAGCAAGTCGTCAACCCAGACTGTTATTACAGTCCTTTTCCCTTCATTGACTCGCTTGTAAACACAATGGTCGGCTTGTAGCTTGGAGAATCTGATTTCCAACATCTTTCTGTCAAATTCTTGGTTCCATTCTCATCCTGACTGTTTGAGACCATATAGCGTCTTGTGCAGTTGACAAATACGGCCTGTACCATCATCATATCCATCTGGTTGCTGCATATAAATTTCTTCTTCAAGTCTGCCATTTAAATAGGCTCCTTTGACATCCATCTGTGCGATTTCAAGGTCCTCTATGGCTGTGATTCCAAATATTGCCCTGACAGATTCTAGGCATACTACTGGTGCAAAAGTCTCGAAATAATCAACTCCTGGGATCTGAGAATATCCCTGTGCTACCAACCTTGCTTTGTATCTTGAAACATGCCCATTCTCATCGAACTTCTTTGTGAAAACCCATCTGCTACCTATAGGAGATCTTCCTGAAGGTAAATCCTCTATGGTGTATGTTTCCATCGCTTCTATGATGCTCATCTCCTCGTCCATGGCTTCCTTCCAATTTGGCCATTCCCTTGATGCTTTGGCTTCGTTTAAGGTGTGAGGTACATCATCAAAGTCAGTTCCTTCTCCAGCTAGGTAACTCTGTACTAGATTTGCGAAATGCTGCTCTGGAGTCATCTCTGTATGTGTTTTGGGTTCCCTGGGTGCTGGTGGAAGTCTGGAATCAGGATTTCTGAGAGCTCTGTAGTTATGGTCTCGTAAACTTCAGGCTGAACGGCAGGGTCTTTCTTCTTGCAAAGTCGTGTCATTAGCTTTAGTGGATTGTGCTGATGGTACAGATGGCTTCTGGATCTCGCTTGGATGCTTGGAGCTCATCTCTGTGGGCCTGGAGTGACTTTCTGTGTCTGACTGCTACGTTTCCTCTTCGCTATTTGGTTCTTGAGGTACTCGGGTGAGTCGAGGGTCATTTTGACTCCTATTCTCCCCCTCGAGCTTTGACTTATCTGTGCTTGCAATATCTGCAGTCTTGGGTGGTTCTGCAAATACAAAGTTCCTTGATACTCATATGGATCGAGTTCTGGGATCGTAATAGCGGATTGCCTTTGGACCATCCAGAAATCCAACAAAGGTGAATTTCTGTGACTTAGACTCGAGTTTTGACAAGTTCTTGCCCTCTGTTAAGACCCAGACATCACATCCGAACTCTCTGAGGTGGGAAACATCAGGTTTTTCACCTGTATTCATTTCCTCTGGCATCTTTCCACCCAGTGCTTGTGACGGTGCTAAATTGCGAATGTAAGCAGCATATTCCACTGCTACTTCCCACAGATATGATGGAAGTCCTTTTCCTATAAGCATGGCTCGTGTAAGCTCCATCAGAGTGCGATTGAATCGTTCTGCTACTCTGTTTGATGAATGTGCATAGGGAGCAGTGGTTTCCAGCTTGATTCCCTTCTCTCTCAGCCAAATCTTGACTTCCTTGCTCACCAATTCCATTGCATTATCCACCCGAATGACTTTCAGCACTAAACCATACTGCCTTTCAATAAAAGTGATATACTCCTTCATTTTACCCAAGGCCTCACTTTTCTGCTTCATGAACTTTGGAGTACAGTGGCGGATCACATCATCTGTGAATGCAATGTAGTATTTCGATCCCTGGAGTGAAGCAACTCATGCAGGTCCCCAAATATCGCAGTGAGTGACCTCTCCATGCTCCTTGCTTCGGTGTTTTGCCTCCTGAGGGTATGGACAATGTGTCTGCTTCGCTTGAATGCATGCTTCGCATTGGGATAGCGGTGGTGAGTCTTTGTCAATAGAGATGATACCTTCCTTCTCTAGTTGCTCCAATCCCTTCTTTCCAAGGTGTCCATATTGAAGATGCCATGAATCCCAAGTGTCTACACTTCCTCTAGCAATGTGTGACTTCTCTGGGTTTGTTTTGGCTTGCATCTTCATGAGATAAAGCCAGTTCACCTTCTTCCCTTCTGCAAGCACTGTACCATCCTTTCGATGGAATACCACTTGTCCATCGCTGAATTTCGCTGTCAAGCCTGCATCATCGAGTCGGGTAATTGATATGAGGTTGTTTACTGCATTTGGAGCGTATAGGGTGTCCTTGAGGCGATGTATGCAAGTTTCTTTGCCTACCTTTGCTTCCAAAACAACAGTTCCTTGTCCTAGGGCTTTAATCGACTGGTTTCCTATCCCACTGATTGAGGATTCCATCAGAGAAGTAAGGTCAACAAATGAATTCATATCATTGCAGATGTGCGATGTAGTTCCAGAGTCTGCAAGCCAATCTTCCTTCGAAAATTTCGAGCTGGGCTGCAAGTTATAGCAGTTATCAGTCAAGTCTTGGTTTGTGCTCACTTCGTTCGCCTGGTTTGACCTATCCTTCTTCTTCTTTTGCCCTCCTTGTCTTCCTGGACCTTTCCCCTTGGATCCACCACCTTTGGACCAGCAATCCTTTGCATGGTGTCCGGGTTTTCCACAATTCCTGCAAGTATCTTGGTCTGAATTGTCACTTCTCTTTGACACATTCGACCCCCTCCATGGATTTTTCCTCCCATGGCTATATAGTGCGTTCTTCTTACCTCCTGACTTCTCCAATCTACACCTGTTTTCCTCCAAAACGATGGCTATAAATTCGTGAGACGTCATAGTCAGATTGTTACCAGTAGAACCGAGATATGCAGTTGTGAATTGGTCTCAAGATTCAGGCAATGAAGTTATCAGCAGCATTAGGAAGTCTTCATCTGAAACAAGACTCCCAAGCATGCCTAACTCCTCCTGGATGCGTCGCATTTCAGTGACATGTTCTACTATGTCAGTAGACTCGTCTGCAGTTGTACGATAGAGGCGACGTTGATATGAGAGTATCCCCAGCTTTCCTCTAGCTTCCTTCACTAACTTTAGCTGCTTCCACATTTTGGCTGCTGTATTGGCTCCAGTGATGTGAATCATCTGTGAATCACTCAATGTAAGCTCGATTTGTGTCTGCACCTTCCCATCTGTCTCATCCCATGTTTGCATACCCTTCATTTCCTCTGCTGTTAGCTTTCTGGGGTCTACAGGCACTGGCCTTGTCTTTACCCCTTCTGCATACTTCAGGAGACCTCATTCTCATAGTATAGCTGTCACTCGACGCTTCCACGGAACCCAGTTGTCTTCCCACAAGAGCTCAATGCGAAATAAGGATGATGGGATTGAATCTGATGATGTAGACATGATGTATGACTAGGAATTATATAAGTCATGTAGAGCGGTTGGCTGTGCATATTAAATCGTCAATAAATGATAGTAGGGTCAGGGCCCATAACCTGTTGAGGTTAGGTATTGAAACGAGCACAGTGTAAAGAGATATAGCACACCAATAGTGGGATAGTTGAATTCAATGATTATTAGTTCGGAAAAATTCTAGTTACTTATATACTGTTAATAATGTATTTCTACAATGTTCTTGTTACGATTTCCCGCACCTATTCATTTTCTTTCCTCTTTATCTGAAGACTGAGTTATCCCCGACCCCACGTGATCATATGAACCAGAATTGGATGGCTTAGGCCAAGTAGCTAGTGACTATGGCTCGCGCACACCGCATGACCACTGTATTGTCTTCGTACGTTGTAACTATTATTAGTACCACAGTTTTCATATATAAGTAGGTAGCCCTCGCTGTAATACCCCAGCTTCGAGCTAAAGTTTATCAATACCGAACTTCTCTCTTTGGCTCATGCTCAACTAAAACATTAGTCCGATTCCTTCACTTATATCCGAACTCCATGAGACTCTCGGGTGGTTGTCCAAATGCGAGGCAGCCCGAGTTTACTCTTGTTTGGATCACGTGAGGTTCGGGTCTAACAATTAGCTTGAAGCTTCCCTTCTTTCCTCACACACGATGCAAGCAAAGACCCATGCAACAGACCAGAGACCTGACCCCCGCTGAGTTCCATATCACCCTTGTGGCCATCCTCGTACCCTTCACCCTTACCATCATAGGAATAGGACTGGGAGTCCTAATTCCAAGACTACGCAGGCAGCGTCATGTCTACCCACAGACGTACGAGCTCAAAACCCTTGAGCAGGAGCAGCCCCTACCCCAGCCACAGACCGAAGAGTACCTGGGCGAAAGTGACAGGGAAGCTGAAAGAGGGTGTGGATGCACTCGCCCTTGGGGCCTCCCGCATCTCGCTAACCACCCCTACCGAGCCTGCACACCAGTACCCGAATACACAGAAAACGCCTCGGAATACACTGCCTCTGTCGCCCAGATCATCAGAATTGACACAGAGAGCCCCAAGGAGCTCCCCACCCGCCCCTCCTCTGAAGAGCCCCGTCCCCTCAGTCCAGCACACCTCCCCTGCAATCGCACAGCCCTCGACCTCCCAGGACCCTACCAGCGGTCCTTCAGCCCCCTCACTGATCTTTGGCTGCAGCCACCGAGTTATACCCCCCAGCGAATGGAGCAGCTTGAGCCCCAACAAGAGGGAGAAACTCCCAGCGACTGGTGGCATCGTACCCATCAACTTCCTCCCCTCTGGCACACCACCATCAGAATCCCAGCCAGTGTCGTATACCCCCCTACCCTCCGCATCAGCCAGAACCGAATCCCCCTCAACCTCGTCCCATGGGAAACAACGAGCACTGGAAGGGGAATCGGACGACGAGACTCAGGAGACGGAATCGACAGCAGAGCTGAGTGGATCAGCCAACGAACCGGTATGGCCAGAGGCAGGAGACGATTATCCCCAGGTGAAGACGTTTCTAACTGAGGAGGAGAATATGGAAGAATATGACGCCTGTGTCAATGAAAGGTATATACATATAGTGGAGGAGATTTCATGGCTAGCAAGCCCGTTGGGGATTCAATATATGGAAGCAGAAAAGGAACAAGATGAAGAGGAGATGAAAAGGTTACAGATACATGCCGCCCACAAGCAGGCCACTTTTATGTTCAATACAGATTTTCCCCTCTATGCAAAGCCGCTGATACCTAGCTATGACAAGTGGTACCTGCCCACTCCCAAACCACTTCCTGATTCCCCGCCGAAACCAAAACGGGGAATCCGGCGACAAGGTGGACCCCCAATCCTGGGAAAGTCCCGACTATTCACCGGAGCCCTGGAAGAGACCGTGGAAGAATGAGAAGCCATGGCACAAGCCTGCTGGAACCTTTACCATGACATTCTAGCCAAAGAAGCAAAGCTAGAAACCAGCAGAGAAGAAACGGCCCAGAAGTTAAACGACCTAGACACACTGCAGAAGAAACATGGATTTCCCCCTAACCCCGGCAATGAACCACCAGACATTCCAGATCCTGGCCCACCCAGAGGGGCACCAGACCCAGACTCACCTGGAGGAAGGGGAGATCTATGGTCACTACCAAGACCGCCCCCAAACTGCATGCCCCCAGCCCCGAACCCCAGGCACCCCTGAGGATATGCTGATGCTGACGCCCCTTTCCTTGGGGTCAAACCCACCATGATGCGGATGCCCGAGATGTTCTATGGGAAGCATGACGACATACAGAGGTTCTTCCTCCAATGTGTCCTCTTCTTTGAAGTACATAGAGGCTATTACGAGGAGTCCCAACAAATCACCTTCGCCACCTCTCATTTCGGCAGCAAGGCTCTAACCTGGTGGGTCCACAATGCCGAACAATACTACAGCGCCACCAACGGAAGATACCGATTCCCCACATGGGTGGACTTCATCGCAACAGTCCGAAAGGAGTTCGCCAACCCGGCCGTAGAAGAAGTCCATGAACAACGGATGTACAGATTAAGGATGCAGGATGGAGGCACCAACCGATACTTCCAGGAACTGGAACAACAGGCGCAACTTGCTGGCAGATGGGAAGATCAAGGGGAAAAAAGCCATATTGTCGCGGCAGTACAAGCTGGAGTACCAGATGAGTACACCATGGTTGTCGCATCCAGAGAAAACATCCCCTGAACTTACCCCCAGTGGAAGCGCCGCATCATACAGATCAATGACCAATGGGCAGTGAAATGAGCCTTCGACAGAACCCACAAGGGCTATCGCCCCCAAGACCCTTGAAACCAACAAAACGTCCCTTGCAACAACAATCGCACTCCACCCAGAAACGATAACTGCGCCCCACCACCAAGGAACCAGAACACCCCCCCCCCAACCACCCAGAGAACCAGGACCCTCCAGCTCCAACACTGGAACCGGACCAGTCTACGGTGGCCAGGGCCAACCAATGGACATAGACCGAATCCGATGGGAGCAGCGCTGCTTCAACTGCCATCAGAAGGGCCACTTCACTGCCGACTGCAGACAGCCGAGGAAGCCAAGGGATGGAGGTGGAAGATTCACCCCCCGATACAACAACAAGCGTCGGGACAATCGAGTAGTGGAACAAGAGGAAGGAACAGATGAGGAGAAGACGCCCTCGTCCTCAGGAGTCGAGGAGGTAAAAGACAGGGCTGACGAGTGAGCAATTCCACTCGGTTGGCCGGACTTTCTAAAGGTGCTTTACATACTGCTGGACGGACTTATAATACTTCTGTAGGACATTCATACGCGCATTCAAATATACCCGCCTCTATTAACAAAGCACCTAAGGAATCGCAAAATCGATATAAGGCATTAACAGATGATACTAATAAATATTCTAGGACCAAAACCCCGACAGGAAGCAGGACGATACTTCCCCCGACGGCTGAGTCCCATTTGGGATCTTTGCCCAGGATCTCCCAGGGCAAGTCGCATCGCGCACCTGAGGGAGTTCTCCCAGGACAGCCCAAGGTTTACAGATCCAGGACAGACGGCAAGCAGAAGCATGCGGCTTCCCAAAAAAGAAGAATCCCTGACCGCAAACAGCTGCAGCAGAGGGAGCATGGAGTGGCAATAGCCCCGGGTGGCAAGACCAAAGGAGCAATCCCTCGAGAAAAACTAACTGTGACTCCTGTAGATACACACCCAAACGCCGGGGACAACCTGACTCAGGGCAGACAGGACAGAGCAGAAAAGTCTTCTCCTGGATCAGAACAGTTCTCAACCGACAGGGCACAAGCACCTCATCTGCCACGTGAGATGGGTGGAAGGCGTGCCCAGGACCCGATAAGTCCCCCTCCGCTTTATCCTGACTCACGCAAAGTCTCTCTAGAGGAAGTACCAGACGACGAAGATGACACGTCCTACCAACTGGCTGCTGCAGCCAAAAATGCAGACGCATGCAGGCCATCCCCGAAGCGAAAAAGCCCTCCCCCGGAGGCAAGATGCCTAACCCACGGAGCCAATAGCATGGCTACCAAGGGCAGCAACATCTTGGCAGCAATGCCCATGAACCCTAGCGGTTCTAGAAAGACAAAGAAGAAGGCCAAAGAAGAATACAACGAAGATGACGACCCTGAGTGGCAAGAGTACCTGAAAGGACATCGCTATCGCAAGGAAGGAGATCCCGATGCCACTGACATAAAAGCGTACAACAGATGGTGGACACAGGTAAAAAGGGATCATGATTGGACAGAGCTGAAGACCATCGAGAAGGAGGAATCTGGATACATGATTCCATTCGAAACAGAATGGACATGGCGCACCATCAGACAAGCAATAGGCAGTTACGAAGCCCATGCCATCTTAGCACACTGGACACACAAAATGCGACAAGCAGAAGCAGATCAAGAGATGCTAATGTGCATCATCACCCTTCCCCGCACCAAAGCGCTCGAACAACTGGAGGAACTCTGCAAACCGGTCCGATACATCCAAAGAAGTGCCCGAGCCGGAGCAAAAGACTTGACCACTGAAATCTGACTCGAAACCCTCACCAACCGCCAGACTCTCAAGACCACCGCTCTTATCGATAGTGGATGCACTGGAAGCTCTATTGACCATAAATATGTAGAAGAACATGATCTACCAACCCAAGCAACCAATGCCCCAATTCCAGTCTACAATGCTGACGGCACATGCAACAAGGCTGGCGAAGTCACTCACTTTGTTGAACTCCAAATGACCATCGGAGGACACTCTGAGCGAATCGATCTGGCCATCACAGATCTAGGTACAAGAAGAGTATTCCTCGGACATGACTGGCTAATACGCCACAACCCTGTCATCAATTGGAAAACCCAGAAAATAATATTTGGAAGATGCCAGTGTCAGAAACAACCATTCACCCTGCCAGACGCAGACCTGGAGGACAGATGGGATGAGGAATTAGAGGAAGGAGATACAATCCTAGCAGTAGATATGACAGAGGAAATAGAAATCAGAGCGGTACACCATGCAAACGATCTAGCTGCGAAAGCAAGCGAAGGAAAGCCAAAGAAAAGTTTTGAAGAAATGGTACCCCCTGACTATCGAGACTTCCAGGACCTGTTCTCAAAAAACAACTTCGATGAACTCCCCAACCGAAAGCCCTGGGACCACACCATTGAACTTGTTCCCAACGCCAGCAATACTCTCGACTGCAAGATATACCCCCTGAATAGAAATGAACAGGAAGAACTTGACAAATTCTTGAATGAAAACTTATCCACTGGAAGAATATGCCCCTCCAAATCCCCGTTCGCCTCCCCTTTCTTTTTCGTCAAGAAAAAGGATGGCACTCTTCGTCCCGTCCAAGACTACCAAAGACTCAACGAAATGACCATCAAAAACAGATACCCCCTACCACTCATTTCGGAGCTCATGGACAAACTCCGAGGCGCCAAATACTTCACCAAGCTAGATGTATGTTGGGGATATAACAATGTATGCATAAAGAAAGGCGACGAATACAAAGCTGCCTTCCGCACCAACCGAGGACTGTTTGAACCAACAGTCATGTTCTTTGGACTCACGAATTCCCCAGCCACATTCCAATGGATGATGAACGACATCTTCCACGATCTGATCACCGAAGGAAAAGTAACCATATACCTCGATGACATCCTCATATTCTCCAAGAACCTCCAAGAGCATTGACAGATAGTCCGATGAGTGCTTCAATGCCTACAGGAACACAAGCTGTTCCTCAAGGCCAAAAAGTGCGAATTTGAAGTCCTAGAAACAGAGTACTTAGGAGTCATCATAAGTGAAGGATCGGTCCGAATGGACCCGATCAAAGTCAAAGGAATCATGGAGTGGCCCACTCCCACCAAGAAGAAGGAGTTACAAAGCTTCTTAGGCTTTACAAATTTCTATCGAAAATTCATAAAAAACTATTCAAAAATAGTACGACCAATGACTCAACTCACCGGAAATGCCCCTTGGAACTGGGGCACTGCCCAAAATCAAGCGTTCCAACAGTTGAAAAGGCAAATGGCTGAAGACATCATCCTAGCCCTGCCAAAAGAAGACGGAAAATTCAGAGTAGAAGCAGACTCCAGTGAAGGAGCCATTGGCGCCGTACTAAGCCAACAACAGGATGGAAAATGGAGACCTGTAGCCTTCCTTTCAAAATCGTTGACAACAACAGAAAGGAACTACGAGATATATGACAAGGAACTCCTCGCCATAATGCTCGCCCTCGCCAAATGGAGACATTACCTGATGGGAGCTGCCGTCGACTTTGAAGTATGGACAGACCATCAGAACCTTCAATATTTCCGGAAACCCCAAAAACTCAATCGCCGACAAGCCTGTTGGGTTACTGAACTCGCTGAATACCATTTCTCCCTACACCACAAGCCCGGTATGGCAAACCGAAAAGCTGACCTCCTATCTCGACAGGATGATCATAACCAGGGAAAAGAAGACAACGATGAAATCGTAGTCCTCAAACCCGAACATTTTCGAGCAATGATCATGCCCACGATATCCAACATTCACTTGAAAATCAAGTGTGCTACCGAGAGCACCAACAAATGGGATCGAGGGATCTCCGATTCCTTAAATCACGAGCGAGGCATCACAATGGAGAAAGGACTCCTGATGCTTACCGGAAGAATCTACGTACCCCGAGATGAAAAGCTCAGAGGAGAAATAATTGCCATGTCCCACGACCACCTCACCACTGGACACCCAGGCATTGACAAGACCAATGAACTCATCCAAAGAGAGTATTGGTGGCCAAAAATCAAGCAAACCGTAGAGCAATACGTAAAGGGATGTGAGACCTGTCAACAAGTGAAGTCCAACACACAAGCAAGGAAGGCACCTCTTCACCCCAACGCTGTCCCATCGGAGCCATGGACTCATATTTCTGTCGACCTAATCACCGGCCTCAAGGAATCCAGAGGATACGATGCCATCTTAGTTATTGTAGACAGATTTTCAAAAGAAATTATCCCAGTAGCCTGCAACGGAACCCTTATGTCCAAAGGGACTGCTAAAATATTCCGCAACAAAGTCTTCACCATCCATGGAATGCCCAGAACAGTAATCTCAGACCGAGGTCCTCAATTCGTCTCAAAATTCATGACGGACCTCTACAGGATTTTACAGATCACCCCCAATGCTTCCACCCCCTTTCACCCCCAAACTGATGGACAAACCGAAAGTGTCAACCAGGAGATAGAGAAGTACCTAAGAATATTCACCAGGTACCAACAAGACAACTGGCATGAATGGCTCGCTCTAGCCGCATTCGCTCACAACAACCGAAAACACTCTGCCACGGGTCAAAGCCCCTTCTTCACTGTCTATGGACTCAATCCCTGGGTCGTCCCCGAAACTGAACATCGTAGCCCTTTCACAAACCCCGCCGCTGGAAACTTCACATCACAAATGCAAAAGACCCACAAACTATGCAAACAAGCACTTCAAGAAGCTGCGGCCAAAATGAAAACCCAATATGACAAGCAAAAGGGCAAGGCAGTCAACTACAAGAAAGACGACTTAGTCTGGCTCGACACCACCAATCTCCACCTACCACAACCAAAAAAGAAACTCGATGACAAGCGAGTAGGTCCATTCCAAATCCTCAAAAAAGCAGGTGCCTCTGCCTACAAACCCAAACTCCCCCCTCATTGGCACATTCATCCTCGCTTCAACAAAAAACTCCTAACACCGTACACACCCCCAGCATTCCCAAACCAAGAACTCCCACCACCACTGCCACCAGACCTCATTGAAGATGAAGAACAGTACAAAGTCGAAGAAGTCCTCGACACTCGAACCCAAAGGGTAAGAGGAAAGAGGGGCCAACCTTCTCGACTAGTAACTGACTACCTAGTAAAGTGGGTAGGCTGGACAAGAGAGCACAATGACTGGGTAATGGAAGAAGACATGGAGAATGCCCAAGAAGCAATAGAAGACTACCAACAGAGTCAAGCAGAACACGGAAGAGTAGTCACAGCCGAAGCCATCGTAAACCCTAAAGCAATAAAAGAAATTGTGGGACACGAGTATAAGGAAATCGGAGACAGAACATGGAATTACTTCTACATGGTCGAACGAAACAACAGAAAGAAGATTCAAGTCCAAAACCCAGATGGAGAAGCATGGAACAAGTATATTCAAGATTACTGGAGAGCACTGAAAGAAGAACTAGAGGAAATGCCAGAACCCTAATGGCAGTCGGGATGACTGCCTTAACAAGAGGGTAATGTTACGATTTCCCACACCTATTCATTTTCTTTCCTCTTTATCTGAAGACCGAGTTATCCCTGACCCCACATGATCATATGAACCAGAATCGGATGGCTTAGGCCAAGTAGCTAGTGACTATGGCTTGCGCACACCGCATGACCACCGTATTGTCTTCATACGTTGTAACTATTATTAGTACCACAGTTTTCGTATATAAGTAGGTAGCCCTCGCTGTAATACCCCAGCTTCGAGCTAAAGTTTATCAATACCGAACTTCTCTCTTTGGCTCATGCTCAACTAAAACATTAGTCTGATTCCTTCACTTATATCCGAACTCCACGAGACTCTTGGGTGGTTGTCCGAACACGAGGCAGCCCAAGTTTACTCTTGTTTGGATCACATGAGGTTCGGGTCTAACAGTTCTACAACCTTCTGACAATGTCTACAAGTTTCTACACTCAGTCAGCAATGAGCTGAACTTGGAACTTCAATCATCTTGAAGATTCCGGACTTTTCTGGATTGATTGCCAAGCCTGGCATGTCCGATCGATCTCGATCTCAACACGCTTGGCTGGTCAGAGGATTCATTGGAAGAACGATGGGAGATGTGAAACGTACATTTGAATCTTCTCAGTAGTTTCTCCAAGTGTCGCCATTCCTTCCTAGCAAAAGGAGAAGAGTCAGGTGGAAGTTCATGGGCTGCACAAGCTGTTTCTGCCTTGACTGCGAGAGTATTCACATTCAGAAGGGTCTTATCGGGCGGAGAATCGGCTGCGATAGCGCTGGTGTCAGAAGTTACTCCCCCCAGGGCTGAACTGTCATTATTGTCACTTCTACAGGGAACAACAAGTCTGCACGAACAGTCAGTAGTCTGGAGGGACGAATCAAAATCCTGCTCACTATCTAATTCATAGTACAGCTCATTGTATTTGTCCTGAGCTTGAAGGTCAGCAACGTCTGTTTCAGCCAGTCGGGTCCTTGTGGTGCACATTCCTTCGTATTGGTGCTTGCACTCAGCATCCCAATGTTCTCCGCTCCCACAGTTCCTACAAGGTCTAGTGCCGATGTCTTTAGGGGCCTTTTTACGCCTTGTTTTATTAGCATCATCCTTAGGGAATGGAGGATTGAATGGGCGGTTAGTAGTGCCGATTAGACGAGTGTGCGAAGTATGGTATGGTGGATTATACCTGTCTTGCCCCTGGTGCAGCTTGTAAGTGTTCAGAGCGTATGTTCAATAGCTGGGGTCTAGCTGTAGCAGCTGATCCTCATGAAATTGGATACTCGCTTGGAACTCCACAGCTGTCTTGTAGAGTTGGACCGTAAGTACTGTGTTCCAGTTTAACGGTGCGCCATCCATTACCTGACTGATTACTTCTGAATTGGAAAGTGTGAATGCAGTGTTTAGTAGTTCTGCCTTTCAAATGTAATAGTCGCTTGGTGATTCGCATGTATGCCCCAGTTGCCAGTAGGTAGCTTGCCTGGCCCTATCCTTTTGGCATTCCCACCAACATCGGTTCATGTAATAATCCGTTATTCCCTTGTGTAACGTGGCCCAATTGGTTTCAAGTTCAGATCGATAGTGGAGAGGTAAGGAGTAATACCATCGATCAGCCTCCCCTTGAAGCCTCTTTGGTACAAAACATCCAAGGTCCCTAAAAACCAAATCACTCATGGCAGCGATGTCATTGACTTTCAATATCCAGGGCACGATGGTGTCTGGATTACTGTCCCAGGTTGGAACATCCCCCACCTTGAGCTTAGTGTCAAAGTGTATTCTGGAGTTCTCGGTACGTGCTGGTTGAGAAGTCGTTCACGAGTGATGGGGTGATTGGCGAGGGCGATTTTGGTGGCTATGTCAGCTATGATGACTGCTATCTCCGTCACTGGGATCTGGATCGGGATTGGGATCCATGTTGTTTGGATTCTGGGCTTCTTCTGATGATGATTCGTGGCCGCTCTCCACATCCAATTGAGGCTGGTAAGATGAAGCCCGCATGCTCTTATGGGCTCATGGACTGAAACCATGAGATTTATTCAGTTTTGTGTTGGCACAGAGCAATGAATGTCCCAGGATCTCAGTGGCTCTAGGAGAAAATTGCGATGCGAGTCAACTACTGTGTCATGGTTCTTCCTTTCCAATCACCGTTTGTTGCACTGCTTCCCATTCCCAAGTTGAAGACTTGGCTCGGGCTGCAGATTTGTGATGCTTAGGCGATATAAGGTTTCCTGATGCCTCTTCCTCCGCCTTGATACAAGTGTGATTAGCATCGTCTAGTGCAGCTATGAGCTTGTCTTCAAGGATTTGATGCTCCTGAAATCTGGCCCAATCATGGCACTCATCGAGTATACTAAGAAAGTTCTCAGTGCATATGCGGAAGTGCAGTGCATATATCTCGAAATTGTTTGTGATTAATCCTTGCATGATGTCTGCGCCCCAAATTGGGATCTTCAAGCAGGAGTGTATGTGAGCTGCGAGGGAGCTGAAGGCCTTCGCTTGACATGTTGCCAATTTTTTATGAAAGTCCCGATAGCTGTCCCTATCTAACTTGTACACAATCTCCCCCCATGTGGTGGTACATGTCGAAACATGCGTGAGGAGTGTATCCAACATTGTAGTTTCCTTTACAAAGGTCCCTGTGTACTGGTTATGCGTCAGTATGTCCGCTGAGTGCAGGCCGTTTCCAATGCTTGTACTAAGCTTGAGGATCTCAAATGCTCAGTTCCTGCATTCTCGAAGATCTGCATGCCTTGCAAATGTGTATAGGGGAACACATGTTGGCCACCGACGAATGACCTCCTGTGTTGATTCGTCTGGGATTTGTTTGAAGTCTGTGGGTACTATTAGAGGTTCAAGCTCTTCTGGAAAGTCAGTGTCTTCCTCCACTGGAGGGTGAATTGATGAATTGGTTCCAGGGTCGATAGTTTCTGCCATGTGTGGTGTGCTTCAGTGGAAGAAGATGGATTGGTAGATTGCTGAAGAATATTGGAGAAGTGGAATAAGGGATTCCTTCTACAAGGTAAAGACAATGTGTCCACCAGTGTTAAGAATAAGCCTACTTTTCGAAGTGATAACAAGTTCGAAGTATGTAGCGAGCAATGTACATAGTAGACAAGTTATGAATGAAGAAGAGTTCACTTTACCAAGAAGGATCCGTCCTAGAGGTTAGCAAGCGCTAGGCATAGCTAAAGGTTCCGAAAAGCACTTGGCGTTGATGAACCTAAACTTCCATGGCAACGGCACACCAAAAACTCGAAGAGTAATGGTTAATGACGGTGCAGACCGGTTATAAAGGTACTGTGTTGTGCAAGTTGTTCAGGGCACCTCCATGCGACCTAATCACTTCCTCTAGACGTGAGTTTATACTGCAACTTTTCAGTCAAGCAAGTAGCACTCAAGCGATCGAGTACTAAAAGGTTTTGGCTGTAGGCCAGTGATAATCTCGGTAACAAGATAGAACGGAAGAGGGTATGACGTGAATACCACAGGTCCGGTGTAAAAGAAGGAGAAATGACTAGACAAGGTCTCTAGATGAAGGTCCTATGAAAATAACGGCGATAATGAAGCTATGTGTGCGGCAGACGGTTTATAACCGGTGTAGTGTCAAAATACTGAAGGGGCGATCCTAATAATGCCAGTTAATGGTGGCAAGAGCATGAAAATGAGTTTATGTCCGGTGGAACGCGGCGATGAAGAGTGCTGATCCTATACAAGATGAAATATACTGAGGGCGATGTTGAAAACTGAGTCTACTCGGAGACTATCCTATCCTATGACGGTCTAAACCGGTGTTGAGTCCAATACGATCCTATGTGACGATGTTGATTCCTATAAGTCTGCCAGAGACTACCCAAGTGGGCTGCGATGAACGATGTTGAAAGTAAAGCCGAATAAAACTCCTATGGTACGAAGATGAAGACAATCCGATCCTATAAAACAAAAAGAGGCGATGTACGACGTGAGCATATGGTGTTACGCGCTAGATGCGAGTATTAAACCAATAATGATGGGGTGCAATCAAAGGTGCGATGAGCGACCGAAGATAATGCTAACGCTGGTCGATCATGGTGTAGAGTGTGTTTCTCAAAGAGAACAAAGGGTGTGCAAAGCTAAAGACGGTGCAAAACCAATCCATTGCTTATAGCGAGCATATGGGATGCAAACAAATGTTATTGTTCGTGTACTGCGCTATGCGAGAAATATGGTTATTTAAACCGGTGCTAATGAGCGTAGCAAGAGTGTAGCGATGAGAATATAGCCAGTCGTGAGCGGTATAATGAGTGCTAATAGCAAAGTAGCGAGTAGTTAGGTCTCTCTCCTTACTTCTATGATTTTCTATGGATTTTATACTACTAGAGATACTTATTAATAGAAAGACTTAGTAAAGCTGTAAGGCTGCAGCTTTGTAACGAGTCAAACATCCATATGAATCTCCATAGTCTCTTGTAACAGCTAATCCTTAGTGGTACTGAAGACAGATAAATTCGTTATATCATGGGTTGTCACAGCGGGGTCATTGGGGTGCTGTTTTAACTGCGGACTGTGAGGGCACAGTGGAATTACTGAGGTGAACAAAAGGAATAACGCCTTCTAGTGAGCTGGGCATGGCGATATTATCAACGCCAGTCATTTGGATGACAAGAACTCGATGATTATCGTGGTAGGGCAATTGTCGGTGGGTATGACCTCATATAATGAAAGGATCAACACCGGTCTGTTACACCGTGATGCGCTGATGATGCAGTCCTGATGCGTCAGTGATGCGTAGTTCGCTTATCACCGGGGTTTTGCCTGATCGATCAATACTGTGCCTATTCGTGATGGCATACGAGTTAGGTCATGAAACAAGTTGGGATGAGTATTCTTCGTTATAGCCAGCCGTTGAAGTGTCAAAGAGGTCCTATAATAGTGCGTGCACACCAGTGTTATCGTTATAACTGGTGCTAAGTCTTTGTCACTTAGAAATGACAAAAATCACGAATTCTGAGCATACAGAGCCTAGAGGCTCATCAGCGTAGTCGGTAAGCGAGATGATTGGCAAGCGCTTGGCATAACCGTCTTTGTCACTTAGGTTCACACTAGGGAGTGGATTCAAGATGATAAAATTAGGTGTCTGCTAGCATACTACTCAACACAATATAAGTATTCTATGAAATGAACATTCTAGAAGATTAGAGATTGAGGAGAATCTACTAGAAAACTGTTGAAAGACAAGGGAGAAAGTAAAAGAAAGTCCAAGAAATTTCTATGTCCTATGCGATGGTTAGTGCAGTGATAGTCGGTAAGTGTTGATTAATGATGTACGTCTGATATCCATAACAATTAATAACAATGACTGGGGCACCCATGAGGTTCAGCGTAATAATCCCTGAGCCTGTCAATAACATATCTAGTTAGCCAGTTCCCAGGAAAGGAATTTGCAAGGCTCACCATAGTGCCGACTCAGCTCTCGGTATGTGACCCACTCAAACTTCCTTGGAATGTTGTATATGTTTCCTATGATAGGAAGTCCCTTGGGACCTGGGGGCAAGTGATACTTAGGCTTGGGTAATAAGAGCTTATTCAGGGTGTAGACCAGCACAATGAAGGCAGCAATATCTAAAAGTGAAAGATCCATCAGGACTGATGAAGGATTCATAAAGGATTCAGCTTATATGCGTTTACCAGAATTTTTTTAATCCCACTGCACCCAGCACACAATGAAAGTTGTCACTGGAACGATTGACGTGGGAGTCCCGGAGAAGGTGGCATTGGGTCCATGGTGGAATAGATAGCACAGAAACGCACCACAAGGTCATTGGGTGATGGATAGTAATACTGAAGCGGAATCATAAGAATCAAGAATCAAGATACAGAAGGCAGAGTCAAGCAGATGACGAGTATGGCCAGCATGGTGCACCATTCTTCCTGTTGAATCCTGTCGTTCTTCTGATCTTTAGTCCAGTGTGATGAACCTGGGAGCAAATTGAAGAAAACTTCTTGGGTTTATTGCCCCGACTTCCCACGGAGCTAGTCTCATAAACCAAACTTACAATCCACGATTCATACAAAAAAAATTTGTTTGAATGATGTAGAGTCTGGAATTAAGGCGGAAAGGGGGGGCAAGCGCTGATTTTAAAATGTGATGGCCAAACCGGTATGGCAGGCATGAAGATAGAGGACAACGACTCTCTTCATCTCTTCAATGCCTTAAATCACATAATTGTCCCCCGTTTCACAACAACCTACCATGCATTCCTCCCGAGGATCAATCTACATCTCTCACACTCCCTAATACCCTCCCTAACATTTCTGTTGATTCCCCTGAATGGCCCAAATGAATGCATGTGTAGATGTGTCATATACTGTTTGAGAGTGCATAATATCGTCTTAGATCATAGAAATATGTCTGAAGAAGCAGTGCAAGTGCATAGAGCAAGCGAGGGACGATGCGTCATGATGAGAATGAATCCAGTAGCGGCAGTTGCCGGGTCCCCGATTCTTTCCCTTTGGATCATGAACTGGAATGTTGTTCATCTACTTATTCAGGCTAAATCAAAATAGCTTGATAAAGTGGTTGTGCAAAAAGCTCGCTCGGCAGCTGCGCCGCCAGCTTGCATTTTGCACAACCTCAAGAATCTAATCATAGTATGTTCTTGCCCTCCAATGATACTAACAGTACAAAAACAAAGGCTGAGTAACAATTGTGGATGGCACACAAAATCATCAAACAAATATGAAGATGCACCTACATGTCATGTAGTACCTACACAGAATACAGCTTGCAGTCTGGAAACATAGGGACAGAAACACATCAATGGTGGCACCCTGAAATAACCCATGTGCACTTCTTTGCAGATAACATGGCTGCAGTTGGTGCAGCCTTCCGAGGATGGAAAGCCCACCTGAAAACCAGATTCTTCACACCCTCCAACTGCATAGCACCTTCCCTGAAACCCACAAAACACTACTACAAACTCCATGAGAAACACAAAGTCTTTGGCTGCTTGGTCCAGTGTCAAACTGGTCACTGCTTCTCAGCCACAGATACTACAGTTACTTTATCCCACAAGAGGACATCCAGTGCCCATGTGGAGAACCCATTCAAACCTGATCTCACATTATCTACAACTGTCCACAACATAATGGGCATCATGAGTGACTCTACAAGGTGTCAAATGGCATGCATCTCTGTACATAGTTTATGGTTTGTGGCCTAGAAATATAGAGTAAAAAATAAAAATAAAACAGTGGGCCAAGGGGTCAGCATATTGGTGAGCCAATAGGGAGATATCGGAATGAAAGAGGTCTCAGCCACAGCGGCAACCAAGCGGCAAAGAAGCCGTCGAGTGCCGCTTGATCGGCTATCACTAAAAATTTGTAAGCAAACCCCAGGTAAAGCCCCTGTCCAGACAGTTTGGCGCTACTCACGACCAGTTATGTTCTGATATAAACCCTCTATCGTTTCCTCATCCTTCGGAAAGAATCGGGAATTCCAAGTTTGGACACACGCGCCCAGATTCGGATTTCGGCCATCATTATTTTCAAGCTCCGATACAGTGGGCAAAAGCGCTCTTGCCGCTATCGTTTGTTGGCTCGCATCGCCCACTACACATCATGCTTTCATCTGATGGGGAAGATTTGGCATCATATAAGCGAAGGGTACACCCGGCTCCGCTAAAAAAGAATAATAACACGGTAGCCATGGACTTATCTTCCTTTTTGTGGCTTATCTTAGTATCGTCATGGCTGTTGCCCTTGATATATGTACATTACTTCCGAAGAGCTACCGAGATAAATGAGTTTGCAGTCATTTACCTGAGATGTATCAGCAGAGGTGGCCAATAAATCCAGTTTTCCAGTTTTCCAGACCCAATCGACTACAAAGCATAATTTCATCTTGTGTTTGATTCATTTAAACAATACATTCAAGTGAGAAACCGACTGCTATATAATCTGACGCTGTAAATGTTAACACAATGATGTATGGAAATAAAGAACAACTACAATGGAAATTGGTGTAAACAGAGCGCCGTCCTAGAAAGCATGGGCGCCCAACTGAATCAGAGAAACAGCATACTTTGATCTGGGTTTGATCTCGCACTCAAAGGGGGCGGCATGACTACGGTAAGACTTCGTAAACCTCAACTACGTCAAACGAGAACCTGCATACCTCAGCATGCCCGACGTAAACTCTCCCGACGGCTCAATGATGTTGCCTTTATCGTCAACTGCCTTGGTAATGTTGAACACAGCAAGAATCGACGCAATGGTCAGCCACATGGATGCCTCAGCCATGTCCTGGCCTGGACAGACCCGCCGCCCGAAGCCAAAAGCTTCATTGGGGTGTGGAATATCCGGATTTATCTTTGCATCTTTCAAGAAACGATCTGGATTGAAAACGTCGGGGTTTTCTCCATAAACCGAGACGTCGTTCATCATGGCCCTAACAGCGAATTTTCAGATTGAGCGAGGAGCCACGGCAGGGACAGAATAAATGGTATATACCACGCATTACCGACCACGATAGCGTCCTTAGGGATATGGTATCCTCGATATTCGTCATCTCGAGAGGTACTATGTGGAACGGCTAATCCACGCATCAGTAAACCAAGATTTGGAAGGATGGGACCTACCAAGCGGTAAAACTGCCCTCCACCGAAGGACTTCTTTCAGGATGGCGTTGATGTAAGGTACGGACTTATAGTCGGAAAATTCTGGGAGTCTATCACACCCAATAACTTCGTCGATTGCTTCTTGTGCTTTCTTCTGGATGTTAGGATTCTGTGTCATGGCCAGTATAAATGTAGTCAGAGATGAAACCGTCTGAGTGACGCGAGTTCAGCGGGAACCGTACGAATACAACAAACACTTACAGTGTCTGAGCCGGCTAGAAAGGACAAGCAGGATGAGATACGATACAAGACGGACTCAGTAGCGTCTTACCAGCATACGAGGACGCCAAGACGTTGCGCAAAATCTCCTCCTTCTCTGATGAACACTCTGCATTTTCTTCCATCTCGGCGATATATTTGGACGCGATTGAATCAACCGAAGTCCCAGAGGCCTGTTTGACGTTAAGTACAAGAATGAAGCAAGAGAATATGTTCTCACCATCGAATCATGGACGAATTTCATAGGTACATGGGCCATGGCCTTGACTGACAAGTTCCAATTCGCAGCCTTCCTCTTGAAATCGGCTCCAGGGAACCAATCTGGAACGCACTGTAGAATAGGAAAAGAATCAACGAGGAATGATCCAGCGTTCCCCGCTACGGCCATCCCTGCCATAGCCTTCTCTGCCGTTTGAACGTAATAGTCGTCGTTGTCTCGGACATCTATACCGTAAGTCACACCTAGTATGACTCGTGCAGCCATGCTGGAATCAGAGCATTATAATACAAAGTGCCGTAAAGGAATTTATACTTACAAGCGGATGCTCTCTCGGAAATTATTCGGCTCGTCCAAAAGCCTCTTTAGAAGACACCTTGCCCCATCTAGTAGACGAGGATAGTGGAGGGTGACTGCAGGGCCCGCGAGCTCTTTGTGAAACAGCTTGCGATGTTCTGTAGGAGCGCAATCAGCCCTTGTCTCTCGCCTTTCGTAGTAGTTGTGGTTGACCTTTCCAATACGCGCCGTATCGATGGAAGGCAAAATGCCAAGTGAACCCCATTCTGTAGGGCAAAATGAGCTCGGTGGGACGGTTTTAATCCCAGTAGGAGAGTATCACAATTCGTTCAACATAGGAAAGGGTGGCCTATATAATCGCCGTCAAATGTGGCTCACTTGATAACAAAACTCGACACACTTGTCAGAATATATAGCAGACCGTCTATCGAAAAGTTCGCGAGCCGCTTCACGAGTGTTGACAACGATAAGACAGGTACCCATTAAATTGAGGTGGATAATATCGGAATCTAGAGCGATGGTCAACACAGAAAAGAGGGACAGAGACCGTCGTTTACCGTATCGTCGCGCCATGTCCCTGTAAGTGACCCATTCATGCTTTTCCGGGATATCGTAGATATTACCAAGGATAGGAAGGCCTCTAGGTCCCGGCGGCAGACGAAGTCGAGTCCGCGAGAAGAGACGATACAGCACGTAGCTCAGTGCAAGAAACGCTGAAAGATCCACCGCACGAAAGAAGTCCATGGCAGTTAGTAGTCAACACTTGCAGGTCACTCTAATTGCTGGGATTTATAGCGAGTGCGGGGATAAATGTCCGTCCAGGATCCTTCCGAGTTCAAGACTAATCATAAATGAACGAAGATGACGGTAGGAATACCTCCCACCGTGTAACAGATCGCCGCATAGGATACGCGACTCGTTCTATAGTACGCCTCTGTTGGGCGTCCGTCCTTCGAAGTATTCAAGAGCAATCTCAGCTCGACAGACTTGGGAAACCAACATCATGCTACTTTCCTTCAGAGCTAGAGTGATTGATAACACTGACGCTTTGGGGGCTGGAAACCTGTGATTTTCCGAAGCACTACCAGGATGAGATCTATAGCTTTAATCCCGAAGACGTCGCTTTTAGAAAAGCCGTTTGCGAGTGAAGGATTGCACTGACAGAGATTCAGTAGGGTAGATTAGGTGTATCCGAGTCAACGACAGCTAGACTAGTCATGCGTATGTAAGGAGAACGCCGTTGAATTGAATGACATTGCACACACCCATAGTCCTTTATGCGGCTATCCGTGTCTAAAGGAGCTTCGTTTTGTGGTACCATATGCCCAGAACTTAAAACTGAAATTCACATCATGGCCGCAAGTGTTGCTCGTGCTAAAAAATTAAATGTTGATTAAATGTCGGCTCGGGCGGGAGTGGCCGTCCCGACGGCCCGCATGATCCTTCAGTGTTCTTGTTTTGGTTCTTACTCCTTTTGATCTTGTCCTACTCTGAGTACCAGGGCCATATCCTTTATTCGCTTGTATACGTTCTCCGCTCATCATCGTAGTATCACTATTTCTAAGCTATGGCACTTCAAGACTCAGCCAAAGGTCTTACACTGAACGTTACAGGCCCTACCCATGGCATCGCGCGACTTGATTCCTTCCTGCTTCGTGATGTATATTCAGCCGGATATTTTCTCAGCTGAAAACTGGAGACTCTCCCATCATCCACAGATTTATTGACTGATGACCAAGTCAAAGCGCTCATTGATGCAGCAACAAGCTGCAACGATGCAGTGGGAATCAGTATTGGACGCAACCCAGGCATCAGCTGGACGCATGTCATCGCTTGGAAAATTCCCTGGACGCTTTCGTAACCTGATGCAATTCTCACGAATCGTACGGGAAGACATACGTTGCCTCGCGGTCGACGTTCATCCACATTCCAAAGGTGCAGCGCGCAAGCAAGAATCTTTGCCAGGACGTTATTCATTATGGCTTGTGATGGACTTTATTGACGGCAATGAGCTGGTGCAATCACTTGTGGACTGTGAGGAGACTGCGGAAATATGTCCGGGAACTGCGCCAGATTCCCATTCCCAGAGTCGACGTCGCAGGCCCGTTTGATTCCAGTGACAAGGCTTTAACTTGCAGGGAAATTTATTTTACCGAAACGGAGGAGGGCCATTCGAATCGTACAGTACTATGACTGGTTCGATCAGTGCCGCCGTTGCTCTCTCATCGTAGATCTGCATATGAACTATGGGAGTTACAAACCGCATTTGCATCCCACGTTCGATGTTTCACGCCCTCTTGTCCCGGACTATATGGACCTCAATATGCGCAATATTATCGTGGACGGGAGAGGTGATGTGTGGTCAGTCGACTGGATCGTCGTCTGCAATCTCAGTATCGTTTCAGATAAGTACTCCTTCGGGGGACCCAACCACCGCGCCATGGAAACGTCATTGAGTCTTCGACTGACACAAGCAAGGGGAAAGAAGTCCCTTTTGGTGATAATGATTACGAGAATTCAGAAGGAAGACCAGCGGGAGAGGTGGGCGCTAGTTCGGAATGGTCTCCCTGTTCATTCTGCTCTCTTTGACGTGAGAGACTGGAATTTAAATCTCAACGCCATTATTTGTTATTCATTGCCGAAGTTTCTTTTTCAAACACCGACCACTCCGAGGCATCTGACTTTGAAAAAAAAACACTGTCTTATCATGTAACGGTAGAGAGGTATTGGTATTCCGTGCCCTCTCATCGTCTATCCGATTAACATCATCTGCGGCTACGCCCCCCAAATCCTCTTTTCACCAACCTCTTCTTGGGCGGTATGATTACTTCCCATGCGAACTCTTGCGGATAAACAACTCAAATCGAGTTACTTTATGGAACTACAAGAGACAGATTGAGTTGGGAAATACTTCCTACGATCTGCGCATACGCGAGGATGGATTAGTCAGAAGGACCTAATGGTGCATCGGTTCGGCCCAATGGTCCTCTCACAGTAAATTGTTCGTAGCTTTCACGGGAGCAAAACCGTGATATACCGCCTACCAGAAGGTATGACAAAGTCGATCTTACTGGCCGTTTCGTTTACACTGTACCAGGTACAAAACTTCCCTCAGAACTTGTTTGCCTGCACAAACTACGGATCATCACTCGATACAATGTGCCGTACCCATGACGTTCCGCGAACTCGATACTCAAATCACTGAATTTTGCCAAAAATATGGAGAGGCGATGACCAAAGAGGAGTTCGAGGAGCTTTATCCATTCGTATGGTCCGTAGAGATGCCTTGCATAATACAAACCCATTTCATCGTTGAAAGGTGTACAGTGGATTTAGAGCAGCCAAATGAAAGCTTGAGAGAGTGAACCGTGTCACGGCTGTTGAAAGATACCATCGGTCTGGTTCGAAAATAACACGAACGGAATATCTCAATACGCTTGCCGGGCCAACACCATACGGAGCACTCGAGAGAGGTTCGTGCTGCCTTGGAACAACCCGAGGCAGCAGACCAGAGCGTAGGAACGACAAAGTTGGACTCGAACCATGTGATCAATGGTCTATGCTTCAATCAAAAACGATGAGAACATAGAAACTGGATTGGGATCTCGAACAGTGATGTGTGACGAGCCTCGGTAGCTGCGCTCCGACAAATCAGTGCGCCGGATTATCTCTAATGGGTAAAGGGCCACGAGGACCCTGGCAAGGAATGGGCGGACCCGACTCCCGGGTCATTTGATTCCATGTTACCCTGTCTTTTCTTTCCTTTGATCAAATGACACGCAGCAAACTCTCACGAATATTCCGTTTCTTGTTGTACCATCATGAATACTTTGTCTTCACCCGCGATTGGAGTATGCGATTCGATATTTCGCACAATATACACCAATGAAGAAATGCGGCTAATCTTCAGTGCGTTTCGGTCTTGATTCCAGACGAACCTTACATACTAAATCATCTGTAGCCGATCGAACATACTTCTCACGTTGTATCCAAGTAGAGGTAGCTTTGGCAAGTAAGTACAGGATATTTACGTAGTGTCTACCTGACTCACTGTATCACAGAAGCGCAATCTTTCCTAGGTGTCCTCCCTCAGAATGCAGGCGAAATCATTGAACGTGACTGTACTGCTGACAAGATTGACTGGGATCGTCTCCAAAAAGATACCGAGATAGTCGGCTATCCTATCTTGGGGCTTGTTAGGCAGCTGGATGATATGTGCCCCGAGAGCGGAAAGTATCTGTGAGTCAGTACATAACCAGAGCGCCCATAACTCGCCAACTTTCATGATTCAGACACTGGGGCGCCACTACACAAGATGTAAGCAATGTTTAAGAGATTTTTAATGCACTCATCTACATCTTGGCAGATCATGGACACTGCCAGCGTCCTCCAAATCAAAGCAGGCCTCAAATTAATCTCTCAGCAACTCGACGCCGTCCGGGATATCCTCGTGCGACTCTCCTCCCAATACCGTGACACTCCCATGGCAGGTCGGACACATCTTCAACATGCCCTCCCCATTACCTTTGGCTACAAATGCGCCGTCTGGCTCTCTTCTCTCGATCGGCATGCTGAACGTCTCGAGCAGCTTCGTCCTCGTGCGTTGCTCGTCCAATTCGGAGGAGCGGCGGGTTCACTAGCGTCCCTCGGGACCGGCGACATTGGCTTGAAAGTTCGCGCGAAGCTGGCTGAAGATCTGGGTCTTTACGATCCTCCCATTTCATGGCATGTTGCTCGTGATGGCATCGCGGAGACGATTTCCTTTTTGTCTGTAAGACCGCTGTCGTGTTCCTGTGTTCCTCACTTATTCCTTAGATCATTGGAGGAACCCTCGGAAAAATCGCTTATGACATACTCCTCCTCAGCTCTTCCGAATTTGGAGAGGTCCAAGAACCATTCGTCCCCCATCGCGGAGCATCATCCACGATGCCTCAGAAGCGAAATAGTATATCATCGGAGGCGATTCTCGCGTGTTCAAAGCTCCTCCGCACGCATGCTGCGACAGCACAAGATGCGATGGTTTCTGATCTCGAGCGTGCATCGGGTCCTTGGCACCTAGAGTGGAGCTGCGTTCCGGAGGCGTTTTGCCTTGCAAGCGGCGCCCTTCGTCAGTCAGAATTCGTGTTGGGTGGACTACAAGTCGATACAGGGTGTGTTAGTTTATCTATGTCGCCTCTTGTGTTAACTCTTCCACCAGCCGTATGATCGAAAACCTTGATATGTCGAAAGGTCTCATTGTCGGTGAAGCGGTAATGATGGGACTAGCACCGCATTTTGGTCGCAATACTGCCCACGATATCGTATATAAAGCTTGTACAGCATGCTTTGAATCTCACGTACCTCTCTTTCACCTCATTGTCCTTTCTCCTACTAATGAATTTTTGAAGAATCGACTGTCCGAACAGTTGAAACTGATGCCTCAAGTACGGGAGAAGCTTTCGGACGAAGATATCGACAATCTATGCGATCCGAAGAACTACCTGGGTTCATGCACCCGGATGGTTGATGACGTACTGAAAGGCAGGAAGTAATGAAGGTACGTATCACCGTAGTCATTATACACTGTCAATTGACGAGATAAAAAGTCCATCCTAAAGGCACTATGTATAAATACAATTGATACTATTATAACTTCACCCTGGAGAGACCTGAACTGAACGGACTTCAAGGCTTAAACCATCTTTTTGATATGGCGCAAGCTCTTCGCAAATGTACTGGCAGTGATCCAACTGGCCGGGTCTCAAAACCCAAACCAGCTCGACATTCCGCATACGCGCCGACTTTTGATTAACTTCCTGCGTGAATCGAGACGCTATCGTCTCGACAAATCGCTGTGGTACAAAATCACACCTTCCATGAAGACGCAACGTATGCAGACTGGGGAGTGGGAAAAGCGCGGGCTCGATGTACTGTAGGCTAGAGAGGAACACGTCAGTGAGGCAGTCCGAGCTGACATTGGATAAATGTAACTCCTGGAGAGCTTGGTGCACGAACTCCAGGTGGAAGAGTGTCTCCATGTCGGCCTCTGAGACGCGTACGTCCGTTAGACGGAGGCAAGTGAGAGAACAACAAGAACGCTGTAAGAGACGGAAAAGGGATGGAACGGCACATGGGGCGGGGCTATCGGACCGTTCCGACTCGAAGGCTTGGATTGTTATGCGTGCTAGGGATGGCGTGGTTATATGGTCAAGTAGCAGGGGTAGTTTTTCAAACCCTTTGCGTGATCCTAGCATGCGTAAAGTATGAAGCTTGGGGAGTGTAATCATGTCAAGGAGCCCCGGCACTTGAATCTGGTGTAGAAAGTGCTCGGTGCAGCTTATTTTACACTCTTC